>JAKRKY010000031.1:0-600000 GCA_023566225.1 Romanogobio albipinnatus
TTTTGGGCAAACTTGGCTGACACGTCACACCGGGAGTCCCCGGGACGATTTTGGGCTAACTTGGCTGACACGTCACACCGGGAGTCCCCGGGACGATTTTGGGCAAACTTGGCTGACACGTCACACCGGGAGTCCCCGGGACGATTTTGGGCAAAATTGGCTGACACGTCATACCGGGAGTCCCCGGGACGATTTTGGGCAAAATTGGCTGACACGTCATACCGGGAGTCCCCGGGACGATTTTGGGCAACCTTGGCTGACACGTCACACCGGGAGTCCCCGGGACGATTTTGGGCAACCTTGGCTGACACGTCACACCGGGAGTCCCCGGGACGATTTTGGGCAAAATTGGCTGACACGTCACACCGGGAGTCCCCGGGACGATTTTGGGCTAACTTGGCTGACACGTCACACCGGGAGTCCCCGGGACGATTTTGGGCAAACTTGGCTGACACGTCACACCGGGAGTCCCCGGGACGATTTTGGGCAAACTTGGCTGACACGTCACACCGGGAGTCCCCGGGACGATTTTGGGCAAACTTGGCTGACACGTCACACCGGGAGTCCCCGGGACGATTTTGGGCAAAATTGGCTGACACGTCATACCGGGAGTCCCCGGGACGATTTTGGGCAAAATTGGCTGACACGTCATACCGGGAGTCCCCGGGACGATTTTGGGCAAACTTGGCTGACACGTCATACCGGGAGTCCCCGGGACGATTTTGGGCAACATTGGCTGACACGTCATACCGGGAGTCCCCGGGACGATTTTGGGCAACATTGGCTGACACGTCATACCGGGAGTCCCCGGGACGATTTTGGGCAACATTGGCTGACACGTCATACCGGGAGTCCCCGGGACGATTTTGGGCAACATTGGCTGACACGTCATACCGGGAGTCCCCGGGACGATTTTGGGCAACATTGGCTGACACGTCATACCGGGAGTCCCCGGGACGATTTTGGGCAACATTGGCTGACACGTCATACCGGGAGTCCCCGGGACGATTTTGGGCAACATTGGCTGACACGTCATACCGGGAGTCCCCGGGACGATTTTGGGCAACATTGGCTGACACGTCATACCGGGAGTCCCCGGGACGATTTTGGGCAACATTGGCTGACACGTCATACCGGGAGTCCCCGGGACGATTTTGGGCAACATTGGCTGACACGTCATACCGGGAGTCCCCGGGACGATTTTGGGCAAACTTGGCTGACACGTCATACCGGGAGTCCCCGGGACGATTTTGGGCAAACTTGGCTGACACGTCATACCGGGAGTCCCCGGGACGATTTTGGGCAAACTTGGCTGACACGTCATACCGGGAGTCCCCGGGACGATTTTGGGCAAACTTGGCTGACACGTCATACCGGGAGTCCCCGGGACGATTTTGGGCAAACTTGGCTGACACGTCATACCGGGAGTCCCCGGGACGATTTTGGGCAAACTTGGCTGACACGTCATACCGGGAGTCCCCGGGACGATTTTGGGCTGACACGTCACACCGGGAGTCCCCGGGACGATTTTGGGTAAACTTGGCTGACACGTCACACCGGGAGTCCCCGGGACGATTTTGGGCAACCTTGGCTGACACGTCACACCGGGAGTCCCCGGGACGATTTTGGGCAAACTTGGCTGACACGTCACACCGGGAGTCCCCGGGACGATTTTGGGCAAACTTGGCTGACACGTCACACCGGGAGTCCCCGGGACGATTTTGGGCAAACTTGGCTGACACGTCACACCGGGAGTCCCCGGGACGATTTTGGGCAAACTTGGCTGACACGTCACACCGGGAGTCCCCGGGACGATTTTGGGCAAACTTGGCTGACACGTCACACCGGGAGTCCCCGGGACGATTTTGGGCAAACTTGGCTGACACGTCATACCGGGAGTCCCCGGGACGATTTTGGGCAAAATTGGCTGACACGTCATACCGGGAGTCCCCGGGACGATTTTGGGCAAAATTGGCTGACACGTCATACCGGGAGTCCCCGGGACGATTTTGGGCAAAATTGGCTGACACGTCATACCGGGAGTCCCCGGGACGATTTTGGGCAAAATTGGCTGACACGTCATACCGGGAGTCCCCGGGACGATTTTGGGCAACCTTGGCTGACACGTCATACCGGGAGTCCCCGGGACGATTTTGGGCAACCTTGGCTGACACGTCACACCGGGAGTCCCCGGGACGATTTTGGGCAACCTTGGCTGACACGTCACACCGGGAGTCCCCGGTACGATTTTGGGCAAACTTGGCTGACACGTCACACCGGGAGTCTCCGGGACGATTTTGGGCAAACTTGGCTGACACGTCACACCGGGAGTCCCCGGGATGATTTTGGGCAAACTTGGCTGACACGTCACACCGGGAGTCCCCGGGACGATTTTGGGCAAACTTGGCTGACACGTCACACCGGGAGTCCCCGGGACGATTTTGGGCTGACACGTCACACCGGGAGTCCCCGGGACGATTTTGGGCAAACTTGGCTGACACGTCATACCGGGAGTCCCCGGGACGATTTTGGGCTGACACGTCACACCGGGAGTCCCCGGGACGATTTTGGGCAAACTTGGCTGACACGTCACACCGGGAGTCCCCGGGACGATTTTGGGCAAACTTGGCTGACACGTCACACCGGGAGTCCCCGGGACGATTTTGGGCAAACTTGGCTGACACGTCACACCGGGAGTCCCCGGGACGATTTTGGGCAAACTTGGCTGACACGTCACACCGGGAGTCCCCGGGACGATTTTGGGCAACCTTGGCTGACACGTCACACCGGGAGTCCCCGGAACGATTTTGGGCAAACTTGGCTGACACGTCATACCGGGAGTCCCCGGGACGATTTTGGGCTAACTTGGCTGACACGTCATACCGGGAGTCCCCGGGACGATTTTGGGCAAACTTGGCTGACACGTCATACCGGGAGTCCCCGGGACGATTTTGGGCAAACTTGGCTGACACGTCATACCGGGAGTCCCCGGGACGATTTTGGGCAAACTTGGCTGACACGTCATACCGGGAGTCCCCGGGACGATTTTGGGCAAAATTGGCTGACACGTCATACCGGGAGTCCCCGGGACGATTTTGGGCAAAATTGGCTGACACGTCATACCGGGAGTCCCCGGGACGATTTTGGGCAAAATTGGCTGACACGTCATACCGGGAGTCCCCGGGACGATTTTGGGCAACCTTGGCTGACACGTCACACCGGGAGTCCCCGGGACGATTTTGGGCAACCTTGGCTGACACGTCACACCGGGAGTCCCCGGGACGATTTTGGGCAACCTTGGCTGACACGTCACACCGGGAGTCCCCGGGACGATTTTGGGCAACCTTGGCTGACACGTCACACCGGGAGTCCCCGGGACGATTTTGGGCAACCTTGGCTGACACGTCACACCGGGAGTCCCCGGGACGATTTTGGGCAACCTTGGCTGACACGTCACACCGGGAGTCCCCGGGACGATTTTGGGCTAACTTGGCTGACACGTCATACCGGGAGTCCCCGGGACGATTTTGGGCAAACTTGGCTGACACGTCATACCGGGAGTCCCCGGGACGATTTTGGGCAACCTTGGCTGACACGTCACACCGGGAGTCCCCGGGACGATTTTGGGCTAACTTGGCTGACACGTCATACCGGGAGTCCCCGGGACGATTTTGGGCAAACTTGGCTGACACGTCACACCGGGAGTCCCCGGGACGATTTTGGGCAAACTTGGCTGACACGTCATACCGGGAGTCCCCGGGACGATTTTGGGCAAACTTGGCTGACACGTCATACCAGGAGTCCCCGGGACGATTTTGGGCAAAATTGGCTGACACGTCATACCGGGAGTCCCCGGGACGATTTTGGGCAAAATTGGCTGACACGTCATACCGGGAGTCCCCGGGACGATTTTGGGCAAAATTGGCTGACACGTCATACCGGGAGTCCCCGGGACGATTTTGGGCAAAATTGGCTGACACGTCACACCGGGAGTCCCCGGGACGATTTTGGGCAACCTTGGCTGACACGTCACACCGGGAGTCCCCGGGACGATTTTGGGCAACCTTGGCTGACACGTCACACCGGGAGTCCCCGGGACGATTTTGGGCAACCTTGGCTGACACGTCACACCGGGAGTCCCCGGGACGATTTTGGGCAACCTTGGCTGACACGTCACACCGGGAGTCCCCGGGACGATTTTGGGCAAACTTGGCTGACACGTCACACCGGGAGTCCCCGGGACGATTTTGGGCAAACTTGGCTGACACGTCACACCGGGAGTCCCCGGGACGATTTTGGGCTAACTTGGCTGACACGTCACACCGGGAGTCCCCGGGACGATTTTGGGCAAACTTGGCTGACACGTCACACCGGGAGTCCCCGGGACGATTTTGGGCAAACTTGGCTGACACGTCATACCGGGAGTCCCCGGGACGATTTTGGGCAAACTTGGCTGACACGTCATACCGGGAGTCCCCGGGACGATTTTGGGCAAAATTGGCTGACACGTCATACCGGGAGTCCCCGGGACGATTTTGGGCAAAATTGGCTGACACGTCATACCGGGAGTCCCCGGGACGATTTTGGGCAAAATTGGCTGACACGTCATACCGGGAGTCCCCGGGACGATTTTGGGCAACCTTGGCTGACACGTCATACCGGGAGTCCCCGGGACGATTTTGGGCAACCTTGGCTGACACGTCACACCGGGTGTCCCCGGGACGATTTTGGGCAACCTTGGCTGACAAGTCACACCGGGAGTCCCCGGGACGATTTTGGGCAAAATTGGCTGACACGTCATACCGGGAGTCCCCGGGACGATTTTGGGCAAAATTGGCTGACACGTCATACCGGGAGTCCCCGGGACGATTTTGGGCAAAATTGGCTGACACGTCATACCGGGAGTCCCCGGGACGATTTTGGGCAACCTTGGCTGACACGTCACACCGGGAGTCCCCGGGACGATTTTGGGCAACCTTGGCTGACACGTCACACCGGGAGTCCCCGGGACGATTTTGGGCAACCTTGGCTGACACGTCACACCGGGAGTCCCCGGGACGATTTTGGGCAAACTTGGCTGACACGTCACACCGGGAGTCCCCGGGACGATTTTGGGCTAACTTGGCTGACACGTCATACCGGGAGTCCCCGGGACGATTTTGGGCAAACTTGGCTGACACGTCATACCGGGAGTCCCCGGGACGATTTTGGGCAAACTTGGCTGACACGTCATACCGGGAGTCCCCGGGACGATTTTGGGCAAACTTGGCTGACACGTCATACCGGGAGTCCCCGGGACGATTTTGGGCAAACTTGGCTGACACGTCATACCGGGAGTCCCCGGGACGATTTTGGGCAAAATTGGCTGACACGTCATACCGGGAGTCCCCGGGACGATTTTGGGCAAAATTGGCTGACACGTCATACCGGGAGTCCCCGGGACGATTTTGGGCAAAATTGGCTGACACGTCATACCGGGAGTCCCCGGGACGATTTTGGGCAACCTTGGCTGACACGTCACACCGGGAGTCCCCGGGACGATTTTGGGCAACCTTGGCTGACACGTCACACCGGGAGTCCCCGGGACGATTTTGGGCAACCTTGGCTGACACGTCACACCGGGAGTCCCCGGGACGATTTTGGGCAACCTTGGCTGACACGTCACACCGGGAGTCCCCGGGACGATTTTGGGCAACCTTGGCTGACACGTCACACCGGGAGTCCCCGGGACGATTTTGGGCAACCTTGGCTGACACGTCACACCGGGAGTCCCCGGGACGATTTTGGGCTAACTTGGCTGACACGTCACACCGGGAGTCCCCGGGACGATTTTGGGCAAACTTGGCTGACACGTCACACCGGGAGTCCCCGGGACGATTTTGGGCAAACTTGGCTGACACGTCATACCGGGAGTCCCCGGGACGATTTTGGGCAAACTTGGCTGACACGTCATACCGGGAGTCCCCGGGACGATTTTGGGCAAAATTGGCTGACACGTCATACCGGGAGTCCCCGGGACGATTTTGGGCAAAATTGGCTGACACGTCATACCGGGAGTCCCCGGGACGATTTTGGGCAAAATTGGCTGACACGTCATACCGGGAGTCCCCGGGACGATTTTGGGCAACATTGGCTGACACGTCATACCGGGAGTCCCCGGGACGATTTTGGGCAACATTGGCTGACACGTCATACCGGGAGTCCCCGGGACGATTTTGGGCAACATTGGCTGACACGTCATACCGGGAGTCCCCGGGACGATTTTGGGCAACATTGGCTGACACGTCATACCGGGAGTCCCCGGGACGATTTTGGGCAACATTGGCTGACACGTCATACCGGGAGTCCCCGGGACGATTTTGGGCAACATTGGCTGACACGTCATACCGGGAGTCCCCGGGACGATTTTGGGCAAACTTGGCTGACACGTCATACCGGGAGTCCCCGGGACGATTTTGGGCAAACTTGGCTGACACGTCACACCGGGAGTCCCCGGGACGATTTTGGGCAACCTTGGCTGACACGTCACACCGGGAGTCCCCGGGACGATTTTGGGCAACCTTGGCTGACACGTCACACCGGGAGTACCCGGGACGATTTTGGGCAACCTTGGCTGACACGTCACACCGGGAGTCCCCGGGACGATTTTGGGCTAACTTGGCTGACACGTCACACCGGGAGTCCCCGGGACGATTTTGGGCAAACTTGGCTGACACGTCACACCGGGAGTCCCCGGGACGATTTTGGGCAAACTTGGCTGACACGTCACACCGGGAGTCCCCGGGACGATTTTGGGCAAACTTGGCTGACACGTCATACCGGGAGTCCCCGGGACGATTTTGGGCAAAATTGGCTGACACGTCATACCGGGAGTCCCCGGGACGATTTTGGGCAAAATTGGCTGACACGTCATACCGGGAGTCCCCGGGACGATTTTGGGCAAAATTGGCTGACACGTCATACCGGGAGTCCCCGGGACGATTTTGGGCAAACTTGGCTGACACGTCATACCGGGAGTCCCCGGGACGATTTTGGGCAAACTTGGCTGACACGTCATACCGGGAGTCCCCGGGACGATTTTGGGCAAAATTGGCTGACACGTCATACCGGGAGTCCCCGGGACGATTTTGGGCAAAATTGGCTGACACGTCATACCGGGAGTCCCCGGGACGATTTTGGGCAAAATTGGCTGACACGTCATACCGGGAGTCCCCGGGACGATTTTGGGCAACCTTGGCTGACACGTCACACCGGGAGTCCCCGGGACGATTTTGGGCAACCTTGGCTGACACGTCACACCGGGAGTCCCCGGGACGATTTTGGGCAACCTTGGCTGACACGTCACACCGGGAGTCCCCGGGACGATTTTGGGCAACCTTGGCTGACACGTCACACCGGGAGTCCCCGGGACGATTTTGGGCAACCTTGGCTGACACGTCACACCGGGAGTCCCCGGGACGATTTTGGGCAACCTTGGCTGACACGTCACACCGGGAGTCCCCGGGACGATTTTGGGCTAACTTGGCTGACACGTCATACCGGGAGTCCCCGGGACGATTTTGGGCAAACTTGGCTGACACGTCATACCGGGAGTCCCCGGGACGATTTTGGGCAACCTTGGCTGACACGTCACACCGGGAGTCCCCGGGACGATTTTGGGCTAACTTGGCTGACACGTCATACCGGGAGTCCCCGGGACGATTTTGGGCAAACTTGGCTGACACGTCACACCGGGAGTCCCCGGGACGATTTTGGGCAAACTTGGCTGACACGTCATACCGGGAGTCCCCGGGACGATTTTGGGCAAACTTGGCTGACACGTCATACCGGGAGTCCCCGGGACGATTTTGGGCAAAATTGGCTGACACGTCATACCGGGAGTCCCCGGGACGATTTTGGGCAAAATTGGCTGACACGTCATACCGGGAGTCCCCGGGACGATTTTGGGCAAAATTGGCTGACACGTCATACCGGGAGTCCCCGGGACGATTTTGGGCAAAATTGGCTGACACGTCACACCGGGAGTCCCCGGGACGATTTTGGGCAACCTTGGCTGACACGTCACACCGGGAGTCCCCGGGACGATTTTGGGCAACCTTGGCTGACACGTCACACCGGGAGTCCCCGGGACGATTTTGGGCAACCTTGGCTGACACGTCACACCGGGAGTCCCCGGGACGATTTTGGGCAACCTTGGCTGACACGTCACACCGGGAGTCCCCGGGACGATTTTGGGCAAACTTGGCTGACACGTCACACCGGGAGTCCCCGGGACGATTTTGGGCTAACTTGGCTGACACGTCACACCGGGAGTCCCCGGGACGATTTTGGGCAAACTTGGCTGACACGTCACACCGGGAGTCCCCGGGACGATTTTGGGCAAACTTGGCTGACACGTCATACCGGGAGTCCCCGGGACGATTTTGGGCAAACTTGGCTGACACGTCATACCGGGAGTCCCCGGGACGATTTTGGGCAAAATTGGCTGACACGTCATACCGGGAGTCCCCGGGACGATTTTGGGCAAAATTGGCTGACACGTCATACCGGGAGTCCCCGGGACGATTTTGGGCAAAATTGGCTGACACGTCATACCGGGAGTCCCCGGGACGATTTTGGGCAACCTTGGCTGACACGTCATACCGGGAGTCCCCGGGACGATTTTGGGCAACCTTGGCTGACACGTCACACCGGGAGTCCCCGGGACGATTTTGGGCAACCTTGGCTGACAAGTCACACCGGGAGTCCCCGGGACGATTTTGGGCAAAATTGGCTGACACGTCATACCGGGAGTCCCCGGGACGATTTTGGGCAAAATTGGCTGACACGTCATACCGGGAGTCCCCGGGACGATTTTGGGCAAAATTGGCTGACACGTCATACCGGGAGTCCCCGGGACGATTTTGGGCAACCTTGGCTGACACGTCACACCGGGAGTCCCCGGGACGATTTTGGGCAACCTTGGCTGACACGTCACACCGGGAGTCCCCGGGACGATTTTGGGCAACCTTGGCTGACACGTCACACCGGGAGTCCCCGGGACGATTTTGGGCAAACTTGGCTGACACGTCACACCGGGAGTCCCCGGGACGATTTTGGGCTAACTTGGCTGACACGTCATACCGGGAGTCCCCGGGACGATTTTGGGCAAACTTGGCTGACACGTCATACCGGGAGTCCCCGGGACGATTTTGGGCAAACTTGGCTGACACGTCATACCGGGAGTCCCCGGGACGATTTTGGGCAAACTTGGCTGACACGTCATACCGGGAGTCCCCGGGACGATTTTGGGCAAACTTGGCTGACACGTCATACCGGGAGTCCCCGGGACGATTTTGGGCAAAATTGGCTGACACGTCATACCGGGAGTCCCCGGGACGATTTTGGGCAAAATTGGCTGACACGTCATACCGGGAGTCCCCGGGACGATTTTGGGCAAAATTGGCTGACACGTCATACCGGGAGTCCCCGGGACGATTTTGGGCAACCTTGGCTGACACGTCACACCGGGAGTCCCCGGGACGATTTTGGGCAACCTTGGCTGACACGTCACACCGGGAGTCCCCGGGACGATTTTGGGCAACCTTGGCTGACACGTCACACCGGGAGTCCCCGGGACGATTTTGGGCAACCTTGGCTGACACGTCACACCGGGAGTCCCCGGGACGATTTTGGGCAACCTTGGCTGACACGTCACACCGGGAGTCCCCGGGACGATTTTGGGCAACCTTGGCTGACACGTCACACCGGGAGTCCCCGGGACGATTTTGGGCTAACTTGGCTGACACGTCACACCGGGAGTCCCCGGGACGATTTTGGGCAAACTTGGCTGACACGTCACACCGGGAGTCCCCGGGACGATTTTGGGCAAACTTGGCTGACACGTCACACCGGGAGTCCCCGGGACGATTTTGGGCAAACTTGGCTGACACGTCATACCGGGAGTCCCCGGGACGATTTTGGGCAAAATTGGCTGACACGTCATACCGGGAGTCCCCGGGACGATTTTGGGCAAAATTGGCTGACACGTCATACCGGGAGTCCCCGGGACGATTTTGGGCAAAATTGGCTGACACGTCATACCGGGAGTCCCCGGGACGATTTTGGGCAACATTGGCTGACACGTCATACCGGGAGTCCCCGGGACGATTTTGGGCAACATTGGCTGACACGTCATACCGGGAGTCCCCGGGACGATTTTGGGCAACATTGGCTGACACGTCATACCGGGAGTCCCCGGGACGATTTTGGGCAACATTGGCTGACACGTCATACCGGGAGTCCCCGGGACGATTTTGGGCAACATTGGCTGACACGTCATACCGGGAGTCCCCGGGACGATTTTGGGCAACATTGGCTGACACGTCATACCGGGAGTCCCCGGGACGATTTTGGGCAAACTTGGCTGACACGTCATACCGGGAGTCCCCGGGACGATTTTGGGCAAACTTGGCTGACACGTCATACCGGGAGTCCCCGGGACGATTTTGGGCAAACTTGGCTGACACGTCATACCGGGAGTCCCCGGGACGATTTTGGGCAAACTTGGCTGACACGTCACACCGGGAGTCCCCGGGACGATTTTGGGCAACCTTGGCTGACACGTCACACCGGGAGTCCCCGGGACGATTTTGGGCAACCTTGGCTGACACGTCACACCGGGAGTACCCGGGACGATTTTGGGCAACCTTGGCTGACACGTCACACCGGGAGTCCCCGGGACGATTTTGGGCTAACTTGGCTGACACGTCACACCGGGAGTCCCCGGGACGATTTTGGGCAAACTTGGCTGACACGTCACACCGGGAGTCCCCGGGACGATTTTGGGCAAACTTGGCTGACACGTCACACCGGGAGTCCCCGGGACGATTTTGGGCAAACTTGGCTGACACGTCATACCGGGAGTCCCCGGGACGATTTTGGGCAAAATTGGCTGACACGTCATACCGGGAGTCCCCGGGACGATTTTGGGCAAAATTGGCTGACACGTCATACCGGGAGTCCCCGGGACGATTTTGGGCAAAATTGGCTGACACGTCATACCGGGAGTCCCCGGGACGATTTTGGGCAAACTTGGCTGACACGTCATACCGGGAGTCCCCGGGACGATTTTGGGCAAACTTGGCTGACACGTCATACCGGGAGTCCCCGGGACGATTTTGGGCAACATTGGCTGACACGTCACACCGGGAGTCCCCGGGACGATTTTGGGCAACATTGGCTGACACGTCACACCGGGAGTCCCCGGGACGATTTTGGGCAACCTTGGCTGACACGTCACACCGGGAGTCCCCGGGACGATTTTGGGCAACCTTGGCTGACACGTCACACCGGGAGTCCCCGGGACGATTTTGGGCAACCTTGGCTGACACGTCACACCGGGAGTCCCCGGGACGATTTTGGGCAACCTTGGCTGACACGTCACACCGGGAGTCCCCGGGACGATTTTGGGCAAACTTCGCTGACACGTCACACCGGGAGTCCCCGGGACGATTTTGGGCAAACTTGGCTGACACGTCACACCGGGAGTCCCCGGTACGATTTTGGGCAAACTTGGCTGACACGTCACACCGGGAGTCCCCGGTACGATTTTGGGCAAACTTGGCTGACACGTCACACCGGGAGTCTCCGGGACGATTTTGGGCAAACTTGGCTGACACGTCACACCGGGAGTCCCCGGGACGATTTTGGGCAAACTTGGCTGACACGTCACACCGGGAGTCCCCGGGACGATTTTGGGCATCCTTGGCTGACACGTCACACCGGGAGTCCCCGGGACGATTTTGGGCAACCTTGGCTGACACGTCACACCGGGAGTCCCCGGGACGATTTTGGGCAACCTTGGCTGACACGTCACACCGGGAGTCCCCGGGACGATTTTGGGCAAACTTGGCTGACACGTCACACCGGGAGTCCCCGGGACGATTTTGGGCAACCTTGGCTGACACGTCACACCGGGAGTCCCCGGGACGATTTTGGGCAACCTTGGCTGACACGTCACACCGGGAGTCCCCGGGACGATTTTGGGCAACCTTGGCTGACACGTCACACCGGGAGTCCCCGGGACGATTTTGGGCAACCTTGGCTGACACGTCACACCGGGAGTCCCCGGGACGATTTTGGGCAAACTTCGCTGACACGTCACACCGGGAGTCCCCGGGACGATTTTGGGCAAACTTGGCTGACACGTCACACCGGGAGTCCCCGGTACGATTTTGGGCAAACTTGGCTGACACGTCACACCGGGAGTCCCCGGTACGATTTTGGGCAAACTTGGCTGACACGTCACACCGGGAGTCTCCGGGACGATTTTGGGCAAACTTGGCTGACACGTCACACCGGGAGTCCCCGGGACGATTTTGGGCAAACTTGGCTGACACGTCACACCGGGAGTCCCCGGGACGATTTTGGGCAAACTTGGCTGACACGTCACACCGGGAGTCCCCGGGACGATTTTGGGCAAACTTGGCTGACACGTCACACCGGGAGTCCCCGGGACGATTTTGGGCAAACTTGGCTGACACGTCACACCGGGAGTCCCCGGGACGATTTTGGGCAAACTTGGCTGACACGTCACACCGGGAGTCCCCGGGACGATTTTGGGCAATCTTGGCTGACACGTCACACCGGGAGTCCCCGGGACGATTTTGGGCAAAATTGGCTGACACGTCACACCGGGAGTCCCCGGGACGATTTTGGGCAAAATTGGCTGACACGTCACACCGGGAGTCCCCGGGACGATTTTGGGCAAAATTGGCTGACACGTCATACCGGGAGTCCCCGGGACGATTTTGGGCAACCTTGGCTGACACGTCATACCGGGAGTCCCCGGGACGATTTTGGGCAACCTTGGCTGACACGTCACACCGGGAGTCCCCGGGACGATTTTGGGCAACCTTGGCTGACACGTCACACCGGGAGTCCCCGGGACGATTTTGGGCAACCTTGGCTGACACGTCACACCGGGAGTCCCCGGGACGATTTTGGGCAACCTTGGCTGACACGTCACACCGGGAGTCCCCGGGACGATTTTGGGCAAACTTGGCTGACACGTCACACCGGGAGTCCCCGGGACGATTTTGGGCAAACTTGGCTGACACGTCACACCGGGAGTCCCCGGGACGATTTTGGGCAAACTTGGCTGACACGTCTCACCGGGAGTCCCCGGGACGATTTTGGGCAAACTTGGCTGACACGTCACACCGGGAGTCCCCGGGACGATTTTGGGCAAACTTGGCTGACACGTCACACCGGGAGTCCCCGGGACGATTTTGGGCAAAATTGGCTGACACGTCACACCGGGAGTCCCCGGGACGATTTTGGGCAAAATTGGCTGACACGTCACACCGGGAGTCCCCGGGACGATTTTGGGCAAACTTGGCTGACACGTCACACCGGGAGTCCCCGGGACGATTTTGGGCAAACTTGGTTGACACGTCACACCGGGAGTCCCCGGGACGATTTTGGGCAAACTTGGCTGACACGTCACACCGGGAGTCCCCGGGACGATTTTGGGCAAACTTGGCTGACACGTCACACCGGGAGTCCCCGGGACGATTTTGGGCAAACTTGGCTGACACGTCACACCGGGAGTCCCCGGGACGATTTTGGGCAAACTTGGCTGACACGTCACACCGGGAGTCCCCGGTACGATTTTGGGCAAACTTGGCTGACACGTCACACCGGGAGTCTCCGGGACGATTTTGGGCAAACTTGGCTGACACGTCACACCGGGAGTCCCCGGGACGATTTTGGGCAAACTTGGCTGACACGTCACACCGGGAGTCCCCGGGACGATTTTGGGCAAACTTGGCTGACACGTCACACCGGGAGTCCCCGGGACGATTTTGGGCAAACTTGGCTGACACGTCACACCGGGAGTCCCCGGGACGATTTTGGGCAAACTTGGCTGACACGTCACACCGGGAGTCCCCGGGACGATTTTGGGCAAACTTGGCTGACACGTCACACCGGGAGTCCCCGGGACGATTTTGGGCAAACTTGGCTGACACGTCACACCGGGAGTCCCCGGGACGATTTTGGGCAAAATTGGCTGACACGTCACACCGGGAGTCCCCGGGACGATTTTGGGCAAAATTGGCTGACACGTCACACCGGGAGTCCCCGGGACGATTTTGGGCAAAATTGGCTGACACGTCATACCGGGAGTCCCCGGGACGATTTTGGGCAACCTTGGCTGACACGTCATACCGGGAGTCCCCGGGACGATTTTGGGCAACCTTGGCTGACACGTCACACCGGGAGTCCCCGGGACGATTTTGGGCAACCTTGGCTGACACGTCACACCGGGAGTCCCCGGGACGATTTTGGGCAACCTTGGCTGACACGTCACACCGGGAGTCCCCGGGACGATTTTGGGCAACCTTGGCTGACACGTCACACCGGGAGTCCCCGGGACGATTTTGGGCAAACTTGGCTGACACGTCACACCGGGAGTCCCCGGGACGATTTTGGGCAAACTTGGCTGACACGTCACACCGGGAGTCCCCGGGACGATTTTGGGCAAACTTGGCTGACACGTCTCACCGGGAGTCCCCGGGACGATTTTGGGCAAACTTGGCTGACACGTCACACCGGGAGTCCCCGGGACGATTTTGGGCAAACTTGGCTGACACGTCACACCGGGAGTCCCCGGGACGATTTTGGGCAAAATTGGCTGACACGTCACACCGGGAGTCCCCGGGACGATTTTGGGCAAAATTGGCTGACACGTCACACCGGGAGTCCCCGGGACGATTTTGGGCAAACTTGGCTGACACGTCACACCGGGAGTCCCCGGGACGATTTTGGGCAAACTTGGTTGACACGTCACACCGGGAGTCCCCGGGACGATTTTGGGCAAACTTGGCTGACACGTCACACCGGGAGTCCCCGGGACGATTTTGGGCAAACTTGGCTGACACGTCACACCGGGAGTCCCCGGGACGATTTTGGGCAAACTTGGCTGACACGTCACACCGGGAGTCCCCGGGACGATTTTGGGCAAACTTGGCTGACACGTCACACCGGGAGTCCCCGGGACGATTTTGGGCAAACTTGGCTGACACGTCACACCGGGAGTCCCCGGGACGATTTTGGGCAAAATTGGCTGACACGTCATACCGGGAGTCCCCGGGACGATTTTGGGCAAAATTGGCTGACACGTCATACCGGGAGTCCCCGGGACGATTTTGGGCAAAATTGGCTGACACGTCACACCGGGAGTCCCCGGGACGATTTTGGGCAAAATTGGCTGACACGTCACACCGGGAGTCCCCGGGACGATTTTGGGCAACCTTGGCTGACACGTCACACCGGGAGTCCCCGGGACGATTTTGGGCAACCTTGGCTGACACGTCACACCGGGAGTCCCCGGGACGATTTTGGGCAACCTTGGCTGACACGTCACACCGGGAGTCCCCGGGACGATTTTGGGCAACCTTGGCTGACACGTCACACCGGGAGTCCCCGGGACGATTTTGGGCAACCTTGGCTGACACGTCACACCGGGAGTCCCCGGGACGATTTTGGGCAACCTTGGCTGACACGTCACACCGGGAGTCCCCGGGACGATTTTGGGCAAACTTCGCTGACACGTCACACCGGGAGTCCCCGGGACGATTTTGGGCAAACTTGGCTGACACGTCACACCGGGAGTCCCCGGTACGATTTTGGGCAAACTTGGCTGACACGTCACACCGGGAGTCCCCGGTACGATTTTGGGCAAACTTGGCTGACACGTCACACCGGGAGTCTCCGGGACGATTTTGGGCAAACTTGGCTGACACGTCACACCGGGAGTCCCCGGGACGATTTTGGGCAAACTTGGCTGACACGTCACACCGGGAGTCCCCGGGACGATTTTGGGCAAAATTGGCTGACACGTCATACCGGGAGTCCCCGGGACGATTTTGGGCAACCTTGGCTGACACGTCATACCGGGAGTCCCCGGGACGATTTTGGGCAACCTTGGCTGACACGTCACACCGGGAGTCCCCGGGACGATTTTGGGCAACCTTGGCTGACACGTCACACCGGGAGTCCCCGGGACGATTTTGGGCAACCTTGGCTGACACGTCACACCGGGAGTCCCCGGGACGATTTTGGGCAACCTTGGCTGACACGTCACACCGGGAGTCCCCGGGACGATTTTGGGCAAACTTGGCTGACACGTCACACCGGGAGTCCCCGGGACGATTTTGGGCTAACTTGGCTGACACGTCACACCGGGAGTCCCCGGGACGATTTTGGGCAAACTTGGCTGACACGTCACACCGGGAGTCCCCGGGACGATTTTGGGCAAACTTGGCTGACACGTCACACCGGGAGTCCCCGGGACGATTTTGGGCAAACTTGGCTGACACGTCATACCGGGAGTCCCCGGGACGATTTTGGGCAAACTTGGCTGACACGTCATACCGGGAGTCCCCGGGACGATTTTGGGCAAACTTGGCTGACACGTCATACCGGGAGTCCCCGGGACGATTTTGGGCTAACTTGGCTGACACGTCATACCGGGAGTCCCCGGGACGATTTTGGGCAAACTTGGCTGACACGTCATACCGGGAGTCCCCGGGACGATTTTGGGCAAACTTGGCTGACACGTCATACCGGGAGTCCCCGGGACGATTTTGGGCAAACTTGGCTGACACGTCATACCGGGAGTCCCCGGGACGATTTTGGGCAACATTGGCTGACACGTCATACCGGGAGTCCCCGGGACGAATTTGGGCAACATTGGCTGACACGTCATACCGGGAGTCCCCGGGACGATTTTGGGCAACATTGGCTGACACGTCATACCGGGAGTCCCCGGGACGATTTTGGGCAACATTGGCTGACACGTCATACCGGGAGTCCCCGGGACGATTTTGGGCAACATTGGCTGACACGTCATACCGGGAGTCCCCGGGACGATTTTGGGCAACATTGGCTGACACGTCATACCGGGAGTCCCCGGGACGATTTTGGGCAACATTGGCTGACACGTCATACCGGGAGTCCCCGGGACGATTTTGGGCAACATTGGCTGACACGTCATACCGGGAGTCCCCGGGACGATTTTGGGCAACATTGGCTGACACGTCATACCGGGAGTCCCCGGGACGATTTTGGGCAAACTTGGCTGACACGTCATACCGGGAGTCCCCGGGACGATTTTGGGCAAACTTGGCTGACACGTCATACCGGGAGTCCCCGGGACGATTTTGGGCAAACTTGGCTGACACGTCATACCGGGAGTCCCCGGGACGATTTTGGGCAAACTTGGCTGACACGTCATACCGGGAGTCCCCGGGACGATTTTGGGCAAACTTGGCTGACACGTCATACCGGGAGTCCCCGGGACGATTTTGGGCAAACTTGGCTGACACGTCATACCGGGAGTCCCCGGGACGATTTTGGGCTGACACGTCACACCGGGAGTCCCCGGGACGATTTTGGGTAAACTTGGCTGACACGTCACACCGGGAGTCCCCGGGACGATTTTGGGCAACCTTGGCTGACACGTCACACCGGGAGTCCCCGGGACGATTTTGGGCAAACTTGGCTGACACGTCACACCGGGAGTCCCCGGGACGATTTTGGGCAAACTTGGCTGACACGTCACACCGGGAGTCCCCGGGACGATTTTGGGCAAACTTGGCTGACACGTCACACCGGGAGTCCCCGGGACGATTTTGGGCAAACTTGGCTGACACGTCACACCGGGAGTCCCCGGGACGATTTTGGGCAAACTTGGCTGACACGTCATACCGGGAGTCCCCGGGACGATTTTGGGCAAAATTGGCTGACACGTCATACCGGGAGTCCCCGGGACGATTTTGGGCAAAATTGGCTGACACGTCATACCGGGAGTCCCCGGGACGATTTTGGGCAAAATTGGCTGACACGTCATACCGGGAGTCCCCGGGACGATTTTGGGCAAAATTGGCTGACACGTCATACCGGGAGTCCCCGGGACGATTTTGGGCAACCTTGGCTGACACGTCATACCGGGAGTCCCCGGGACGATTTTGGGCAACCTTGGCTGACACGTCACACCGGGAGTCCCCGGGACGATTTTGGGCAACCTTGGCTGACACGTCACACCGGGAGTCCCCGGTACGATTTTGGGCAAACTTGGCTGACACGTCACACCGGGAGTCTCCGGGACGATTTTGGGCAAACTTGGCTGACACGTCACACCGGGAGTCCCCGGGATGATTTTGGGCAAACTTGGCTGACACGTCACACCGGGAGTCCCCGGGACGATTTTGGGCAAACTTGGCTGACACGTCACACCGGGAGTCCCCGGGACGATTTTGGGCTGACACGTCACACCGGGAGTCCCCGGGACGATTTTGGGCAAACTTGGCTGACACGTCATACCGGGAGTCCCCGGGACGATTTTGGGCTGACACGTCACACCGGGAGTCCCCGGGACGATTTTGGGCAAACTTGGCTGACACGTCACACCGGGAGTCCCCGGGACGATTTTTGGCAAACTTGGCTGACACGTCACACCGGGAGTCCCCGGGACGATTTTGGGCAAACTTGGCTGACACGTCACACCGGGAGTCCCCGGGACGATTTTGGGCAAACTTGGCTGACACGTCACACCGGGAGTCCCCGGGACGATTTTGGGCAACCTTGGCTGACACGTCACACCGGGAGTCCCCGGAACGATTTTGGGCAAACTTGGCTGACACGTCATACCGGGAGTCCCCGGGACGATTTTGGGCTAACTTGGCTGACACGTCATACCGGGAGTCCCCGGGACGATTTTGGGCAAACTTGGCTGACACGTCATACCGGGAGTCCCCGGGACGATTTTGGGCAAACTTGGCTGACACGTCATACCGGGAGTCCCCGGGACGATTTTGGGCAAACTTGGCTGACACGTCATACCGGGAGTCCCCGGGACGATTTTGGGCAAAATTGGCTGACACGTCATACCGGGAGTCCCCGGGACGATTTTGGGCAAAATTGGCTGACACGTCATACCGGGAGTCCCCGGGACGATTTTGGGCAAAATTGGCTGACACGTCATACCGGGAGTCCCCGGGACGATTTTGGGCAACCTTGGCTGACACGTCACACCGGGAGTCCCCGGGACGATTTTGGGCAACCTTGGCTGACACGTCACACCGGGAGTCCCCGGGACGATTTTGGGCAACCTTGGCTGACACGTCACACCGGGAGTCCCCGGGACGATTTTGGGCAACCTTGGCTGACACGTCACACCGGGAGTCCCCGGGACGATTTTGGGCAACCTTGGCTGACACGTCACACCGGGAGTCCCCGGGACGATTTTGGGCAACCTTGGCTGACACGTCACACCGGGAGTCCCCGGGACGATTTTGGGCTAACTTGGCTGACACGTCATACCGGGAGTCCCCGGGACGATTTTGGGCAAACTTGGCTGACACGTCATACCGGGAGTCCCCGGGACGATTTTGGGCAACCTTGGCTGACACGTCACACCGGGAGTCCCCGGGACGATTTTGGGCTAACTTGGCTGACACGTCATACCGGGAGTCCCCGGGACGATTTTGGGCAAACTTGGCTGACACGTCACACCGGGAGTCCCCGGGACGATTTTGGGCAAACTTGGCTGACACGTCATACCGGGAGTCCCCGGGACGATTTTGGGCAAACTTGGCTGACACGTCATACCGGGAGTCCCCGGGACGATTTTGGGCAAAATTGGCTGACACGTCATACCGGGAGTCCCCGGGACGATTTTGGGCAAAATTGGCTGACACGTCATACCGGGAGTCCCCGGGACGATTTTGGGCAAAATTGGCTGACACGTCATACCGGGAGTCCCCGGGACGATTTTGGGCAAAATTGGCTGACACGTCACACCGGGAGTCCCCGGGACGATTTTGGGCAACCTTGGCTGACACGTCACACCGGGAGTCCCCGGGACGATTTTGGGCAACCTTGGCTGACACGTCACACCGGGAGTCCCCGGGACGATTTTGGGCAACCTTGGCTGACACGTCACACCGGGAGTCCCCGGGACGATTTTGGGCAACCTTGGCTGACACGTCACACCGGGAGTCCCCGGGACGATTTTGGGCAAACTTGGCTGACACGTCACACCGGGAGTCCCCGGGACGATTTTGGGCTAACTTGGCTGACACGTCACACCGGGAGTCCCCGGGACGATTTTGGGCAAACTTGGCTGACACGTCACACCGGGAGTCCCCGGGACGATTTTGGGCAAACTTGGCTGACACGTCATACCGGGAGTCCCCGGGACGATTTTGGGCAAACTTGGCTGACACGTCATACCGGGAGTCCCCGGGACGATTTTGGGCAAAATTGGCTGACACGTCATACCGGGAGTCCCCGGGACGATTTTGGGCAAAATTGGCTGACACGTCATACCGGGAGTCCCCGGGACGATTTTGGGCAAAATTGGCTGACACGTCATACCGGGAGTCCCCGGGACGATTTTGGGCAACCTTGGCTGACACGTCATACCGGGAGTCCCCGGGACGATTTTGGGCAACCTTGGCTGACACGTCACACCGGGTGTCCCCGGGACGATTTTGGGCAACCTTGGCTGACAAGTCACACCGGGAGTCCCCGGGACGATTTTGGGCAAAATTGGCTGACACGTCATACCGGGAGTCCCCGGGACGATTTTGGGCAAAATTGGCTGACACGTCATACCGGGAGTCCCCGGGACGATTTTGGGCAAAATTGGCTGACACGTCATACCGGGAGTCCCCGGGACGATTTTGGGCAACCTTGGCTGACACGTCACACCGGGAGTCCCCGGGACGATTTTGGGCAACCTTGGCTGACACGTCACACCGGGAGTCCCCGGGACGATTTTGGGCAACCTTGGCTGACACGTCACACCGGGAGTCCCCGGGACGATTTTGGGCAAACTTGGCTGACACGTCACACCGGGAGTCCCCGGGACGATTTTGGGCTAACTTGGCTGACACGTCATACCGGGAGTCCCCGGGACGATTTTGGGCAAACTTGGCTGACACGTCATACCGGGAGTCCCCGGGACGATTTTGGGCAAACTTGGCTGACACGTCATACCGGGAGTCCCCGGGACGATTTTGGGCAAACTTGGCTGACACGTCATACCGGGAGTCCCCGGGACGATTTTGGGCAAACTTGGCTGACACGTCATACCGGGAGTCCCCGGGACGATTTTGGGCAAAATTGGCTGACACGTCATACCGGGAGTCCCCGGGACGATTTTGGGCAAAATTGGCTGACACGTCATACCGGGAGTCCCCGGGACGATTTTGGGCAAAATTGGCTGACACGTCATACCGGGAGTCCCCGGGACGATTTTGGGCAACCTTGGCTGACACGTCACACCGGGAGTCCCCGGGACGATTTTGGGCAACCTTGGCTGACACGTCACACCGGGAGTCCCCGGGACGATTTTGGGCAACCTTGGCTGACACGTCACACCGGGAGTCCCCGGGACGATTTTGGGCAACCTTGGCTGACACGTCACACCGGGAGTCCCCGGGACGATTTTGGGCAACCTTGGCTGACACGTCACACCGGGAGTCCCCGGGACGATTTTGGGCAACCTTGGCTGACACGTCACACCGGGAGTCCCCGGGACGATTTTGGGCTAACTTGGCTGACACGTCACACCGGGAGTCCCCGGGACGATTTTGGGCAAACTTGGCTGACACGTCACACCGGGAGTCCCCGGGACGATTTTGGGCAAACTTGGCTGACACGTCATACCGGGAGTCCCCGGGACGATTTTGGGCAAACTTGGCTGACACGTCATACCGGGAGTCCCCGGGACGATTTTGGGCAAAATTGGCTGACACGTCATACCGGGAGTCCCCGGGACGATTTTGGGCAAAATTGGCTGACACGTCATACCGGGAGTCCCCGGGACGATTTTGGGCAAAATTGGCTGACACGTCATACCGGGAGTCCCCGGGACGATTTTGGGCAACATTGGCTGACACGTCATACCGGGAGTCCCCGGGACGATTTTGGGCAACATTGGCTGACACGTCATACCGGGAGTCCCCGGGACGATTTTGGGCAACATTGGCTGACACGTCATACCGGGAGTCCCCGGGACGATTTTGGGCAACATTGGCTGACACGTCATACCGGGAGTCCCCGGGACGATTTTGGGCAACATTGGCTGACACGTCATACCGGGAGTCCCCGGGACGATTTTGGGCAACATTGGCTGACACGTCATACCGGGAGTCCCCGGGACGATTTTGGGCAAACTTGGCTGACACGTCATACCGGGAGTCCCCGGGACGATTTTGGGCAAACTTGGCTGACACGTCACACCGGGAGTCCCCGGGACGATTTTGGGCAACCTTGGCTGACACGTCACACCGGGAGTCCCCGGGACGATTTTGGGCAACCTTGGCTGACACGTCACACCGGGAGTACCCGGGACGATTTTGGGCAACCTTGGCTGACACGTCACACCGGGAGTCCCCGGGACGATTTTGGGCTAACTTGGCTGACACGTCACACCGGGAGTCCCCGGGACGATTTTGGGCAAACTTGGCTGACACGTCACACCGGGAGTCCCCGGGACGATTTTGGGCAAACTTGGCTGACACGTCACACCGGGAGTCCCCGGGACGATTTTGGGCAAACTTGGCTGACACGTCACACCGGGAGTCCCCGGGACGATTTTGGGCAAAATTGGCTGACACGTCATACCGGGAGTCCCCGGGACGATTTTGGGCAAAATTGGCTGACACGTCATACCGGGAGTCCCCGGGACGATTTTGGGCAAAATTGGCTGACACGTCATACCGGGAGTCCCCGGGACGATTTTGGGCAAACTTGGCTGACACGTCATACCGGGAGTCCCCGGGACGATTTTGGGCAAACTTGGCTGACACGTCATACCGGGAGTCCCCGGGACGATTTTGGGCAACCTTGGCTGACACGTCACACCGGGAGTCCCCGGGACGATTTTGGGCAAACTTGGCTGACACGTCACACCGGGAGTCCCCGGGACGATTTTGGGCTAACTTGGCTGACACGTCACACCGGGAGTCCCCGGGACGATTTTGGGCAAACTTGGCTGACACGTCATACCGGGAGTCCCCGGGACGATTTTGGGCAAACTTGGCTGACACGTCATACCGGGAGTCCCCGGGACGATTTTGGGCAAACTTGGCTGACACGTCATACCGGGAGTCCCCGGGACGATTTTGGGCAAACTTGGCTGACACGTCATACCGGGAGTCCCCGGGACGATTTTGGGCAAAATTGGCTGACACGTCATACCGGGAGTCCCCGGGACGATTTTGGGCAAAATTGGCTGACACGTCATACCGGGAGTCCCCGGGACGATTTTGGGCAAAATTGGCTGACACGTCATACCGGGAGTCCCCGGGACGATTTTGGGCAACCTTGGCTGACACGTCACACCGGGAGTCCCCGGGACGATTTTGGGCAACCTTGGCTGACACGTCACACCGGGAGTCCCCGGGACGATTTTGGGCAACCTTGGCTGACACGTCACACCGGGAGTCCCCGGGACGATTTTGGGCAACCTTGGCTGACACGTCACACCGGGAGTCCCCGGGACGATTTTGGGCAACCTTGGCTGACACGTCACACCGGGAGTCCCCGGGACGATTTTGGGCAACCTTGGCTGACACGTCACACCGGGAGTCCCCGGGACGATTTTGGGCTAACTTGGCTGACACGTCACACCGGGAGTCCCCGGGACGATTTTGGGCAAACTTGGCTGACACGTCACACCGGGAGTCCCCGGGACGATTTTGGGCAAACTTGGCTGACACGTCACACCGGGAGTCCCCGGGACGATTTTGGGCAAACTTGGCTGACACGTCACACCGGGAGTCCCCGGGACGATTTTGGGCAAAATTGGCTGACACGTCATACCGGGAGTCCCCGGGACGATTTTGGGCAAAATTGGCTGACACGTCATACCGGGAGTCCCCGGGACGATTTTGGGCAAAATTGGCTGACACGTCATACCGGGAGTCCCCGGGACGATTTTGGGCAACATTGGCTGACACGTCATACCGGGAGTCCCCGGGACGATTTTGGGCAACATTGGCTGACACGTCATACCGGGAGTCCCCGGGACGATTTTGGGCAACATTGGCTGACACGTCATACCGGGAGTCCCCGGGACGATTTTGGGCAACATTGGCTGACACGTCATACCGGGAGTCCCCGGGACGATTTTGGGCAACATTGGCTGACACGTCATACCGGGAGTCCCCGGGACGATTTTGGGCAACATTGGCTGACACGTCATACCGGGAGTCCCCGGGACGATTTTGGGCAAACTTGGCTGACACGTCATACCGGGAGTCCCCGGGACGATTTTGGGCAAACTTGGCTGACACGTCATACCGGGAGTCCCCGGGACGATTTTGGGCAAACTTGGCTGACACGTCATACCGGGAGTCCCCGGGACGATTTTGGGCAAACTTGGCTGACACGTCACACCGGGAGTCCCCGGGACGATTTTGGGCAACCTTGGCTGACACGTCACACCGGGAGTCCCCGGGACGATTTTGGGCAACCTTGGCTGACACGTCACACCGGGAGTACCCGGGACGATTTTGGGCAACCTTGGCTGACACGTCACACCGGGAGTCCCCGGGACGATTTTGGGCTAACTTGGCTGACACGTCACACCGGGAGTCCCCGGGACGATTTTGGGCAAACTTGGCTGACACGTCACACCGGGAGTCCCCGGGACGATTTTGGGCAAACTTGGCTGACACGTCACACCGGGAGTCCCCGGGACGATTTTGGGCAAACTTGGCTGACACGTCATACCGGGAGTCCCCGGGACGATTTTGGGCAAAATTGGCTGACACGTCATACCGGGAGTCCCCGGGACGATTTTGGGCAAAATTGGCTGACACGTCATACCGGGAGTCCCCGGGACGATTTTGGGCAAAATTGGCTGACACGTCATACCGGGAGTCCCCGGGACGATTTTGGGCAAACTTGGCTGACACGTCATACCGGGAGTCCCCGGGACGATTTTGGGCAAACTTGGCTGACACGTCATACCGGGAGTCCCCGGGACGATTTTGGGCAACATTGGCTGACACGTCACACCGGGAGTCCCCGGGACGATTTTGGGCAACATTGGCTGACACGTCACACCGGGAGTCCCCGGGACGATTTTGGGCAACCTTGGCTGACACGTCACACCGGGAGTCCCCGGGACGATTTTGGGCAACCTTGGCTGACACGTCACACCGGGAGTCCCCGGGACGATTTTGGGCAACCTTGGCTGACACGTCACACCGGGAGTCCCCGGGACGATTTTGGGCAACCTTGGCTGACACGTCACACCGGGAGTCCCCGGGACGATTTTGGGCAAACTTCGCTGACACGTCACACCGGGAGTCCCCGGGACGATTTTGGGCAAACTTGGCTGACACGTCACACCGGGAGTCCCCGGTACGATTTTGGGCAAACTTGGCTGACACGTCACACCGGGAGTCCCCGGTACGATTTTGGGCAAACTTGGCTGACACGTCACACCGGGAGTCTCCGGGACGATTTTGGGCAAACTTGGCTGACACGTCACACCGGGAGTCCCCGGGACGATTTTGGGCAAACTTGGCTGACACGTCACACCGGGAGTCCCCGGGACGATTTTGGGCAACCTTGGCTGACACGTCACACCGGGAGTCCCCGGGACGATTTTGGGCAACCTTGGCTGACACGTCACACCGGGAGTCCCCGGGACGATTTTGGGCAACCTTGGCTGACACGTCACACCGGGAGTCCCCGGGACGATTTTGGGCAAACTTGGCTGACACGTCACACCGGGAGTCCCCGGGACGATTTTGGGCAACCTTGGCTGACACGTCACACCGGGAGTCCCCGGGACGATTTTGGGCAACCTTGGCTGACACGTCACACCGGGAGTCCCCGGGACGATTTTGGGCAACCTTGGCTGACACGTCACACCGGGAGTCCCCGGGACGATTTTGGGCAACCTTGGCTGACACGTCACACCGGGAGTCCCCGGGACGATTTTGGGCAAACTTCGCTGACACGTCACACCGGGAGTCCCCGGGACGATTTTGGGCAAACTTGGCTGACACGTCACACCGGGAGTCCCCGGTACGATTTTGGGCAAACTTGGCTGACACGTCACACCGGGAGTCCCCGGTACGATTTTGGGCAAACTTGGCTGACACGTCACACCGGGAGTCTCCGGGACGATTTTGGGCAAACTTGGCTGACACGTCACACCGGGAGTCCCCGGGACGATTTTGGGCAAACTTGGCTGACACGTCACACCGGGAGTCCCCGGGACGATTTTGGGCAAACTTGGCTGACACGTCACACCGGGAGTCCCCGGGACGATTTTGGGCAAACTTGGCTGACACGTCACACCGGGAGTCCCCGGGACGATTTTGGGCAAACTTGGCTGACACGTCACACCGGGAGTCCCCGGGACGATTTTGGGCAAACTTGGCTGACACGTCACACCGGGAGTCCCCGGGACGATTTTGGGCAAACTTGGCTGACACGTCACACCGGGAGTCCCCGGGACGATTTTGGGCAAAATTGGCTGACACGTCACACCGGGAGTCCCCGGGACGATTTTGGGCAAAATTGGCTGACACGTCACACCGGGAGTCCCCGGGACGATTTTGGGCAAAATTGGCTGACACGTCATACCGGGAGTCCCCGGGACGATTTTGGGCAACCTTGGCTGACACGTCATACCGGGAGTCCCCGGGACGATTTTGGGCAACCTTGGCTGACACGTCACACCGGGAGTCCCCGGGACGATTTTGGGCAACCTTGGCTGACACGTCACACCGGGAGTCCCCGGGACGATTTTGGGCAACCTTGGCTGACACGGCACACCGGGAGTCCCCGGGACGATTTTGGGCAACCTTGGCTGACACGTCACACCGGGAGTCCCCGGGACGATTTTGGGCAAACTTGGCTGACACGTCACACCGGGAGTCCCCGGGACGATTTTGGGCAAACTTGGCTGACACGTCACACCGGGAGTCCCCGGGACGATTTTGGGCAAACTTGGCTGACACGTCACACCGGGAGTCCCCGGGACGATTTTGGGCAAACTTGGCTGACACGTCACACCGGGAGTCCCCGGGACGATTTTGGGCAAACTTGGCTGACACGTCACACCGGGAGTCCCCGGGACGATTTTGGGCAAAATTGGCTGACACGTCACACCGGGAGTCCCCGGGACGATTTTGGGCAAAATTGGCTGACACGTCACACCGGGAGTCCCCGGGACGATTTTGGGCAAACTTGGCTGACACGTCACACCGGGAGTCCCCGGGACGATTTTGGGCAAACTTGGCTGACACGTCACACCGGGAGTCCCCGGGACGATTTTGGGCAAACTTGGCTGACACGTCACACCGGGAGTCCCCGGGACGATTTTGGGCAAACTTGGCTGACACGTCACACCGGGAGTCCCCGGGACGATTTTGGGCAAACTTGGCTGACACGTCACACCGGGAGTCCCCGGGACGATTTTGGGCAAACTTGGCTGACACGTCACACCGGGAGTCCCCGGGACGATTTTGGGCAAACTTGGCTGACACGTCACACCGGGAGTCCCCGGGACGATTTTGGGCAAAATTGGCTGACACGTCATACCGGGAGTCCCCGGGACGATTTTG
The DNA here is from genome assembly GCA_023566225.1 of Romanogobio albipinnatus. Taxonomy (NCBI): domain Eukaryota; kingdom Metazoa; phylum Chordata; class Actinopteri; order Cypriniformes; family Gobionidae; genus Romanogobio; species Romanogobio albipinnatus. The sequence goes on from JAKRKY010000031.1 coordinate 27,648, forward strand.
GGCAAAATTGGCTGACACGTCATACCGGGAGTCCCCGGGACGATTTTGGGCAAAATTGGCTGACACGTCACACCGGGAGTCCCCGGGACGATTTTGGGCAAAATTGGCTGACACGTCACACCGGGAGTCCCCGGGACGATTTTGGGCAACCTTGGCTGACACGTCACACCGGGAGTCCCCGGGACGATTTTGGGCAACCTTGGCTGACACGTCACACCGGGAGTCCCCGGGACGATTTTGGGCAACCTTGGCTGACACGTCACACCGGGAGTCCCCGGGACGATTTTGGGCAACCTTGGCTGACACGTCACACCGGGAGTCCCCGGGACGATTTTGGGCAACCTTGGCTGACACGTCACACCGGGAGTCCCCGGGACGATTTTGGGCAACCTTGGCTGACACGTCACACCGGGAGTCCCCGGGACGATTTTGGGCAAACTTCGCTGACACGTCACACCGGGAGTCCCCGGGACGATTTTGGGCAAACTTGGCTGACACGTCACACCGGGAGTCCCCGGTACGATTTTGGGCAAACTTGGCTGACACGTCACACCGGGAGTCCCCGGTACGATTTTGGGCAAACTTGGCTGACACGTCACACCGGGAGTCTCCGGGACGATTTTGGGCAAACTTGGCTGACACGTCACACCGGGAGTCCCCGGGACGATTTTGGGCAAACTTGGCTGACACGTCACACCGGGAGTCCCCGGGACGATTTTGGGCAAAATTGGCTGACACGTCATACCGGGAGTCCCCGGGACGATTTTGGGCAACCTTGGCTGACACGTCATACCGGGAGTCCCCGGGACGATTTTGGGCAACCTTGGCTGACACGTCACACCGGGAGTCCCCGGGACGATTTTGGGCAACCTTGGCTGACACGTCACACCGGGAGTCCCCGGGACGATTTTGGGCAACCTTGGCTGACACGTCACACCGGGAGTCCCCGGGACGATTTTGGGCAACCTTGGCTGACACGTCACACCGGGAGTCCCCGGGACGATTTTGGGCAACCTTGGCTGACACGTCACACCGGGAGTCCCCGGGACGATTTTGGGCAAACTTGGCTGACACGTCACACCGGGAGTCCCCGGGACGATTTTGGGCTAACTTGGCTGACACGTCACACCGGGAGTCCCCGGGACGATTTTGGGCAAACTTGGCTGACACGTCACACCGGGAGTCCCCGGGACGATTTTGGGCAAACTTGGCTGACACGTCACACCGGGAGTCCCCGGGACGATTTTGGGCAAACTTGGCTGACACGTCATACCGGGAGTCCCCGGGACGATTTTGGGCAAACTTGGCTGACACGTCATACCGGGAGTCCCCGGGACGATTTTGGGCAAACTTGGCTGACACGTCATACCGGGAGTCCCCGGGACGATTTTGGGCTAACTTGGCTGACACGTCATACCGGGAGTCCCCGGGACGATTTTGGGCAAACTTGGCTGACACGTCATACCGGGAGTCCCCGGGACGATTTTGGGCAAACTTGGCTGACACGTCATACCGGGAGTCCCCGGGACGATTTTGGGCAAACTTGGCTGACACGTCATACCGGGAGTCCCCGGGACGATTTTGGGCAACATTGGCTGACACGTCATACCGGGAGTCCCCGGGACGAATTTGGGCAACATTGGCTGACACGTCATACCGGGAGTCCCCGGGACGATTTTGGGCAACATTGGCTGACACGTCATACCGGGAGTCCCCGGGACGATTTTGGGCAACATTGGCTGACACGTCATACCGGGAGTCCCCGGGACGATTTTGGGCAACATTGGCTGACACGTCATACCGGGAGTCCCCGGGACGATTTTGGGCAAACTTGGCTGACACGTCATACCGGGAGTCCCCGGGACGATTTTGGGCAACATTGGCTGACACGTCATACCGGGAGTCCCCGGGACGATTTTGGGCAACATTGGCTGACACGTCATACCGGGAGTCCCCGGGACGATTTTGGGCAACATTGGCTGACACGTCATACCGGGAGTCCCCGGGACGATTTTGGGCAACATTGGCTGACACGTCATACCGGGAGTCCCCGGGACGATTTTGGGCAACATTGGCTGACACGTCATACCGGGAGTCCCCGGGACGATTTTGGGCAACATTGGCTGACACGTCATACCGGGAGTCCCCGGGACGATTTTGGGCAACATTGGCTGACACGTCATACCGGGAGTCCCCGGGACGATTTTGGGCAACATTGGCTGACACGTCATACCGGGAGTCCCCGGGACGATTTTGGGCAACATTGGCTGACACGTCATACCGGGAGTCCCCGGGACGATTTTGGGCAACATTGGCTGACACGTCATACCGGGAGTCCCCGGGACGATTTTGGGCAACATTGGCTGACACGTCATACCGGGAGTCCCCGGGACGATTTTGGGCAACATTGGCTGACACGTCATACCGGGAGTCCCCGGGACGATTTTGGGCAACATTGGCTGACAAGTCATACCGGGAGTCCCCGGGACGGTTTTGGGGAACATTGGCTGACACGTCATACCGGAAGTCCCCGGGACGGTTTTGGGCAACATTGGCTGACACGTCATACCGGGAGTCCCCGGGACGATTTTGGATAACATTGGCTGACACGTCATACCGGGAGTCCCCGGGACGGTTTTGGGCAACATTGGCTGACACGTCATACCGGGAGTCCCCGGGACGGTTTTGGGCAAAATTGGCTGACACGTCATACCGGGAGTCCCCGGGACGGTTTTGGGCAAAATTGGCTGACACGTCATACCGGGAGTCCCCGGGACGATTTTGGGCAACATTGGCTGACACGTCATACCGGGAGTCCCCGGGACGGTTTTGGGCAAAATTGGCTGACACGTCATACCGGGAGTCCCCGGGACGGTTTTGGGCAAAATTGGCTGACACGTCATACCGGGAGTCGCCGGGACGATTTTGGGCAACGTTGGCTGACACGTCATACCGGGAGTCCCCGGGACGTTTTTGGGCAACATTGGATGACACGTCATACCGGGAGTCCCCGGGACGGTTTTGGTCAACATTGGCTGACACGTCATACCGGGAGTCCCCGGGACGGTTTTGGGCAACATTGGCTGACACGTCATACCGGGAGTCCCCGGGACGGTTTTGGGCAAACTTGGCTGACACGTCATACCGGGAGTCCCCGGGACGATTTTGGGCAAACTTGGCTGACACGTCATACCGGGAGTCCCCGGGACGATTTTGGGCAAAATTGGCTGACACGTCATACCGGGAGTCCCCGGGGCGATTTTGGGCAAAATTGGCTGACACGTCATACCGGGAGTCCCCGGGACGATTTTGGGCAAAATTGGCTGACACGTCATACCGGGAGTCCCCGGGACGATTTTGGGCAAACTTGGCTGACACGTCATACCGGGAGTCCCCGGGACGATTTTGGGCAAACTTGGCTGACACGTCATACCGGGAGTCCCCGGGACGATTTTGGGCAAACTTGGCTGACACGTCATACCGGGAGTCCCCGGGACGATTTTGGGCAAAATTGGCTGACACGTCATACCGGGAGTCCCCGGGACGATTTTGGGCAACATTGGCTGACACGTCATACCGGGAGTCCCCGGGACGATTTTGGGCAAAATTGGCTGACACGTCATACCGGGAGTCCCCGGGACGATTTTGGGCAAAATTGGCTGACACGTCATACCGGGAGTCCCCGGGACGATTTTGGGCAACCTTGGCTGACACGTCACACCGGGAGTCCCCGGGACGATTTTGGGCAACCTTGGCTGACACGTCACACCGGGAGTCCCCGGGACGATTTTGGGCAAACTTCGCTGACACGTCACACCGGGAGTCCCCGGGACGATTTTGGGCAAACTTGGCTGACACGTCACACCGGGAGTCCCCGGTACGATTTTGGGCAAACTTGGCTGACACGTCACACCGGGAGTCCCCGGTACGATTTTGGGCAAACTTGGCTGACACGTCACACCGGGAGTCCCCGGGACGATTTTGGGCAAACTTGGCTGACACGTCACACCGGGAGTCCCCGGGACGATTTTGGGCAAACTTGGCTGACACGTCACACCGGGAGTCCCCGGGACGATTTTGGGCAAACTTGGCTGACACGTCACACCGGGAGTCCCCGGGACGATTTTGGGCAAACTTGGCTGACACGTCACACCGGGAGTCCCCGGGACGATTTTGGGCAAACTTGGCTGACACGTCACACCGGGAGTCCCCGGGACGATTTTGGGCAAACTTGGCTGACACGTCACACCGGGAGTCCCCGGGACGATTTTGGGCAAACTTGGCTGACACGTCACACCGGGAGTCCCCGGGACGATTTTGGGCAAACTTGGCTGACACGTCACACCGGGAGTCCCCGGGACGATTTTGGGCAAACTTGGCTGACACGTCATACCGGGAGTCCCCGGGACGATTTTGGGCAAACTTGGCTGACACGTCAAACCGGGAGTACCCTGGACGATTTTGGGCAAACTTGGCTGACACGTCATACCGGGAGTCCCCGGGACGATTTTGGGCAAAATTGGCTGACACGTCATACCGGGAGTCCCCGGGACGATTTTGGGCAAAATTGGCTGACACGTCATACCGGGAGTCCCCGGGACGATTTTGGGCAACATTGGCTGACACGTCATACCGGGAGTCCCAGGGACGATTTTGGGCAAACTTGGCTGACACGTCACACCGGGAGTCCCCGGGACGATTTTGGGCAAACTTGGCTGACACGTCACACCGGGAGTCCCCGGGACGATTTTGGGCAAACTTGGCTGACACGTCACACCGGGAGTCCCCGGGACGATTTTGGGCAAACTTGGCTGACACGTCACACCGGGAGTCCCCGGGACGATTTTGGGCAAACTTGGCTGACACGTCACACCGGGAGTCCCCGGGACGATTTTGGGCAAACTTGGCTGACACGTCACACCGGGAGTCCCCGGGACGATTTTGGGCAAACTTGGCTGACACGTCATACCGGGAGTCCCCGGGACGATTTTGGGCAAACTTGGCTGACACGTCAAACCGGGAGTACCCTGGACGATTTTGGGCAAACTTGGCTGACACGTCATACCGGGAGTCCCCGGGACGATTTTGGGCAAAATTGGCTGACACGTCATACCGGGAGTCCCCGGGACGATTTTGGGCAAAATTGGCTGACACGTCATACCGGGAGTCCCCGGGACGATTTTGGGCAACATTGGCTGACACGTCATACCGGGAGTCCCAGGGACGATTTTGGGCAACATTGGCTGACACGTCATACCGGGAGTCCCCGGGTCGATTTTGGGCAACCTTGGCTGACACGTCATACCGGGAGTCCCCGGGACGATTTTGGGCAACCTTGGCTGACACGTCACACCGGGAGTCCCCGGGACGATTTTGGGCAACCTTGGCTGACACGTCACACCGGGAGTCCCCGGGACGATTTTGGGCAACCTTGGCTGACACGTCACACCGGGAGTCCCCGGGACGATTTTGGGCAACCTTGGCTGACACGTCACACCGGGAGTCCCCGGGACGATTTTGGGCAAACTTTGCTGACACGTCATACCGGGAGTCCCCGGGACGATTTTGGGCTAACTTGGCTGACACGTCATACCGGGAGTCCCCGGGACGATTTTGGGCAAAATTGGCTGACACGTCATACCGGGAGTCCCCGGGACGATTTTGGGCAAAATTGGCTGACACGTCATACCGGGAGTCCCCGGGACGATTTTGGGCAAACTTGGCTGACACGTCACACCGGGAGTCCCCGGGACGATTTTGGGCTGACACGTCACACCGGGAGTCCCCGGGACGATTTTGGGCAAACTTGGCTGACACGTCATACCGGGAGTCCCCGGGACGATTTTGGGCAACCTTGGCTGACACGTCACACCGGGAGTCCCCGGGACGATTTTGGGCAACCTTGGCTGACACGTCACACCGGGAGTCCCCGGGACGATTTTGGGCAACCTTGGCTGACACGTCACACCGGGAGTCCCCGGGACGATTTTGGGCAAACTTGGCTGACACGTCACACCGGGAGTCCCCGGGACGATTTTGGGCAAACTTGGCTGACACGTCACACCGGGAGTCCCCGGGAAGATTTTGGGCAAACTTGGCTGACACGTCACACCGGGAGTCCCCGGGACGATTTTGGGCAAAATTGGCTGACACGTCACACCGGGAGTCCCCGGGACGATTTTGGGCAAAATTGGCTGACACGTCATACCGGGAGTCCCCGGGACGATTTTGGGCAAAATTGGCTGACACGTCACACCGGGAGTCCCCGGGACGATTTTGGGCAAACTTGGCTGACACGTCACACCGGGAGTCCCCGGGACGATTTTGGGCAAACTTGGCTGACACGTCACACCGGGAGTCCCCGGGACGATTTTGGGCAAACTTGGCTGACACGTCACACCGGGAGTCCCCGGGACGATTTTGGGCAAACTTGGCTGACACGTCACACCGGGAGTCCCCGGGACGATTTTGGGCAAACTTGGCTGACACGTCACACCGGGAGTCCCCGGGACGATTTTGGGCAAACTTGGCTGACACGTCACACCGGGAGTCCCCGGGACGATTTTGGGCAAAATTGGCTGACACGTCATACCGGGAGTCCCCGGGACGATTTTGGGCAAAATTGGCTGACACGTCATACCGGGAGTCCCCGGGACGATTTTGGGCAAAATTGGCTGACACGTCATACCGGGAGTCCCCGGGACGATTTTGGGCAAAATTGGCTGACACGTCACACCGGGAGTCCCCGGGACGATTTTGGGCAACCTTGGCTGACACGTCATACCGGGAGTCCCCGGGACGATTTTGGGCAACCTTGGCTGACACGTCACACCGGGAGTCCCCGGGACGATTTTGGGCAACCTTGGCTGACACGTCACACCGGGAGTCCCCGGGACGATTTTGGGCAACCTTGGCTGACACGTCACACCGGGAGTCCCCGGGACGATTTTGGGCAACCTTGGCTGACACGTCACACCGGGAGTCCCCGGGACGATTTTGGGCAACCTTGGCTGACACGTCACACCGGGAGTCCCCGGGACGATTTTGGGCAAACTTCGCTGACACGTCACACCGGGAGTCCCCGGGACGATTTTGGGCAAACTTGGCTGACACGTCACACCGGGAGTCCCCGGTACGATTTTGGGCAAACTTGGCTGACACGTCACACCGGGAGTCCCCGGTACGATTTTGGGCAAACTTGGCTGACACGTCACACCGGGAGTCTCCGGGACGATTTTGGGCAAACTTGGCTGACACGTCACACCGGGAGTCCCCGGGACGATTTTGGGCAAACTTGGCTGACACGTCACACCGGGAGTCCCCGGGACGATTTTGGGCAAAATTGGCTGACACGTCATACCGGGAGTCCCCGGGACGATTTTGGGCAACCTTGGCTGACACGTCATACCGGGAGTCCCCGGGACGATTTTGGGCAACCTTGGCTGACACGTCACACCGGGAGTCCCCGGGACGATTTTGGGCAACCTTGGCTGACACGTCACACCGGGAGTCCCCGGGACGATTTTGGGCAACCTTGGCTGACACGTCACACCGGGAGTCCCCGGGACGATTTTGGGCAACCTTGGCTGACACGTCACACCGGGAGTCCCCGGGACGATTTTGGGCAACCTTGGCTGACACGTCACACCGGGAGTCCCCGGGACGATTTTGGGCAACCTTGGCTGACACGTCACACCGGGAGTCCCCGGGACGATTTTGGGCAACCTTGGCTGACACGTCACACCGGGAGTCCCCGGGACGATTTTGGGCAACCTTGGCTGACACGTCACACCGGGAGTCCCCGGGACGATTTTGGGCAACCTTGGCTGACACGTCACACCGGGAGTCCCCGGGACGATTTTGGGCAAACTTGGCTGACACGTCACACCGGGAGTCCCCGGGACGATTTTGGGCAAACTTGGCTGACACGTCACACCGGGAGTCCCCGGGACGATTTTGGGCAAAATTGGCTGACACGTCATACCGGGAGTCCCCGGGACGATTTTGGGCAAAATTGGCTGACACGTCATACCGGGAGTCCCCGGGACGATTTTGGGCAAAATTGGCTGACACGTCATACCGGGAGTCCCCGGGACGATTTTGGGCAAAATTGGCTGACACGTCACACCGGGAGTCCCCGGGACGATTTTGGGCAACCTTGGCTGACACGTCACACCGGGAGTCCCCGGGACGATTTTGGGCAACCTTGGCTGACACGTCACACCGGGAGTCCCCGGGACGATTTTGGGCAACCTTGGCTGACACGTCACACCGGGAGTCCCCGGGACGATTTTGGGCAACCTTGGCTGACACGTCACACCGGGAGTCCCCGGGACGATTTTGGGCAACCTTGGCTGACACGTCACACCGGGAGTCCCCGGGACGATTTTGGGCAACCTTGGCTGACACGTCACACCGGGAGTCCCCGGGACGATTTTGGGCAAACTTCGCTGACACGTCACACCGGGAGTCCCCGGGACGATTTTGGGCAAACTTGGCTGACACGTCACACCGGGAGTCCCCGGTACGATTTTGGGCAAACTTGGCTGACACGTCATTGGATGACACGTCATACCGGGAGTCCCCGGGACGGTTTTGGTCAACATTGGCTGACACGTCATTCCGGGAGTCCCCGGGACGATTTTGGGCAACATTGGCTGACACGTCATACCGGGAGTCCCCGGGACGGTTTTGGGCAAACTTGGCTGACATGTCATACCGGGAGTCCCCGGGACGATTTTGGGCAAACTTGGCTGACACGTCATACCGGGAGTCCCCGGGACGATTTTGGGCAAAATTGGCTGACACGTCATACCGGGAGTCCCCGGGGCGATTTTGGGCAAAATTGGCTGACACGTCATACCGGGAGTCCCCGGGACGATTTTGGGCAAAATTGGCTGACACGTCATACCGGGAGTCCCCGGGACGATTTTGGGCAAACTTGGCTGACACGTCATACCGGGAGTCCCCGGGACGATTTTGGGCAAACTTGGCTGACACGTCACACCGGGAGTCCCCGGGACGATTTTGGGCAAAATTGGCTGACACGTCATACCGGGAGTCCCCGGGACGATTTTGGGCAACCTTGGCTGACACGTCATACCGGGAGTCCCCGGGACGATTTTGGGCAACCTTGGCTGACACGTCACACCGGGAGTCCCCGGGACGATTTTGGGCAACCTTGGCTGACACGTCACACCGGGAGTCCCCGGGACGATTTTGGGCAACCTTGGCTGACACGTCACACCGGGAGTCCCCGGGACGATTTTGGGCAACCTTGGCTGACACGTCACACCGGGAGTCCCCGGGACGATTTTGGGCAACCTTGGCTGACACGTCACACCGGGAGTCCCCGGGACGATTTTGGGCAACCTTGGCTGACACGTCACACCGGGAGTCCCCGGGACGATTTTGGGCAACCTTGGCTGACACGTCACACCGGGAGTCCCCGGGACGATTTTGGGCAACCTTGGCTGACACGTCACACCGGGAGTCCCCGGGACGATTTTGGGCAACCTTGGCTGACACGTCACACCGGGAGTCCCCGGGACGATTTTGGGCAAACTTGGCTGACACGTCACACCGGGAGTCCCCGGGACGATTTTGGGCAAACTTGGCTGACACGTCACACCGGGAGTCCCCGGGACGATTTTGGGCAAAATTGGCTGACACGTCATACCGGGAGTCCCCGGGACGATTTTGGGCAAAATTGGCTGACACGTCATACCGGGAGTCCCCGGGACGATTTTGGGCAAAATTGGCTGACACGTCATACCGGGAGTCCCCGGGACGATTTTGGGCAAAATTGGCTGACACGTCACACCGGGAGTCCCCGGGACGATTTTGGGCAACCTTGGCTGACACGTCACACCGGGAGTCCCCGGGACGATTTTGGGCAACCTTGGCTGACACGTCACACCGGGAGTCCCCGGGACGATTTTGGGCAACCTTGGCTGACACGTCACACCGGGAGTCCCCGGGACGATTTTGGGCAACCTTGGCTGACACGTCACACCGGGAGTCCCCGGGACGATTTTGGGCAACCTTGGCTGACACGTCACACCGGGAGTCCCCGGGACGATTTTGGGCAACCTTGGCTGACACGTCACACCGGGAGTCCCCGGGACGATTTTGGGCAAACTTCGCTGACACGTCACACCGGGAGTCCCCGGGACGATTTTGGGCAAACTTGGCTGACACGTCACACCGGGAGTCCCCGGTACGATTTTGGGCAAACTTGGCTGACACGTCATTGGATGACACGTCATACCGGGAGTCCCCGGGACGGTTTTGGTCAACATTGGCTGACACGTCATTCCGGGAGTCCCCGGGACGATTTTGGGCAACATTGGCTGACACGTCATACCGGGAGTCCCCGGGACGGTTTTGGGCAAACTTGGCTGACATGTCATACCGGGAGTCCCCGGGACGATTTTGGGCAAACTTGGCTGACACGTCATACCGGGAGTCCCCGGGACGATTTTGGGCAAAATTGGCTGACACGTCATACCGGGAGTCCCCGGGGCGATTTTGGGCAAAATTGGCTGACACGTCATACCGGGAGTCCCCGGGACGATTTTGGGCAAAATTGGCTGACACGTCATACCGGGAGTCCCCGGGACGATTTTGGGCAAACTTGGCTGACACGTCATACCGGGAGTCCCCGGGACGATTTTGGGCAAACTTGGCTGACACGTCATACCGGGAGTCCCCGGGACGATTTTGGGCAAACTTGGCTGACACGTCATACCGGGAGTCCCCGGGACGATTTTGGGCAAAATTGGCTGACACGTCATACCGGGAGTCCCCGGGACGATTTTGGGCAACATTGGCTGACACGTCATACCGGGAGTCCCCGGGACGATTTTGGGCAAAATTGGCTGACACGTCATACCGGGAGTCCCCGGGACGATTTTGGGCAAAATTGGCTGACACGTCATACCGGGAGTCCCCGGGACGATTTTGGGCAACCTTGGCTGACACTTCACACCGGGAGTCCCCGGGACGATTTTGGGCAAACTTGGCTGACACGTCACACCGGGAGTCCCCGGGACGATTTTGGGCAAACTTCGCTGACACGTCACACCGGGAGTCCCCGGGACGATTTTGGGCAAACTTGGCTGACACGTCACACCGGGAGTCCCCGGTACGATTTTGGGCAAACTTGGCTGACACGTCACACCGGGAGTCCCCGGTACGATTTTGGGCAAACTTGGCTGACACGTCACACCGGGAGTCCCCGGGACGATTTTGGGCAAACTTGGCTGACACGTCACACCGGGAGTCCCCGGGACGATTTTGGGCAAACTTGGCTGACACGTCACACCGGGAGTCCCCGGGACGATTTTGGGCAAACTTGGCTGACACGTCACACCGGGAGTCCCCGGGACGATTTTGGGCAAACTTGGCTGACACGTCACACCGGGAGTCCCCGGGACGATTTTGGGCAAACTTGGCTGACACGTCACACCGGGAGTCCCTGGGACGATTTTGGGCAAACTTGGCTGACACGTCACACCGGGAGTCCCCGGGACGATTTTGGGCAAACTTGGCTGACACGTCACACCGGGAGTCCCCGGGACGATTTTGGGCAAACTTGGCTGACACGTCACACCGGGAGTCCCCGGGACGATTTTGGGCAAACTTGGCTGACACGTCATACCGGGAGTCCCCGGGACGATTTTGGGCAACATTGGCTGACACGTCATACCGGGAGTCCCAGGGACGATTTTGGGCAACATTGGCTGACACGTCATACCGGGAGTCCCCGGGTCGATTTTGGGCAACCTTGGCTGACACGTCATACCGGGAGTCCCCGGGACGATTTTGGGCAACCTTGGCTGACACGTCACACCGGGAGTCCCCGGGACGATTTTGGGCAACCTTGGCTGACACGTCACACCGGGAGTCCCCGGGACGATTTTGGGCAAACTTTGCTGACACGTCATACCGGGAGTCCCCGGGACGATTTTGGGCTAACTTGGCTGACACGTCATACCGGGAGTCCCAGGGACGATTTTGGGCAACATTGGCTGACACGTCATACCGGGAGTCCCCGGGTCGATTTTGGGCAACCTTGGCTGACACGTCATACCGGGAGTCCCCGGGACGATTTTGGGCAACCTTGGCTGACACGTCACACCGGGAGTCCCCGGGACGATTTTGGGCAACCTTGGCTGACACGTCACACCGGGAGTCCCCGGGACGATTTTGGGCAACCTTGGCTGACACGTCACACCGGGAGTCCCCGGGACGATTTTGGGCAACCTTGGCTGACACGTCACACCGGGAGTCCCCGGGACGATTTTGGGCAAACTTTGCTGACACGTCATACCGGGAGTCCCCGGGACGATTTTGGGCTAACTTGGCTGACACGTCATACCGGGAGTCCCCGGGACGATTTTGGGCAAAATTGGCTGACACGTCATACCGGGAGTCCCCGGGACGATTTTGGGCAAAATTGGCTGACACGTCATACCGGGAGTCCCCGGGACGATTTTGGGCAAACTTGGCTGACACGTCACACCGGGAGTCCCCGGGACGATTTTGGGCTGACACGTCACACCGGGAGTCCCCGGGACGATTTTGGGCAAACTTGGCTGACACGTCATACCGGGAGTCCCCGGGACGATTTTGGGCAACCTTGGCTGACACGTCACACCGGGAGTCCCCGGGACGATTTTGGGCAACCTTGGCTGACACGTCACACCGGGAGTCCCCGGGACGATTTTGGGCAACCTTGGCTGACACGTCACACCGGGAGTCCCCGGGACGATTTTGGGCAACCTTGGCTGACACGTCACACCGGGAGTCCCCGGGACGATTTTGGGCAACCTTGGCTGACACGTCACACCGGGAGTCCCCGGGACGATTTTGGGCAAACTTGGCTGACACGTCACACCGGGAGTCCCCGGTACGATTTTGGGCAAACTTGGCTGACACGTCACACCGGGAGTCCCCGGTACGATTTTGGGCAAACTTGGCTGACACGTCACACCGGGAGTCTCCGGGACGATTTTGGGCAAACTTGGCTGACACGTCACACCGGGAGTCCCCGGGACGATTTTGGGCAAACTTGGCTGACACGTCACACCGGGAGTCCCCGGGACGATTTTGGGCAAACTTGGCTGACACGTCACACCGGGAGTCCCCGGGACGATTTTGGGCAAACTTGGCTGACACGTCACACCGGGAGTCCCCGGGACGATTTTGGGCAAACTTGGCTGACACGTCACACCGGGAGTCCCCGGGACGATTTTGGGCAAACTTGGCTGACACGTCACACCGGGAGTCCCCGGGACGATTTTGGGCAAACTTGGCTGACACGTCACACCGGGAGTCCCCGGGACGATTTTGGGCAAAATTGGCTGACACGTCACACCGGGAGTCCCCGGGACGATTTTGGGCAAAATTGGCTGACACGTCACACCGGGAGTCCCCGGGACGATTTTGGGCAAAATTGGCTGACACGTCATACCGGGAGTCCCCGGGACGATTTTGGGCAACCTTGGCTGACACGTCATACCGGGAGTCCCCGGGACGATTTTGGGCAACCTTGGCTGACACGTCACACCGGGAGTCCCCGGGACGATTTTGGGCAACCTTGGCTGACACGTCACACCGGGAGTCCCCGGGACGATTTTGGGCAACCTTGGCTGACACGTCACACCGGGAGTCCCCGGGACGATTTTGGGCAACCTTGGCTGACACGTCACACCGGGAGTCCCCGGGACGATTTTGGGCAAACTTGGCTGACACGTCACACCGGGAGTCCCCGGGACGATTTTGGGCAAACTTGGCTGACACGTCACACCGGGAGTCCCCGGGACGATTTTGGGCAAACTTGGCTGACACGTCACACCGGGAGTCCCCGGGACGATTTTGGGCAAACTTGGCTGACACGTCACACCGGGAGTCCCCGGGACGATTTTGGGCAAACTTGGCTGACACGTCACACCGGGAGTCCCCGGGACGATTTTGGGCAAAATTGGCTGACACGTCACACCGGGAGTCCCCGGGACGATTTTGGGCAAAATTGGCTGACACGTCACACCGGGAGTCCCCGGGACGATTTTGGGCAAAATTGGCTGACACGTCACACCGGGAGTCCCCGGGACGATTTTGGGCAAACTTGGCTGACACGTCACACCGGGAGTCCCCGGGACGATTTTGGGCAAACTTGGCTGACACGTCACACCGGGAGTCCCCGGGACGATTTTGGGCAAACTTGGCTGACACGTCACACCGGGAGTCCCCGGGACGATTTTGGGCAAACTTGGCTGACACGTCACACCGGGAGTCCCCGGGACGATTTTGGGCAAACTTGGCTGACACGTCACACCGGGAGTCCCCGGGACGATTTTGGGCAAACTTGGCTGACACGTCACACCGGGAGTCCCCGGGACGATTTTGGGCAAAATTGGCTGACACGTCATACCGGGAGTCCCCGGGACGATTTTGGGCAAAATTGGCTGACACGTCATACCGGGAGTCCCCGGGACGATTTTGGGCAAAATTGGCTGACACGTCATACCGGGAGTCCCCGGGACGATTTTGGGCAAAATTGGCTGACACGTCACACCGGGAGTCCCCGGGACGATTTTGGGCAACCTTGGCTGACACGTCACACCGGGAGTCCCCGGGACGATTTTGGGCAACCTTGGCTGACACGTCACACCGGGAGTCCCCGGGACGATTTTGGGCAACCTTGGCTGACACGTCACACCGGGAGTCCCCGGGACGATTTTGGGCAACCTTGGCTGACACGTCACACCGGGAGTCCCCGGGACGATTTTGGGCAACCTTGGCTGACACGTCACACCGGGAGTCCCCGGGACGATTTTGGGCAACCTTGGCTGACACGTCACACCGGGAGTCCCCGGGACGATTTTGGGCAAACTTCGCTGACACGTCACACCGGGAGTCCCCGGGACGATTTTGGGCAAACTTGGCTGACACGTCACACCGGGAGTCCCCGGTACGATTTTGGGCAAACTTGGCTGACACGTCACACCGGGAGTCCCCGGTACGATTTTGGGCAAACTTGGCTGACACGTCACACCGGGAGTCTCCGGGACGATTTTGGGCAAACTTGGCTGACACGTCACACCGGGAGTCCCCGGGACGATTTTGGGCAAACTTGGCTGACACGTCACACCGGGAGTCCCCGGGACGATTTTGGGCAAAATTGGCTGACACGTCATACCGGGAGTCCCCGGGACGATTTTGGGCAACCTTGGCTGACACGTCATACCGGGAGTCCCCGGGACGATTTTGGGCAACCTTGGCTGACACGTCACACCGGGAGTCCCCGGGACGATTTTGGGCAACCTTGGCTGACACGTCACACCGGGAGTCCCCGGGACGATTTTGGGCAACCTTGGCTGACACGTCACACCGGGAGTCCCCGGGACGATTTTGGGCAACCTTGGCTGACACGTCACACCGGGAGTCCCCGGGACGATTTTGGGCAACCTTGGCTGACACGTCACACCGGGAGTCCCCGGGACGATTTTGGGCAAACTTGGCTGACACGTCACACCGGGAGTCCCCGGGACGATTTTGGGCAAACTTGGCTGACACGTCACACCGGGAGTCCCCGGGACGATTTTGGGCAAAATTGGCTGACACGTCACACCGGGAGTCCCCGGGACGATTTTGGGCAAAATTGGCTGACACGTCATACCGGGAGTCCCCGGGACGATTTTGGGCAAAATTGGCTGACACGTCATACCGGGAGTCCCCGGGACGATTTTGGGCAAAATTGGCTGACACGTCACACCGGGAGTCCCCGGGACGATTTTGGGCAACCTTGGCTGACACGTCACACCGGGAGTCCCCGGGACGATTTTGGGCAACCTTGGCTGACACGTCACACCGGGAGTCCCCGGGACGATTTTGGGCAACCTTGGCTGACACGTCACACCGGGAGTCCCCGGGACGATTTTGGGCAACCTTGGCTGACACGTCACACCGGGAGTCCCCGGGACGATTTTGGGCAAACTTGGCTGACACGTCACACCGGGAGTCCCCGGTACGATTTTGGGCAAACTTGGCTGACACGTCACACCGGGAGTCTCCGGGACGATTTTGGGCAAACTTGGCTGACACGTCACACCGGGAGTCCCCGGGACGATTTTGGGCAAACTTGGCTGACACGTCACACCGGGAGTCCCCGGGACGATTTTGGGCAAAATTGGCTGACACGTCATACCGGGAGTCCCCGGGACGATTTTGGGCAACCTTGGCTGACACGTCATACCGGGAGTCCCCGGGACGATTTTGGGCAACCTTGGCTGACACGTCACACCGGGAGTCCCCGGGACGATTTTGGGCAACCTTGGCTGACACGTCACACCGGGAGTCCCCGGGACGATTTTGGGCAACCTTGGCTGACACGTCACACCGGGAGTCCCCGGGACGATTTTGGGCAACCTTGGCTGACACGTCACACCGGGAGTCCCCGGGACGATTTTGGGCAACCTTGGCTGACACGTCACACTGGGAGTCCCCGGGACGATTTTGGGCAAACTTGGCTGACACGTCACACCGGGAGTCCCCGGGACGATTTTGGGCTAACTTGGCTGACACGTCACACCGGGAGTCCCCGGGACGATTTTGGGCAAACTTGGCTGACACGTCACACCGGGAGTCCCCGGGACGATTTTGGGCAAACTTGGCTGACACGTCACACCGGGAGTCCCCGGGACGATTTTGGGCAAACTTGGCTGACACGTCATACCGGGAGTCCCCGGGACGATTTTGGGCAACATTGGCTGACAAGTCATACCGGGAGTCCCCGGGACGGTTTTGGGGAACATTGGCTGACACGTCATACCGGGAGTCCCCGGGACGGTTTTGGGCAACATTGGCTGACACGTCATACCGGGAGTCCCCGGGACGATTTTGGATAACATTGGCTGACACGTCATACCGGGAGTCCCCGGGACGGTTTTGGGCAACATTGGCTGACACGTCATACCGGGAGTCCCCGGGACGGTTTTGGGCAAAATTGGCTGACACGTCATACCGGGAGTCCCCGGGACGGTTTTGGGCAAAATTGGCTGACACGTCATACCGGGAGTCCCCGGGACGATTTTGGGCAACATTGGCTGACACGTCATACCGGGAGTCCCCGGGACGGTTTTGGGCAAAATTGGCTGACACGTCATACCGGGAGTCCCCGGGACGGTTTTGGGCAAAATTGGCTGACACGTCATACCGGGAGTCGCCGGGACGATTTTGGGCAACGTTGGCTGACACGTCATACCGGGAGTCCCCGGGACGATTTTGGGCAACATTGGATGACACGTCATACCGGGAGTCCCCGGGACGGTTTTGGTCAACATTGGCTGACACGTCATACCGGGAGTCCCCGGGACGGTTTTGGGCAACATTGGCTGACACGTCATACCGGGAGTCCCCGGGACGGTTTTGGGCAAACTTGGCTGACACGTCATACCGGGAGTCCCCGGGACGATTTTGGGCAAACTTGGCTGACACGTCATACCGGGAGTCCCCGGGACGATTTTGGGCAAAATTGGCTGACACGTCATACCGGGAGTCCCCGGGGCGATTTTGGGCAAAATTGGCTGACACGTCATACCGGGAGTCCCCGGGACGATTTTGGGCAACCTTGGCTGACACGTCACACCGGGAGTCCCCGGGACGATTTTGGGCAACCTTGGCTGACACGTCACACCGGGAGTCCCCGGGACGATTTTGGGCAACCTTGGCTGACACGTCACACCGGGAGTCCCCGGGACGATTTTGGGCAACCTTGGCTGACACGTCACACCGGGAGTCCCCGGGACGATTTTGGGCAACCTTGGCTGACACGTCACACCGGGAGTCCCCGGGACGATTTTGGGCAAACTTCGCTGACACGTCACACCGGGAGTCCCCGGGACGATTTTGGGCAAACTTGGCTGACACGTCACACCGGGAGTCCCCGGTACGATTTTGGGCAAACTTGGCTGACACGTCACACCGGGAGTCCCCGGTACGATTTTGGGCAAACTTGGCTGACACGTCACACCGGGAGTCTCCGGGACGATTTTGGGCAAACTTGGCTGACACGTCACACCGGGAGTCCCCGGGACGATTTTGGGCAAACTTGGCTGACACGTCACACCGGGAGTCCCCGGGACGATTTTGGGCAAAATTGGCTGACACGTCATACCGGGAGTCCCCGGGACGATTTTGGGCAACCTTGGCTGACACGTCATACCGGGAGTCCCCGGGACGATTTTGGGCAACCTTGGCTGACACGTCACACCGGGAGTCCCCGGGACGATTTTGGGCAACCTTGGCTGACACGTCACACCGGGAGTCCCCGGGACGATTTTGGGCAACCTTGGCTGACACGTCACACCGGGAGTCCCCGGGACGATTTTGGGCAACCTTGGCTGACACGTCACACCGGGAGTCCCCGGGACGATTTTGGGCAACCTTGGCTGACACGTCACACCGGGAGTCCCCGGGACGATTTTGGGCAAACTTGGCTGACACGTCACACCGGGAGTCCCCGGGACGATTTTGGGCAAACTTGGCTGACACGTCACACCGGGAGTCCCCGGGACGATTTTGGGCAAAATTGGCTGACACGTCACACCGGGAGTCCCCGGGACGATTTTGGGCAAAATTGGCTGACACGTCATACCGGGAGTCCCCGGGACGATTTTGGGCAAAATTGGCTGACACGTCATACCGGGAGTCCCCGGGACGATTTTGGGCAAAATTGGCTGACACGTCACACCGGGAGTCCCCGGGACGATTTTGGGCAACCTTGGCTGACACGTCACACCGGGAGTCCCCGGGACGATTTTGGGCAACCTTGGCTGACACGTCACACCGGGAGTCCCCGGGACGATTTTGGGCAACCTTGGCTGACACGTCACACCGGGAGTCCCCGGGACGATTTTGGGCAACCTTGGCTGACACGTCACACCGGGAGTCCCCGGGACGATTTTGGGCAAACTTGGCTGACACGTCACACCGGGAGTCCCCGGTACGATTTTGGGCAAACTTGGCTGACACGTCACACCGGGAGTCTCCGGGACGATTTTGGGCAAACTTGGCTGACACGTCACACCGGGAGTCCCCGGGACGATTTTGGGCAAACTTGGCTGACACGTCACACCGGGAGTCCCCGGGACGATTTTGGGCAAAATTGGCTGACACGTCATACCGGGAGTCCCCGGGACGATTTTGGGCAACCTTGGCTGACACGTCATACCGGGAGTCCCCGGGACGATTTTGGGCAACCTTGGCTGACACGTCACACCGGGAGTCCCCGGGACGATTTTGGGCAACCTTGGCTGACACGTCACACCGGGAGTCCCCGGGACGATTTTGGGCAACCTTGGCTGACACGTCACACCGGGAGTCCCCGGGACGATTTTGGGCAACCTTGGCTGACACGTCACACCGGGAGTCCCCGGGACGATTTTGGGCAACCTTGGCTGACACGTCACACTGGGAGTCCCCGGGACGATTTTGGGCAAACTTGGCTGACACGTCACACCGGGAGTCCCCGGGACGATTTTGGGCTAACTTGGCTGACACGTCACACCGGGAGTCCCCGGGACGATTTTGGGCAAACTTGGCTGACACGTCACACCGGGAGTCCCCGGGACGATTTTGGGCAAACTTGGCTGACACGTCACACCGGGAGTCCCCGGGACGATTTTGGGCAAACTTGGCTGACACGTCATACCGGGAGTCCCCGGGACGATTTTGGGCAAACTTGGCTGACACGTCATACCGGGAGTCCCCGGGACGATTTTGGGCAAACTTGGCTGACACGTCATACCGGGAGTCCCCGGGACGATTTTGGGCTAACTTGGCTGACACGTCATACCGGGAGTCCCCGGGACGATTTTGGGCAACATTGGCTGACACGTCATACCGGGAGTCCCCGGGACGATT
Source organism: Romanogobio albipinnatus (assembly GCA_023566225.1). Lineage (NCBI taxonomy): Eukaryota > Metazoa > Chordata > Actinopteri > Cypriniformes > Gobionidae > Romanogobio > Romanogobio albipinnatus. The sequence goes on from JAKRKY010000031.1 coordinate 47,577, forward strand.
TTGGTCAACATTGGCTGACACGTCATACCGGGAGTCCCCGGGACGATTTTGGGCAACATTGGCTGACACGTCATACCGGGAGTCCCCGGGACGATTTTGGGCAACATTGGCTGACACGTCATACCGGGAGTCCCCGGGACGATTTTGGGCAACATTGGCTGACACGTCATACCGGGAGTCCCCGGGACGATTTTGGGCAACATTGGCTGACACGTCATACCGGGAGTCCCCGGGACGATTTTGGGCAACATTGGCTGACACGTCATACCGGGAGTCCCCGGGACGATTTTGGGCAACATTGGCTGACAAGTCATACCGGGAGTCCCCGGGACGGTTTTGGGGAACATTGGCTGACACGTCATACCGGGAGTCCCCGGGACGGTTTTGGGCAACATTGGCTGACACGTCATACCGGGAGTCCCCGGGACGATTTTGGATAACATTGGCTGACACGTCATACCGGGAGTCCCCGGGACGGTTTTGGGCAACATTGGCTGACACGTCATACCGGGAGTCCCCGGGACGGTTTTGGGCAAAATTGGCTGACACGTCATACCGGGAGTCCCCGGGACGGTTTTGGGCAAAATTGGCTGACACGTCATACCGGGAGTCCCCGGGACGATTTTGGGCAACATTGGCTGACACGTCATACCGGAAGTCCCCGGGACGGTTTTGGGCAAAATTGGCTGACACGTCATACCGGGAGTCCCCGGGACGGTTTTGGGCAAAATTGGCTGACACGTCATACCGGGAGTCGCCGGGACGATTTTGGGCAACGTTGGCTGACACGTCATACCGGGAGTCCCCGGGACGATTTTGGGCAACATTGGATGACACGTCATACCGGGAGTCCCCGGGACGGTTTTGGTCAACATTGGCTGACACGTCATACCGGGAGTCCCCGGGACGGTTTTGGGCAACATTGGCTGACACGTCATACCGGGAGTCCCCGGGACGGTTTTGGGCAAACTTGGCTGACACGTCATACCGGGAGTCCCCGGGACGATTTTGGGCAAACTTGGCTGACACGTCATACCGGGAGTCCCCGGGACGATTTTGGGCAAAATTGGCTGACACGTCATACCGGGAGTCCCCGGGGCGATTTTGGGCAAAATTGGCTGACACGTCATACCGGGAGTCCCCGGGACGATTTTGGGCAAAATTGGCTGACACGTCATACCGGGAGTCCCCGGGACGATTTTGGGCAAACTTGGCTGACACGTCATACCGGGAGTCCCCGGGACGATTTTGGGCAAACTTGGCTGACACGTCATACCGGGAGTCCCCGGGACGATTTTGGGCAAACTTGGCTGACACGTCATACCGGGAGTCCCCGGGACGATTTTGGGCAAAATTGGCTGACACGTCATACCGGGAGTCCCCGGGACGATTTTGGGCAACATTGGCTGACACGTCATACCGGGAGTCCCCGGGACGATTTTGGGCAAAATTGGCTGACACGTCATACCGGGAGTCCCCGGGACGATTTTGGGCAAAATTGGCTGACACGTCATACCGGGAGTCCCCGGGACGATTTTGGGCAACCTTGGCTGACACGTCACACCGGGAGTCCCCGGGACGATTTTGGGCAACCTTGGCTGACACGTCACACCGGGAGTCCCCGGGACGATTTTGGGCAAACTTCGCTGACACGTCACACCGGGAGTCCCCGGGACGATTTTGGGCAAACTTGGCTGACACGTCACACCGGGAGTCCCCGGTACGATTTTGGGCAAACTTGGCTGACACGTCACACCGGGAGTCCCCGGTACGATTTTGGGCAAACTTGGCTGACACGTCACACCGGGAGTCCCCGGGACGATTTTGGGCAAACTTGGCTGACACGTCACACCGGGAGTCCCCGGGACGATTTTGGGCAAACTTGGCTGACACGTCACACCGGGAGTCCCCGGGACGATTTTGGGCAAACTTGGCTGACACGTCACACCGGGAGTCCCCGGGACGATTTTGGGCAAACTTGGCTGACACGTCACACCGGGAGTCCCCGGGACGATTTTGGGCAAACTTGGCTGACACGTCACACCGGGAGTCCCCGGGACGATTTTGGGCAAACTTGGCTGACACGTCACACCGGGAGTCCCCGGGACGATTTTGGGCAAACTTGGCTGACACGTCACACCGGGAGTCCCCGGGACGATTTTGGGCAAACTTGGCTGACACGTCACACCGGGAGTCCCCGGGACGATTTTGGGCAAACTTGGCTGACACGTCACACCGGGAGTCCCCGGGACGATTTTGGGCAAACTTGGCTGACACGTCAAACCGGGAGTACCCTGGACGATTTTGGGCAAACTTGGCTGACACGTCATACCGGGAGTCCCCGGGACGATTTTGGGCAAAATTGGCTGACACGTCATACCGGGAGTCCCCGGGACGATTTTGGGCAAAATTGGCTGACACGTCATACCGGGAGTCCCCGGGACAATTTTGGGCAACATTGGCTGACACGTCATACCGGGAGTCCCAGGGACGATTTTGGGCAACATTGGCTGACACGTCATACCGGGAGTCCCCGGGTCGATTTTGGGCAACCTTGGCTGACACGTCACACCGGGAGTCCCCGGGACGATTTTGGGCAACCTTGGCTGACACGTCACACCGGGAGTCCCCGGGACGATTTTGGGCAACCTTGGCTGACACGTCACACCGGGAGTCCCCGGGACGATTTTGGGCAACCTTGGCTGACACGTCACACCGGGAGTCCCCGGGACGATTTTGGGCAAACTTTGCTGACACGTCACACCGGGAGTCCCCGGGACGATTTTGGGCTAACTTGGCTGACACGTCATACCGGGAGTCCCCGGGACGATTTTGGGCAAAATTGGCTGACACGTCATACCGGGAGTCCCCGGGACGATTTTGGGCAAAATTGGCTGACACGTCATACCGGGAGTCCCCGGGACGATTTTGGGCAAAATTGGCTGACACGTCATACCGGGAGTCCCCGGGACGATTTTGGGCAAAATTGGCTGACACGTCATACCGGGAGTCCCCGGGACGATTTTGGGCAACATTGGCTGACACGTCATACCGGGAGTCCCCGGGACGATTTTGGGCAACATTGGCTGACACGTCATACCGGGAGACCCCGGGACGATTTTGGGCAACATTGGCTGACACGTCATACCGGGAGTCCCCGGGACGATTTTGGGCAACATTGGCTGACACGTCATACCGGGAGTCCCCGGGACGATTTTGGGCAAACTTGGCTGACACGTCATACCGGGAGTCCCCGGGACGATTTTGGGCAAAATTGGCTGACACGTCATACCGGAAGTCCCCGGGACGATTTTGGGCAACATTGGCTGACACGTCACACCGGGAGTCCCCGGGACGATTTTGGTCAAACTTGGCTGACACGTCACACCGGGAGTCCCCGGGACGATTTTGGGCAAACTTGGCTGACACGTCACACCGGGAGTCCCCGGGACGATTTTGGGCAAACTTGGCTGACACGTCACACCGGGAGTCCCCGGGACGATTTTGGGCAAACTTGGCTGACACGTCACACCGGGAGTCCCCGGGACGATTTTGGGCAAACTTGGCTGACACGTCACACCGGGAGTCCCCGGGACGATTTTGGGCAAACTTGGCTGACACGTCACACCGGGAGTCCCCGGGACGATTTTGGGCAACATTGGCTGACACGTCATACCGGGAGTCCCCGGGACGATTTTGGGCAACATTGGCTGACACGTCATACCGGGAGTCCCCGGGACGATTTTGGGCAACATTGGCTGACACGTCATACCGGGAGTCCCCGGGTCGATTTTGGGCAACCTTGGCTGACACGTCATACCGGGAGTCCCCGGGACGATTTTGGGCAACCTTGGCTGACACGTCACACCGGGAGTCCCCGGGACGATTTTGGGCAACCTTGGCTGACACGTCACACCGGGAGTCCCCGGGACGATTTTGGGCAACCTTGGCTGACACGTCACACCGGGAGTCCCAGGGACGATTTTAGGGCAAACTTTGCTGACACGTCACACCGGGAGCCCCCGGGACGATTTTGGGCAAACTTGGCTGACACGTCACACCGGGAGCCCCCGGGACGATTTTTTTTGCAAACTTGGCTGACACGTCACACCGGGAGCCCCCGGGACGATTTTGGGCAAACTTGGCTGACACGTCACACCGGGAGCCCCCGGGACGATTTTGGGCAAACTTGGCTGACACGTCATACCGGGAGTCCCCGGGACGATTTTGGGCAAACTTGGCTGACACGTCATACCGGGAGTCCCCGGGACGATTTTGGGCAAACTTGGCTGACACGTCATACCGGGAGTCCCCGGGACGATTTTGGGCAAACTTGGCTGACACGTCATACCGGGAGTCCCCGGGACGATTTTGGGCAAACTTGGCTGACACGTCATACCGGGAGTCCCCGGGACGATTTTGGGCAAACTTGGCTGACACGTCATACCGGGAGTACCCTGGACGATTTTGGGCAAACTTGGCTGACACGTCATACCGGGAGTCCCAGGGACGATTTTGGGCAAAATTGGCTGACACGTCATACCGGGAGTCCCCGGGACGATTTTGGGCAACATTGGCTGACACGTCATACCGGGAGTCCCCGGGACGATTTTGGGCAACATTGGCTGACACGTCATACCGGGAGTCCCCGGGACGATTTTGGGCAACATTGGCTGACACGTCATACCGGGGGTCCCCGGGACGATTTTGGGCAACATTGGCTGACACGTCATACCGGGAGTCCCCGAGACGATTTTGGGCAACCTTGGCTGACACGTCATACCGGGAGTCCCCGGGACGATTTTGGGCAACCTTGGCTGACACGTCATACCGGGAGTCCCCGGGACGATTTTGGGCAACCTTGGCTGACACGTCATACCGGGAGTCCCCGGGACGATTTTGGGCAAAATTGGCTGACACGTCATACCGGGAGTCCCCGGGACGATTTTGGGCAAACTTGGCTGACACGTCATACCGGGAGTCCCCGGGACGATTTTGGGCAAACTTGGCTGACACGTCATACCGGGAGTCCCCGGGACGATTTTGGGCAAACTTGGCTGACACGTCATACCGGGAGTCCCCGGGACGATTTTGGGCAAACTTGGCTGACACGTCATACCGGGAGTCCCCGGGACGATTTTGGGCAAACTTGGCTGACACGTCATACCGGGAGTCCCCGGGACGATTTTGGGCAAACTTGGCTGACACGTCATACCGGGAGTCCCCGGGACGATTTTGGGCAAACTTGGCTGACACGTCATACCGGGAGTCCCCGGGACGATTTTGGGCAAACTTGGCTGACACGTCATACCGGGAGTCCCCGGGACGATTTTGGGCAAACTTGGCTGACACGTCATACCGGGAGTCCCCGGGACGATTTTGGGCAAACTTGGCTGACACGTCATACCGGGAGTCCCCGGGACGATTTTGGGCAAACTTGGCTGACACGTCATACCGGGAGTCCCCGGGACGATTTTGGGCAAACTTGGCTGACACGTCATACCGGGAGTCCCCGGGACGATTTTGGGCAAACTTGGCTGACACGTCATACCGGGAGTCCCCGGGACGATTTTGGGCAAACTTGGCTGACACGTCATACCGGGAGTCCCCGGGACGATTTTGGGCAAACTTGGCTGACACGTCATACCGGGAGTCCCCGGGACGATTTTGGGCAAACTTGGCTGACACGTCATACCGGGAGTCCCCGGGACGATTTTGGGCAAACTTGGCTGACACGTCATACCGGGAGTCCCCGGGACGATTTTGGGCAAACTTGGCTGACACGTCATACCGGGAGTCCCCGGGACGATTTTGGGCAAACTTGGCTGACACGTCATACCGGGAGTCCCCGGGACGATTTTGGGCAAACTTGGCTGACACGTCATACCGGGAGTCCCCGGGACGATTTTGGGCAAACTTGGCTGACACGTCATACCGGGAGTCCCCGGGACGATTTTGGGCAAACTTGGCTGACACGTCATACCGGGAGTCCCCGGGACGATTTTGGGCAAACTTGGCTGACACGTCATACCGGGAGTCCCCGGGACGATTTTGGGCAAACTTGGCTGACAAGTCATACCGGGAGTCCCCGGGACGATTTTGGGCAAACTTGGCTGACACGTCATACCGGGAGTCCCCGGGACGATTTTGGGCAAACTTGGCTGACACGTCATACCGGGAGTCCCCGGGACGATTTTGGGCAAACTTGGCTGACACGTCATACCGGGAGTCCCCGGGACGATTTTGGGCAAACTTGGCTGACACGTCATACCGGGAGTCCCCGGGACGATTTTGGGCAAACTTGGCTGACACGTCATACCGGGAGTCCCCGGGACGATTTTGGGCAAACTTGGCTGACACGTCATACCGGGAGTCCCCGGGACGATTTTGGGCAAAATTGGCTGACACGTCATACCGGGAGTCCCCGGGGCGATTTTGGGCAAAATTGGCTGACACGTCATACCGGGAGTCCCCGGGACGATTTTGGGCAAAATTGGCTGACACGTCATACCGGGAGTCCCCGGGACGATTTTGGGCAAACTTGGCTGACACGTCATACCGGGAGTCCCCGGGACGATTTTGGGCAAACTTGGCTGACACGTCATACCGGGAGTCCCCGGGACGATTTTGGGCAAACTTGGCTGACACGTCATACCGGGAGTCCCCGGGACGATTTTGGGCAAAATTGGCTGACACGTCATACCGGGAGTCCCCGGGACGATTTTGGGCAACATTGGCTGACACGTCATACCGGGAGTCCCCGGGACGATTTTGGGCAAAATTGGCTGACACGTCATACCGGGAGTCCCCGGGACGATTTTGGGCAAAATTGGCTGACACGTCATACCGGGAGTCCCCGGGACGATTTTGGGCAACCTTGGCTGACACGTCACACCGGGAGTCCCCGGGACGATTTTGGGCAACCTTGGCTGACACGTCACACCGGGAGTCCCCGGGACGATTTTGGGCAAACTTCGCTGACACGTCACACCGGGAGTCCCCGGGACGATTTTGGGCAAACTTGGCTGACACGTCACACCGGGAGTCCCCGGTACGATTTTGGGCAAACTTGGCTGACACGTCACACCGGGAGTCCCCGGTACGATTTTGGGCAAACTTGGCTGACACGTCACACCGGGAGTCCCCGGGACGATTTTGGGCAAACTTGGCTGACACGTCACACCGGGAGTCCCCGGGACGATTTTGGGCAAACTTGGCTGACACGTCACACCGGGAGTCCCCGGGACGATTTTGGGCAAACTTGGCTGACACGTCACACCGGGAGTCCCCGGGACGATTTTGGGCAAACTTGGCTGACACGTCACACCGGGAGTCCCCGGGACGATTTTGGGCAAACTTGGCTGACACGTCACACCGGGAGTCCCCGGGACGATTTTGGGCAAACTTGGCTGACACGTCACACCGGGAGTCCCCGGGACGATTTTGGGCAAACTTGGCTGACACGTCACACCGGGAGTCCCCGGGACGATTTTGGGCAAACTTGGCTGACACGTCACACCGGGAGTCCCCGGGACGATTTTGGGCAAACTTGGCTGACACGTCATACCGGGAGTCCCCGGGACGATTTTGGGCAAACTTGGCTGACACGTCAAACCGGGAGTACCCTGGACGATTTTGGGCAAACTTGGCTGACACGTCATACCGGGAGTCCCCGGGACGATTTTGGGCAAAATTGGCTGACACGTCATACCGGGAGTCCCCGGGACGATTTTGGGCAAAATTGGCTGACACGTCATACCGGGAGTCCCCGGGACAAATTTGGGCAACATTGGCTGACACGTCATACCGGGAGTCCCAGGGACGATTTTGGGCAACATTGGCTGACACGTCATACCGGGAGTCCCCGGGTCGATTTTGGGCAACCTTGGCTGACACGTCACACCGGGAGTCCCCGGGACGATTTTGGGCAACCTTGGCTGACACGTCACACCGGGAGTCCCCGGGACGATTTTGGGCAACCTTGGCTGACACGTCACACCGGGAGTCCCCGGGACGATTTTGGGCAACCTTGGCTGACACGTCACACCGGGAGTCCCCGGGACGATTTTGGGCAAACTTTGCTGACACGTCATACCGGGAGTCCCCGGGACGATTTTGGGCTAACTTGGCTGACACGTCATACCGGGAGTCCCCGGGACGATTTTGGGCAAAATTGGCTGACACGTCATACCGGGAGTCCCCGGGACGATTTTGGGCAAAATTGGCTGACACGTCATACCGGGAGTCCCCGGGACGATTTTGGGCAAAATTGGCTGACACGTCATACCGGGAGTCCCCGGGACGATTTTGGGCAAAATTGGCTGACATGTCATACCGGGAGTCCCCGGGACGATTTTGGGCAACATTGGCTGACACGTCATACCGGGAGTCCCCGGGACGATTTTGGGCAACATTGGCTGACACGTCATACCGGGAGACCCCGGGACGATTTTGGGCAACATTGGCTGACACGTCATACCGGGAGTCCCCGGGACGATTTTGGGCAACATTGGCTGACACGTCATACCGGGAGTCCCCGGGACGATTTTGGGCAAACTTGGCTGACACGTCATACCGGGAGTCCCCGGGACGATTTTGGGCAAAATTGGCTGACACGTCATACCGGAAGTCCCCGGGACGATTTTGGGCAACATTGGCTGACACGTCACACCGGGAGTCCCCGGGACGATTTTGGTCAAACTTGGCTGACACGTCACACCGGGAGTCCCCGGGACGATTTTGGGCAAACTTGGCTGACACGTCACACCGGGAGTCCCCGGGACGATTTTGGGCAAACTTGGCTGACACGTCACACCGGGAGTCCCCGGGACGATTTTGGGCAAACTTGGCTGACACGTCACACCGGGAGTCCCCGGGACGATTTTGGGCAAACTTGGCTGACACGTCACACCGGGAGTCCCCGGGACGATTTTGGGCAAACTTGGCTGACACGTCACACCGGGAGTCCCCGGGACGATTTTGGGCAACATTGGCTGACACGTCATACCGGGAGTCCCCGGGACGATTTTGGGCAACATTGGCTGACACGTCATACCGGGAGTCCCCGGGACGATTTTGGGCAACATTGGCTGACACGTCATACCGGGAGTCCCCGGGTCGATTTTGGGCAACCTTGGCTGACACGTCATACCGGGAGTCCCCGGGACGATTTTGGGCAACCTTGGCTGACACGTCACACCGGGAGTCCCCGGGACGATTTTGGGCAACCTTGGCTGACACGTCACACCGGGAGTCCCCGGGACGATTTTGGGCAACCTTGGCTGACACGTCACACCGGGAGTCCCAGGGACGATTTTAGGGCAAACTTTGCTGACACGTCACACCGGGAGCCCCCGGGACGATTTTGGGCAAACTTGGCTGACACGTCACACCGGGAGCCCCCGGGACGATTTTTTTTGCAAACTTGGCTGACACGTCACACCGGGAGCCCCCGGGACGATTTTGGGCAAACTTGGCTGACACGTCACACCGGGAGCCCCCGGGACGATTTTGGGCAAACTTGGCTGACACGTCATACCGGGAGTCCCCGGGACGATTTTGGGCAAACTTGGCTGACACGTCATACCGGGAGTCCCCGGGACGATTTTGGGCAAACTTGGCTGACACGTCATACCGGGAGTCCCCGGGACGATTTTGGGCAAACTTGGCTGACACGTCATACCGGGAGTCCCCGGGACGATTTTGGGCAAACTTGGCTGACACGTCATACCGGGAGTCCCCGGGACGATTTTGGGCAAACTTGGCTGACACGTCATACCGGGAGTACCCTGGACGATTTTGGGCAAACTTGGCTGACACGTCATACCGGGAGTCCCAGGGACGATTTTGGGCAAAATTGGCTGACACGTCATACCGGGAGTCCCCGGGACGATTTTGGGCAACATTGGCTGACACGTCATACCGGGAGTCCCCGGGACGATTTTGGGCAACATTGGCTGACACGTCATACCGGGAGTCCCCGGGACGATTTTGGGCAACATTGGCTGACACGTCATACCGGGGGTCCCCGGGACGATTTTGGGCAACATTGGCTGACACGTCATACCGGGAGTCCCCGGGACGATTTTGGGCAACCTTGGCTGACACGTCATACCGGGAGTCCCCGGGACGATTTTGGGCAACCTTGGCTGACACGTCATACCGGGAGTCCCCGGGACGATTTTGGGCAACCTTGGCTGACACGTCATACCGGGAGTCCCCGGGACGATTTTGGGCAAAATTGGCTGACACGTCATACCGGGAGTCCCCGGGACGATTTTGGGCAAACTTGGCTGACACGTCATACCGGGAGTCCCCGGGACGATTTTGGGCAAACTTGGCTGACACGTCATACCGGGAGTCCCCGGGACGATTTTGGGCAAACTTGGCTGACACGTCATACCGGGAGTCCCCGGGACGATTTTGGGCAAACTTGGCTGACACGTCATACCGGGAGTCCCCGGGACGATTTTGGGCAAACTTGGCTGACACGTCATACCGGGAGTCCCCGGGACGATTTTGGGCAAACTTGGCTGACACGTCATACCGGGAGTCCCCGGGACGATTTTGGGCAAACTTGGCTGACACGTCATACCGGGAGTCCCCGGGACGATTTTGGGCAAACTTGGCTGACACGTCATACCGGGAGTCCCCGGGACGATTTTGGGCAAACTTGGCTGACACGTCATACCGGGAGTCCCCGGGACGATTTTGGGCAAACTTGGCTGACACGTCATACCGGGAGTCCCCGGGACGATTTTGGGCAAACTTGGCTGACACGTCATACCGGGAGTCCCCGGGACGATTTTGGGCAAACTTGGCTGACACGTCATACCGGGAGTCCCCGGGACGATTTTGGGCAAACTTGGCTGACACGTCATACCGGGAGTCCCCGGGACGATTTTGGGCAAACTTGGCTGACACGTCATACCGGGAGTCCCCGGGACGATTTTGGGCAAACTTGGCTGACACGTCATACCGGGAGTCCCCGGGACGATTTTGGGCAAACTTGGCTGACACGTCATACCGGGAGTCCCCGGGACGATTTTGGGCAAACTTGGCTGACACGTCATACCGGGAGTCCCCGGGACGATTTTGGGCAAACTTGGCTGACACGTCATACCGGGAGTCCCCGGGACGATTTTGGGCAAACTTGGCTGACACGTCATACCGGGAGTCCCCGGGACGATTTTGGGCAAACTTGGCTGACACGTCATACCGGGAGTCCCCGGGACGATTTTGGGCAAACTTGGCTGACACGTCATACCGGGAGTCCCCGGGACGATTTTGGGCAAACTTGGCTGACACGTCATACCGGGAGTCCCCGGGACGATTTTGGGCAAACTTGGCTGACACGTCATACCGGGAGTCCCCGGGACGATTTTGGGCAAACTTGGCTGACACGTCATACCGGGAGTCCCCGGGACGATTTTGGGCAAACTTGGCTGACACGTCATACCGGGAGTCCCCGGGACGATTTTGGGCAAACTTGGCTGACACGTCATACCGGGAGTCCCCGGGACGATTTTGGGCAAACTTGGCTGACAAGTCATACCGGGAGTCCCCGGGACGATTTTGGGCAAACTTGGCTGACACGTCATACCGGGAGTCCCCGGGACGATTTTGGGCAAACTTGGCTGACACGTCATACCGGGAGTCCCCGGGACGATTTTGGGCAAACTTGGCTGACACGTCATACCGGGAGTCCCCGGGACGATTTTGGGCAAACTTGGCTGACACGTCATACCGGGAGTCCCCGGGACGATTTTGGGCAAACTTGGCTGACACGTCATACCGGGAGTCCCCGGGACGATTTTGGGCAAACTTGGCTGACACGTCATACCGGGAGTCCCCGGGACGATTTTGGGCAAACTTGGCTGACACGTCATACCGGGAGTCCCCGGGACGATTTTGGGCAAACTTGGCTGACACGTCATACCGGGAGTCCCCGGGACGATTTTGGGCAAACTTGGCTGACACGTCATACCGGGAGTCCCCGGGACGATTTTGGGCAAACTTGGCTGACACGTCATACCGGGAGTCCCCGGGACGATTTTGGGCAAACTTGGCTGACACGTCATACCGGGAGTCCCCGGGACGATTTTGGGCAAACTTGGCTGACACGTCATACCGGGAGTCCCCGGGACGATTTTGGGCAAACTTGGCTGACACGTCATACCGGGAGTCCCCGGGACGATTTTGGGCAAACTTGGCTGACACGTCTCCCCGGGACGATTTTGGGCAAACTTGGCTGACACGTCATACCGGGAGTCCCCGGGACGATTTTGGGCAAAATATGCTGACACGTCATACCGGGAGTCCCCGGGACGATTTTGGGCAAACTTGGCTGACACGTCATACCGGGAGTCCCCGGGACGATTTTGGGCAAACTTGGCTGACACGTCATACCGGGAGTCCCCGGGACGATTTTGGGCAAACTTGGCTGACACGTCATACCGGGAGTCCCCGGGACGATTTTGGGCAAACTTGGCTGACACGTCATACCGGGAGTCCCCGGGACGATTTTGGGCAAACTTGGCTGACACGTCTCCCCGGGACGATTTTGGGCAAACTTGGCTGACACGTCATACCGGGACTCCCAGGGACGATTTTGGGCAAAATATGCTGACACGTCATACCGGGAGTCCCCGGGACGATTTTGGGCAAACTTGGCTGACACGTCATACCGGGAGTCCCCGGGACGATTTTGGGCAAACTTGGCTGACACGTCATACCGGGAGTCCCCGGGACGATTTTGGGCAAACTTGGCTGACACGTCATACCGGGAGTCCCCGGGACGATTTTGGGCAAACTTGGCTGACACGTCATACCGGGAGTCCCCGGGACGATTTTGGGCAAACTTGGCTGACACGTCTCCCCGGGACGATTTTGGGCAAACTTGGCTGACACGTCATACCGGGACTCCCAGGGACGATTTTGGGCAAAATATGCTGACACGTCATACCGGGAGTCCCCGGGACGATTTTGGGCAACATTGGCTGACACGTCATACCGGGAGTCCCCGGGACGATTTTGGGCAAAATTGGCTGACACGTCATACCGGGAGTCCCCGGGACGATTTTGGGCAACATTGGCTGACACGTCATACCGGGAGTCCCCGGGACGATTTTGGGCAAACTTGGCTGACACGTCATACCGGGAGTCCCCGGGACGATTTTGGGCAAACTTGGCTGACACGTCATACCGGGAGTCCCCGGGACGATTTTGGGCAAACTTGGCTGACACGTCATACCGGGAGTCCCCGGGACGATTTTGGGCAAACTTGGCTGACACATCATACCGGGAGTCCCCGGGACGATTTTGGGCAAAATTGGCTGACACGTCATACCGGGAGTCCCCGGGACGATTTTGGGCAAAATTGGCTGACACGTCATACCGGAAGTCCCCGGGACGATTTTGGGCAACATTGGCTGACACGTCATACCGGGAGTCCCCGGGACGATTTTGGGCAACCTTGGCTGACACGTCATACCGGGAGTCCCCGGGACGATTTTGGGCAACATTGGCTGACACGTCATACCGGGAGTCCCCGGGACGATTTTGGGCAAACTTGGCTGACACGTCATACCGGGAGTCCCCGGGACGATTTTGGGCAAACTTGGCTGACACGTCATACCGGGAGTCCCCGGGACGATTTTGGGCAAACTTGGCTGACACGTCATACCGGGAGTCCCCGGGACGATTTTGGGCAAACTTGGCTGACACGTCATACCGGGGGGCCCCGGGACGATTTTGGGCAAACTTGGCTGACACGTCATACCGGGAGTCCCCGGGACGATTTTGGGCAAACTTGGCTGACACGTCATACCGGGAGTCCCCGGGACGATTTTGGGCAAAATTGGCTGACACGTCATACCGGGAGTCCCCGGGACGATTTTGGGCAAAATTGGCTGACACGTCATACCGGAAGTCCCCGGGACGATTTTGGGCAACATTGGCTGACACGTCATACCGGGAGTCCCCGGGACGATTTTGGGCAACCTTGGCTGACACGTCATACCGGGAGTCCCCGGGACGATTTTGGGCAACCTTGGCTGACACGTCATACCGGGAGTCCCCGGGACGATTTTGGGCAACATTGGCTGACACGTCATACCGGGAGTCCCCGGGACGATTTTGGGCAACATTGGCTGACACGTCATATCGGGAGTCCCCGGGACGATTTTGGGCAACATTGGCTGACACGTCATACCGGGAGTCCCCGGGACGATTTTGGGCAACATTGGCTGACACGTCATACCGGGAGTCCCCAGGACGATTTTGGGCAACATTGGCTGACACGTCATACCGGGAGTCCCCGGGACGATTTTGGGCAACATTGGCTGACACGTCATACCGGGAGACCCCGGGACGATTTTGGGCAACATTGGCTGACACGTCATACCGGGAGTCCCCGGGACGATTTTGGGCAAAATTGGCTGACACGTCATACCGGGAGTCCCCGGGACGATTTTGGGCAAAATTGGCTGACACGTCATACCGGAAAGTCCCCGGGACGATTTTGGGCAACATTGGCTGACACGTCATACCGGGAGTCCCCGGGACGATTTTGGGCAACCTTGGCTGACACGTCATACCGGGAGTCCCCGGGACGATTTTGGGCAACCTTGGCTGACACGTCATACCGGGAGTCCCCGGGACGATTTTGGGCAACCTTGGCTGACACGTCTTACCGGGAGTCCCCGGGACGATTTTGGGCAACCTTGGCTGACACGTCATACCGTGAGTCCCCGGGACGATTTTGGGCAACCTTGGCTGACACGTCATACCGGGAGTCCCCGGACGATTTTGGGCAACCTTGGCTGACACGTCATACCGGGAGTCCCCGGGACGATTTTGGGCAACCTTGGCTGACACGTCATACCGGGAGTCCCCGGGACGATTTTGGGCAAAATTGGCTGACACGTCATACCGGGAGTCCCCGGGACGATTTTGGGCAAACTTGGCTGACACGTCATACCGGGAGTCCCCGGGACGATTTTGGGCAAACTTGGCTGACACGTCATACCGGGAGTCCCCGGGACGATTTTGGGCAAACTTGGCTGACACGTCATACCGGGATTCCCCGGGACGATTTTGGGCAAACTTGGCTGACACGTCATACCGGGAGTCCCCGGGACGATTTTGGGCAAACTTGGCTGACACGTCATACCGGGAGTCCCCGGGACGATTTTGGGCAAACTTGGCTGACACGTCATACCGGGAGTCCCCGGGACGATTTTGGGCAAACTTGGCTGACACGTCAAACCGGGAGTCCCCGGGACGATTTTGGGCAAACTTGGCTGACACGTCATACCGGGAGTCCCCGGGACGATTTTGGGCAAAATTGGCTGACACGTCATACCGGGAGTACCCGGGACGATTTTGGGCAACATTGACTGACACGTCATACCGGGAGTCCCCGGGACGATTTTGGGCAACCTTGGCTGACACGTCATACCGGGAGTCCCCGGGACGATTTTGGGCAAAATTGGCTGACACGTCATACCGGGAGTCCCCGGGACGATTTTGGGCAAAATTGGCTGACACGTCATACCGGGAGTCCCCGGGACGATTTTGGGCAACCTTGGCTGACACGTCATACCGGGAGTCCCCGGGACGATTTTGGGCAAACTTGGCTGACACTTCATACCGGGAGTCCCCGGGACGATTTTGGGCAAACTTGGCTGACACGTCATACCGGGAGTCCCCGGGACGATTTTGGGCAAACTTGGCTGACACGTCATACCGGGAGTCCCCGGGACGATTTTGGGCAACATTGGCTGACACGTCATACCGGGAGTCCCCGGGACGATTTTGGGCAAACTTGGCTGACACGTCATACCGGGAGTCCCCGGGACGATTTTGGGCAACATTGGCTGACACGTCATACCGGGAGTCCCCGGGACGATTTTGGGCAACATTGGCTGACACGTCATACCGGGAGTCCCCGGGACGATTTTGGGCAAACTTGGCTGACACGTCATACCGGGAGTCCCCGGGACGATTTTGGGCAACCTTGGCTGACACGTCATACCGGGAGTCCCCGGGACGATTTTGGGCAACCTTGGCTGACACGTCATACCGGGAGTCCCCGGGACGATTTTGGGCAAAATTGGCTGACACGTCATACCGGGAGCCCCCGAGACGATTTTGGGCGAAATTGTCCGAAACGTCATGTCGGGAGCCCCCTAGACGATTTTGGGCGAAATTGGCTGAAACGTCATATCGGGAGTCCTCGAGACGATTTTGGGCGAAATTGTCTGAAACGTCATATCGGGAGTCCTCGAGACGATTTTGGGCGAAATTGGCTGAAACGTCATATCGGGAGTCCTCGAGACGATTTTGGGCGAAATTGGCTGAAACGTCATATCGGGAGTCCTCGAGACGATTTTGGGCGAAATTGGCTGAAACGTCATATCGGGAGTCCCCGAGACGATTTTGGGCGAAATTGGCTGACACGTCATACCGGGAGTCCCCGGGACGATTTTGGGCAAAATTGGCTGACACGTCATACCGGGAGTCCCCGGGACGATTTTGGGCAAAATTGGCTGACAAGTCATGTCGCGAGTCCCCGGGACGATTTTTGGCGAAATTGGCTGAAACGTCATATCGGGAGTCCTCGAGACGATTTTGGGCGAAATTGGCTGAAACGTCATATCGGGAGTCCTCGAGACGATTTTGGGCGAAATTGGCTGAAACGTCATACCGGGAGTCCCCGGGACGATTTTGGGCAAAATTGGCTGACACGTCATACCGGGAGTCCCCGGGACGATTTTGGGCAACCTTGGCTGACACGTCATACCGGGAGTCCCCGGGACGATTTTGGGCAAAATTGGCTGACACGTCATACCGGTAGTCCCCGGAACGATTTTGGGCAAAATTGGCTGACACGTCATACCGGGAGTCCCCGGGACGATTTTGGGCAAAATTGGCTGACACGTCATACCGGGAGTCCCCGGGACGATTTTGGGCAACCTTGGCTGACACGTCATACCGGGAGTCCCCGGGACGATTTTGGGCAACCTTGGCTGACACGTCATACCGGGAGTCCCCGGGACGATTTTGGGCAACCTTGGCTGACACGTCATACCGGGAGTCCCCGGGACGATTTTGGGCAAACATGGCTGACACGTCATACCGGGAGTCCCCGGGACGATTTTGGGCAAACTTGGCTGACACGTCATACCGGGAGTCCCCGGGACGATTTTGGGCAAACTTGGCTGACACGTCATACCGGGAGTCCCCGGGACGATTTTGGGCAAACTTGGCTGACACGTCATACCGGGAGTCCCCGGGACGATTTTGGTCAAACTTGGCTGACACGTCATACCGGGAGTCCCCGGGACGATTTTAGGCAAACTTGGCTGACACATCATACCGGGAGTCCCCGGGACGATTTTGGGCAAAATTGGCTGACACGTCAAACCGGGAGTCCCCGGGACGAATTTGGGCAAAATTGGCTGACACGTCATACCGGGAGTCCCCGGGACAATTTTGGGCAAAATTGGCTGACACGTCATACCGGGAGTCCCCGGGACGATTTTGGGCAAAATTGGCTGACACGTCATACCGGGAGTCCCCGGGACGATTTTGGGCAAAATTGGCTGACACGTCATGTCGCGAGTCCCCGGGACGATTTTGGGCGAAATTGGCTGAAACGTCATATCGGGAGTCCTCGAGACGATTTTGGGCGAAATTGGCTGAAACGTCATATCGGGAGTCCTCGAGACGATTTTGGGCGAAATTGGCTGAAACGTCATATCGGGAGTCCTCGAGACGATTTTGGGCGAAATTGGCTGAAACGTCATATCGGGAGTCCTCGAGACGATTTTGGGCGAAATTGGCTGAAACGTCATATCGGGAGCCCCCGAGACGATTTTGGGCGAAATTGTCTGCAACGTCATATCGGGAGCCCCCGAGACGATTTTGGGCGAAAGTGTCTGCAACGTCATATCGGCAGCCCCCGAGACGATTTTGGGCAACATTGGCTGACACGTCATACCGGGAGTCCCCGGGACGATTTTGGGCAACATTGGCTGACACGTCATACCGGGAGTCCCCGGGACGATTTTGGGCAACATTGGCTGACACGTCATACCGGGAGTCCCCGGGACGATTTTGGGCAACATTGGCTGACACGTCATACCGGGAGTCCCCGGGACGATTTTGGGCAACATTGGCTGACACGTCATACCGGGAGTCCCCGGGACGATTTTGGGCAAACTTGGCTGACACGTCATACCGGGAGTCCCCGGGACGATTTTGGGCAAACTTGGCTGACACGTCATACCGGGAGTCCCCGAGACGATTTTGGGCAAAATTGGCTGAAACGTCATACCGGGAGTCCTCGAGACGATTTTGGGCAAATTTGGCTGAAACGTCATATCGGGAGTCCTCGAGACGATTTTGGCCAAAATCGTCTCGAGGACTCCCGATATGACGTTTCAGCCAATTTTTCACTGTCACTGGCCTCACTGTTTGAATTGATCCAGCTATCCAGCCGCTAAACACTTCCACAATAAACTCCACAGAGGTGCAATTTATGAAGTTTAATCATGAATAGTGTGAAACTACAAAGAAGAGAAAATACACATATCATTTTCACAAAATAGATAAATCATCACACAAGGCAAAGAACCAACAACAATACAGTATATCAAAAGCATAGACTCATACTTTACAAACTTGAGTAGAAAAGATAACAAACATGCTGAATTAAATGCTATATTACAAAGGTTACCAACACAGCAATAAAGTAATCATAATGTTCACTAGACAAATCAAACAAAGTAACTTACAGATATTGCATTTCGAAGGACTTTGATAAGCATGATGAAGCTGGATGTCTGCAACCACATGGAGCACCTTGCACAACTCAAGCACTCAAGAAATATGGCAAAGAGGGAATCGCAAAGTGACCGTTTGTAAATTATTTGAATGGCCGGGAGCCTTTCGAGATTAATCCAGGACTGGGACGGTGATTCAGCCACACTGTGGATGAAGGCGGTATTGCAACCGGGGGCCTCTAACTGGGGGCCGCCCCCGTCCGGCCCCCGGCGGGGTCAGGGCCGGCGAACCAGGCAGGGGCGCTCCCGCCGGCCCGGGAGGGTCGTGGGAGCGCGTCGGCCGGCCCCCCAAAAATTTCTGCTGACCGGCGCGCAGCGTCCGAGAGCCCGCGTCCGTGGACCCGCTCCCCGATGACAGGTGGGACCATTTTCCTCAGCTTTCGAGCTTTCGGGACTACCTAGAGGAAGTACATATAGCGGGTTCGTGGGAAAAAACCAATGCGTTTAATTGTCCAATTGGCGCAATAACACCCGGAGGGACCGTAGGGTGGATTCGGATCTCTTATGCTAGTTATTTACTTCGCCATCGGACCTTTTGTACTAACCCCCCCTTCCGCTGACCGCAGCTCGATTCCCCCGGGATAACGGCCGTTTGGACGCATATAGGGGGCGACCAAGGGCTAACGGGTGCCCCCCCCCCCAGTCCACAAAACACTTAAATGCCCGTTTCCCATCGTTACACTGGTCAAAGGGGGTAGGGGGCAGAGTCGGTCCCAAAAACCTGCTATTTGCCCGATTCAACATTAGGGAATGGTCCTCTCATTGACCGCTGCCCGTCAGCCCGCTATTAGTCCGTTCGCCTATCGGTCTTGTGGAGGGGTCAGTGTGGGTGTGGCCAGCGTCCCACCAACACACTATTTGCCCGATTACCTACTATTTTGGCATTTTCCCGTATTTCCATTGGTCTAACCCTCAGGTGGGCGGGGTGGCCACGCCCCCCATCCCACGGAACCATTATTTGTCCAATTACCCACTAAATTTTCAATTCGCCCCCGTTCGGAAGCGGAATGCCGGGGCACCTCGAGATTTGAGATCCCGAGGCCCAGGGGGCCACCGACCAGGCCCCCCGAAGCGTCTGGCTCTGCGACGCCGCAATTTTTTTCCCTAGACCCTAGGGCCGCGCCCTTTAGGTGTGTCGCTCGGAGGGCCCCCGTGAGCCACCGTGCAAAATTTGGAGCCCGCGGGACCTTCGTAGCAGGTTCCACTTTGGCTATTATTTGAATGGGTTTGTCGTAGCGGGTTCGGGGACGCCTCTTGGAAAGGGCCGATCGGCTAGGGGGTGCAGTTTTTCTTCTCGCCCCGACCCCCCGGGTCAGACGGAAAAGTTTGTTGGCCCTTCGGCCCCTTTCAGGGCTCGAAGGGTCAAAAAAGGGACAGCGATCCCGCCGGGGCGGTATGGGCGTAAATCTGAAGTCGGATGGCCCCCGTACGGGCACGGAAGGGTGTGGCATCTCGAGATTTGACGTCAAGACTCTCTAGGGGCCCCCCTCGCACGGCCCCGAAGCGTGAGACTCTAGGACCTTCCCGAAAAACCGCCCATCCCCCGCCCTTGATCATTCACAGGCCTCTCTGTCTTTGTATCAGTGAAAGAGCCTTGAGGTAGAGCTGGTAGATTCTGGAGGTTGAAAACGTCTCACCTTTGCACTAGGGCCCGGCGGTTTCGGCACGTCGCTCGGGCGGCCCCCGTGAGCCACCGTGCAAAATTCGGGGTCACGGGGACCTTGGCGGGGAAATCTAACTCGCCTGTTATTTAATAGGGGAATGGGAAGTGCAGAAAAAAAGTAGGTTCCCAAGGGTCGATCGGCTACCGGGCGGCGTTTATCTTCTCGCCAGTACCCCACGAGACGGGCGGAGAAGTTTGGTGGCCCTGCGGCCTCTTTCAGGGGTCGAAAGGTCAAAAAAGGGACAGCGATCCCGCCGGGGCGGTATGGGCGTAAATCTGAAGTCGGACGGCCCCCGTACGGGCACGGAAGGGCGTGGCGTCTCGAGATTTGACGTCAAGACTCTCTGGGGTCCCCCTCGCACGGCCCCGAAGCGTGAGACTCTAGGACCTTCCCGAAAAACCGCCCATCCCCCGCCCTTGATCATTCACAGGCCTTTCTGTCTTTGTATCAGTGAAAGAGCCTTGAGGTAGAGCTGGTAGATTCTGGAGGTTGAAAACGTCTCACCTTTGCACTAGGGCCCGGCGGTTTCGGCACGTCGCTCGGGCGGCCCCCGTGAGTTGCCGTGCAAAATTCGGGGTCACGGGGACCTTGGCGGGGAAATCCAACTCGCCTGTTATTTAATAGGGGAATGGGAAGTGCAGAAAAAAAGTAGGTTCCCAAGGGTCGATCGGCTAACGGGCAGCGTTTATCTTCTCGCCAGTACCCCACGAGACGGGCGGAAAAGTTTGTTGGCCCTGCGGCCTCTTTCAGGGGTCGAAAGGTCAAAAAAGGGACAGCGATCCCGCCGGGGCGGTATGGGCGTAAATCTGAAGTCGGACGGCCCCCGTACGGGCACGGAAGGGAGTGGCGTCTCGAGATTTGACGTCAAGACTCTCTGGGGCCCCCCTCGCACGGCCCCGAAGCGTGAGACTCTAGGACCTTCCCGAAAAACCGCCCATCCCCCGTCCTTGATCATTCACAGGCCTCTCTGTCTTTGTATCAGTGAAAGAGCCTTGAGGTAGAGCTGGTAGATTCTGGAGGTTGAAAACGTCTCACCTTTGCACTAGGGCCCGGCGGTTTCGGCACGTCGCTCGGGCGGCCCCCGTGAGCCGCCGTGCAAAATTCGGGGTCACGGGGACCTTGGCGGGGAAATCCAACTTGCCTGTTATTTAATATGGGAATGGGAAGTGCAGAAAAAAAGTAGGTTCCCAAGGGTCGATCGGCTAACGGGCGGCGTTTATCTTCTCGCCAGTACCCCACGAGACGGGCGGAGAAGTTTGGTGGCCCTGCGGCCTCTTTCAGGGGTCGAAAGGTCAAAAAAGGGGCCGCGATCCCGTCAGGGTGGTCTGCCCCCCCCCGTTCGGAGACGGAAGGGCGTGGCATCTCGAGATTTGACGTCAAGACTCTCTAGGGGCCCCCCTCGCACGGCCCCGAAGTGTGAGTCTCTAGGACCTTCCCGAAAAAACACCCATCCCCCGCCCCTTGATCATTCACAGGCCTCTCTGTCTGTGTATCAGTGAAAGAGCCTTGAGGTAAAGATATCTGTTCTGGAGGTTGAAAACGTCTCACCTTTGCACTAGGGCCCGGCGGTTTCGGCACATCGCTCGGGCGGCCCCCGTGAGCCACCGTGCAAAATTCGGGGTCACGGGGACCTTGGCGGGGAAATCTAACTCGCCTGTTATTTAATAGGGGAATGGGAAGTGCAGAAAAAAAGTAGGTTCCCAAGGGTCGATCGGCTAACGGGCGGCGTTTATCTTCTCGCCAGTATCCCACGAGGCGGGCGTAAAAGTTTGGTGGCCCTGCGGCCTTTTTCAGGGGTCGAAAGGTCAAAAAAGGGGCCGCGATCCCGTCAGGGTGGTCTGCCCCCCCCGTTCGGAGACGGAAGGGCGTGGCATCTCGAGATTTGACGTCAAGACTCTCTAGGGGCCCCCCTCGCACGGCCCCGAAGCGTGAGTCTCTAGGACCTTCCCGAAAAAACACCCATCCCCCGCCCCTTGATCATTCACAGGCCTCTCTGTCTGTGTATCAGTGAAAGAGCCTTGAGGTAAAGATATCTGTTCTGGAGGTTGAAAACGTCTCACCTTTGCACTAGGGCCCGGCGGTTTCGGCACATCGCTCGGGCGGCCCCCGTGAGCCACCGTGCAAAATTCGGGGTCACGGGGACCTTGGCGGGGAAATCTAACTCGCCTGTTATTTAATAGGGGAATGGGAAGTGCAGAAAAAAAGTAGGTTCCCAAGGGTCGATCGGCTACCGGGCGGCGTTTATCTTCTCGCCAGTACCCCACGAGACGGGCGGAGAAGTTTGGTGGCCCTGCGGACTCTTTCAGGGGTCGAAAGGTCAAAAAAGGGACAGCGATCCCGCCGGGGCGGTATGGGCGTAAATCTGAAGTCGGACGGCCCCCGTACGGGCACGGAAGGGCGTGGCGTCTCGAGATTTGACGTCAAGACTCTCTGGGGTCCCCCTCGCACGGCCCCGAAGCGTGAGACTCTAGGACCTTCCCGAAAAACCGCCCATCCCCCGCCCTTGATCATTCACAGGCCTTTCTGTCTTTGTATCAGTGAAAGAGCCTTGAGGTAGAGCTGGTAGATTCTGGAGGTTGAAAACGTCTCACCTTTGCACTAGGGCCCGGCGGTTTCGGCACGTCGCTCGGGCGGCCCCCGTGAGTTGCCGTGCAAAATTCGGGGTCACGGGGACCTTGGCGGGGAAATCTAACTCGCCTGTTATTTAATAGGGGAATGGGAAGTGCAGAAAAAAAGTAGGTTCCCAAGGGTCGATCGGCTACCGGGCGGCGTTTATCTTCTCGCCAGTACCCCACGAGACGGGCGGAGAAGTTTGGTGGCCCTGCGGACTCTTTCAGGGGTCGAAAGGTCAAAAAAGGGACAGCGATCCCGCCGGGGCGGTATGGGCGTAAATCTGAAGTCGGACGGCCCCCGTACGGGCACGGAAGGGCGTGGCGTCTCGAGATTTGACGTCAAGACTCTCTGGGGTCCCCCTCGCACGGCCCCGAAGCGTGAGACTCTAGGACCTTCCCGAAAAACCGGCCATCCCCCGCCCTTGATCATTCACAGGCCTTTCTGTCTTTGTATCAGTGAAAGAGCCTTGAGGTAGAGCTGGTAGATTCTGGAGGTTGAAAACGTCTCACCTTTGCACTAGGGCCCGGCGGTTTCGGCACGTCGCTCGGGCGGCCCCCGTGAGTTGCCGTGCAAAATTCGGGGTCACGGGGACCTTGGCGGGGAAATCCAACTCGCCTGTTATTTAATAGGGGAATGGGAAGTGCAGAAAAAAAGTAGGTTCCCAAGGGTCGATCGGCTAACGGGCAGCGTTTATCTTCTCGCCAGTACCCCACGAGACGGGCGGAGAAGTTTGGTGGCCCTGCGGCCTCTTTCAGGGGTCGAAAGGTCAAAAAAGGGGCCGCGATCCCGTCAGGGTGGTCTGCCCCCCCCCGTTCGGAGACGGAAGGGCGTGGCATCTCGAGATTTGACGTCAAGACTCTCTAGGGGCCCCCCTCGCACGGCCCCGAAGCGTGAGTCTCTAGGACCTTCCCGAAAAAACACCCATCCCCCGCCCCTTGATCATTCACAGGCCTCTCTGTCTGTGTATCAGTGAAAGAGCCTTGAGGTAAAGATATCTGTTCTGGAGGTTGAAAACGTCTCACCTTTGCACTAGGGCCCGGCGGTTTCGGCACATCGCTCGGGCGGCCCCCGTGAGCCACCGTGCAAAATTCGGGGTCACGGGGACCTTGGCGGGGAAATCCAACTCGCCTGTTATTTAATAGGGGAATGGGAAGTGCAGAAAAAAAGTAGGTTCCCAAGGGTCGATCGGCTAACGGGCGGCGTTTATCTTCTCGCCAGTACCCCACGAGACGGGCGGAGAAGTTTGGTGGCCCTGCGGTCTCTTTCAGGGGTCGAAAGGTCATAAAAGGGACAGCGATCCCGCCGGGGCGGTATGGGCGTAAATCTGAAGTCGGACGGCCCCCGTTCGGGGACGGAAGGCCGTGGCGTCTCGAGATTTGACGTCAAGACTCTCTGGGGTCCCCCTCGCACGGCCCCGAAGCGTGAGACTCTAGGACCTTCCCGAAAAACCGGCCATCCCCCGCCCTTGATCATTCACAGGCCTTTCTGTCTTTGTATCAGTGAAAGAGCCTTGAGGTAGAGCTGGTAGATTCTGGAGGTTGAAAACGTCTCACCTTTGCACTAGGGCCCGGCGGTTTCGGCACGTCGCTCGGGCGGCCCCCGTGAGTTGCCGTGCAAAATTCGGGGTCACGGGGACCTTGGCGGGGAAATCCAACTCGCCTGTTATTTAATAGGGGAATGGGAAGTGCAGAAAAAAAGTAGGTTCCCAAGGGTCGATCGGCTAACGGGCAGCGTTTATCTTCTCGCCAGTACCCCACGAGACGGGCGGAGAAGTTTGGTGGCCCTGCGGCCTCTTTCAGGGGTCGAAAGGTCAAAAAAGGGGCCGCGATCCCGTCAGGGTGGTCTGCCCCCCCCCGTTCGGAGACGGAAGGGCGTGGCATCTCGAGATTTGACGTCAAGACTCTCTAGGGGCCCCCCTCGCACGGCCCCGAAGCGTGAGTCTCTAGGACCTTCCCGAAAAAACACCCATCCCCCGCCCCTTGATCATTCACAGGCCTCTCTGTCTGTGTATCAGTGAAAGAGCCTTGAGGTAAAGATATCTGTTCTGGAGGTTGAAAACGTCTCACCTTTGCACTAGGGCCCGGCGGTTTCGGCACATCGCTCGGGCGGCCCCCGTGAGCCACCGTGCAAAATTCGGGGTCACGGGGACCTTGGCGGGGAAATCCAACTCGCCTGTTATTTAATAGGGGAATGGGAAGTGCAGAAAAAAAGTAGGTTCCCAAGGGTCGATCGGCTAACGGGCGGCGTTTATCTTCTCGCCAGTACCCCACGAGACGGGCGGAGAAGTTTGGTGGCCCTGCGGTCTCTTTCAGGGGTCGAAAGGTCATAAAAGGGACAGCGATCCCGCCGGGGCGGTATGGGCGTAAATCTGAAGTCGGACGGCCCCCGTTCGGGGACGGAAGGCCGTGGCGTCTCGAGATTTGACGTCGAGACTCTCTGGGGGCCCCTGACGCACGGCCCCGAAGCGTGAAACGCCAGGACCTTCCGGACCGTCAACCTTAACCCTAACCCTATCCCTCGAAACCGGTACTCGCGTAATTGTGAAGTGGAACGGCCCCCGTTCGGAGACGGAAGGTCGCGGCATCTCGAGATTTGACGTCAAGACTCCCTTGGGGCCCCCGACTCATGGCCCCGAAACGTGAAACGCCAGGACCTTCTGGGAAAAAGTTGGTCTAAAAAATCAAAAAACCACTCCGAATCCTCTGTGGGTGCAAGAGCGACAGAGGATCGTGTGAGAAATTGGAGTCAAAGGCTCAAAATTTTTCCTCTTGGCCCCACAGCCAGGCGGCGTCAGTATGTCGCTCGGGGGGCCCCCAGGAGCCACTGTGCGAAATTTGGGGCCCGCGGGACCTTTGTAGCAGGATCCACCTCGGCTATTATTTGAATGGGTTTGCCGTAGCGGACTCGTGGACGGCACTTGGAAAGGGCCGATCGGCTAGGGGGCGCCGTTTTTCTTCTCGCTGCGGCCCCCCGAGTCGGACGGAAAAGTTTGGTGGGCCTTCGGCCTCTTTCAGGGGTCAAGAGGTCAAAAAAGGGAACGAGCACATGTTTTTGGAGTTTTCTGTGAATATTTTTGCTGATTTTTTTAAAGGCACTTCCCAAAACCCGAGGAATTCGGCTCTTTGACACGTGGTACCCGAGCGCCCCACGTACTAGCATTCGACGGCACTAGCGATCCGGGGCCTTTTGGTACAAACGGGAGCGGAAAACACAAAGACGTCCCACTTCCATATTATGTGGTGGCCGCCAAATAACTGGCCACACGGACACTGCCATTTCTATGCAAATTAAGCACTCAAATGACTTGAAAGTTACATGAACGTGTTCGGTTGAGTGTGCCCAGTACAGCAGAGGTGTTTTTATCCATGAAAATTGATATTCAATGTGATATGGCATTCATAAACACTGTGTCCGTGGACCAGTTATTTGGTGGCCACTACATAATTGGGAAGTGGGACGTCTTTGTGGCAGGAGCCAGGGCAGGAGGCGAGGCAGGTGGCGGGGCAGGAGGCAAGGCAGGAGCCAGGGCAGGAGGCGAGGCAGGTGGCGGAGCAGGTGGCGGGGCAGGAGGCAAGGCAGGAGCCGGGGCAGGAGGCAAGGCAGGAGCCGGGTCAGGAGGCAAGGCAGGAGCCGGGGCAGGAGGCAAGGCAGGAGCCAGGTCAGGAGGCGAGGCAGGTGGCGGAGCAGGTGGCGGGGCAGGAGGCAAGGCAGGAGCCTGGGCAGGAGGCAAGGCAGGAGCCAGGGCAGGAGGCGAGGCAGGTGGCGGAGCAGGTGGCGGAGCAGGTGGCGGGGCAGGAGGCAAGGCAGGAGCCGGGGCAGGAGGCAAGGCAGGAGCCGGGGCAGGAGGCAAGGAAGGAGCCGGGGCAGGAGGCAAGGCAGGAGGTGTTTTTATCTATGAAAATTTATATTAATTGTGATATGGCATCTATAAACACTGTGTCCGTGGACCACTTATTTGGCGGCCACTACATAATTGGGAAGTGGGAAGCCTTTGCATTTCCAGCTCCCGTTCGGAGCAGAAGGCGGCAAGTCACTTGAAAGTTAGATGAATGTGTTCGGTTGAGTGTGCCCAGTACAGCAGAGGTGTTTTTATCCATGAAAATTGATATCAAATGTGTTATGGCATCTATAAACACTGTGTCCGTGGACCACTTATTTGGCGGCCAACTACATAATTGGGAAGTGGGACGTCTTTGTGGCAGGAGCCAGGGCAGGAGGCGAGGCAGGTGGCGGAGCAGGTGGCGGAGCAGTGTGGGGCAGGAGGCAAGGCAGGAGCCTGGGCAGGAGGCAAGGCAGGAGCCAGGGCAGGAGGCGAGGCAGGTGGCGGAGCAAGTGGCGGAGCAGGTGGCGGGGCAGGAGGCAAGGCAGGAGGTGTTTTTATCCATGAAAATTGATATCAAGTGTGTTATGGCATCTATAAACACTGTGTCCGTGGACCACTTATTTGGCGGCCAACTACATAATTGGGAAGTGGGTTGTCTTTGCATTTCCAGCTCCCGTTCGGCTCTGGAAGGCTCTTGGGCCCCCAAACTTGCTGTCCTCTCTACGTCTCGATGCCCTCTACCAGAATCCAGAGTTTGGAGAAGATCGGAGAAACTCGAAAATTTCCCCCCAAAAAACCCAAAGGGGTACGTACCCCTTATAGGTTTTTTGGGTCTGAAAATAAAGTTTCTCCGATCTTCTCCAAACTCTGGATTCCCATAGGGGGCGCTGAGACTTAGACATGTGCGCAAATATGGTGGCCCTAGACCCTTCCAGAGCTCAACGGGAGCCCAACACACAAAGACGAACCGCTTCCATATTATGTAGTGGCCGCCAAACAAGTGGTCCACGGACACTGCCATTTCTATGCAAATTAAGCGTTAAAACGGCTCGAAAGTTACATGAACATGTTCGGTTGAGAGTGCCAAGTACAGTAGGGGTGTTTTTATCCATGAAAATTGATATTAAATGTTAAATATCATCCATAAACACTGTGTCCGTGGACCACTTATTTGGCGGCCACTACATAATTGGGAAGTGGGAAGCCTTTGCATTTCCAGCTCCCGTTCGGAGCAGAAGGCGGCAAGTCACTTGAAAGTTAGATGAATGTGTTCGGTTGAGTGTGCCCAGTACAGCAGAGGTGTTTTTATCCATGAAAATTGATATTAAATGTGATATGGCATCTATAAACACTGTGTCCGTGGACCACTTATTTGGCGGACACTACATAATTGGGAAGTGGGACGTCTTTGTGGCAGGAGCCAGGGCAGGAGGTGAGGCAGGTGGCGGAGCAGGTGGCGGAGCAGTGTGGGGCAGGAGGCAAGGCAGGAGCCTGGGCAGGAGGCAAGGCAGGAGCCAGGGCAGGAGGCGAGGCAGGTGGCGGAGCAGGTGGCGGGGCAGGAGGCAAGGCAGGAGCCGGGGCAGGAGGCAAGGCAGGAGGTGTTTTTATCCATGAAACTTGATATTAAATGTGATATGGCATCTATAAACACTGTGTCCGTGGACCACTTATTTGGCGGCCACTACATAATTGGGAAGTGGGACGTCTTTGCGTTTCCAGCTCCCGTTCGGAGCAGAAGGCGGCAAGTCACTTGAAAGTTAGATGAATGTGTTCGGTTGAGTGTGCCCAGTACAGCAGAGGTGTTTTTATCCATGAAAATTGATATTAAATGTTAAATATCATCCATAAACACTGTGTCCGTGCACCAGTTATTTGTCGGCCACTACATAATTGGGAAGTGGGACATCTTTGCGTTTCCAGCTCCCGTTCGTAGCGGGAGGCCCTTAGTCACTTGAAAGTTGGATGAATGTGTTCGGTTGGGTGTGCTCAGTACAGTAGAGGTGTTTTCATCTATAGAAAATTGATATTAAATGTGAAATATCATCCATAAACACTGTCATCCGCGTTTTCGTCCAATTTCCCCATCCACTTGAAACCACGTTTCGTTCCAATTCCCCCATCCACGTGTAACCGTGTTTCGTTCAAATTCCCCCATCCACGTGTAACCGTGTTTCGTTCAAATTCCCCCACCAACGTGTAACCGCGTTTCGTTCAAATTCCCCCACCCATGTGTAACCGCGTCTCGTTCAAATTTCCCCACCCACGTGTAACCGCGTTTCGTTCAAATTCCCCCACCCATGTGTAACCGCGTTTCGTTCAAATTCCCCCACCCATGTGTAACCGCGTTTCGTTCAAATTTCCCCACCCATGTGTAACCGTGTTTCATTCAAATTTCCCCACCCATGTGTAACCGCGTTTCGTTCAAATTTCCCCACCCACGTGTAACCGCGTTTCGTTCAAATTCCCCCACCCATGTGTAACCGCGTTTCGTTCAAATTTCCCCACCCATGTGTAACCGCGTTTCGTTCAAATTTCCCCACCCACGTGTAACCGCGTTTCGTTCAAATTTCCCCACCCACGTGTAACCGCGTTTCGTTCAAATTTCCCCACCCACGTGTAACCGCGTTTCGTTCAAATTCCCCCACCCATGTGTAACCGCGTTTCGTTCAAATTTCCCCACCCACGTGTAACCGCGTTTCGTTCAAATTCCCCCATCCACTTGTAACCACATTTCATTCAAATTCCCCCATCCATCCTTATCCGATGTGCCGCCCGCCGATTGGTCGGCCTTTTCCTCGATCCGATTTCGCACTCGTTGGACATGAAGTTTGAACCCGTAGGCTATAAAAGACCCCTGTCCCGACAATCTTTTTCACTCACTTACATTTTTCACGTTCTACACTTTGGTTTTCATCATTTCAAAGATGAATAGAGACAGTCAATCCATGGTCGAGGAGGGGCAGGAGGCAGGGCAGGAGCCGGGGCAGGAGGCTAGGCAGGTGACGGAGCAGGTGGCGGGGCAGGAGGCAAGGCAGGAGCCGGGGAAGGAGCCTGGACTGGATCCGAGGCAGGAGGATTGTCCCCTCTGTGATAACCCCAACTGCCAGATGTTACGGGAAGAGGTGGAAGAACTATGCAAGCTTCTGGACAGTCTTAGAGAGACTTTATACAGACTGACTCACTGCTACCACCTGCTGAGGAGGAGCCAGCTCTCCCGGTCGACCGGCACAAGGTATCCCAATCCACGACATCTCCACGGCCGACCGCTTCTATGCCCTTCTTTTGAGGGGGGGCTTGTTTAACCATTTGTGTGCGTGTTTGCTGACTCTTTCTCTTTCTTTTCAGAAGGGGCCCAGGCCGGGGAAGAGGACGTTCCTGATACCCCTTTCGTGGTGCTGTCGGCCAATCCCTCTGGATCTTGGAAAAGCGGCAGGGGAAAGCCACACAGTTCTTTTCGTTTTCAATCTGTTCACCGTTCATTATTTTGTTGTTCCATGTGTTCCTAATAAATGTTTGAAAGGTTCATACTCTCATGTCTTTTCTTGGCTGCAAAACAAATGTCTTTTACACATTTCATTTGAATAAAAGAATGTTAACAAATTAATTGTAAAAAAAAAAAAATAATAATCTGAATTCTCGGAAACTGTTACATGATTTCTGGGAATCACATATGGTAAAGTACACCGATCTGATAGGGGGACGCTGAGACGTAGTCATGAGCACTGGTTTGGTGGCCCTAGAGCCTTCCAGAGCTCAACGGGAGCCCAAAACACAAAGACGTCCCGCTTCCATATTATGTAGTGGCCGCCAAATAACTGGTCCACGGACACTGCCATTTCTATGCAAATTAAGCGTTCAAACGGCTCGAAAGTTACATGAACGTGTTCGGTTGAGTGTGCCAAGTACAGTAGGGGTGTTTTTATCCATGAAAATTGATATTAAGTGTTAAATATCATCCATAAACACTGTGTCCGTGGACCACTTATTTGGCGGCCAACTACATAATTGGGAAGTGGGTCATCTTTGCATTTCCAGCTCCCGTTCGGCTCTGGAAGGCTCTTGGGCCCCCAAACTTGCGCTCCTCTCTACGTCTCGATGCCCTCTACCAGAATCCAGAGTTTGTAGAAGATTGGAGAAACTCGAAAATTTCCCCCCAAAAAACCCAAAGGGGTACCCCTTATAGGTTTTTTGGGTCGGAAAATAAAGTTTCTCCGATCTTCTCCAAACTCTGGGTTCCGATAGGGGGCGCTGAGACTTAGACATGTGCGCAAGTATGGTGGCCCTAGACCCTTCCAGAGCTCAACGGGAGCCCAACACACAAAGACGTACCGCTTCCATATTATGTAGTGGCCGCCAAACAAGTGGTCCACGGACACTGCCATTTCTATGCAAATTAAGCGTTAAAACGGCTCGAAAGTTACATGAACATGTTCGGTTGAGAGTGCCAAGTACAGTAGGGGTGTTTTTATCCATGAAAATTGATATTAAATGTTAAATATCATCCATAAACACTGTGTCCGTGGACCACTTATTTGGCGGCCACTACATAATTGGGAAGTGGGACGTCTTTGCGTTTCCAGCTCCCGTTCGTAGCGGGAGGCCCCGAACGGCTTGAAATTTTGCACGGTGGCTCGTGGGGGCCCTCCTGACGGCGTACGGTAAGGGCCCAGCTCCTGAGCGCAGGGTACAAACAATACAACTTCGTAGAGCTTCACGCTTCGGGGCCCCGAGTCGGGGGCCACCGGAGAGGCGGAATCCCGAGTCTCGAGGAGCCACGACCGCCCGTCTCCGAACGGGGGCGGTCGGTAAAATTAGTGGGTAATCGGACAAATAACGGGTCCGTGGGACGGGGGCGTGGCCCGCGAGCGGTCAGGGGGGGTCACCTGATCATTTTCCGGAAATAGCGGGTAATCGGACAAATAACGGGTTCGTGGGACGGGGGCGTGGCCTGGGTGCGGTCAGGGGGGGTCACCTGATCATTTTCCGGATATAGCGGGTAATCGGACAAATAACGGGTTCGTGGGACGGGGGCGTGGCCTGGGAGCGGTCAGCGGTGGTCATCGGCCCGGGGGAAAGAGGGAATCGCAAAGTGACCGTTTGTAAATTATTTGAATGGCCGGGAGCCTTTCGAGATTAATCCAGGACTGGGACGGTGATTCAGCCACACTGTGGATGAAGGCGGTATTGCAACCGGGGGCCTCTAACTGGGGGCCGCCCCCGTCCGGCCCCCGGCGGGGTCAGGGCCGGCGAACCAGGCAGGGGCGCTCCCGCCGGCCCGGGAGGGTCGTGGGAGCGCGTCGGCCGGCCCCCCAAAAATTTCTGCTGACCGGCGCGCAGCGTCCGAGAGCCCGCGTCCGTGGACCCGCTCCCCGATGACAGGTGGGACCATTTTCCTCAGCTTTCGAGCTTTCGGGACTACCTCTTTTAAACAGGAAACCATAGGAAAACTCAGAAATAAGTATCAAAATAAAAGTCCTTGTATAAACCAAAGTTTAAAGTCCAGCACACTCCCCGTCTGGGGTATGTAAAGACCCCATCTTAACTATAATATTTTAGGGGGAATAAAGTAGAACCACTTCTGATATAGGGCGAATAAAGGTTTTCTGCATGCCTTCTCTGATAAATTTCAGCTCTACTTTTCGCACAAGACTATCTTTGCTTGGTAGTGTTTTTGCAATGATGGCCATAGGCCACTGATTTCTCTTGGCTTGGCCATCTTTCATTAACACAATGTCGCCTTCCTTGAGGCAAGGCTTCTTGTCTTGGCATTTCTGCCTACTCTGTAGAGTCGCAAGATACTCACAGCGCCATCTTGTCCAAAACGTTTCTGCAAGATTTTGCACTCTTTTCCACTCAGCCTTAAAAAGACCTTCATCGGTAAACGCGCCAAGTGGCGGAGGAATTGAACAGGTTTTCTGAGTCAGCAGAATAGCAGGGGTGAGTATCAAAGGAACTTCAGGATCCGAAGATACTGGCACGAGAGGGCGTGCATTAATGATAGCAGACACTTCAGCCATGAGGGTTACAAGAACGTTGTGTGTGAGATGCAGGGACTTTCTTTCAAGCAACATACAGTCAAGAATACGTCGGGCTATACCCACCATCCTTTCCCAAGCACCTCCCATATGTGATGCATGGGGAGGGTTGAATACCCATGTACAAGCATGTTCTTGTAGATACTTCTGAAGACCAGAGCCTGAAGTTTCTTTATTCATCTTGAGCTCCTGCACTGCTCCAAGAAAATGTGTGCCACAATCAGAGCGTATCTGCTTAGCAGGTCCCCTTATTGCAAAAAAACGTCGTAGAGCATTAATGAATCCGCTTGAGCTCAATGTCTCTACCACTTCAATGTGCACTGCTCTTGTGCACATACATGAGAAAATGACTGCCCATCTTTTGGAATTGGAGCAGCC
Source organism: Romanogobio albipinnatus (assembly GCA_023566225.1). Taxonomy (NCBI): domain Eukaryota; kingdom Metazoa; phylum Chordata; class Actinopteri; order Cypriniformes; family Gobionidae; genus Romanogobio; species Romanogobio albipinnatus. The sequence continues at coordinate 80,938 of JAKRKY010000031.1, forward strand.
TCCTCTGGTGCGGCGAGAAACAACCTGCCATGGCCCAAATACATCGACTCCTACATATGTGAAGGGTGGAGCCACTTGGAGTCTTTCTGCAGGCAAGTCTGCCATCTGCTGGAGCTCTGTAGGACGACGAAGCTTTCTACATGTCACACACTTGTTAAGTAGACTTCCAATGCATCTTTTGGCACTCATCAGCCAATACCCTGCTGCTCGTATTGCTCCCTCAGTGAAATGCCTTCCTTGATGCTTGACTGCTTGATGGTAGTGTCGAACAAGCAAGGTTGCTACGTGATGTTTCCCAGGAACGATCACAGGATTGCATTCTTCCTTCTCAAGACCTGCCTGAGTAATACGGCCTCCAACACGCAGAAGACCTTTATCATCCAGAACAGGACGAAGTTTCTGTATACTACTTTTAGGTGAGAGATTGCTTCCTGCTTTTATATCACTTAGCTCTTCGGGATAGGCTACATTTTGAACGCTCTTTAGGATCACAATCCTGGCTTTTTCCAATTCCTCATTCGTGGGACTGTTGCTACAGAGATGCCATCCACTACATCTTGGCTCTTTTGATAAATGGGAGAATGACTGGGAAATGTGGCTTAAATGAGCGATCGCTCTGATTAACTTACTCAAGCTGAAGAAGCGTTCAAAACGCTCAGGAGTCAGGAACTGATTAGGCACTGCAGTTAGACATGAAATCACTTGTGGTCGGATTTCTGGATCCAGTTCAAGATCAACAAGGTCATGGTTCTCTTGAAGCAAGGCATTTAAGGGTGGAGAGTTCAAAAGGAAGTCTGGCCCTGTAAGCCAATTTGTGCTACTGAGATAGTCAGCTGATACAGATCTTGACCCATGATCTGCAGGATTGACATCGGAGGGAACATGGTTCCATTGACTAGGGGTAGATGACTGAAGAATTCTTTGGATTCTGTTGTTCACATACACATAAAAGCGTTTTGTTCGATTATGAATATATCCAAGAACAACTTTACTATCGGTGTAGAACTGGATACTGTTGAACTGCAAGCCTATTTCTTCTACAACCATGTCTGCGATATCAACTGCTAAAACTGCTGCACAGAGCTCTAATCTTGGAACAGTCAGATCTGGCCGTGGTGCCAACTTTTTGGTGCCAACCATCTATTTGGCCATTTTGAGATGTGGATCGCAGATAAGCTACAACGGCAACAGCTTTCATGGATGCATCTGCAAATATACACAATTCTCTTGTCTGAACCTCTGAAGTAGGAAAAGATGAGTAAGTACGTGGCATCTTTAGATCTTGCAGGGTTTGTAATGAGTTCCTCCATCTGATCCATTCAGGTTTTATGTCATCTGGTAATGGAGAATCCCAGTCTTCGGCCTGCATTGAGAGTTCCCGCAGCAACAGCCTGCCTTTGATGGTAACAGGAGCAATGAAACCACATGGATCATATAAGCTGTTTACGGTTGACAGTACACCTCGCCGGGTGAATGGCTTCTTATCATCAATAGCTTGGAAAGTAAATGTGTCTGATGCCAAGTTCCATGACACTCCTAGACTACGCTGGACTGGGGTATCTTCAAAGAAGAGGTCAACATCTTTGAAATCCACAGCCCGATCTTCAGGGTGAAATGCCTCAATTACTGCAGGTCGATTAGAGATTACCTTATGTAGCCTAAGGTTTGCTACCGCAAGCATGTCTTGAGTTTGCTTCAGAACACTAATGGCTGCTGTTTCAGTGGGGAAGGATTTCAGAGCATCATCAACATAGAAATCGTGCTCAACCAACTCTTTCACTTCACTGTTGAAGTTCTTTTCTTCCTCTTTGGCTGCTCTATGCAAACCATATATGGCAACAGCAGGAGAAGGACGATTGCCAAACACATGAACACACATTCTGTACTCCACTATTTCTTTACCTGGGTCATTGTCTTGATACCAGAGAAAGTGCAGAAAATCTCTGTGATCCTTTCTGACTAAAAAAACAGTGGAACATATGCTGAATGTCAGCGGCAATCGCAACCGGCTCCCTTCGAAATCTTAGCAACACTCCCAGGAGGTTATTGTTAAGATCTGGTCCCTTAAGTAGGACATCATTCAAGGAGACTCCATCATAAGGTGCACTGGAGTCGAAGACCACACGGATCTTGTTTGGCTTCTTCGGGTGATAAACACCAAACAAAGGGAGATACCAGCACTCTTGGTCTTTCTTGAGTGGGGGAGCAATTTCTGCATGTCCGTTAACAAACATGTTCGTCATAAACTCAAGAAAATGAGCTTTCATCTGAGGACGTTTGTCCAAAGTATGACTGTAGTAAGGTGTGTTTGTACGGGAAGAAGGAGGCGGGAACCGGCGAACAATCAAAGTATTTAATATAAAAGAAACACAAAATAAAATGGCGGCGACAGCCCCTCACGGTCGACTGTAGCCTACACACACAAACATAAAATGAAAATAAAAATCTGCAGCCCCTCGCGGACAACTGCAGCATGCACATAACAAAAACGTCCAGGCCTGGTCCTCTCTCGTCCCTCACTGTCGTCGCTCGTCCTTTATAGTCCCTCACTCCTCCGCGAGAGCCGAGATCGCTGGCTCACAGCTGGCGCTCATCCTCTCTGATGAGCGCCGCCTCGTCCCGCCCTCGCGGTCCCTCGGCCTCGCTGCTCGCCACAATGACGAAGTGAGGAAAGACGGTTGTAAGCATACCCTCTGTTATTTGGAAGCCTTCTTCTAGGAACTTGAAACGGCAAAGGAGCCACCCAGCCATTGAATTCATCTTGGTAGAACTCTTTGTCCATTATGCTTAGAAACCTGGCATCATCCACTGACAGTGCAAGCTTGTGATCTCTGGATGTACGAACAAAGATTGATTGGCCTAGCTTCTCGCTTGCACATGTTGCTAAAGCACTTACACCTTTTGCTGTGAGATGATCTCGCAACTGAAGCTTGGCGCCATACTGCTCTTTTACATGGAACTGACTTTCACAGGGCCAGAAACAGCTGGGGCGACCACTTTCGAGTATGGAGGTCTTAAAAACATCTACACGAGCAGGTCGATGAGCACCTCCCAGACACACATCTCCAATAACTACCCATCCTAAGGCTCAATCCCATTTCTACCCCTTAGCCCTTCTCTTTCCCCTTCCCCTTCGTTTTGCGCGTTCAAAGGGGTAGGGGTGTCTCGATTCTTTTTTAGCTGGAGTGGTAGGGGTAAGGGCCAGATAGCCCTTCAAACAAAGATTTTTCAGGACCACACTTCGAACGAAGGGGTATGATGAGTTTCCCTCCACCGACTACCGTGCTGCTAGAATGTGTGTGTGTTGCCACTCGGGATCGATCACTTGCGTGTCACCTGGCTGCCGTTTCTCCATAGCTTGCTAAACGCACTATTTGGGTGATTTGAACACATATTAATAATAGTTTAAATATATATATCTGGTCATCCTTCACAACGCAGTCGATATTTACATCACATATCGTCTGTAAACTCTCGCGTTACCAAGGCAACGACTGACTTTACATAAAACACGTTTTTAAATATGAACATTATCGCAGCACCACAGTAGATAACGAAACCATATCCGTACCGGCCGGCTCGGATCAGCACGGAATGGAACGGTTAATAAACAAAGAGAACAGTTTGGTCCAATGGAAAAGCGGCTTCACCAGTATTTTCTGTATAATTCTGTATCATCTTAGGAAACTCTGGCTGATATGTTTTGAACTGAAAACGAGCGCCATTTTATTAAGTCCAAATACAGCGCAGAACTCTGTTGGGAGTGAGTAATTTGTTAAACGTGCTCGCGCCTGATTTCTGTTAGATATAGCCTACTCACTTCATTGCTGTTCATACTGGTTAAATGTCACAGGACATTATAATAAATAAAACGGGGTATGATGACGTGTAATGGTAGTAGTGGTGTCCCATTTCTTAGGGGAATATTTTCACCCCTGCGCCATGGCACTCTGTTTCAAGGGGCAAGGGGAACAGGTAGGTGTAGGGGTAGGGGAAGGCGAAGGGGTATAAAACAGAATTGGGATTGGGCCTAAATCTAACCTTTGAGCAAATGGAGCGTTGTGTGGACCATTAATCTGTTGACAGACCTTGTGAACCCTAATGAGGTCCCTGCCAAGTAGAAGGAGAATATTAGCATCTGGGTCTAGGGCTGGTATTTCCTCAGCAATATCCCTGAGGTGACTGAAATGACACGCTGCATCTGGAGTAGGAATTTCAGAACGAATGTTAGGAATCTGATTGCACTCTAGCAGTGTAGGAAGATGAAGGCTTACACTCTTATCCAATGACTCCACAATGTAGCCACTTGCTCTCCTTCCTGTGGTCTCTTTTAGTCCAGCACATGTTTTGAGTGAATATGGAAAAGAAGATCCTTTGATTTGAAACTCTTCAAAGAATTCTGTTCTTGCCAATGAGCGATTGCTCTGATCATCCAGAATTGCATACATTCTTCTGGATTCTACCTTATTACCCACAGGATAGACGTTAACCAAACAAATCTTGGAACATGCTCTGGCACCCACTCCAGCTCCACACACTTCAGTACACTTTGATGTTACCTCTTGATCGAATAATTCTCTTTCCTCCCCGCCATCTTCTAAGACAGGAGAGATGGTTTTCCACCAAGGTGCTGGACCTGGATGTAGAGCTGACACATGATGATCACTATCACATTCAGTACAATGGATTTGAGCTTTGCAGTTTTTTGCCATATGATCTATAGAGGAGCAGCACCTGAAGCATACTGAATGTTCCTTAAGAAACTGTTTGCGATCTTCAAGACTTTTTGCTCTGAAGCCTCTGCATCTTTTTAGTGGATGAGGCTTGTCATGGATGAGAAAGTATCGCTGAGGGTCAACAGTCCTTATCCTGTCCGTAGCATCTCTTGTCTCAAACATGTTAACTTGGGTTTTATGCACAGCTATAGAAGCTTGCCTGAATTTATCTGATCTTTCCCTTTTTTCTTGTGGTGCTGAATGAAAAATGGTAAAGCTGGGGTCTGTTCTTGTTCTTGCTTCTGAACTAATAAAGTCGGCAAACACAGAAAATGGTGGGAAGGCCACAAGATGCTCTCTCTTGTACTTTGATCCATACTGTCACAGGGTAAGCCTGCGACTAGGCATGGACTACACACAAACATACACAGGCACGTTGCGCTCACACATGTATTATGTATTATCAGTCTGTTAGCGGACATACATTCATGTATGCATGGACCTGTGTAATATTTGATGTAACGGTGTTGTAAACTGTTTGTACGATGTCCTATAAAGAGTTACCTGAGTAAAGAGAACTAGTAATCAAGTGCATCTGATAGCATAATAAAACTGTTTTCTCAGATAAAAATAAATCACCACCACAAGTATTTGTTTTACATAGTTTATTGAATACAGTATGAAATACAGATTATGCTTACCAGATTTGAGTAGTCGTTGGCCAAACCTGTTTAGTTCGACAGCCAATCTATTTATAGGTGTTTGTGTCCGCCATCTTGGGGCGTGTTCCTGTGAGTGACATCATTGGAGAGTCAACTCTCAGTGGTAGGAGAGGAAGGCTTCTAAAGTGATGTTTCCTTTCAATATGTATTTTTGTTATGTATATTTGCAGATATGATTTCTCGCTTGCATGTTTATTTGTATTTAATTAGTCTTGGTATTGTTTTGGTTATTTTTGATTATGTATTCCTGTGATGTATGTGCACCATGTCACCTTCTGAATGGTATGTTCCAAAGTAGGAGGAGTCAGGCCTATAAAATGACTCCAGAAAGTTAGTTGGGCAGGGGCAGAGACAGGAGGTGTGGAGAGGTCTAGGCAGACCATGGACAGTCTGAGTCTACAACTGGAGACTCTGAGAAACTGTGAGAGAGTCTCTGTGAAGGTGCTGTTTCTGTAGTGCAGTTTTGCACATACAGGTCAGATTGTTTACACTGCTATATATTGTTTTGTGCAGTTTATATTTTGTTGCATCTAAGTTTTGTTTGTTTGTGTTTTTGTTTTTCCCCCACCTGAGTGTCTGTCACCCTGTGCAGCAATAAAGAAAAAAAAACACTTCACCCTGACCAACTGTTTCCTCTGTCCATTGGGGTCTCCGACCGCTCAAGGCGTTCTTAACACATACGATATCCATTTTTCTTGGATATTATAAGGAAGTTTTCCTACAATTGGGCTCAATCCATGAGCGGTGTCAAGGTAGGACAACCCAGGAAGATACCCATCCAGCTTGGCTGCCTCTAACTCTGCAAGCAGATCTCCAAGATCACGCAGCCTATACAGATCTTTACCTGATATTTTAGGGAAGTTTTCCAATTTAGAGAAGAGAGCTCTTTCATTTGCCTCTGATGAGCCATACATTTCCTCTAACCTCTCCCAAGCCATTTGTAAACCATTAAAAGGGTGCCTAATATTCACTGATTTTATTCTTCGTACCTGTTCAGATGATTCTCTTCCGAGATATTTGATGAGCAAATCTATCTCTTCCTCTGGCTTAAGGTCAAGGTCTGCAATGGTACTTTTAAAAGATGATCACCAAGCCCAATAGTTTATAGGTCTATCATCAAAAGAATTCAATCCAGAATCCAGTCTCGAGGACTCCCGATATGACGTTTCAGCCAATGTTGCCCAAAATCGTCCCGGGGACTCCCGGTATGACGTGTCAGCCAATGTTGCCCAAAATCGTCCCGGGGACTCCCGGTATGACGTGTCAGCCAATGTTGCCCAAAATCGTCCCGGGGACTCCTGGTATGACGTGTCAGCCAATGTTGCCCAAAATCGTCCCGGGGACTCCCGGTATGACGTGTCAGCCAATGTTGCCCAAAATCGTCCCGGGGACTCCCGGTATGACGTGTCAGCCAATGTTGCCCAAAATCGTCCCGGGGACTCCCGGTATGACGTGTCAGCCAATGTTGCCCAAAATCGTCCCGGGGACTCCCGGTATGACGTGTCAGCCAATGTTGCCCAAAATCGTCCCGGGGACTCCCGGTATGACGTTTCAGCCAATTTCGCCCAAAATCGTCTCGAGGACTCCCGATATGACGTTTCAGCCAATTTCGCCCAATCGTCTCGAGGACTCCCGGTATGACGTTTCAGCCAATTTTGCCCAAAATCGTCTCGGGGACTCCCGGTATGACGTTTCAGCCAATTTTGCCGAAAATCGTCTTTAGGACTCCCGATATGACGTTTCAGCCAATTTCGCCCAAAATCGTCTCGAGGACTCCCGATATGACGTTTCGCCCAAAATCGTCTCGAGGACTCCCGATATGACGTTTCGCCCAAAATCGTCTCGAGGACTCCCGATATGACGTTTCAGCCAATTTCGCCCAAAATCGTCTCGAGGACTCCCGACATGCCGTTTCAGCCAATTTCGCCCAAAATCGTCTCGAGGACTCCCGATATGACGTTTCAGCCAATTTCGCACAAAATCGTCTCAAGGACTCCCGATATGACGTTTCAGCCAATTTCGCCCAAAATCGTCTCGAGGACTCCCGATATGACGTTTCAGCCAATTTCGCCCAATCGTCTCGAGGACTCCCGATATGACGTTTCAGCCAATTTCGCCCAAAATCGTCTCAAGGACTCCCAATATGACGTTTCAGCCAATTTCGCACAAAATCGTCTCGGGGACTCCCGACATGACGTTTCAGCCAATTTCGCACAAAATCGTCTCGAGGACTCCCGATATGACGTTTCAGCCAATTTCGCACAAAATCGTCTCGGGGACTCCCGACATGACGTTTCAGCCAATTTCGCACAAAATCGTCTCGAGGACTCCCGATATGACGTTTCAGCCAATTTCGCACAAAATCGTCTCGAGGACTCCCGATATGACGTTTCAGCCAATTTCGCCCAAAATCGTCTCGAGGACTCCCGACATGACGTTTCAGCCAATTTTTGCCCAAAATCGTCTCGAGGACTCCCGATATGACGTTTCAGCCAATTTTGCCCAAAATCGTCTCTAGGACTCCCGATATGACGTTTCAGCCAATTTCGCCCAAAATCGTCTCGAGGACTCCCGATATGACGTTTCGCCCAAAATCGTCTCGAGGACTCCCGATATGACGTTTCAGCCAATTTCGCCCAAAATCGTCTCGAGGACTCCCGATATGACGTTTCAGCCAATTTCGCCCAAAATCGTCTCGAGGACTCCCGATATGACGTTTCAGCCAATTTCGCACAAAATCGTCTCGGGGACTCCCGACATGACGTTTCAGCCAATTTCGCCAAAAATCGTCTCGAGGACTCCCGATATGACGTTTCAGCCAATTTCGCACAAAATCGTCTCGAGGACTCCCGATATGACGTTTCAGCCAATTTCGCACAAAATCGTCTCGAGGACCCCCGATATGACGTTTCAGCCAATTTCGCCCAAAATCGTCTCGAGGACTCCCGACATGACGTTTCAGCCAATTTTTGCCCAAAATCGTCTCGAGGACTCCCGATATGACGTTTCAGCCAATTTTGCCCAAAATCGTCTCTAGGACTCCCGATATGACGTTTCAGCCAATTTCGCCCAAAATCGTCTCGAGGACTCCCGATATGACGTTTCGCCCAAAATCGCCTCGAGGACTCCCGATATGACGTTTCAGCCAATTTCGCCCAAAATCGTCTCGAGGACTCCCGACATGACGTTTCAGCCAATTTTTGCCCAAAATCGTCTCGAGGACTCCCGATATGACGTTTCAGCCAATTTTGCCCAAAATCGTCTCTAGGACTCCCGATATGACGTTTCGCCCAAAATCGTCTCGAGGACTCCCGATATGACGTTTCAGCCAATTTTGCCCAAAATCGTCTCGAGGACTCCCGATATGACGTTTCAGCCAATTTCGCCCAAAATCGTCTCGAGGACTCCCGATATGACGTTTCGCCCAAAATCGTCTCGAGGACTCCCGATATGACGTTTCAGCCAATGTTGCCCAAAATCGTCCCGGGGACTCCCGGTATGACGTTTAAGCCAATGTTGCCCAAAATCGTCCCGGGGACTCCCGGTATGACGTGTCAGCCAATGTTGCCCAAAATCGTCCCGGGGACTCCCGGTATGACGTTTCAGCCAATTTCGCCCAAAATCGTCTCGGGGACTCCCGATATGACGTTTCAGCCAATTTCGCCCAAAATCGTCTCGGGGACTCCCGACATGACGTTTCAGCCAATTTTGCCCAAAATCGTCTCTAGGACTCCCGATATGACGTTTCAGCCAATTTCGCCCAAAATCGTCTCGAGGACTCCCGATTTGACGTTTCAGCCAATTTCGCCCAAAATCGTCTCGATGACTCCCGATATGACGTTTCAGCCAATTTCGCCCAAAATCGTCTCGAGGACTCCCGATATGACGTTTCGCCCAAAATCGTCTCGAGGACTCCCGATATGACGTTTCAGCCAATGTTGCCCAAAATCGTCCCGGGGACTCCCGGTATGACGTTTCAGCCAATTTTGCCCAAAATCGTCTCGGGGGCTCCCGGTATGACGTTTCAGACGATTTCGCACAAAATCGTCTCGGGGACTCCCGATATCATGTTGCAGACAATTTCGCCCAAAATCGTCTCGGGGGCTCCCGATATGACGTTTCAGACAATTTCGCCCAAAATCGTCTCGGGGGCTCCCAATATGACGTTTCAGACAATTTCGCCCAAAATCATCTCGAGGACTCCCGATATGACGTTTCGCCCAAAATCGTCTCGAGGACTCCCGATATGACGTTTCAGCCAATTTCGCCCAAAATCGTCTCGAGGACTCCCGATATGACGTTTCAGCCAATTTCGCCCAAAATCGTCTCGAGGACTCCCGATATGACGTTTCAGCCAATTTCGCCCAAAATCGTCTCGGGGACTCCCGACATGACGTTTCAGCCAATTTTTGCCCAAAATCGTCTCGAGGACTCCCGATATGACGTTTCAGCCAATTTTGCCCAAAATCGTCTCGAGGACTCCCGATATGACGTTTCAGCCAATTTCGCCCAAAATCGTCTCGAGGACTCCCGATATGACGTTTCAGCCAATTTCGACCAAAATCGTCTCGAGGACTCCCGATATGACGTTTCGCCCAAAATCGTCTCGAGGACTCCCGATATGACGTTTCAGCCAATTTCGCCCAAAATCGTCTCGAGGACTCCCGATATGACGTTTCAGCCAATTTCGCCCAAAATCGTCTCGAGGACTCCCGATATGACGTTTTGCCCAAAATCGTCCCGGGGACTCCCGGTATGACGTGTCAGCCAATGTTGCCCAAAATCGTCTCGGGGACTCCCGATATGACGTTTCAGCCAATTTCGCCCAAAATCGTCTCGAGGACTCCCGATATGACGTTTCAGCCAATTTCGCCCAAAATCGTCTCGAGGACTCCCGATATGACGTTTCAGCCAATTTCGCCCAAAATCGTCTCGAGGACTCCCGATATGACGTTTTGCCCAAAATCGTCCCGGGGACTCCCGGTATGACGTGTCAGCCAATGTTGCCCAAAATCGTCTCGGGGACTCCCGATATGACGTTTCAGCCAATTTCGCCCAAAATCGTCTCGAGGACTCCCGACATGACGTTTCAGCCAATTTTGCCCAAAATCGTCTCTAGGACTCCCGATATGACGTTTCAGCCAATTTCGCCCAAAATCGTCTCGAGGACTCCCGATATGACGTTTCAGCCAATGTTGCCCAAAATCGTCCCGGGGACTCCCGGTATGACGTGTCAGCCAATGTTGCCCAAAATCGTCCCGGGGACTCCCGGTATGACGTTTCAGCCAATTTCGCCAAAATCGTCTCGGGGACTCCCGATATGACGTTTCAGCCAATTTTGCCCAAAATCGTCTCTAGGACTCCCGATATGACGTTTCAGCCAATTTCGCCCAAAATCTTCTCGAGGACTCCCGATATGACGTTTCGCCCAAAATCGTCTCGAGGACTCCCGATATGACGTTTCAGCCAATTTCGCCCAAAATCGTCTCGAGGACTCCCGATATGACGTTTCAGCCAATTTCGCCCAAAATCGTCTCGGACTCCCGATATGACGTTTCGCCCAAAATCGTCTCGAGGACTCCCGATATGACGTTTCAGCCAATGTTGCCCAAAATCGTCCCGGGGACTCCCGGTATGACGTGTCAGCCAATGTTGCCCAAAATCGTCCCGGGGACTCCCGGTATGACGTTTCAGCCAATTTTGCCCAAAATCGTCTCGGGGGCTCCCGGTATGACGTTTCAGACGATTTCGCCCAAAATCGTCTCGGGGACTCCCGATATGACGTTTTAGACAATTTCGCCCAAAATCGTCTCGGGGGCTCCCGATATGACGTTTTAGACAATTTCGCCCAAAATCGTCTCGGGGGCTCCCAATATGACGTTTCAGACAATTTCGCCCAAAATCGTCTCGAGGACTCCCGATATGACGTTTCGCCCAAAATCGTCCCGAGGACTCCCGATATGACGTTTTAGACAATTTCGCCCAAAATCGTCTCGGGGACTCCCGATATGACGTTTTAGACAATTTCGCCCAAAATCGTCTCGGGGGCTCCCGATATGACGTTTTAGACAATTTCGCCCAAAATCGTCTCGGGGGCTCCCGATATGACGTTTCAGCCAATTTCGCCCAAAATCGTCTCGAGGACTCCCGATATGACGTTTCAGCCAATTTCGCCCAAAATCGTCTCGAGGACTCCCGACATGACGTTTCAGCCAATTTTTGCCCAAAATCGTCTCGAGGACTCCCGATATGACGTTTCAGCCAATTTTGCCCAAAATCGTCTCTAGGACTCCCGATATGACGTTTCAGCCAATTTCGCCCAAAATCGTCTCGAGGACTCCCGATATGACGTTTCGCCCAAAATCGTCTCGAGGACTCCCGATATAACGTTTCAGCCAATTTCGCCCAAAATCGTCTCGAGGACTCCCGATATGACGTTTCGCCCAAAATCGTCTCGAGGACTCCCGATATGACGTTTCAGCCAATTTCGCCCAAAATCGTCTCGAGGACTCCCGATATGACGTTTCAGACAATTTCGCCCAAAATCGTCTCGAGGACTCCCGATATGACGTTTCAGACAATTTTGCCCAAAATCGTCTCGAGGACTCCCGATATGACGTTTCAGCCAATTTCGCCCAAAATCATCTCGAGGACTCCCGATATGACGTTTCAGCCAATTTCGCCCAAAATCGTCTCGAGGACACCCGATATGACGTTTCAGCCAATTTCGCCCAAAATCGTCTCGAGGACTCCCGATATGACGTTTCAGACAATTTCGCCCAAAATCGTCTCGAGGACTCCCGATATGACGTTTCAGACAATTTTGCCCAAAATCGTCTCGAGGACTCCCGATATGACGTTTCAGCCAATTTCGCCCAAAATCATCTCGAGGACTCCCGATATGACGTTTCAGCCAATTTTGCCCAAAATCGTCTCTAGGACTCCCGATATGACGTTTCAGCCAATTTCGCCCAAAATCTTCTCGAGGACTCCCGATATGACGTTTCGCCCAAAATCGTCTCGAGGACTCCCGATATGACGTTTCAGCCAATTTCGCCCAAAATCGTCTCGAGGACTCCCGATATGACGTTTCAGCCAATTTCGCCCAAAATCGTCTCGGACTCCCGATATGACGTTTCGCCCAAAATCGTCTCGCGGACTCCCGATATGACGTTTCAGCCAATGTTGCCCAAAATCGTCCCGGGGACTCCCGGTATGACGTGTCAGCCAATGTTGCCCAAAATCGTCCCGGGGACTCCCGGTATGACGTTTCAGCCAATTTTGCCCAAAATCGTCTCGGGGGCTCCCGGTATGACGTTTCAGACGATTTCGCCCAAAATCGTCTCGGGGACTCCCGATATGACGTTTTAGACAATTTCGCCCAAAATCTTCTCGGGGGCTCCCGATATGACGTTTTAGACAATTTCGCCCAAAATCGTCTCGGGGGCTCCCAATATGACGTTTCAGACAATTTCGCCCAAAATCGTCTCGAGGACTCCCGATATGACTTTTCGCCCAAAATCGTCCCGAGGACTCCCGATATGACGTTTTAGACAATTTCGCCCAAAATCGTCTCGGGGACTCCCGATATGACGTTTTAGACAATTTCGCCCAAAATCGTCTCGGGGGCTCCCGATATGACGTTTTAGACAATTTCGCCCAAAATCGTCTCGGGGGCTCCCGATATGACGTTTCAGCCAATTTCGCCCAAAATCGTCTCGAGGACTCCCGATATGACGTTTCAGCCAATTTCGCCCAAAATCGTCTCGAGGACTCCCGATATGACGTTTCAGCCAATTTTGCCCAAAATCGTCTCTAGGACTCCCGATATGACGTTTCAGCCAATTTCGCCCAAAATCGTCTCGAGGACTCCCGATATGACGTTTCGCCCAAAATCGTCTCGAGGACTCCCGATATGACGTTTCAGCCAATTTCGCCCAAAATCGTCTCGAGGACTCCCGATATGACGTTTCAGCCAATTTCGCCCAAAATCGTCTCTAGGACTCCCGATATGACGTTTCAGCCAATTTCGCCCAAAATCGTCTCGAGGACTCCCGATATGACGTTTCGCCCAAAATCGTCTCGAGGACTCCCGATATGACGTTTCAGCCAATTTCGCCCAAAATCGTCTCGAGGACTCCCGATATGACGTTTCAGACAATTTCGCCCAAAATCGTCTCGAGGACTCCCGATATGACGTTTCAGACAATTTTGCCCAAAATCGTCTCGAGGACTCCCGATATGACGTTTCAGCCAATTTCGCCCAAAATCATCTCGAGGACTCCCGATATGACGTTTCAGCCAATTTCGCCCAAAATCGTCTCGAGGACACCCGATATGACGTTTCAGCCAATTTCGCCCAAAATCGTCTCGAGGACTCCCGATATGACGTTTCAGACAATTTCGCCCAAAATCGTCTCGAGGACTCCCGATATGACGTTTCAGACAATTTTGCCCAAAATCGTCTCGAGGACTCCCGATATGACGTTTCAGCCAATTTCGCCCAAAATCATCTCGAGGACTCCCGATATGACGTTTCAGCCAATTTTGCCCAAAATCGTCTCTAGGACTCCCGATATGACGTTTCGCCCAAAATCGTCTTGAGGACTCCCGATATGACGTTTCAGCCAATTTCACCCAAAATCGTCTCGATGACTCCCGATATGACGTTTCGCCCAAAATCGTCTTGAGGACTCCCGATATGACGTTTCAGCCAATTTTGCCCAAAATCGTCCTGGGGACTCCCGGTATGACGTGTCAGCCAATGTTGCCCAAAATCGTCCCGGGGACTCCCGGTATGACGTTTCAGCCAATTTCGCCCAAAATCGTCTCGAGGACTCCCGATATGACGTTTCAGCCAATGTTGCCCAAAATCGTCCCGGGGACTCCCGGTATGACGTGTCAGCCAATGTTGCCCAAAATCGTCTCGGGGACTCCCGATATGACGTTTCAGCCAATTTCGCCCAAAATCGTCTCGAGGACTCCCGATATGACGTTTCAGCCAATTTCGCCCAAAATCGTCTCGGGGACTCCCGATATGACGTTTCAGCCAATTTCGCCAAAATCGTCTCGAGGACTCCCGATATGACGTTTCGCCCAAAATCGTCTCGAGGACTCCCGATATGACGTTTCAGCCAATTTCGCCCAAAATCGTCTCGAGGACTCCCGATATGACGTTTCAGCCAATTTCGCCCAAAATCGTCTCGAGGACTCCCGATATGACGTTTCAGCCAATTTCGCCCAAAATCGTCTCGAGGACTCCCGACATGACGTTTCAGCCAATTTTTGTCCAAAATCGTCTCGAGGACTCCCGATATGACGTTTCAGCCAATTTTGCCCAAAATCGTCTCGAGGACTCCCGATATGACGTTTCAGCCAATTTCGCCCAAAATCGTCTCGGGGACTCCCGATATGACGTTTCGCCCAAAATCGTCTCGAGGACTCCCGATATGACGTTTCAGCCAATTTCGCCCAAAATCGTCTCGAGGACTCCCGATATGACGTTTCAGCCAATTTCGCCCAAAATCGTCTCGAGGACTCCCGATATGACGTTTCAGCCAATTTCGCCCAAAATCGTCTCGAGGACTCCCGATATGACGTTGTGCCCAAAATCGTCTCGAGGACTCCCGATATGACGTTTCAGCCAATGTTGCCCAAAATCGTCCCGGGGACTCCCGATATGACGTTTCAGCCAATTTCGCCCAAAATCGTCTCGGGGACTCCCGATATGACGTTTCAGCCAATTTCGCCCAAAATCGTCTCGGGGACTCCCGATATGACGTTTCAGCCAATTTCGCCAAAATCGTCTCGGGGACTCCCGATATGACGTTTCAGCCAATGTTGCCCAAAATCGTCCCGGGGACTCCTGGTATGACGTTTCAGCCAATTTCGGCCAAAATCGTCTCGGGGACTCCCGATATGACGTTTCAGCCAATGTTGCCCAAAATCGTCCCGGGGACTCCCGGTATGACGTGTCAGCCAATGTTGCCCAAAATCGTCCCGGGGACTCCCGGTATGACGTTTCAGCCAATTTTGCCCAAAATCGTCTCGGGGGCTCCCGGTATGACGTTTCAGACGATTTCGCCCAAAATCGTCTCGGGGGCTCCCGATATGACGTTTCAGACAATTTCGCCCAAATCGTCCTCGGGGCTCCCAATATGACGTTTCAGACAATTTCGCCCAAAATCGTCTCGAGGACTCCCGATATGACGTTTCGCCCAAAATCGTCTCGAGGACTCCCGATATGACGTTTCAGCCAATTTCGCCCAAAATCGTCTCGAGGACTCCCGATATGACGTTTCAGCCAATTTCGCCCAAAATCGTCTCGAGGACTCCCGATATGACGTTTCAGCCAATTTCGCCCAAAATCGTCTCGAGGACTCCCGATATGACGTTTCAGCCATTTTGCCCAAAATCGTCTCGAGGACTCCCGATATGACGTTTCAGCCAATTTCGCCCAAAATCGTCTCGAGGACTCCCGATATGACGTTTCGCCCAAAATCGTCTCGAGGACTCCCGATATGACGTTTCGCCCAAAATCGTCTCGAGGACTCCCGATATGACGTTTCAGCCAATTTCGCCCAAAATCGTCTCGAGGACTCCCGATATGACGTTTCAGCCAATTTCGCCCAAAATCGTCTCGAGGACTCCCGATATGACGTTTTGCCCAAAATCGTCTCGAGGACTCCCGATATGACGTTTCAGCCAATGTTGCCCAAAATCGTCCCGGGGACTCCCGGTATGACGTGTCAGCCAATGTTGCCCAAAATCGTCTCGAGGACTCCCGACATGACGTTTCAGCCAATTTTGCCCAAATCGTCTCTAGGACTCCCGATATGACGTTTCAGCCAATTTCGCCCAAAATCGTCTCGAGGACTCCCGATATGACGTTTCAGCCAATGTTGCCCAAAATCGTCCCCGGGGACTCCCGGTATGACGTGTCAGCCAATGTTGCCCAAAATCATCCCGGGGACTCCCGGTATGACGTTTCAGCCAATTTCGCCCAAAATCGTCTCGGGGACTCCCGATATGACGTTTAAGCCAATTTCGCCAAAATCGTCTCGGGGACTCCCGATATGACGTTTCAGCCCAATTTTGCCCAAAATCGTCTCTAGGACTCCCGATACGACGTTTCAGCCAATTTCGCCCAAAATCTTCTCGAGGACTCCCGATATGACGTTTCGCCCAAAATCGTCTCGAGGACTCCCGATATGACGTTTCAGCCAATTTCGCCCAAAATCGTCTCGAGGACTCCCGATATGACGTTTCAGCCAATTTCGCCCAAAATCGTCTCGAGGACTCCCGATATGACGTTTCGCCCAAAATCGTCTCGAGGACTCCCGATATGACGTTTCAGCCAATGTTGCCCAAAATCGTCCCGGGGACTCCCGGTATGACGTGTCAGCCAATGTTGCCCAAAATCGTCCCGGGGACTCCCGGTATGACGTTTCAGCCAATTTTGCCCAAAATCGTCTCGGGGGCTCCCGGTATGACGTTTCAGACGATTTCGCCCAAAATCGTCTCGGGGACTCCCGATATGACGTTTTAGACAATTTCGCCCAAAATCGTCTCGGGGGCTCCCGATATGACGTTTTAGACAATTTCGCCCAAAAATCGTCTCGGGGGCTCCCAATATGACGTTTCAGACAATTTCGCCCAAAATCGTCTCGAGGACTCCCGATATGACGTTTCGCCCAAAATCGTCCCGAGGACTCCCGATATGACGTTTCAGCCAATTTCGCCCAAAATCGTCTCGAGGACTCCCGATATGACGTTTCAGCCAATTTCGCCCAAAATCGTCTCGAGGACTCCCGATATGACGTTTCAGCCAATTTCGCCCAAAATCGTCTCGAGGACTCCCGACATGACGTTTCAGCCAATTTTTGCCCAAAATCGTCTCGAGGACTCCCGATATGACGTTTCAGCCAATTTTGCCCAAAATCGTCTCTAGTACTCCCCGATATGACGTTTCAGCCAATTTCGCCCAAAATCGTCTCGAGGACTCCCGATATGACGTTGCAGCCAATTTCGCCCAAAATCGTCTCGAGGACTCCCAATATGACGTTTCAGCCAATTTCGCCCAAAATCCGTCTCGAGGACTCCCGATATGACGTTGCAGCCAATTTCGCCCAAAATCGTCTCGAGGACTCCCGATATGACGTTTCGCCCAAAATCGTCTTGAGGACTCCCGATATGACGTTTCAGCCAATTTCACCCAAAATCGTCTCGAGGACTCCCGACATGACGTTTCAGCCAATTTTGCCCAAAATCGTCTCTAGGACTCCCGATATGACGTTTCAGCCAATTTCGCCCAAAATCGTCTCGAGGACTCCCGATATGACGTTTCGCCCAAAATCGTCCCGAGGACTCCCGATATGACGTTTCAGCCAATTTCGCCCAAAATCGTCTCGAGGACTCCCGATATGACGTTTCAGCCAATTTCGCCCAAAATCGTCTCGAGGACTCCCGATATGACGTTTCAGCCAATTTTTGCCCAAAATCGTCTCGAGGACTCCCGATATGACGTTTCAGCCAATTTTGCCCAAAATCGTCTCTAGGCCTCCCGATATGACGTTTCAGCCAATTTCGCCCAAAATCGTCTCGAGGACTCCCGATATGACGTTTCGCCC
Source organism: Romanogobio albipinnatus (assembly GCA_023566225.1). NCBI lineage: Eukaryota > Metazoa > Chordata > Actinopteri > Cypriniformes > Gobionidae > Romanogobio > Romanogobio albipinnatus. Next base: position 99,004 of record JAKRKY010000031.1, read on the forward strand.
AAAATCGTCTCGAGGACTACCGATATGACGTTTCAGCCAATTTCGCCCAAAATCGTCTCGAGGACTCCCGATATGACGTTTCGCCCAAAATCGTCTCGAGGACTCCCGATATGACGTTTCAGCCAATTTCGCCCAAAATCGTATCGAGGACTCCCGATATGACGTTTCAGCCAATTTTTGCCCAAAATCGTCTCGAGGACTCCCGATATGACGTTTCAGCCAATTTTGCCCAAAATCGTCTCTAGGACTCCCGATATGACGTTTCCGCCCAAAATCGTCTCGAGGACTCCCGATATGACTGTTTCAGCCAATTTTGCCCAAAATCGTCTCGAGGACTCCCGATATGACGTTTCAGCCAATTTCGCCCAAAATCGTCTCGAGGACTCCCGATATGACGTTTCGCCCAAAATCGTCTCGAGGACTCCCGATATGACGTTTAAGCCAATGTTGCCCAAAATCGTCCCGGGGACTCCCGGTATGACGTTTAAGCCAATGTTGCCCAAAATCGTCCCGGGGACTCCCGGTATGACGTGTCAGCCAATGTTGCCCAAAATCGTCCCGGGGACTCCCGGTATGACGTTTCAGCCAATTTCGCCCAAAATCGTCTCGGGGACTCCCGATATGACGTTTCAGCCAATTTCGCCCAAAATCGTCTCGGGGACTCCCGACATGACGTTTCAGCCAATTTTGCCCAAAATCGTCTCTAGGACTCCCGATATGACGTTTCAGCCAATTTCGCCCAAAATCGTCTCGAGGACTCCCGATTTGACGTTTCAGCCAATTTCGCCCAAAATCGTCTCGAGGACTCCCGATATGACGTTTCAGCCAATTTCGCCCAAAATCGTCTCGAGGACTCCCGATATGACGTTTCGCCCAAAATCGTCTCGAGGACTCCCGATATGACGTTTCAGCCAATGTTGCCCAAAATCGTCCCGGGGACTCCCGGTATGACGTTTCAGCCAATTTTGCCCAAAATCGTCTCGGGGGCTCCCGGTATGACGTTTCAGACGATTTCGCACAAAATCGTCTCGGGGACTCCCGATATCATGTTGCAGACAATTTCGCCCAAAATCGTCTCGGGGGCTCCCGATATGACGTTTCAGACAATTTCGCCCAAAATCGTCTCGGGGGCTCCCAATATGACGTTTCAGACAATTTCGCCCAAAATCATCTCGAGGACTCCCGATATGACGTTTCGCCCAAAATCGTCTCGAGGACTCCCGATATGACGTTTCAGCCAATTTCGCCCAAAATCGTCTCGAGGACTCCCGATATGACGTTTCAGCCAATTTCGCCCAAAATCGTCTCGAGGACTCCCGACATGACGTTTCAGCCAATTTTTGCCCAAAATCGTCTCGAGGACTCCCGATATGACGTTTCAGCCAATTTTGCCCAAAATCGTCTCGAGGACTCCCGATATGACGTTTCAGCCAATTTCGCCCAAAATCGTCTCGAGGACTCCCGATATGACGTTTCAGCCAATTTCGACCAAAATCGTCTCGAGGACTCCCGATATGACGTTTCGCCCAAAATCGTCTCGAGGACTCCCGATATGACGTTTCAGCCAATTTCGCCCAAAATCGTCTCGAGGACTCCCGATATGACGTTTCAGCCAATTTCGCCCAAAATCGTCTCGAGGACTCCCGATATGACGTTTTGCCCAAAATCGTCCCGGGGACTCCCGGTATGACGTGTCAGCCAATGTTGCCCAAAATCGTCTCGGGGACTCCCGATATGACGTTTCAGCCAATTTCGCCCAAAATCGTCTCGAGGACTCCCGATATGACGTTTCAGCCAATTTCGCCCAAAATCGTCTCGAGGACTCCCGATATGACGTTTCAGCCAATTTCGCCCAAAATCGTCTCGAGGACTCCCGATATGACGTTTTGCCCAAAATCGTCCCGGGGACTCCCGGTATGACGTGTCAGCCAATGTTGCCCAAAATCGTCTCGGGGACTCCCGATATGACGTTTCAGCCAATTTCGCCCAAAATCGTCTCGAGGACTCCCGACATGACGTTTCAGCCAATTTTGCCCAAAATCGTCTCTAGGACTCCCGATATGACGTTTCAGCCAATTTCGCCCAAAATCGTCTCGAGGACTCCCGATATGACGTTTCAGCCAATGTTGCCCAAAATCGTCCCGGGGACTCCCGGTATGACGTGTCAGCCAATGTTGCCCAAAATCGTCCCGGGGACTCCCGGTATGACGTTTCAGCCAATTTCGCCCAAAATTGTCTCGGGGACTCCCGATATGACGTTTCAGCCAATTTCGCCAAAATCGTCTCGGGGACTCCCGATATGACGTTTCAGCCAATTTTGCCCAAAATCGTCTCTAGGACTCCCGATATGACGTTTCAGCCAATTTCGCCCAAAATCTTCTCGAGGACTCCCGATATGACGTTTCGCCCAAAATCGTCTCGAGGACTCCCGATATGACGTTTCAGCCAATTTCGCCCAAAATCGTCTCGAGGACTCCCGATATGACGTTTCAGCCAATTTCGCCCAAAATCGTCTCGGACTCCCGATATGACGTTTCGCCCAAAATCGTCTCGAGGACTCCCGATATGACGTTTCAGCCAATGTTGCCCAAAATCGTCCCGGGGACTCCCGGTATGACGTGTCAGCCAATGTTGCCCAAAATCGTCCCGGGGACTCCCGGTATGACGTTTCAGCCAATTTTGCCCAAAATCGTCTCGGGGGCTCCCGGTATGACGTTTCAGACGATTTCGCCCAAAATCGTCTCGGGGACTCCCGATATGACGTTTTAGACAATTTCGCCCAAAATCGTCTCGGGGGCTCCCGATATGACGTTTTAGACAATTTCGCCCAAAATCGTCTCGGGGGCTCCCAATATGACGTTTCAGACAATTTCGCCCAAAATCGTCTCGAGGACTCCCGATATGACGTTTCGCCCAAAATCGTCCCGAGGACTCCCGATATGACGTTTTAGACAATTTCGCCCAAAATCGTCTCGGGGACTCCCGATATGACGTTTTAGACAATTTCGCCCAAAATCGTCTCGGGGGCTCCCGATATGACGTTTTAGACAATTTCGCCCAAAATCGTCTCGGGGGCTCCCGATATGACGTTTCAGCCAATTTCGCCCAAAATCGTCTCGAGGACTCCCGATATGACGTTTCAGCCAATTTCGCCCAAAATCGTCTCGAGGACTCCCGACATGACGTTTCAGCCAATTTTTGCCCAAAATCGTCTCGAGGACTCCCGATATGACGTTTCAGCCAATTTTGCCCAAAATCGTCTCTAGGACTCCCGATATGACGTTTCAGCCAATTTCGCCCAAAATCGTCTCGAGGACTCCCGATATGACGTTTCGCCCAAAATCGTCTCGAGGACTCCCGATATGACGTTTCAGCCAATTTCGCCCAAAATCGTCTCGAGGACTCCCGATATGACGTTTCGCCCAAAATCGTCTCGAGGACTCCCGATATGACGTTTCAGCCAATTTCGCCCAAAATCGTCTCGAGGACTCCCGATATGACGTTTCAGACAATTTCGCCCAAAATCGTCTCGAGGACTCCCGATATGACGTTTCAGACAATTTTGCCCAAAATCGTCTCGAGGACTCCCGATATGACGTTTCAGCCAATTTCGCCCAAAATCATCTCGAGGACTCCCGATATGACGTTTCAGCCAATTTCGCCCAAAATCGTCTCGAGGACACCCGATATGACGTTTCAGCCAATTTCGCCCAAAATCGTCTCGAGGACTCCCGATATGACGTTTCAGACAATTTCGCCCAAAATCGTCTCGAGGACTCCCGATATGACGTTTCAGACAATTTTGCCCAAAATCGTCTCGAGGACTCCCGATATGACGTTTCAGCCAATTTCGCCCAAAATCATCTCGAGGACTCCCGATATGACGTTTCAGCCAATTTTGCCCAAAATCGTCTCTAGGACTCCCGATATGACGTTTCAGCCAATTTCGCCCAAAATCTTCTCGAGGACTCCCGATATGACGTTTCGCCCAAAATCGTCTCGAGGACTCCCGATATGACGTTTCAGCCAATTTCGCCCAAAATCGTCTCGAGGACTCCCGATATGACGTTTCAGCCAATTTCGCCCAAAATCGTCTCGGACTCCCGATATGACGTTTCGCCCAAAATCGTCTCGCGGACTCCCGATATGACGTTTCAGCCAATGTTGCCCAAAATCGTCCCGGGGACTCCCGGTATGACGTGTCAGCCAATGTTGCCCAAAATCGTCCCGGGGACTCCCGGTATGACGTTTCAGCCAATTTTGCCCAAAATCGTCTCGGGGGCTCCCGGTATGACGTTTCAGACGATTTCGCCCAAAATCGTCTCGGGGACTCCCGATATGACGTTTTAGACAATTTCGCCCAAAATCGTCTCGGGGGCTCCCGATATGACGTTTTAGACAATTTCGCCCAAAATCGTCTCGGGGGCTCCCAATATGACGTTTCAGACAATTTCGCCCAAAATCGTCTCGAGGACTCCCGATATGACTTTTCGCCCAAAATCGTCCCGAGGACTCCCGATATGACGTTTTAGACAATTTCGCCCAAAATCGTCTCGGGGACTCCCGATATGACGTTTTAGACAATTTCGCCCAAAATCGTCTCGGGGGCTCCCGATATGACGTTTTAGACAATTTCGCCCAAAATCGTCTCGGGGGCTCCCGATATGACGTTTCAGCCAATTTCGCCCAAAATCGTCTCGAGGACTCCCGATATGACGTTTCAGCCAATTTCGCCCAAAATCGTCTCGAGGACTCCCGATATGACGTTTCAGCCAATTTTGCCCAAAATCGTCTCTAGGACTCCCGATATGACGTTTCAGCCAATTTCGCCCAAAATCGTCTCGAGGACTCCCGATATGACGTTTCGCCCAAAATCGTCTCGAGGACTCCCGATATGACGTTTCAGCCAATTTCGCCCAAAATCGTCTCGAGGACTCCCGATATGACGTTTCGCCCAAAATCGTCTCGAGGACTCCCGATATGACGTTTCAGCCAATTTCGCCCAAAATCGTCTCGAGGACTCCCGATATGACGTTTCAGACAATTTCGCACAAAATCGTCTCGAGGACTCCCGATATGACGTTTCAGACAATTTTGCCCAAAATCGTCTCGAGGACTCCCGATATGACGTTTCAGCCAATTTCGCCCAAAATCATCTCGAGAACTCCCGATATGACGTTTCAGCCAATTTCGCCCAAAATCGTCTCGAGGACACCCGATATGACGTTTCAGCCAATTTCGCCCAAAATCGTCTCGAGGACTCCCAATATGACGTTTCAGCCAATTTCGCCCAAAATCGTCTCGAGGACTCCCGATATGACGTTGCAGCCAATTTCGCCCAAAATCGTCTCGAGGACTCCCGATATGACGTTTCGCCCAAAATCGTCTTGAGGACTCCCGATATGACGTTTCAGCCAATTTCACCCAAAATCGTCTCGAGGACTCCCGATATGACGTTTCGCCCAAAATCGTCTTGAGGACTCCCGATATGACGTTTCAGCCAATTTTGCCCAAAATCGTCCTGGGGACTCCCGGTATGACGTGTCAGCCAATGTTGCCCAAAATCGTCCCGGGGACTCCCGGTATGACGTTTCAGCCAATTTCGCCCAAAATCGTCTCGAGGACTCCCGATATGACGTTTCAGCCAATGTTGCCCAAAATCGTCCCGGGGACTCCCGGTATGACGTGTCAGCCAATGTTGCCCAAAATCGTCTCGGGGACTCCCGATATGACGTTTCAGCCAATTTCGCCCAAAATCGTCTCGGGGACTCCCGATATGACGTTTCAGCCAATTTCGCCCAAAATCGTCTCGGGGACTCCCGATATGACGTTTCAGCCAATTTCGCCAAAATCGTCTCGAGGACTCCCGATATGACGTTTCGCCAATTTCGCCCAAAATCGTCTCGAGGACTCCCGACATGACGTTTCAGCCAATTTTTGCCCAAAATCGTCTCGAGGACTCCCGATATGACGTTTCAGCCAATTTTGCCCAAAATCGTCTCGAGGACTCCCGATATGACGTTTCAGCCAATTTCGCCCAAAATCGTCTCGGGGACTCCCGATATGACGTTTCGCCCAAAATCGTCTCGAGGACTCCCGATATGACGTTTCAGCCAATTTCGCCCAAAATCGTCTCGAGGACTCCCGATATGACGTTTCAGCCAATTTCGCCCAAAATCGTCTCGAGGACTCCCGATATGACGTTTCAGCCAATTTCGCCCAAAATCGTCTCGAGGACTCCCGATATGACGTTGTGCCCAAAATCGTCTCGAGGACTCCCGATATGACGTTTCAGCCAATGTTGCCCAAAATCGTCCCGGGGACTCCCGATATGACGTTTCAGCCAATTTCGCCCAAAATCGTCTCGGGGACTCCCGATATGACGTTTCAGCCAATGTTGCCCAAAATCGTCCCGGGGACTCCCGGTATGACGTTTCAGCCAATTTCGGCCAAAATCGTCTCGGGGACTCCCGATATGACGTTTCAGCCAATGTTGCCCAAAATCGTCCCGGGGACTCCCGGTATGACGTGTCAGCCAATGTTGCCCAAAATCGTCCCGGGGACTCCCGGTATGACGTTTCAGCCAATTTTGCCCAAAATCGTCTCGGGGGCTCCCGGTATGACGTTTCAGACGATTTCGCCCAAAATCGTCTCGGGGGCTCCCGATATGACGTTTCAGACAATTTCGCCCAAAATCGTCTCGGGGGCTCCCAATATGACGTTTCAGACAATTTCGCCCAAAATCGTCTCGAGGACTCCCGATATGACGTTTCGCCCAAAATCGTCTCGAGGACTCCCGATATGACGTTTCAGCCAATTTCGCCCAAAATCGTCTCGAGGACTCCCGATATGACGTTTCAGCCAATTTCGCCCAAAATCGTCTCGAGGACTCCCGATATGACGTTTCAGCCAATTTCGCCCAAAATCGTCTCGAGGACTCCCGATATGACGTTTCAGCCAATTTTGCCCAAAATCGTCTCGAGGACTCCCGATATGACGTTTCAGCCAATTTCGCCCAAAATCGTCTCGAGGACTCCCGATATGACGTTTCGCCCAAAATCGTCTCGAGGACTCCCGATATGACGTTTCGCCCAAAATCGTCTCGAGGACTCCCGATATGACGTTTCAGCCAATTTCGCCCAAAATCGTCTCGAGGACTCCCGATATGACGTTTCAGCCAATTTCGCCCAAAATCGTCTCGAGGACTCCCGATATGACGTTTTGCCCAAAATCGTCTCGAGGACTCCCGATATGACGTTTCAGCCAATGTTGCCCAAAATCGTCCCGGGGACTCCCGGTATGACGTGTCAGCCAATGTTGCCCAAAATCGTCTCGAGGACTCCCGACATGACGTTTCAGCCAATTTTGCCCAAAATCGTCTCTAGGACTCCCGATATGACGTTTCAGCCAATTTCGCCCAAAATCGTCTCGAGGACTCCCGATATGACGTTTCAGCCAATGTTGCCCAAAATCGTCCCGGGGACTCCCGGTATGACGTTTCAGCCAATTTCGCCCAAAATCGTCTCGGGGACTCCCGATATGACGTTTAAGCCAATTTCGCCAAAATCGTCTCGGGGACTCCCGATATGACGTTTCAGCCAATTTTGCCCAAAATCGTCTCTAGGACTCCCGATACGACGTTTCAGCCAATTTCGCCCAAAATCTTCTCGAGGACTCCCGATATGACGTTTCGCCCAAAATCGTCTCGAGGACTCCCGATATGACGTTTCAGCCAATTTCGCCCAAAATCGTCTCGAGGACTCCCGATATGACGTTTCAGCCAATTTCGCCCAAAATCGTCTCGAGGACTCCCGATATGACGTTTCGCCCAAAATCGTCTCGAGGACTCCCGATATGACGTTTCAGCCAATGTTGCCCAAAATCGTCCCGGGGACTCCCGGTATGACGTGTCAGCCAATGTTGCCCAAAATCGTCCCGGGGACTCCCGGTATGACGTTTCAGCCAATTTTGCCCAAAATCGTCTCGGGGGCTCCCGGTATGACGTTTCAGACGATTTCGCCCAAAATCGTCTCGGGGACTCCCGATATGACGTTTTAGACAATTTCGCCCAAAATCGTCTCGGGGGCTCCCGATATGACGTTTTAGACAATTTCGCCCAAAATCGTCTCGGGGGCTCCCAATATGACGTTTCAGACAATTTCGCCCAAAATCGTCTCGAGGACTCCCGATATGACGTTTCGCCCAAAATCGTCCCGAGGACTCCCGATATGACGTTTCAGCCAATTTCGCCCAAAATCGTCTCGAGGACTCCCGATATGACGTTTCAGCCAATTTCGCCCAAAATCGTCTCGAGGACTCCCGATATGACGTTTCAGCCAATTTCGCCCAAAATCGTCTCGAGGACTCCCGACATGACGTTTCAGCCAATTTTTGCCCAAAATCGTCTCGAGGACTCCCGATATGACGTTTCAGCCAATTTTGCCCAAAATCGTCTCTAGTACTCCCGATATGACGTTTCAGCCAATTTCGCCCAAAATCGTCTCGAGGACTCCCGATATGACGTTGCAGCCAATTTCGCCCAAAATCGTCTCGAGGACTCCCAATATGACGTTTCAGCCAATTTCGCCCAAAATCGTCTCGAGGACTCCCGATATGACGTTGCAGCCAATTTCGCCCAAAATCGTCTCGAGGACTCCCGATATGACGTTTCGCCCAAAATCGTCTTGAGGACTCCCGATATGACGTTTCAGCCAATTTCACCCAAAATCGTCTCGAGGACTCCCGACATGACGTTTCAGCCAATTTTGCCAAAATCGTCTCTAGGACTCCCGATATGACGTTTCAGCCAATTTCGCCCAAAATCGTCTCGAGGACTCCCGATATGACGTTTCGCCCAAAATCGTCCCGAGGACTCCCGATATGACGTTTCAGCCAATTTCGCCCAAAATCGTCTCGAGGACTCCCGATATGACGTTTCAGCCAATTTCGCCCAAAATCGTCTCGAGGACTCCCGATATGACGTTTCAGCCAATTTTTGCCCAAAATCGTCTCGAGGACTCCCGATATGACGTTTCAGCCAATTTTGCCCAAAATCGTCTCTAGGCCTCCCGATATGACGTTTCAGCCAATTTCGCCCAAAATCGTCTCGAGGACTCCCGATATGACGTTTCGCCCAAAATCGTCTCGAGGACTACCGATATGACGTTTCAGCCAATTTCGCCCAAAATCGTCTCGAGGACTCCCGATATGACGTTTCGCCCAAAATCGTCTCGAGGACTCCCGATATGACGTTTCAGCCAATTTCGCCCAAAATCGTATCGAGGACTCCCGATATGACGTTTCAGCCAATTTCGCCCAAAATCGTCTCGAGGACTCCCGATATGACGTTTCGCCCAAAATCGTCTCGAGGACTCCCAATATGACGTGTCAGCCAATGTTGCCCAAAATCGTCCCGGGGACTCCCGGTATGACGTTTCAGCCAATTTTGCCCAAAATCGTCTCGAGGACTCCCGATATGACGTTTCAGCCAATTTTGCCCAAAATCGTCTCGAGGACTCCCGATATGACGTTTCAGCCAATTTCTCGAGGACTCCCGATATGACGTTTCAGCCAATTTTGCCCAAAATCGGCTCGAGGACTCCCGATATGACGTTTCAGCCAATTTTGCCCAAAATCGTCTCGAGGACTCCCGATATGACGTTTCAGCCAATTTTGCCCAAAATCGTCTCGAGGACTCCCGATATGACGTTTCAGCCAATTTCGCACAAAATCGTCTCGAGGACTCCCGATATGACGTTTCAGCCAATTTCGCCCAAAATCGTCTCGAGGACTCCCGATATGACGTTTCAGCCAATTTCGCCCAAAATCGTCTCGAGGACTCCCAATATGACGTTTCAGCCAATTTCGCCCAAAATCGTCTCGAGGACTCCCGATATGACGTTTCAGCCAATTTCGCACAAAATCGTCTCGGGGACTCCCGACATGACGTTTCAGCCAATTTCGCCCAAAATCGTCTCGAGGACTCCCGATATGACGTTTCAGCCAATTTCGCACAAAATAGTCTCGAGGACTCCGGATATGACGTTTCAGCCAATTTCGCCCAAAATCGTCTCGAGGACTCCCGATATGACGTTTCAGCCAATTTCGCCCAAAATCGTCTCGAGGACTCCCAATATGACGTTTCAGCCAATTTCGCACAAAATCGTCTCGGGGACTCCCGACATGACGTTTCAGCCAATTTCAACCAAAATCGTCTCGAGGACTCCCGATATGACGTTTCGCCCAAAATCGTCTCGAGGACTCCCGACATGACGTTTCAGCCTGTTTGGCCCAAAATCGTCTCGGGGACTCCCGACATGACGTTGCAGACAATTTCGCCCAAAATCGTCTCGGGGGCTCCCGATATGACGTTTCGCCCAAAATCGTCTCGAGGACTCCCGACATGACGTTTCAGCCAATTTCGCCCAAAATCGTCTCGAGGACTCCCGATATGACGTTTCAGCCAATTTCGCCCAAAATCGTCTTGAGGACTCCCGATATGACGTTTCAGCCAATTTCGCCCAAAATCGTATCGAGGACTCCCGATATGACGTTTCAGCCAATTTTGCCCAAAATCGTCTCGAGGACTCCCGATATGACGTTTCAGCCAATTTCGCCAAAAATCGTCTCGAGGACTCCCGATATGACGTTTCAGCCAATTTCGCCAAAAATCGTCTCGAGGACTCCCGATATGACGTTTCAGCCAATTTCGCCAAAAATCGTCTCGAGGACTCCCGATATGACGTTTCAGCCAATTTCGCCCAAAATCGTCTCGAGGACTCCCGATATGACGTTTCAGCCAATTTCGACCAAAATCGTCTCGAGGACTCCCGATATGACGTTGCAGCCAATTTCGCCCAAAATCGTATCGAGGACTCCCGATATGACGTTTCAGCCAATTTCGCCCAAAATCGTCTCGAGGACTCCCGATATGACGTTTCGCTCAAAATAGTCTCGAGGACTCCCAATATGACGTGTCAGCCAATGTTGCCCAAAATCGTCCCGGGGACTCCCGGTATGACGTTTCAGCCAATTTTGCCCAAAATCGTCTCGGGGGCTCCCGATATGACGTTGCAGACAATTTCGCCCAAAATCTTCTCGGGGACTCCCGACATGACGTTTCAGCCAATTTCGCACAAAATCGTCTCGAGGACTCCGGATATGACGTTTCAGCCAATTTCGCCCAAAATCGTCTCGAGGACTCCCGATATGACGTTTCAGCCAATTTCGCCCAAAATCGTCTTGAGGACTCCCGACATGACGTTTCAGCCAATTTTTGCCCAAAATCGTCTCGAGGACTCCCGACATGACGTTTCAGCCACATTTTGCCCAAAATCGTCTCGAGGACTCCCGACATGACGTTTCAGCCAATTTTGCCCAAAATCGTCTCTAGGACTCCCGATATGACGTTTCGCCCAAAATCGTCTCGAGGACTCCCGATATGACGTTTCAGCCAATTTTGCCCAAAATCGTCTCGAGGACTCCCGATATGACGTTTCAGACAATTTCGCCCAAAATCGTCTCGAGGACTCCCGATATGACGTTTCAGCCAATTTCGCCCAAAATCGTCTCGAGGACTCCCGATATGACGTTTCAGCCAATTTCGCACAAAATCGTCTCGAGGACTCCCGATATGACGTTTCAGCCAATTTCGCACAAAATCGTCTCGAGGACTCCCGATATGACGTTTCAGCCAATTTCGCACAAAATCGTCTCGAGGACTCCCGATATGACGTTTCAGACAATTTCGCACAAAATCGTCTCGAGGACTCCCGATATGACGTTTCAGACAATTTCGCCCAAAATCGTCTCGAGGACTCCCGATATGACGTTTCAGACAATTTCGCCCAAAATCGTCTCGAGGACTCCCGATATGACGTTTCAGACAATTTCGCCCAAAATCGTCTCGAGGACTCCCAATATGACGTTTCAGCCAATTTCGCCCAAAATCGTCTCGAGGACTCCCGATATGACGTTTCAGACAATTTCGCCCAAAATCGTCTCGAGGACTCCCGATATGACGTTTCGCCCAAAATCGTCTCGAGGACTCCCGATATGACGTTTCGCCCAAAATCGTCTCGAGGACTCCCGATATGACGTTTCAGCCAATTTCGCCCAAAATCGTCTCGAGGACTCCCGATATGACGTTTCAGCCAATTTCGCCCAAAATCGTCTCGAGGACTCCCGATATGACGTTTCAGACAATTTCGCCCAAAATCGTCTCGAGGACTCCCGATATGACGTTTCAGCCAATTTTGCCCAAAATCGTCTCGAGGACTCCCAATATGACGTTTCAGCCAATTTCGCCCAAAATCGTCTCGAGGACTCCCGATATGACGTTGCAGCCAATTTCGCCCAAAATCGTCTCGAGGACTCCCGATATGACGTTTCGCCCAAAATCGTCTTGAGGACTCCCGATATGACGTTTCAGCCAATTTCGCCCAAAATCGTATCGAGGACTCCCGATATGACGTTTCAGCCAATTTCGCCCAAAATCGTCTCGAGGACTCCCGATATGACGTTTCGCCCAAAATCGTCTCGAGGACTCCCAATATGACGTGTCAGCCAATGTTGCCCAAAATCGTCCCGGGGACTCCCGGTATGACGTTTCAGCCAATTTTGCCCAAAATCGTCTCGAGGACTCCCGATATGACGTTTCAGCCAATTTCGCCCAAAATCGTCTCGAGGACTCCCGATATGACGTTTCAGCCAATTTCGCCCAAAATCGTCTCGAGGACTCCCGATATGACGTTTCAGCCAATTTCTCGAGGACTCCCGATATGACATTTCAGCCAATTTCGACCAAAATCGTCTCGAGGACTCCCGATATGACGTTGCAGCCAATTTCGCCCAAAATCGTATCGAGGACTCCCGATATGACGTTTCAGCCAATTTCGCCCAAAATCGTCTCGAGGACTCCCGATATGACGTTTCGCCCAAAATAGTCTCGAGGACTCCCAATATGACGTGTCAGCCAATGTTGCCCAAAATCGTCCCGGGGACTCCCGGTATGACGTTTCAGCCAATTTTGCCCAAAATCGTCTCGGGGGCTCCCGATATGACGTTGCAGACAATTTCGCCCAAAATCGTCTCGAGGACTCCCGATATGACGTTTCAGCCAATTTTTGCCCAAAATCGTCTCGAGGACTCCCGACATGACGTTTCAGCCACATTTTGCCCAAAATCGTCTCGAGGACTCCCGACATGACGTTTCAGCCAATTTTGCCCAAAATCGTCTCTAGGACTCCCGATATGACGTTTCGCCCAAAATCGTCTCGAGGACTCCCGATATGACGTTTCAGCCAATTTTGCCCAAAATCGTCTCGAGGACTCCCGATATGACGTTTCAGCCAATTTCGCACAAAATCGATATGACGTTTCAGCCAATTTCGCACAAAATCGTCTCGAGGACTCCCGATATGACGTTTCAGCCAATTTCGCACAAAATCGTCTCGAGGACTCCCGATATGACGTTTCGCCCAAAATCGTCTCGAGGACTCCCGATATGACGTTTCGCCCAAAATCGTCTCGAGGACTCCCGATATGACGTTTCAGCCAATTTCGCCCAAAATCGTCTCGAGGACTCCCGATATGACGTTTCAGACAATTTCGCCCAAAATCGTCTCGAGGACTCCCAATATGACGTTTCAGCCAATTTCGCCCAAAATCGTCTCGAGGACTCCCGATATGACGTTTCAGACAATTTCGCCCAAAATCGTCTCGAGGACTCCCGATATGACGTTTCAGCCAATTTCGCCCAAAATCGTCTCGAGGACTCCCAATATGACGTTTCAGCCAATTTCGCCCAAAATCGTCTCGAGGACTCCCGATATGACGTTGCAGCCAATTTCGCCCAAAATCGTCTCGAGGACTCCCGATATGACGTTTCGCCCAAAATCGTCTTGAGGACTCCCGATATGACGTTTCAGCCAATTTCGCCCAAAATCGTATCGAGGACTCCCGATATGACGTTTCAGCCAATTTCGCCCAAAATCGTCTCGAGGACTCCCGATATGACGTTTCGCCCAAAATCGTCTCGAGGACTCCCAATATGACGTGTCAGCCAATGTTGCCCAAAATCGTCCCGGGGACTCCCGGTATGACGTTTCAGCCAATTTTGCCCAAAATCGTCTCGAGGACTCCCGATATGACGTTTCAGCCAATTTCGCCCAAAATCGTCTCGAGGACTCCCGACATGACGTTTCAGCCAATTTTGCCCAAAATCGTCTCTAGGACTCCCGATATGACGTTTCGCCCAAAATCGTCTCGAGGACTCCCGATATGACGTTTCAGCCAATTTTGCCCAAAATCGTCTCGAGGACTCCCGATATGACGTTTCAGCCAATTTCGCCCAAAATCGTCTCGGGGGCTCCCGATATGACGTTGCAGACAATTTCGCCCAAAATCGTCTCGGGGGCTCCCGATATGACGTTTCAGACAATTTCGCCCAAAATCGTCTCGAGGACTCCCGATATGACGTTTCAGCCAATTTCGCCCAAAATCGTCTCGAGGACTCCCGATATGACGTTTCAGCCAATTTCGCACAAAATCGTCTCGAGGACTCCCGATATGACGTTTCAGCCAATTTCGCACAAAATCGTCTCGAGGACTCCCGATATGACGTTTCAGCCAATTTCGCACAAAATCGTCTCGAGGACTCCCGATATGACGTTTCGCCCAAAATCGTCTCGAGGACTCCCGATATGACGTTTCGCCCAAAATCGTCTCGAGGACTCCCGATATGACGTTTCGCCCAAAATCGTCTCGAGGACTCCCGATATGACGTTTCAGCCAATTTCGCCCAAAATCGTCTCGAGGACTCCCGATATGACGTTTCAGACAATTTCGCCCAAAATCGTCTCGAGGACTCCCGATATGACGTTTCAGACAATTTCGCCCAAAATCGTCTCGAGGACTCCCAATATGACGTTTCAGCCAATTTCGCCCAAAATCGTCTCGAGGACTCCCGATATGACGTTTCAGACAATTTCGCCCAAAATCGTCTCGAGGACTCCCGATATGACGTTTCAGCCAATTTCGCCCAAAATCGTCTCGAGGACTCCCAATATGACGTTTCAGCCAATTTCGCCCAAAATCGTCTCGAGGACTCCCGATATGACGTTGCAGCCAATTTCGCCCAAAATCGTCTCGAGGACTCCCGATATGACGTTTCGCCCAAAATCGTCTTGAGGACTCCCGATATGACGTTTCAGCCAATTTCGCCCAAAATCGTATCGAGGACTCCCGATATGACGTTTCAGCCAATTTCGCCCAAAATCGTCTCGAGGACTCCCGATATGACGTTTCGCCCAAAATCGTCTCGAGGACTCCCAATATGACGTGTCAGCCAATGTTGCCCAAAATCGTCCCGGGGACCCCCGATATGACGTTTCAGCCAATTTCGCCCAAAATCGTCTCGAGGACTCCCGATATGACGTTTCAGCCAATTTCGCCCAAAATCGTCTCAAGGACTCCCGATATGACGTTTCAGCCAATTTCTCGAGGACTCCCGATATGACGTTTCAGCCAATTTTGCCCAAAATCGGCTCGAGGACTCCCGATATGACGTTTCAGCCAATTTTGCCCAAAATCGTCTCGAGGACTCCCGATATGACGTTTCAGCCAATTTCGCCCAAAATCGTCTCGAGGACTCCCGATATGACGTTTCAGCCAATTTCGCCCAAAATCGTCTCGAGGACTCCCGATATGACGTTTCAGCCAATTTCGCCCAAAATCGTCTCGAGGACTCCCAATATGACGTTTCAGCCAATTTCGCCCAAAATCGTCTCGAGGACTCCCGATATGACGTTTCAGCCAATTTCGCCCAAAATCATCTCGAGGACTCCCGATATGACGTTTCAGCCAATTTCGCCCAAAATCGTCTCGAGGACTCCCGATATGACGTTTCAGCCAATTTCGCCCAAAATCGTCTCGAGGACTCCCAATATGACGTTTCAGCCAATTTCGCCCAAAATCGTCTCGAGGACTCCCGACATGACGTTTCAGCCAATTTCGCCAAAATCGTCTCGGGGACTCCCGATATGACGTTTCAGCCAATTTTGCCCAAAATCGTCTCTAGGACTCCCGATATGACGTTTCAGCCAATTTCGCCCAAAATCGTCTCGAGGACTCCCGATATGACGTTTCAGCCAATTTCGCCCAAAATCGTCTCGAGGACTCCCGATATGACGTTTCAGCCAATTTTGCCCAAAATCGTCTCGGGGGCTCCCGGTATGACGTTTCAGACGATTTCGCCCAAAATCGTCTCGGGGACTCCCGATATCATGTTGCAGACAATTTCGCCCAAAATCGTCTCGGGGGCTCCCGATATGACGTTTTAGACAATTTCGCCCAAAATTGTCTCGGGGGCTCCCAATATGACGTTTCAGACAATTTCGCCCAAAATCGTCTCGAGGACTCCCGATATGACGTTTCGCCCAAAATCGTCTCGAGGACTCCCGATATGACGTTTCAGCCAATTTTGCCCAAAATCGTCTCGAGGACTCCCGATATGACGTTTCAGCCAATTTCGCCCAAAATCGTCTCGAGGACTCCCGATAAGACGTTTCAGCCAATTTCGCCAAAAATCGTCTCGAGGACTCCCGATATGACGTTGCAGCCAATTTCGCCCAAAATCGTCTCGAGGACTCCCGATATGACGTTTCGCCCAAAATCGTCTTGAGGACTCCCGACATGACGTTTCAGCCTGTTTGGCCCAAAATCGTATCGAGGACTCCCGATATGACGTTTCAGCCAATTTCGCCCAAAATCGTCTCGAGGACTCCCGATATGACGTTTCGCCCAAAATCGTCTCGAGGACTCCCAATATGACGTGTCAGCCAATGTTGCCCAAAATCGTCCCGGGGACTCCCGGTATGACGTTTCAGCCAATTTTGCCCAAAATCGTCTCGAGGACTCCCGATATGACGTTTCAGCCAATTTCGCCCAAAATCGTCTCGAGGACTCCCGATATGACGTTTCAGCCAATTTCTCGAGGACTCCCGATATGACGTTTCAGCCAATTTTGCCCAAAATCGGCTCGAGGACTCCCGATATGACGTTTCAGCCAATTTTGCCCAAAATCGTCTCGAGGACTCCCGATATGACGTTTCAGCCAATTTTGCCCAAAATCGTCTCGAGGACTCCCGATATGACGTTTCAGCCAATTTCGCCCAAAATCGTCTCGAGGACTCCCGATATGACGTTTCAGCCAATTTCGCCCAAAATCGTCTCGAGGACTCCCGATATGACGTTTCAGCCAATTTCGCCCAAAATCGTCTCGAGGACTCCCGATATGACGTTGCAGCCAATTTCGCCCAAAATCGTCTCGAGGACTCCCGATATGACGTTTCGCCCAAAATCGTCTCTAGGACTCCCGATATGACGTTTCAGCCAATTTCGCCCAAAATCGTCTCGAGGACTCCCGATATGACGTTTCGCCCAAAATCGTCTTGAGGACTCCCGATATGACGTTTCAGCCAATTTCGCCCAAAATCGTATCGAGGACTCCCGATATGACGTTTCAGCCAATTTCGCCCAAAATCGTCTCGAGGACTCCCGATATGACGTTTCAGCCAATTTCGCCCAAAATCGTCTCGAGGACTCCCGATATGACGTTTCGCCCAAAATCGTCTCGAGGACTCCCGATATGACGTTTCAGCCAATTTCGCCCAAAATCGTCTCGAGGACTCCCAATATGACGTTTCAGCCAATTTCGCACAAAATCGTCTCGGGGACTCCCGACATGACGTTTCAGCCAATTTCGCCCAAAATCGTCTCGAGGACTCCCGATATGACGTTTCAGCCAATTTCGCACAAAATAGTCTCGAGGACTCCGGATATGACGTTTCAGCCAATTTCGCCCAAAATCGTCTCGAGGACTCCCGATATGACGTTTCAGCCAATTTCGCCCAAAATCGTCTCGAGGACTCCCAATATGACGTTTCAGCCAATTTCGCACAAAATCGTCTCGGGGACTCCCGACATGACGTTTCAGCCAATTTCACCCAAAATCGTCTCGAGGACTCCCGATATGACGTTTCGCCCAAAATCGTCTCGAGGACTCCCGACATGACGTTTCAGCCTGTTTGGCCCAAAATCGTCTCGGGGACTCCCGACATGACGTTGCAGACAATTTCGCCCAAATCGTCTCGGGGGCTCCCGATATGACGTTTCGCCCAAAATCGTCTCGAGGACTCCCGACATGACGTTTCAGCCAATTTCGCCCAAAATCGTCTCGAGGACTCCCGATATGACGTTTCAGCCAATTTCGCCCAAAATCGTCTTGAGGACTCCCGATATGACGTTTCAGCCAATTTCGCCCAAAATCGTATCGAGGACTCCCGATATGACGTTTCAGCCAATTTTGCCCAAAATCGTCTCGAGGACTCCCGATATGACGTTTCAGCCAATTTCGCCAAATATCGTCTCGAGGACTCCCGATATGACGTTTCAGCCAATTTCGCCAAAAATCGTCTCGAGGACTCCCGATATGACGTTTCAGCCAATTTCGCCCAAAATCGTCTCGAGGACTCCCGATATGACGTTTCAGCCAATTTCGCCCAAAATCTTCTCGAGGACTCCCGATATGACGTTTCAGCCAATTTCGACCAAAATCGTCTCGAGGACTCCCGATATGACGTTGCAGCCAATTTCGCCCAAAATCGTATCGAGGACTCCCGATATGACGTTTCAGCCAATTTCGCCCAAAATCGTCTCGAGGACTCCCGATATGACGTTTCGCCCAAAATCGTCTCGAGGACTCCCAATATGACGTGTCAGCCAATGTTGCCCAAAATCGTCCCGGGGACTCCCGGTATGACGTTTCAGCCAATTTTGCCCAAAATCGTCTCGGGGGCTCCCGATATGACGTTGCAGACAATTTCGCCCAAAATCTTCTCGGGGACTCCCGATATGACGTTTCGCCCAAAATCGTCTCGAGGACTCCCGATATGACGTTTCAGCCAATTTTGCCCAAAATCGTCTCGAGGACTCCCGATATGACGTTGCAGACAATTTCGCCCAAAATCGTCTCGGGGGCTCCCGATATGACGTTGCAGACAATTTCGCCCAAAATCGTCTCAGGGGCTCCCGATATGACGTTTCAGACAATTTCGCCCAAAATCGTCTCGAGGACTCCCGATATGACGTTTCAGCCAATTTCGCCCAAAATCGTCTCGAGGACTCCCGATATGACGTTTCAGCCAATTTCGCACAAAATCGTCTCGAGGACTCCCGATATGACGTTTCAGCCAATTTCGCACAAAATCGTCTCGAGGACTCCCGATATGACGTTTCAGCCAATTTCGCACAAAATCGTCTCGAGGACTCCCGATATGACGTTTCGCCCAAAATCGTCTCGAGGACTCCCGATATGACGTTTCGCCCAAAATCGTCTCGAGGACTCCCGATATGACGTTTCGCCCAAAATCGTCTCGAGGACTCCCGATATGACGTTTCAGCCAATTTCGCCCAAAATCGTCTCGAGGACTCCCGATATGACGTTTCAGACAATTTCGCCCAAAATCGTCTCGAGGACTCCCGATATGACGTTTCAGACAATTTCGCCCAAAATCGTCTCGAGGACTCCCAATATGACGTTTCAGCCAATTTCGCCCAAAATCGTCTCGAGGACTCCCGATATGACGTTTCAGACAATTTCGCCCAAAATCGTCTCGAGGACTCCCGATATGACGTTTCGCCCAAAATCGTCTCGAGGACTCCCGATATGACGTTTCGCCCAAAATCGTCTCGAGGACTCCCGATATGACGTTTCAGCCAATTTCGCCCAAAATCGTTTCGAGGACTCCCGATATGACGTTTCAGCCAATTTCGCCCAAAATCGTCTCGAGGACTCCCGATATGACGTTTCAGACAATTTCGCCCAAAATCGTCTCGAGGACTCCCGATATGACGTTTCAGCCAATTTTGCCCAAAATCGTCTCGAGGACTCCCGATATGACGTTTCAGCCAATTTCGCCAAAAATCGTCTCGAGGACTCCCGATATGACGTTTCAGCCAATTTCGCCCAAAATCGTCTCGAGGACTCCCGATATGACGTTTCAGCCAATTTCGCCCAAAATCGTCTCGAGGACTCCCGATATGACGTTTCAGCCAATTTCGCCCAAAATCGTCTCGAGGACTCCCGATATGACGTTTCAGCCAATTTCGCCCAAAATCGTCTCGAGGACTCCCGATATGACGTTTCGCCCAAAATCGTCTCGAGGACTCCCGACATGACGTTTCAGCCTGTTTGGCCCAAAATCGTCTCGGGGACTCCCGACATGACGTTGCAGACAATTTCGCCCAAATCGTCTCGGGGGCTCCCGATATGACGTTTCGCCCAAAATCGTCTCGAGGACTCCCGACATGACGTTTCAGCCAATTTCGCCCAAAATCGTCTCGAGGACTCCCGATATGACGTTTCAGCCAATTTCGCCCAAAATCGTCTTGAGGACTCCCGATATGACGTTTCAGCCAATTTCGCCCAAAATCGTATCGAGGACTCCCGATATGACGTTTCAGCCAATTTTGCCCAAAATCGTCTCGAGGACTCCCGATATGACGTTTCAGCCAATTTCGCCAAATATCGTCTCGAGGACTCCCGATATGACGTTTCAGCCAATTTCGCCAAAAATCGTCTCGAGGACTCCCGATATGACGTTTCAGCCAATTTCGCCCAAAATCGTCTCGAGGACTCCCGATATGACGTTTCAGCCAATTTCGCCCAAAATCTTCTCGAGGACTCCCGATATGACGTTTCAGCCAATTTCGACCAAAATCGTCTCGAGGACTCCCGATATGACGTTGCAGCCAATTTCGCCCAAAATCGTATCGAGGACTCCCGATATGACGTTTCAGCCAATTTCGCCCAAAATCGTCTCGAGGACTCCCGATATGACGTTTCGCCCAAAATCGTCTCGAGGACTCCCAATATGACGTGTCAGCCAATGTTGCCCAAAATCGTCCCGGGGACTCCCGGTATGACGTTTCAGCCAATTTTGCCCAAAATCGTCTCGGGGGCTCCCGATATGACGTTGCAGACAATTTCGCCCAAAATCTTCTCGGGGACTCCCGATATGACGTTTCGCCCAAAATCGTCTCGAGGACTCCCGATATGACGTTTCAGCCAATTTTGCCCAAAATCGTCTCGAGGACTCCCGATATGACGTTGCAGACAATTTCGCCCAAAATCGTCTCGGGGGCTCCCGATATGACGTTGCAGACAATTTCGCCCAAAATCGTCTCAGGGGCTCCCGATATGACGTTTCAGACAATTTCGCCCAAAATCGTCTCGAGGACTCCCGATATGACGTTTCAGCCAATTTCGCCCAAAATCGTCTCGAGGACTCCCGATATGACGTTTCAGCCAATTTCGCACAAAATCGTCTCGAGGACTCCCGATATGACGTTTCAGCCAATTTCGCACAAAATCGTCTCGAGGACTCCCGATATGACGTTTCAGCCAATTTCGCACAAAATCGTCTCGAGGACTCCCGATATGACGTTTCGCCCAAAATCGTCTCGAGGACTCCCGATATGACGTTTCGCCCAAAATCGTCTCGAGGACTCCCGATATGACGTTTCGCCCAAAATCGTCTCGAGGACTCCCGATATGACGTTTCAGCCAATTTCGCCCAAAATCGTCTCGAGGACTCCCGATATGACGTTTCAGACAATTTCGCCCAAAATCGTCTCGAGGACTCCCGATATGACGTTTCAGACAATTTCGCCCAAAATCGTCTCGAGGACTCCCAATATGACGTTTCAGCCAATTTCGCCCAAAATCGTCTCGAGGACTCCCGATATGACGTTTCAGACAATTTCGCCCAAAATCGTCTCGAGGACTCCCGATATGACGTTTCGCCCAAAATCGTCTCGAGGACTCCCGATATGACGTTTCGCCCAAAATCGTCTCGAGGACTCCCGATATGACGTTTCAGCCAATTTCGCCCAAAATCGTTTCGAGGACTCCCGATATGACGTTTCAGCCAATTTCGCCCAAAATCGTCTCGAGGACTCCCGATATGACGTTTCAGACAATTTCGCCCAAAATCGTCTCGAGGACTCCCGATATGACGTTTCAGCCAATTTTGCCCAAAATCGTCTCGAGGACTCCCGATATGACGTTTCAGCCAATTTCGCCAAAAATCGTCTCGAGGACTCCCGATATGACGTTTCAGCCAATTTCGCCCAAAATCGTCTCGAGGACTCCCGATATGACGTTTCAGCCAATTTCGCCCAAAATCGTCTCGAGGACTCCCGATATGACGTTTCAGCCAATTTCGCCCAAAATCGTCTCGAGGACTCCCGATATGACGTTTCAGCCAATTTCGCCCAAAATCGTCTCGAGGACTCCCGATATGACGTTTCAGCCAATTTCGCCCAAAATCGTCTCGAGGACTCCCGATATGACGTTTCAGCCAATTTCGCCCAAAATCGTCTCGAGGACTCCCAATATGACGTTTCAGCCAATTTCGCCCAAAATCGTCTCGAGGACTCCCGATATGACGTTGCAGCCAATTTCGCCCAAAATCGTCTCGAGGACTCCCGATATGACGTTTCGCCCAAAATCGTCTTGAGGACTCCCGATATGACGTTTCAGCCAATTTCGCCCAAAATCGTATCGAGGACTCCCGATATGACGTTTCAGCCAATTTCGCCCAAAATCGTCTCGAGGACTCCCGATATGACGTTTCGCCCAAAATCGTCTCGAGGACTCCCAATATGACGTGTCAGCCAATGTTGCCCAAAATCGTCCCGGGGACTCCCGGTATGACGTTTCAGCCAATTTTGCCCAAAATCGTCTCGAGGACTCCCGATATGACGTTTCAGCCAATTTCGCCCAAAATCGTCTCGAGGACTCCCGATATGACGTTTCAGCCAATTTCGCCCAAAATCGTCTCGAGGACTCCCGATATGACGTTTCAGCCAATTTCTCGAGGACTCCCGATATGACATTTCAGCCAATTTCGACCAAAATCGTCTCGAGGACTCCCGATATGACGTTGCAGCCAATTTCGCCCAAAATCGTATCGAGGACTCCCGATATGACGTTTCAGCCAATTTCGCCCAAAATCGTCTCGAGGACTCCCGATATGACGTTTCGCCCAAAATAGTCTCGAGGACTCCCAATATGACGTGTCAGCCAATGTTGCCCAAAATCGTCCCGGGGACTCCCGGTATGACGTTTCAGCCAATTTTGCCCAAAATCGTCTCGGGGGCTCCCGATATGACGTTGCAGACAATTTCGCCCAAAATCGTCTCGAGGACTCCCGATATGACGTTTCAGCCAATTTCGCCCAAAATCGTCTCGAGGACTCCCGATATGACGTTTCAGCCAATTTTTGCCCAAAATCGTCTCGAGGACTCCCGACATGACGTTTCAGCCACATTTTGCCCAAAATCGTCTCGAGGACTCCCGACATGACGTTTCAGCCAATTTTGCCCAAAATCGTCTCTAGGACTCCCGATATGACGTTTCGCCCAAAATCGTCTCGAGGACTCCCGATATGACGTTTCAGCCAATTTTGCCCAAAATCGTCTCGAGGACTCCCGATATGACGTTTCAGCCAATTTCGCCCAAAATCGTCTCGGGGGCTCCCGATATGACGTTGCAGACAATTTCGCCCAAAATCGTCTCGGGGGCTCCCGATATGACGTTTCAGACAATTTCGCCCAAAATCGTCTCGAGGACTCCCGATATGACGTTTCAGCCAATTTCGCCCAAAATCGTCTCGAGGACTCCCGATATGACGTTTCAGCCAATTTCGCACAAAATCGTCTCGAGGACTCCCGATATGACGTTTCAGCCAATTTCGCACAAAATCGTCTCGAGGACTCCCGATATGACGTTTCAGCCAATTTCGCACAAAATCGTCTCGAGGACTCCCGATATGACGTTTCGCCCAAAATCGTCTCGAGGACTCCCGATATGACGTTTCGCCCAAAATCGTCTCGAGGACTCCCGATATGACGTTTCGCCCAAAATCGTCTCGAGGACTCCCGATATGACGTTTCAGCCAATTTCGCCCAAAATCGTCTCGAGGACTCCCGATATGACGTTTCAGACAATTTCGCCCAAAATCGTCTCGAGGACTCCCGATATGACGTTTCAGACAATTTCGCCCAAAATCGTCTCGAGGACTCCCGATATGACGTTTCAGACAATTTCGCCCAAAATCGTCTCGAGGACTCCCAATATGACGTTTCAGCCAATTTCGCCCAAAATCGTCTCGAGGACTCCCGATATGACGTTTCAGACAATTTCGCCCAAAATCGTCTCGAGGACTCCCGATATGACGTTTCAGCCAATTTCGCCCAAAATCGTCTCGAGGACTCCCAATATGACGTTTCAGCCAATTTCGCCCAAAATCGTCTCGAGGACTCCCGATATGACGTTGCAGCCAATTTCGCCCAAAATCGTCTCGAGGACTCCCGATATGACGTTTCGCCCAAAATCGTCTTGAGGACTCCCGATATGACGTTTCAGCCAATTTCGCCCAAAATCGTATCGAGGACTCCCGATATGACGTTTCAGCCAATTTCGCCCAAAATCGTCTCGAGGACTCCCGATATGACGTTTCGCCCAAAATCGTCTCGAGGACTCCCAATATGACGTGTCAGCCAATGTTGCCCAAAATCGTCCCGGGGACTCCCGGTATGACGTTTCAGCCAATTTTGCCCAAAATCGTCTCGAGGACTCCCGATATGACGTTTCAGCCAATTTCGCACAAAATAGTCTCGAGGACTCCGGATATGACGTTTCAGCCAATTTCGCCCAAAATCGTCTCGAGGACTCCCGATATGACGTTTCAGCCAATTTCGCCCAAAATCGTCTCGAGGACTCCCAATATGACGTTTCAGCCAATTTCGCACAAAATCGTCTCGGGGACTCCCGACATGACGTTTCAGCCAATTTCACCCAAAATCGTCTCGAGGACTCCCGATATGACGTTTCGCCCAAAATCGTCTCGAGGACTCCCGACATGACGTTTCAGCCTGTTTGGCCCAAAATCGTCTCGGGGACTCCCGACATGACGTTGCAGACAATTTCGCCCAAATCGTCTCGGGGGCTCCCGATATGACGTTTCGCCCAAAATCGTCTCGAGGACTCCCGACATGACGTTTCAGCCAATTTCGCCCAAAATCGTCTCGAGGACTCCCGATATGACGTTTCAGCCAATTTCGCACAAAATAGTCTCGAGGACTCCGGATATGACGTTTCAGCCAATTTCGCCCAAAATCGTCTCGAGGACTCCCGATATGACGTTTCAGCCAATTTCGCCCAAAATCGTCTCGAGGACTCCCAATATGACGTTTCAGCCAATTTCGCACAAAATCGTCTCGGGGACTCCCGACATGACGTTTCAGCCAATTTCACCCAAAATCGTCTCGAGGACTCCCGATATGACGTTTCGCCCAAAATCGTCTCGAGGACTCCCGACATGACGTTTCAGCCTGTTTGGCCCAAAATCGTCTCGGGGACTCCCGACATGACGTTGCAGACAATTTCGCCCAAATCGTCTCGGGGGCTCCCGATATGACGTTTCGCCCAAAATCGTCTCGAGGACTCCCGACATGACGTTTCAGCCAATTTCGCCCAAAATCGTATCGAGGACTCCCGATATGACGTTTCAGCCAATTTTGCCCAAAATCGTCTCGAGGACTCCCGATATGACGTTTCAGCCAATTTCGCCAAATATCGTCTCGAGGACTCCCGATATGACGTTTCAGCCAATTTCGCCCAAAATCGTCTCGAGGACTCCCGATATGACGTTTCAGCCAATTTCGCCCAAAATCGTATCGAGGACTCCCGATATGACGTTTCAGCCAATTTTGCCCAAAATCGTCTCGAGGACTCCCGATATGACGTTTCAGCCAATTTCGCCAAATATCGTCTCGAGGACTCCCGATATGACGTTTCAGCCAATTTCGCCAAAAATCGTCTCGAGGACTCCCGATATGACGTTTCAGCCAATTTCGCCCAAAATCGTCTCGAGGACTCCCGATATGACGTTTCAGCCAATTTCGCCCAAAATCTTCTCGAGGACTCCCGATATGACGTTTCAGCCAATTTCGACCAAAATCGTCTCGAGGACTCCCGATATGACGTTGCAGCCAATTTCGCCCAAAATCGTATCGAGGACTCCCGATATGACGTTTCAGCCAATTTCGCCCAAAATCGTCTCGAGGACTCCCGATATGACGTTTCGCCCAAAATCGTCTCGAGGACTCCCAATATGACGTGTCAGCCAATGTTGCCCAAAATCGTCCCGGGGACTCCCGGTATGACGTTTCAGCCAATTTCGCCAAATATCGTCTCGAGGACTCCCGATATGACGTTTCAGCCAATTTCGCCAAAAATCGTCTCGAGGACTCCCGATATGACGTTTCAGCCAATTTCGCCCAAAATCGTCTCGAGGACTCCCGATATGACGTTTCAGCCAATTTCGCCCAAAATCTTCTCGAGGACTCCCGATATGACGTTTCAGCCAATTTCGACCAAAATCGTCTCGAGGACTCCCGATATGACGTTGCAGCCAATTTCGCCCAAAATCGTATCGAGGACTCCCGATATGACGTTTCAGCCAATTTCGCCCAAAATCGTCTCGAGGACTCCCGATATGACGTTTCGCCCAAAATCGTCTCGAGGACTCCCAATATGACGTGTCAGCCAATGTTGCCCAAAATCGTCCCGGGGACTCCCGGTATGACGTTTCAGCCAATTTTGCCCAAAATCGTCTCGGGGGCTCCCGATATGACGTTGCAGACAATTTCGCCCAAAATCTTCTCGGGGACTCCCGATATGACGTTTCGCCCAAAATCGTCTCGAGGACTCCCGATATGACGTTTCAGCCAATTTTGCCCAAAATCGTCTCGAGGACTCCCGATATGACGTTGCAGACAATTTCGCCCAAAATCGTCTCGGGGGCTCCCGATATGACGTTGCAGACAATTTCGCCCAAAATCGTCTCAGGGGCTCCCGATATGACGTTTCAGACAATTTCGCCCAAAATCGTCTCGAGGACTCCCGATATGACGTTTCAGCCAATTTCGCCCAAAATCGTCTCGAGGACTCCCGATATGACGTTTCAGCCAATTTCGCACAAAATCGTCTCGAGGACTCCCGATATGACGTTTCAGCCAATTTCGCACAAAATCGTCTCGAGGACTCCCGATATGACGTTTCAGCCAATTTCGCACAAAATCGTCTCGAGGACTCCCGATATGACGTTTCGCCCAAAATCGTCTCGAGGACTCCCGATATGACGTTTCGCCCAAAATCGTCTCGAGGACTCCCGATATGACGTTTCGCCCAAAATCGTCTCGAGGACTCCCGATATGACGTTTCAGCCAATTTCGCCCAAAATCGTCTCGAGGACTCCCGATATGACGTTTCAGACAATTTCGCCCAAAATCGTCTCGAGGACTCCCGATATGACGTTTCAGACAATTTCGCCCAAAATCGTCTCGAGGACTCCCAATATGACGTTTCAGCCAATTTCGCCCAAAATCGTCTCGAGGACTCCCGATATGACGTTTCAGACAATTTCGCCCAAAATCGTCTCGAGGACTCCCGATATGACGTTTCGCCCAAAATCGTCTCGAGGACTCCCGATATGACGTTTCGCCCAAAATCGTCTCGAGGACTCCCGATATGACGTTTCAGCCAATTTCGCCCAAAATCGTTTCGAGGACTCCCGATATGACGTTTCAGCCAATTTCGCCCAAAATCGTCTCGAGGACTCCCGATATGACGTTTCAGACAATTTCGCCCAAAATCGTCTCGAGGACTCCCGATATGACGTTTCAGCCAATTTTGCCCAAAATCGTCTCGAGGACTCCCGATATGACGTTTCAGCCAATTTCGCCAAAAATCGTCTCGAGGACTCCCGATATGACGTTTCAGCCAATTTCGCCCAAAATCGTCTCGAGGACTCCCGATATGACGTTTCAGCCAATTTCGCCCAAAATCGTCTCGAGGACTCCCGATATGACGTTTCAGCCAATTTCGCCCAAAATCGTCTCGAGGACTCCCGATATGACGTTTCAGCCAATTTCGCCCAAAATCGTCTCGAGGACTCCCGATATGACGTTTCAGCCAATTTCGCCCAAAATCGTCTCGAGGACTCCCAATATGACGTTTCAGCCAATTTCGCCCAAAATCGTCTCGAGGACTCCCGATATGACGTTGCAGCCAATTTCGCCCAAAATCGTCTCGAGGACTCCCGATATGACGTTTCGCCCAAAATCGTCTTGAGGACTCCCGATATGACGTTTCAGCCAATTTCGCCCAAAATCGTATCGAGGACTCCCGATACGACGTTTCAGCCAATTTCGCCCAAAATCGTCTCGAGGACTCCCGATATGACGTTTCGCCCAAAATCGTCTCGAGGACTCCCAATATGACGTGTCAGCCAATGTTGCCCAAAATCGTCCCGGGGACTCCCGGTATGACGTTTCAGCCAATTTTGCCCAAAATCGTCTCGAGGACTCCCGATATGACGTTTCAGCCAATTTCGCCCAAAATCGTCTCGAGGACTCCCGATATGACGTTTCAGCCAATTTCGCCCAAAATCGTCTCGAGGACTCCCGATATGACGTTTCAGCCAATTTCTCGAGGACTCCCGATATGACATTTCAGCCAATTTCGCCCAAAATCGTATCGAGGACTCCCGATATGACGTTTCAGCCAATTTCGCCCAAAATCGTCTCGAGGACTCCCGATATGACGTTTCGCCCAAAATAGTCTCGAGGACTCCCAATATGACGTGTCAGCCAATGTTGCCCAAAATCGTCCCGGGGACTCCCGGTATGACGTTTCAGCCAATTTTGCCCAAAATCGTCTCGGGGGCTCCCGATATGACGTTGCAGACAATTTCGCCCAAAATCGTCTCGAGGACTCCCGATATGACGTTTCAGCCAATTTCGCCCAAAATCGTCTCGAGGACTCCCGATATGACG
This sequence comes from Romanogobio albipinnatus, assembly GCA_023566225.1. Lineage (NCBI taxonomy): Eukaryota > Metazoa > Chordata > Actinopteri > Cypriniformes > Gobionidae > Romanogobio > Romanogobio albipinnatus. The sequence continues at coordinate 127,969 of JAKRKY010000031.1, forward strand.
TTTCAGCCAATTTTTGCCCAAAATCGTCTCGAGGACTCCCGACATGACGTTTCAGCCACATTTTGCCCAAAATCGTCTCGAGGACTCCCGACATGACGTTTCAGCCAATTTTGCCCAAAATCGTCTCTAGGACTCCCGATATGACGTTTCGCCCAAAATCGTCTCGAGGACTCCCGATATGACGTTTCAGCCAATTTTGCCCAAAATCGTCTCGAGGACTCCCGATATGACGTTTCAGCCAATTTCGCCCAAAATCGTCTCGGGGGCTCCCGATATGACGTTGCAGACAATTTCGCCCAAAATCGTCTCGGGGGCTCCCGATATGACGTTTCAGACAATTTCGCCCAAAATCGTCTCGAGGACTCCCGATATGACGTTTCAGCCAATTTCGCCCAAAATCGTCTCGAGGACTCCCGATATGACGTTTCAGCCAATTTCGCACAAAATCGTCTCGAGGACTCCCGATATGACGTTTCAGCCAATTTCGCACAAAATCGTCTCGAGGACTCCCGATATGACGTTTCAGCCAATTTCGCACAAAATCGTCTCGAGGACTCCCGATATGACGTTTCGCCCAAAATCGTCTCGAGGACTCCCGATATGACGTTTCGCCCAAAATCGTCTCGAGGACTCCCGATATGACGTTTCGCCCAAAATCGTCTCGAGGACTCCCGATATGACGTTTCAGCCAATTTCGCCCAAAATCGTCTCGAGGACTCCCGATATGACGTTTCAGACAATTTCGCCCAAAATCGTCTCGAGGACTCCCGATATGACGTTTCAGACAATTTCGCCCAAAATCGTCTCGAGGACTCCCGATATGACGTTTCAGACAATTTCGCCCAAAATCGTCTCGAGGACTCCCGATATGACGTTTCAGCCAATTTCGCCCAAAATCGTCTCGAGGACTCCCGATATGACGTTTCAGACAATTTCGCCCAAAATCGTCTCGAGGACTCCCGATATGACGTTTCAGCCAATTTCGCCCAAAATCGTCTCGAGGACTCCCAATATGACGTTTCAGCCAATTTCGCCCAAAATCGTCTCGAGGACTCCCGATATGACGTTGCAGCCAATTTCGCCCAAAATCGTCTCGAGGACTCCCGATATGACGTTTCGCCCAAAATCGTCTTGAGGACTCCCGATATGACGTTTCAGCCAATTTCGCCCAAAATCGTATCGAGGACTCCCGATATGACGTTTCAGCCAATTTCGCCCAAAATCGTCTCGAGGACTCCCGATATGACGTTTCGCCCAAAATCGTCTCGAGGACTCCCAATATGACGTGTCAGCCAATGTTGCCCAAAATCGTCCCGGGGACTCCCGGTATGACGTTTCAGCCAATTTTGCCCAAAATCGTCTCGAGGACTCCCGATATGACGTTTCAGCCAATTTCGCCCAAAATCGTCTCGAGGACTCCCGACATGACGTTTCAGCCAATTTTGCCCAAAATCGTCTCTAGGACTCCCGATATGACGTTTCGCCCAAAATCGTCTCGAGGACTCCCGATATGACGTTTCAGCCAATTTTGCCCAAAATCGTCTCGAGGACTCCCGATATGACGTTTCAGCCAATTTCGCCCAAAATCGTCTCGGGGGCTCCCGATATGACGTTGCAGACAATTTCGCCCAAAATCGTCTCGGGGGCTCCCGATATGACGTTTCAGACAATTTCGCCCAAAATCGTCTCGAGGACTCCCGATATGACGTTTCAGCCAATTTCGCCCAAAATCGTCTCGAGGACTCCCGATATGACGTTTCAGCCAATTTCGCACAAAATCGTCTCGAGGACTCCCGATATGACGTTTCAGCCAATTTCGCACAAAATCGTCTCGAGGACTCCCGATATGACGTTTCAGCCAATTTCGCACAAAATCGTCTCGAGGACTCCCGATATGACGTTTCGCCCAAAATCGTCTCGAGGACTCCCGATATGACGTTTCGCCCAAAATCGTCTCGAGGACTCCCGATATGACGTTTCGCCCAAAATCGTCTCGAGGACTCCCGATATGACGTTTCAGCCAATTTCGCCCAAAATCGTCTCGAGGACTCCCGATATGACGTTTCAGACAATTTCGGCCAAAATCGTCTCGAGGACTCCCGATATGACGTTTCAGACAATTTCGCCCAAAATCGTCTCGAGGACTCCCAATATGACGTTTCAGCCAATTTCGCCCAAAATCGTCTCGAGGACTCCCGATATGACGTTTCAGACAATTTCGCCCAAAATCGTCTCGAGGACTCCCGATATGACGTTTCAGCCAATTTCGCCCAAAATCGTCTCGAGGACTCCCAATATGACGTTTCAGCCAATTTCGCCCAAAATCGTCTCGAGGACTCCCGATATGACGTTGCAGCCAATTTCGCCCAAAATCGTCTCGAGGACTCCCGATATGACGTTTCGCCCAAAATCGTCTTGAGGACTCCCGATATGACGTTTCAGCCAATTTCGCCCAAAATCGTATCGAGGACTCCCGATATGACGTTTCAGCCAATTTCGCCCAAAATCGTCTCGAGGACTCCCGATATGACGTTTCGCCCAAAATCGTCTCGAGGACTCCCAATATGACGTGTCAGCCAATGTTGCCCAAAATCGTCCCGGGGACTCCCGGTATGACGTTTCAGCCAATTTTGCCCAAAATCGTCTCGAGGACTCCCGATATGACGTTTCAGCCAATTTCGCCCAAAATCGTCTCGAGGACTCCCGATATGACGTTTCAGCCAATTTCGCCCAAAATCGTCTCGAGGACTCCCGATATGACGTTTCAGCCAATTTCTCGAGGACTCCCGATATGACGTTTCAGCCAATTTTGCCCAAAATCGGCTCGAGGACTCCCGATATGACGTTTCAGCCAATTTTGCCCAAAATCGTCTCGAGGACTCCCGATATGACGTTTCAGCCAATTTCGCCCAAAATCGTCTCGAGGACTCCCGATATGACGTTTCAGCCAATTTCGCCCAAAATCGTCTCGAGGACTCCCGATATGACGTTTCAGCCAATTTCGCCCAAAATCGTCTCGAGGACTCCCAATATGACGTTTCAGCCAATTTCGCCCAAAATCGTCTCGAGGACTCCCGATATGACGTTGCAGCCAATTTCGCCCAAAATCGTCTCGAGGACTCCCGATATGACGTTTCGCCCAAAATCGTCCCGAGGACTCCCGATATGACGTTTCAGCCAATTTCGCCCAAAATCGTCTCGAGGACTCCCGATATGACGTTTCAGCCAATTTCGCCCAAAATCGTCTCGAGGACTCCCGACATGACGTTTCAGCCAATTTTTGCCCAAAATCGTCTCGAGGACTCCCGATATGACGTTTCAGCCAATTTTGCCCAAAATCGTCTCGAGGACCCCCGATATGACGTTTCAGCCAATTTCGCCCAAAATCGTCTCGAGGACTCCCGATATGACGTTTCAGACAATTTCGCCCAAAATCGTCTCGAGGACTCCCGATATGACGTTTCAGCCAATTTTGCCCAAAATCGTCTCGAGGACTCCTGATATGACGTTTCAGCCAATTTCGCCCAAAATCATCTCGAGGACTCCCGATATGACGTTTCAGCCAATTTCGCCCAAAATCGTCTCGAGGACTCCCGATATGACGTTTCAGCCAATTTCGCCCAAAATCGTCTCGAGGACTCCCAATATGACGTTGCAGCCAATTTCGCCCAAAATCGTCTCGAGGACTCCCGATATGACGTTTCGCCCAAAATCGTCTTGAGGACTCCCGATATGACGTTTCAGCCAATTTCACCCAAAATCGTCTCGAGGACTCCCGACATGACGTTTCAGCCAATTTCGCCAAAATCGTCTCGGGGACTCCCGATATGTTGTTTCAGCCAATTTTGCCCAAAATCGTCTCTAGGACTCCCGATATGACGTTTCAGCCAATTTCGCCCAAAATCGTCTCGAGGACTCCCGATATGACGTTTCAGCCAATTTCGCCCAAAATCGTCTCGGGGGCTCCCGGTATGACGTTTCAGACGATTTCGCCCAAAATCGTCTCGGGGACTCCCGATATCATGTTGCAGACAATTTCGCCCAAAATCGTCTCGGGGGCTCCCGATATGACGTTTTAGACAATTTCGCCCAAAATTGTCTCGGGGGCTCCCAATATGACGTTTCAGACAATTTCGCCCAAAATCGTCTCGAGGACTCCCGATATGACGTTTCGCCCAAAATCGTCTCGAGGACTCCCGATATGACGTTTCAGCCAATTTTGCCCAAAATCGTCTCGAGGACTCCCGATATGACGTTTCAGCCAATTTCGCCCAAAATCGTCTCGAGTACTCCCGATATGACGTTTCAGCCAATTTCGCCCAAAATCGTCTCGAGGACTCCCGACATGACGTTTCAGCCAATTTCACCCAAAATCGTCTCGAGGACTCCCGATATGACGTTTCGCCCAAAATCGTCTCGAGGACTCCCGACATGACGTTTCAGCCTGTTTGGCCCAAAATCGTCTCGGGGACTCCCGACATGACGTTGCAGACAATTTCGCCCAAAATCGTCTCGGGGGCTCCCGATATGACGTTTCGCCCAAAATCGTCTCGAGGACTCCCGACATGACGTTTCAGCCAATTTCGCCCAAAATCGTCTCGAGGACTCCCGATATGACGTTTCAGCCAATTTCGCCCAAAATCGTCTTGAGGACTCCCGATATGACGTTTCAGCCAATTTCGCCCAAAATCGTATCGAGGACTCCCGATATGACGTTTCAGCCAATTTTGCCCAAAATCGTCTCGAGGACTCCCGATATGACGTTTCAGCCAATTTCGCCAAATATCGTCTCGAGGACTCCCGATATGACGTTTCAGCCAATTTCGCCAAAAATCGTCTCGAGGACTCCCGATATGACGTTTCAGCCAATTTCGCCCAAAATCGTCTCGAGGACTCCCGATATGACGTTTCAGCCAATTTCGCCCAAAATCTTCTCGAGGACTCCCGATATGACGTTTCAGCCAATTTCGACCAAAATCGTCTCGAGGACTCCCGATATGACGTTTCAGCCAATTTCGCCCAAAATCGTCTCGAGGACTCCCGATATGACGTTGCAGCCAATTTCGCCCAAAATCGTATCGAGGACTCCCGATATGACGTTTCAGCCAATTTCGCCCAAAATCGTCTCGAGGACTCCCGATATGACGTTTCGCCCAAAATCGTCTCGAGGACTCCCAATATGACGTGTCAGCCAATGTTGCCCAAAATCGTCCCGGGGACTCCCGGTATGACGTTTCAGCCAATTTTGCCCAAAATCGTCTCGGGGGCTCCCGATATGACGTTGCAGACAATTTCGCCCAAAATCTTCTCGGGGACTCCCGACATGACGTTTCAGCCAATTTCGCACAAAATCGTCTCGAGGACTCCGGATATGACGTTTCAGCCAATTTCGCCCAAAATCGTCTCGAGGACTCCCGATATGACGTTTCAGCCAATTTCGCCCAAAATCGTCTTGAGGACTCCCGACATGACGTTTCAGCCAATTTTTGCCCAAAATCGTCTCGAGGACTCCCGATATGACGTTTCAGCCAATTTCGCCCAAAATCGTCTCGAGGACTCCCGATATGACGTTTCAGCCAATTTCGCCCAAAATCGTCTCGAGGACTCCCGATATGACGTTTCAGCCAATTTTGCCCAAAATCGTCTCTAGGACTCCCGATATGACGTTTCGCCCAAAATCGTCTCGAGGACTCCCGATATGACGTTTCAGCCAATTTCGCCCAAAATCGTCTCGAGGACTCCCGATATGACGTTTCAGCCAATTTCGCACAAAATCGTCTCGAGGACTCCCGATATGACGTTTCAGCCAATTTCGCACAAAATCGTCTCGAGGACTCCCGATATGACGTTTCAGCCAGTTTGGCCCAAAATCGTCTCGGGGACTCCCGACATGACGTTGCAGCCAATTTCGCCCAAAATCGTCTCGAGGACTCCCGATATGACGTTTCGCCCAAAATCGTCTCGAGGACTCCCGATATGACGTTTCAGCCAATTTCGCCCAAAATCGTCTCGGACTCCCGATATGACGTTTCGCCCAAAATCGTCTCGAGGACTCCCGATATGACGTTTCAGCCAATGTTGCCCAAAATCGTCCCGGGGACTCCCGGTATGACGTGTCAGCCAATGTTGCCCAAAATCGTCCCGGGGACTCCCGGTATGACGTTTCAGCCAATTTCGCCCAAAATCGTCTCGGGGACTCCCGATATGACGTTTCAGCCAATTTCGCCAAAATCGTCTCGGGGACTCCCGATATGACGTTTCAGCCAATTTTGCCCAAAATCGTCTCTAGGACTCCCGATATGACGTTTCAGCCAATTTCGCCCAAAATCTTCTCGAGGACTCCCGATATGACGTTTCGCCCAAAATCGTCTCGAGGACTCCCGATATGACGTTTCAGCCAATTTCGCCCAAAATCGTCTCGAGGACTCCCGATATGACGTTTCAGCCAATTTCGCCCAAAATCGTCTCGGACTCCCGATATGACGTTTCGCCCAAAATCGTCTCGAGGACTCCCGATATGACGTTTCAGCCAATGTTGCCCAAAATCGTCCCGGGGACTCCCGGTATGACGTGTCAGCCAATGTTGCCCAAAATCGTCCCGGGGACTCCCGGTATGACGTTTCAGCCAATTTTGCCCAAAATCGTCTCGGGGGCTCCCGGTATGACGTTTCAGACGATTTCGCCCAAAATCGTCTCGGGGACTCCCGATATGACGTTTTAGACAATTTCGCCCAAAATCGTCTCGGGGGCTCCCGATATGACGTTTTAGACAATTTCGCCCAAAATCGTCTCGGGGGCTCCCAATATGACGTTTCAGACAATTTCGCCCAAAATCGTCTCGAGGACTCCCGATATGACGTTTCGCCCAAAATCGTCCCGAGGACTCCCGATATGACGTTTTAGACAATTTCGCCCAAAATCGTCTCGGGGACTCCCGATATGACGTTTTAGACAATTTCGCCCAAAATCGTCTCGGGGGCTCCCGATATGACGTTTTAGACAATTTCGCCCAAAATCGTCTCGGGGGCTCCCGATATGACGTTTCAGCCAATTTCGCCCAAAATCGTCTCGAGGACTCCCGATATGACGTTTCAGCCAATTTCGCCCAAAATCGTCTCGAGGACTCCCGACATGACGTTTCAGCCAATTTTTGCCCAAAATCGTCTCGAGGACTCCCGATATGACGTTTCAGCCAATTTTGCCCAAAATCGTCTCTAGGACTCCCGATATGACGTTTCAGCCAATTTCGCCCAAAATCGTCTCGAGGACTCCCGATATGACGTTTCGCCCAAAATCGTCTCGAGGACTCCCGATATGACGTTTCAGCCAATTTCGCCCAAAATCGTCTCGAGGACTCCCGATATGACGTTTCGCCCAAAATCGTCTCGAGGACTCCCGATATGACGTTTCAGCCAATTTCGCCCAAAATCGTCTCGAGGACTCCCGATATGACGTTTCAGACAATTTCGCCCAAAATCGTCTCGAGGACTCCCGATATGACGTTTCAGACAATTTTGCCCAAAATCGTCTCGAGGACTCCCGATATGACGTTTCAGCCAATTTCGCCCAAAATCATCTCGAGGACTCCCGATATGACGTTTCAGCCAATTTCGCCCAAAATCGTCTCGAGGACACCCGATATGACGTTTCAGCCAATTTCGCCCAAAATCGTCTCGAGGACTCCCGATATGACGTTTCAGACAATTTCGCCCAAAATCGTCTCGAGGACTCCCGATATGACGTTTCAGACAATTTTGCCCAAAATCGTCTCGAGGACTCCCGATATGACGTTTCAGCCAATTTCGCCCAAAATCATCTCGAGGACTCCCGATATGACGTTTCAGCCAATTTTGCCCAAAATCGTCTCTAGGACTCCCGATATGACGTTTCAGCCAATTTCGCCCAAAATCTTCTCGAGGACTCCCGATATGACGTTTCGCCCAAAATCGTCTCGAGGACTCCCGATATGACGTTTCAGCCAATTTCGCCCAAAATCGTCTCGAGGACTCCCGATATGACGTTTCAGCCAATTTCGCCCAAAATCGTCTCGGACTCCCGATATGACGTTTCGCCCAAAATCGTCTCGCGGACTCCCGATATGACGTTTCAGCCAATGTTGCCCAAAATCGTCCCGGGGACTCCCGGTATGACGTGTCAGCCAATGTTGCCCAAAATCGTCCCGGGGACTCCCGGTATGACGTTTCAGCCAATTTTGCCCAAAATCGTCTCGGGGGCTCCCGGTATGACGTTTCAGACGATTTCGCCCAAAATCGTCTCGGGGACTCCCGATATGACGTTTTAGACAATTTCGCCCAAAATCGTCTCGGGGGCTCCCGATATGACGTTTTAGACAATTTCGCCCAAAATCGTCTCGGGGGCTCCCAATATGACGTTTCAGACAATTTCGCCCAAAATCGTCTCGAGGACTCCCGATATGACTTTTCGCCCAAAATCGTCCCGAGGACTCCCGATATGACGTTTTAGACAATTTCGCCCAAAATCGTCTCGGGGACTCCCGATATGACGTTTTAGACAATTTCGCCCAAAATCGTCTCGGGGGCTCCCGATATGACGTTTTAGACAATTTCGCCCAAAATCGTCTCGGGGGCTCCCGATATGACGTTTCAGCCAATTTCGCCCAAAATCGTCTCGAGGACTCCCGATATGACGTTTCAGCCAATTTCGCCCAAAATCGTCTCGAGGACTCCCGATATGACGTTTCAGCCAATTTTGCCCAAAATCGTCTCTAGGACTCCCGATATGACGTTTCAGCCAATTTCGCCCAAAATCGTCTCGAGGACTCCCGATATGACGTTTCGCCCAAAATCGTCTCGAGGACTCCCGATATGACGTTTCAGCCAATTTCGCCCAAAATCGTCTCGAGGACTCCCGATATGACGTTTCGCCCAAAATCGTCTCGAGGACTCCCGATATGACGTTTCAGCCAATTTCGCCCAAAATCGTCTCGAGGACTCCCGATATGACGTTTCAGACAATTTCGCCCAAAATCGTCTCGAGGACTCCCGATATGACGTTTCAGACAATTTTGCCCAAAATCGTCTCGAGGACTCCCGATATGACGTTTCAGCCAATTTCGCCCAAAATCATCTCGAGAACTCCCGATATGACGTTTCAGCCAATTTCGCCCAAAATCGTCTCGAGGACACCCGATATGACGTTTCAGCCAATTTCGCCCAAAATCGTCTCGAGGACTCCCAATATGACGTTTCAGCCAATTTCGCCCAAAATCGTCTCGAGGACTCCCGATATGACGTTGCAGCCAATTTCGCCCAAAATCGTCTCGAGGACTCCCGATATGACGTTTCGCCCAAAATCGTCTTGAGGACTCCCGATATGACGTTTCAGCCAATTTTGCCCAAAATCGTCCTGGGGACTCCCGGTATGACGTGTCAGCCAATGTTGCCCAAAATCGTCCCGGGGACTCCCGGTATGACGTTTCAGCCAATTTCGCCCAAAATCGTCTCGAGGACTCCCGATATGACGTTTCAGCCAATGTTGCCCAAAATCGTCCCGGGGACTCCCGGTATGACGTGTCAGCCAATGTTGCCCAAAATCGTCTCGGGGACTCCCGATATGACGTTTCAGCCAATTTCGCCCAAAATCGTCTCGGGGACTCCCGATATGACGTTTCAGCCAATTTCGCCCAAAATCGTCTCGGGGACTCCCGATATGACGTTTCAGCCAATTTCGCCAAAATCGTCTCGAGGACTCCCGATATGACGTTTCGCCAATTTCGCCCAAAATCGTCTCGAGGACTCCCGACATGACGTTTCAGCCAATTTTTGCCCAAAATCGTCTCGAGGACTCCCGATATGACGTTTCAGCCAATTTTGCCCAAAATCGTCTCGAGGACTCCCGATATGACGTTTCAGCCAATTTCGCCCAAAATCGTCTCGGGGACTCCCGATATGACGTTTCGCCCAAAATCGTCTCGAGGACTCCCGATATGACGTTTCAGCCAATTTCGCCCAAAATCGTCTCGAGGACTCCCGATATGACGTTTCAGCCAATTTCGCCCAAAATCGTCTCGAGGACTCCCGATATGACGTTTCAGCCAATTTCGCCCAAAATCGTCTCGAGGACTCCCGATATGACGTTGTGCCCAAAATCGTCTCGAGGACTCCCGATATGACGTTTCAGCCAATGTTGCCCAAAATCGTCCCGGGGACTCCCGATATGACGTTTCAGCCAATTTCGCCCAAAATCGTCTCGGGGACTCCCGATATGACGTTTCAGCCAATTTCGCCCAAAATCGTCTCGGGGACTCCCGATATGACGTTTCAGCCAATTTCGCCAAAATCGTCTCGGGGACTCCCGATATGACGTTTCAGCCAATGTTGCCCAAAATCGTCCCGGGGACTCCCGGTATGACGTTTCAGCCAATTTCGGCCAAAATCGTCTCGGGGACTCCCGATATGACGTTTCAGCCAATGTTGCCCAAAATCGTCCCGGGGACTCCCGGTATGACGTGTCAGCCAATGTTGCCCAAAATCGTCCCGGGGACTCCCGGTATGACGTTTCAGCCAATTTTGCCCAAAATCGTCTCGGGGGCTCCCGGTATGACGTTTCAGACGATTTCGCCCAAAATCGTCTCGGGGGCTCCCGATATGACGTTTCAGACAATTTCGCCCAAAATCGTCTCGGGGGCTCCCAATATGACGTTTCAGACAATTTCGCCCAAAATCGTCTCGAGGACTCCCGATATGACGTTTCGCCCAAAATCGTCTCGAGGACTCCCGATATGACGTTTCAGCCAATTTCGCCCAAAATCGTCTCGAGGACTCCCGATATGACGTTTCAGCCAATTTCGCCCAAAATCGTCTCGAGGACTCCCGATATGACGTTTCAGCCAATTTCGCCCAAAATCGTCTCGAGGACTCCCGATATGACGTTTCAGCCAATTTTGCCCAAAATCGTCTCGAGGACTCCCGATATGACGTTTCAGCCAATTTCGCCCAAAATCGTCTCGAGGACTCCCGATATGACGTTTCGCCCAAAATCGTCTCGAGGACTCCCGATATGACGTTTCGCCCAAAATCGTCTCGAGGACTCCCGATATGACGTTTCAGCCAATTTCGCCCAAAATCGTCTCGAGGACTCCCGATATGACGTTTCAGCCAATTTCGCCCAAAATCGTCTCGAGGACTCCCGATATGACGTTTTGCCCAAAATCGTCTCGAGGACTCCCGATATGACGTTTCAGCCAATGTTGCCCAAAATCGTCCCGGGGACTCCCGGTATGACGTGTCAGCCAATGTTGCCCAAAATCGTCTCGAGGACTCCCGACATGACGTTTCAGCCAATTTTGCCCAAAATCGTCTCTAGGACTCCCGATATGACGTTTCAGCCAATTTCGCCCAAAATCGTCTCGAGGACTCCCGATATGACGTTTCAGCCAATGTTGCCCAAAATCGTCCCGGGGACTCCCGGTATGACGTGTCAGCCAATGTTGCCCAAAATCGTCCCGGGGACTCCCGGTATGACGTTTCAGCCAATTTCGCCCAAAATCGTCTCGGGGACTCCCGATATGACGTTTAAGCCAATTTCGCCAAAATCGTCTCGGGGACTCCCGATATGACGTTTCAGCCAATTTTGCCCAAAATCGTCTCTAGGACTCCCGATACGACGTTTCAGCCAATTTCGCCCAAAATCTTCTCGAGGACTCCCGATATGACGTTTCGCCCAAAATCGTCTCGAGGACTCCCGATATGACGTTTCAGCCAATTTCGCCCAAAATCGTCTCGAGGACTCCCGATATGACGTTTCAGCCAATTTCGCCCAAAATCGTCTCGAGGACTCCCGATATGACGTTTCGCCCAAAATCGTCTCGAGGACTCCCGATATGACGTTTCAGCCAATGTTGCCCAAAATCGTCCCGGGGACTCCCGGTATGACGTGTCAGCCAATGTTGCCCAAAATCGTCCCGGGGACTCCCGGTATGACGTTTCAGCCAATTTTGCCCAAAATCGTCTCGGGGGCTCCCGGTATGACGTTTCAGACGATTTCGCCCAAAATCGTCTCGGGGACTCCCGATATGACGTTTTAGACAATTTCGCCCAAAATCGTCTCGGGGGCTCCCGATATGACGTTTTAGACAATTTCGCCCAAAATCGTCTCGGGGGCTCCCAATATGACGTTTCAGACAATTTCGCCCAAAATCGTCTCGAGGACTCCCGATATGACGTTTCGCCCAAAATCGTCCCGAGGACTCCCGATATGACGTTTCAGCCAATTTCGCCCAAAATCGTCTCGAGGACTCCCGATATGACGTTTCAGCCAATTTCGCCCAAAATCGTCTCGAGGACTCCCGATATGACGTTTCAGCCAATTTCGCCCAAAATCGTCTCGAGGACTCCCGACATGACGTTTCAGCCAATTTTTGCCCAAAATCGTCTCGAGGACTCCCGATATGACGTTTCAGCCAATTTTGCCCAAAATCGTCTCTAGTACTCCCGATATGACGTTTCAGCCAATTTCGCCCAAAATCGTCTCGAGGACTCCCGATATGACGTTGCAGCCAATTTCGCCCAAAATCGTCTCGAGGACTCCCAATATGACGTTTCAGCCAATTTCGCCCAAAATCGTCTCGAGGACTCCCGATATGACGTTGCAGCCAATTTCGCCCAAAATCGTCTCGAGGACTCCCGATATGACGTTTCGCCCAAAATCGTCTTGAGGACTCCCGATATGACGTTTCAGCCAATTTCACCCAAAATCGTCTCGAGGACTCCCGACATGACGTTTCAGCCAATTTTGCCCAAAATCGTCTCTAGGACTCCCGATATGACGTTTCAGCCAATTTCGCCCAAAATCGTCTCGAGGACTCCCGATATGACGTTTCAGCCAATTTCGCCCAAAATCGTCTCGAGGACTCCCGATATGACGTTTCAGCCAATTTTTGCCCAAAATCGTCTCGAGGACTCCCGATATGACGTTTCAGCCAATTTTGCCCAAAATCGTCTCTAGGCCTCCCGATATGACGTTTCAGCCAATTTCGCCCAAAATCGTCTCGAGGACTCCCGATATGACGTTTCGCCCAAAATCGTCTCGAGGACTACCGATATGACGTTTCAGCCAATTTCGCCCAAAATCGTCTCGAGGACTCCCGATATGACGTTTCGCCCAAAATCGTCTCGAGGACTCCCGATATGACGTTTCAGCCAATTTCGCCCAAAATCGTATCGAGGACTCCCGATATGACGTTTCAGCCAATTTCGCCCAAAATCGTCTCGAGGACTCCCGATATGACGTTTCGCCCAAAATCGTCTCGAGGACTCCCAATATGACGTGTCAGCCAATGTTGCCCAAAATCGTCCCGGGGACTCCCGGTATGACGTTTCAGCCAATTTTGCCCAAAATCGTCTCGAGGACTCCCGATATGACGTTTCAGCCAATTTTGCCCAAAATCGTCTCGAGGACTCCCGATATGACGTTTCAGCCAATTTCTCGAGGACTCCCGATATGACGTTTCAGCCAATTTTGCCCAAAATCGGCTCGAGGACTCCCGATATGACGTTTCAGCCAATTTTGCCCAAAATCGTCTCGAGGACTCCCGATATGACGTTTCAGCCAATTTTGCCCAAAATCGTCTCGAGGACTCCCGATATGACGTTTCAGCCAATTTCGCACAAAATCGTCTCGAGGACTCCCGATATGACGTTTCAGCCAATTTCGCCCAAAATCGTCTCGAGGACTCCCGATATGACGTTTCAGCCAATTTCGCCCAAAATCGTCTCGAGGACTCCCAATATGACGTTTCAGCCAATTTCGCCCAAAATCGTCTCGAGGACTCCCGATATGACGTTGCAGCCAATTTCGCCCAAAATCGTCTCGAGGACTCCCGATATGACGTTTCGCCCAAAATCGTCTCGAGGACTCCCGATATGACGTTTCAGCCAATTTCGCCCAAAATCGTCTCGAGGACTCCCGATATGACGTTTCAGCCAATTTCGCCCAAAATCGTCTCGAGGACTCCCGATATGACGTTGCAGCCAATTTCGCCCAAAATCGTCTCGAGGACTCCCGATATGACGTTTCGCCCAAAATCGTCTTGAGGACTCCCGATATGACGTTTCAGCCAATTTCGCCCAAAATCGTATCGAGGACTCCCGATATGACGTTTCAGCCAATTTCGCCCAAAATCGTCTCGAGGACTCCCGATATGACGTTTCAGCCAATTTCGCCCAAAATCGTCTCGAGGACTCCCGATATGACGTTTCAGCCAATTTCGCCCAAAATCGTCTCGAGGACTCCCAATATGACGTTTCAGCCAATTTCGCACAAAATCGTCTCGGGGACTCCCGACATGACGTTTCAGCCAATTTCGCCCAAAATCGTCTCGAGGACTCCCGATATGACGTTTCAGCCAATTTCGCACAAAATAGTCTCGAGGACTCCGGATATGACGTTTCAGCCAATTTCGCCCAAAATCGTCTCGAGGACTCCCGATATGACGTTTCAGCCAATTTCGCCCAAAATCGTCTCGAGGACTCCCAATATGACGTTTCAGCCAATTTCGCACAAAATCGTCTCGGGGACTCCCGACATGACGTTTCAGCCAATTTCAACCAAAATCGTCTCGAGGACTCCCGATATGATGTTTCGCCCAAAATCGTCTCGAGGACTCCCGACATGACGTTTCAGCCTGTTTGGCCCAAAATCGTCTCGGGGACTCCCGACATGACGTTGCAGACAATTTCGCCCAAAATCGTCTCGGGGGCTCCCGATATGACGTTTCGCCCAAAATCGTCTCGAGGACTCCCGACATGACGTTTCAGCCAATTTCGCCCAAAATCGTCTCGAGGACTCCCGATATGACGTTTCAGCCAATTTCGCCCAAAATCGTCTTGAGGACTCCCGATATGACGTTTCAGCCAATTTCGCCCAAAATCGTATCGAGGACTCCCGATATGACGTTTCAGCCAATTTTGCCCAAAATCGTCTCGAGGACTCCCGATATGACGTTTCAGCCAATTTCGCCAAAAATCGTCTCGAGGACTCCCGATATGACGTTTCAGCCAATTTCGCCAAAAATCGTCTCGAGGACTCCCGATATGACGTTTCAGCCAATTTCGCCAAAAATCGTCTCGAGGACTCCCGATATGACGTTTCAGCCAATTTCGCCCAAAATCGTCTCGAGGACTCCCGATATGACGTTTCAGCCAATTTCGACCAAAATCGTCTCGAGGACTCCCGATATGACGTTGCAGCCAATTTCGCCCAAAATCGTATCGAGGACTCCCGATATGACGTTTCAGCCAATTTCGCCCAAAATCGTCTCGAGGACTCCCGATATGACGTTTCGCTCAAAATAGTCTCGAGGACTCCCAATATGACGTGTCAGCCAATGTTGCCCAAAATCGTCCCGGGGACTCCCGGTATGACGTTTCAGCCAATTTTGCCCAAAATCGTCTCGGGGGCTCCCGATATGACGTTGCAGACAATTTCGCCCAAAATCTTCTCGGGGACTCCCGACATGACGTTTCAGCCAATTTCGCACAAAATCGTCTCGAGGACTCCGGATATGACGTTTCAGCCAATTTCGCCCAAAATCGTCTCGAGGACTCCCGATATGACGTTTCAGCCAATTTCTCGAGGACTCCCGATATGACGTTTCAGCCAATTTTGCCCAAAATCGGCTCGAGGACTCCCGATATGACGTTTCAGCCAATTTTGCCCAAAATCGTCTCGAGGACTCCCGATATGACGTTTCAGCCAATTTTGCCCAAAATCGTCTCGAGGACTCCCGATATGACGTTTCAGCCAATTTCGCACAAAATCGTCTCGAGGACTCCCGATATGACGTTTCAGCCAATTTCGCCCAAAATCGTCTCGAGGACTCCCGATATGACGTTTCAGCCAATTTCGCCCAAAATCGTCTCGAGGACTCCCAATATGACGTTTCAGCCAATTTCGCCCAAAATCGTCTCGAGGACTCCCGATATGACGTTGCAGCCAATTTCGCCCAAAATCGTCTCGAGGACTCCCGATATGACGTTTCGCCCAAAATCGTCTCGAGGACTCCCGATATGACGTTTCAGCCAATTTCGCCCAAAATCGTCTCGAGGACTCCCGATATGACGTTTCAGCCAATTTCGCCCAAAATCGTCTCGAGGACTCCCGATATGACGTTGCAGCCAATTTCGCCCAAAATCGTCTCGAGGACTCCCGATATGACGTTTCGCCCAAAATCGTCTTGAGGACTCCCGATATGACGTTTCAGCCAATTTCGCCCAAAATCGTATCGAGGACTCCCGATATGACGTTTCAGCCAATTTCGCCCAAAATCGTCTCGAGGACTCCCGATATGACGTTTCAGCCAATTTCGCCCAAAATCGTCTCGAGGACTCCCGATATGACGTTTCAGCCAATTTCGCCCAAAATCGTCTCGAGGACTCCCAATATGACGTTTCAGCCAATTTCGCACAAAATCGTCTCGGGGACTCCCGACATGACGTTTCAGCCAATTTCGCCCAAAATCGTCTCGAGGACTCCCGATATGACGTTTCAGCCAATTTCGCACAAAATAGTCTCGAGGACTCCGGATATGACGTTTCAGCCAATTTCGCCCAAAATCGTCTCGAGGACTCCCGATATGACGTTTCAGCCAATTTCGCCCAAAATCGTCTCGAGGACTCCCAATATGACGTTTCAGCCAATTTCGCACAAAATCGTCTCGGGGACTCCCGACATGACGTTTCAGCCAATTTCAACCAAAATCGTCTCGAGGACTCCCGATATGATGTTTCGCCCAAAATCGTCTCGAGGACTCCCGACATGACGTTTCAGCCTGTTTGGCCCAAAATCGTCTCGGGGACTCCCGACATGACGTTGCAGACAATTTCGCCCAAAATCGTCTCGGGGGCTCCCGATATGACGTTTCGCCCAAAATCGTCTCGAGGACTCCCGACATGACGTTTCAGCCAATTTCGCCCAAAATCGTCTCGAGGACTCCCGATATGACGTTTCAGCCAATTTCGCCCAAAATCGTCTTGAGGACTCCCGATATGACGTTTCAGCCAATTTCGCCCAAAATCGTATCGAGGACTCCCGATATGACGTTTCAGCCAATTTTGCCCAAAATCGTCTCGAGGACTCCCGATATGACGTTTCAGCCAATTTCGCCAAAAATCGTCTCGAGGACTCCCGATATGACGTTTCAGCCAATTTCGCCAAAAATCGTCTCGAGGACTCCCGATATGACGTTTCAGCCAATTTCGCCAAAAATCGTCTCGAGGACTCCCGATATGACGTTTCAGCCAATTTCGCCCAAAATCGTCTCGAGGACTCCCGATATGACGTTTCAGCCAATTTCGACCAAAATCGTCTCGAGGACTCCCGATATGACGTTGCAGCCAATTTCGCCCAAAATCGTATCGAGGACTCCCGATATGACGTTTCAGCCAATTTCGCCCAAAATCGTCTCGAGGACTCCCGATATGACGTTTCGCTCAAAATAGTCTCGAGGACTCCCAATATGACGTGTCAGCCAATGTTGCCCAAAATCGTCCCGGGGACTCCCGGTATGACGTTTCAGCCAATTTTGCCCAAAATCGTCTCGGGGGCTCCCGATATGACGTTGCAGACAATTTCGCCCAAAATCTTCTCGGGGACTCCCGACATGACGTTTCAGCCAATTTCGCACAAAATCGTCTCGAGGACTCCGGATATGACGTTTCAGCCAATTTCGCCCAAAATCGTCTCGAGGACTCCCGATATGACGTTTCAGCCAATTTCGCCCAAAATCGTCTTGAGGACTCCCGACATGACGTTTCAGCCAATTTTTGCCCAAAATCGTCGCGAGGACTCCCGATATGACGTTTCAGCCAATTTTGCCCAAAATCGTCTCTAGGACTCCCGATATGACGTTTCAGCCAATTTCGCCCAAAATCGTCTCGAGGACTCCCGATATGACGTTTCGCCCAAAATCGTCTCGAGGACTCCCGATATGACGTTTCAGCCAATTTCGCCCAAAATCGTCTCGAGGACTCCCGATATGACGTTTCAGCCAATTTCGCCCAAAATCGTCTCGAGGACTCCCGATATGACGTTTCAGCCAATTTTTGCCCAAAATCGTCTCGAGGACTCCCGACATGACGTTTCAGCCACATTTTGCCCAAAATCGTCTCGAGGACTCCCGACATGACGTTTCAGCCAATTTTGCCCAAAATCGTCTCTAGGACTCCCGATATGACGTTTCGCCCAAAATCGTCTCGAGGACTCCCGATATGACGTTTCAGCCAATTTTGCCCAAAATCGTCTCGAGGACTCCCGATATGACGTTTCAGACAATTTCGCCCAAAATCGTCTCGAGGACTCCCGATATGACGTTTCAGCCAATTTCGCCCAAAATCGTCTCGAGGACTCCCGATATGACGTTTCAGCCAATTTCGCACAAAATCGTCTCGAGGACTCCCGATATGACGTTTCAGCCAATTTCGCACAAAATCGTCTCGAGGACTCCCGATATGACGTTTCAGCCAATTTCGCACAAAATCGTCTCGAGGACTCCCGATATGACGTTTCAGACAATTTCGCACAAAATCGTCTCGAGGACTCCCGATATGACGTTTCAGACAATTTCGCACAAAATCGTCTCGAGGACTCCCGATATGACGTTTCAGACAATTTCGCCCAAAATCGTCTCGAGGACTCCCGATATGACGTTTCAGACAATTTCGCCCAAAATCGTCTCGAGGACTCCCAATATGACGTTTCAGCCAATTTCGCCCAAAATCGTCTCGAGGACTCCCGATATGACGTTTCAGACAATTTCGCCCAAAATCGTCTCGAGGACTCCCGATATGACGTTTCGCCCAAAATCGTCTCGAGGACTCCCGATATGACGTTTCGCCCAAAATCGTCTCGAGGACTCCCGATATGACGTTTCAGCCAATTTCGCCCAAAATCGTCTCGAGGACTCCCGATATGACGTTTCAGACAATTTCGCCCAAAATCGTCTCGAGGACTCCCGATATGACGTTTCAGCCAATTTTGCCCAAAATCGTCTCGAGGACTCCCAATATGACGTTTCAGCCAATTTCGCCCAAAATCGTCTCGAGGACTCCCGATATGACGTTGCAGCCAATTTCGCCCAAAATCGTCTCGAGGACTCCCGATATGACGTTTCGCCCAAAATCGTCTTGAGGACTCCCGATATGACGTTTCAGCCAATTTCGCCCAAAATCGTATCGAGGACTCCCGATATGACGTTTCAGCCAATTTCGCCCAAAATCGTCTCGAGGACTCCCGATATGACGTTTCGCCCAAAATCGTCTCGAGGACTCCCAATATGACGTGTCAGCCAATGTTGCCCAAAATCGTCCCGGGGACTCCCGGTATGACGTTTCAGCCAATTTTGCCCAAAATCGTCTCGAGGACTCCCGATATGACGTTTCAGCCAATTTCGCCCAAAATCGTCTCGAGGACTCCCGATATGACGTTTCAGCCAATTTCGCCCAAAATCGTCTCGAGGACTCCCGATATGACGTTTCAGCCAATTTCTCGAGGACTACCGATATGACATTTCAGCCAATTTCGACCAAAATCGTCTCGAGGACTCCCGATATGACGTTGCAGCCAATTTCGCCCAAAATCGTATCGAGGACTCCCGATATGACGTTTCAGCCAATTTCGCCCAAAATCGTCTCGAGGACTCCCGATATGACGTTTCGCCCAAAATAGTCTCGAGGACTCCCAATATGACGTGTCAGCCAATGTTGCCCAAAATCGTCCCGGGGACTCCCGGTATGACGTTTCAGCCAATTTTGCCCAAAATCGTCTCGGGGGCTCCCGATATGACGTTGCAGACAATTTCGCCCAAAATCGTCTCGAGGACTCCCGATATGACGTTTCAGCCAATTTTTGCCCAAAATCGTCTCGAGGACTCCCGACATGACGTTTCAGCCACATTTTGCCCAAAATCGTCTCGAGGACTCCCGACATGACGTTTCAGCCAATTTTGCCCAAAATCGTCTCTAGGACTCCCGATATGACGTTTCGCCCAAAATCGTCTCGAGGACTCCCGATATGACGTTTCAGCCAATTTTGCCCAAAATCGTCTCGAGGACTCCCGATATGACGTTTCAGCCAATTTCGCACAAAATCGATATGACGTTTCAGCCAATTTCGCACAAAATCGTCTCGAGGACTCCCGATATGACGTTTCAGCCAATTTCGCACAAAATCGTCTCGAGGACTCCCGATATGACGTTTCGCCCAAAATCGTCTCGAGGACTCCCGATATGACGTTTCGCCCAAAATCGTCTCGAGGACTCCCGATATGACGTTTCAGCCAATTTCGCCCAAAATCGTCTCGAGGACTCCCGATATGACGTTTCAGACAATTTCGCCCAAAATCGTCTCGAGGACTCCCGATATGACGTTTCAGACAATTTCGCCCAAAATCGTCTCGAGGACTCCCGATATGACGTTTCAGACAATTTCGCCCAAAATCGTCTCGAGGACTCCCGATATGACGTTTCAGACAATTTCGCCCAAAATCGTCTCGAGGACTCCCGATATGACGTTTCAGCCAATTTCGCCCAAAATCGTCTCGAGGACTCCCAATATGACGTTTCAGCCAATTTCGCCCAAAATCGTCTCGAGGACTCCCGATATGACGTTGCAGCCAATTTCGCCCAAAATCGTCTCGAGGACTCCCGATATGACGTTTCGCCCAAAATCGTCTTGAGGACTCCCGATATGACGTTTCAGCCAATTTCGCCCAAAATCGTATCGAGGACTCCCGATATGACGTTTCAGCCAATTTCGCCCAAAATCGTCTCGAGGACTCCCGATATGACGTTTCGCCCAAAATCGTCTCGAGGACTCCCAATATGACGTGTCAGCCAATGTTGCCCAAAATCGTCCCGGGGACTCCCGGTATGACGTTTCAGCCAATTTTGCCCAAAATCGTCTCGAGGACTCCCGATATGACGTTTCAGCCAATTTCGCCCAAAATCGTCTCGAGGACTCCCGACATGACGTTTCAGCCAATTTTGCCCAAAATCGTCTCTAGGACTCCCGATATGACGTTTCGCCCAAAATCGTCTCGAGGACTCCCGATATGACGTTTCAGCCAATTTTGCCCAAAATCGTCTCGAGGACTCCCGATATGACGTTTCAGCCAATTTCGCCCAAAATCGTCTCGGGGGCTCCCGATATGACGTTGCAGACAATTTCGCCCAAAATCGTCTCGGGGGCTCCCGATATGACGTTTCAGACAATTTCGCCCAAAATCGTCTCGAGGACTCCCGATATGACGTTTCAGCCAATTTCGCCCAAAATCGTCTCGAGGACTCCCGATATGACGTTTCAGCCAATTTCGCACAAAATCGTCTCGAGGACTCCCGATATGACGTTTCAGCCAATTTCGCACAAAATCGTCTCGAGGACTCCCGATATGACGTTTCAGCCAATTTCGCACAAAATCGTCTCGAGGACTCCCGATATGACGTTTCGCCCAAAATCGTCTCGAGGACTCCCGATATGACGTTTCGCCCAAAATCGTCTCGAGGACTCCCGATATGACGTTTCGCCCAAAATCGTCTCGAGGACTCCCGATATGACGTTTCAGCCAATTTCGCCCAAAATCGTCTCGAGGACTCCCGATATGACGTTTCAGACAATTTCGCCCAAAATCGTCTCGAGGACTCCCAATATGACGTTTCAGCCAATTTCGCCCAAAATCGTCTCGAGGACTCCCGATATGACGTTTCAGACAATTTCGCCCAAAATCGTCTCGAGGACTCCCGATATGACGTTTCAGCCAATTTCGCCCAAAATCGTCTCGAGGACTCCCAATATGACGTTTCAGCCAATTTCGCCCAAAATCGTCTCGAGGACTCCCGATATGACGTTGCAGCCAATTTCGCCCAAAATCGTCTCGAGGACTCCCGATATGACGTTTCGCCCAAAATCGTCTTGAGGACTCCCGATATGACGTTTCAGCCAATTTCGCCCAAAATCGTATCGAGGACTCCCGATATGACGTTTCAGCCAATTTCGCCCAAAATCGTCTCGAGGACTCCCGATATGACGTTTCGCCCAAAATCGTCTCGAGGACTCCCAATATGACGTGTCAGCCAATGTTGCCCAAAATCGTCCCGGGGACCCCCGATATGACGTTTCAGCCAATTTCGCCCAAAATCGTCTCGAGGACTCCCGATATGACGTTTCAGCCAATTTCGCCCAAAATCGTCTCGAGGACTCCCGATATGACGTTTCAGCCAATTTCTCGAGGACTCCCGATATGACGTTTCAGCCAATTTTGCCCAAAATCGGCTCGAGGACTCCCGATATGACGTTTCAGCCAATTTTGCCCAAAATCGTCTCGAGGACTCCCGATATGACGTTTCAGCCAATTTCGCCCAAAATCGTCTCGAGGACTCCCGATATGACGTTTCAGCCAATTTCGCCCAAAATCGTCTCGAGGACTCCCGATATGACGTTTCAGCCAATTTCGCCCAAAATCGTCTCGAGGACTCCCAATATGACGTTTCAGCCAATTTCGCCCAAAATCGTCTCGAGGACTCCCGATATGACGTTGCAGCCAATTTCGCCCAAAATCGTCTCGAGGACTCCCGATATGACGTTTCGCCCAAAATCGTCCCGAGGACTCCCGATATGACGTTTCAGCCAATTTCGCCCAAAATCGTCTCGAGGACTCCCGATATGACGTTTCAGCCAATTTCGCCCAAAATCGTCTCGAGGACTCCCGATATGACGTTTCAGCCAATTTCGCCCAAAATCGTCTCGAGGACTCCCGACATGACGTTTCAGCCAATTTTTGCCCAAAATCGTCTCGAGGACTCCCGATATGACGTTTCAGCCAATTTTGCCCAAAATCGTCTCGAGGACCCCCGATATGACGTTTCAGCCAATTTCGCCCAAAATCGTCTCGAGGACTCCCGATATGACGTTTCAGACAATTTCGCCCAAAATCGTCTCGAGGACTCCCGATATGACGTTTCAGCCAATTTTGCCCAAAATCGTCTCGAGGACTCCTGATATGACGTTTCAGCCAATTTCGCCCAAAATCATCTCGAGGACTCCCGATATGACGTTTCAGCCAATTTCGCCCAAAATCGTCTCGAGGACTCCCGATATGACGTTTCAGCCAATTTCGCCCAAAATCGTCTCGAGGACTCCCAATATGACGTTTCAGCCAATTTCGCCCAAAATCGTCTCGAGGACTCCCGATATGACGTTGCAGCCAATTTCGCCCAAAATCGTCTCGAGGACTCCCGATATGACGTTTCGCCCAAAATCGTCTTGAGGACTCCCGATATGACGTTTCAGCCAATTTCACCCAAAATCGTCTCGAGGACTCCCGACATGACGTTTCAGCCAATTTCGCCAAAATCGTCTCGGGGACTCCCGATATGACGTTTCAGCCAATTTTGCCCAAAATCGTCTCTAGGACTCCCGATATGACGTTTCAGCCAATTTCGCCCAAAATCGTCTCGAGGACTCCCGATATGACGTTTCAGCCAATTTCGCCCAAAATCGTCTCGAGGACTCCCGATATGACGTTTCAGCCAATTTTGCCCAAAATCGTCTCGGGGGCTCCCGGTATGACGTTTCAGACGATTTCGCCCAAAATCGTCTCGGGGACTCCCGATATCATGTTGCAGACAATTTCGCCCAAAATCGTCTCGGGGGCTCCCGATATGACGTTTTAGACAATTTCGCCCAAAATTGTCTCGGGGGCTCCCAATATGACGTTTCAGACAATTTCGCCCAAAATCGTCTCGAGGACTCCCGATATGACGTTTCAGCCAATTTTGCCCAAAATCGTCTCGAGGACTCCCGATATGACGTTTCAGCCAATTTCGCCCAAAATCGTCTCGAGGACTCCCGATATGACGTTTCAGCCAATTTCGCCAAAAATCGTCTCGAGGACTCCCGATATGACGTTGCAGCCAATTTCGCCCAAAATCGTCTCGAGGACTCCCGATATGACGTTTCGCCCAAAATCGTCTTGAGGACTCCCGACATGACGTTTCAGCCTGTTTGGCCCAAAATCGTATCGAGGACTCCCGATATGACGTTTCAGCCAATTTCGCCCAAAATCGTCTCGAGGACTCCCGATATGACGTTTCGCCCAAAATCGTCTCGAGGACTCCCAATATGACGTGTCAGCCAATGTTGCCCAAAATCGTCCCGGGGACTCCCGGTATGACGTTTCAGCCAATTTTGCCCAAAATCGTCTCGAGGACTCCCGATATGACGTTTCAGCCAATTTCGCCCAAAATCGTCTCGAGGACTCCCGATATGACGTTTCAGCCAATTTCTCGAGGACTCCCGATATGACGTTTCAGCCAATTTTGCCCAAAATCGGCTCGAGGACTCCCGATATGACGTTTCAGCCAATTTTGCCCAAAATCGTCTCGAGGACTCCCGATATGACGTTTCAGCCAATTTTGCCCAAAATCGTCTCGAGGACTCCCGATATGACGTTTCAGCCAATTTCGCCCAAAATCGTCTCGAGGACTCCCGATATGACGTTTCAGCCAATTTCGCCCAAAATCGTCTCGAGGACTCCCGATATGACGTTTCAGCCAATTTCGCCCAAAATCGTCTCGAGGACTCCCGATATGACGTTGCAGCCAATTTCGCCCAAAATCGTCTCGAGGACTCCCGATATGACGTTTCGCCCAAAATCGTCTCTAGGACTCCCGATATGACGTTTCAGCCAATTTCGCCCAAAATCGTCTCGAGGACTCCCGATATGACGTTTCGCCCAAAATCGTCTTGAGGACTCCCGATATGACGTTTCAGCCAATTTCGCCCAAAATCGTATCGAGGACTCCCGATATGACGTTTCAGCCAATTTCGCCCAAAATCGTCTCGAGGACTCCCGATATGACGTTTCAGCCAATTTCGCCCAAAATCGTCTCGAGGACTCCCGATATGACGTTTCGCCCAAAATCGTCTCGAGGACTCCCGATATGACGTTTCAGCCAATTTCGCCCAAAATCGTCTCGAGGACTCCCAATATGACGTTTCAGCCAATTTCGCACAAAATCGTCTCGGGGACTCCCGACATGACGTTTCAGCCAATTTCGCCCAAAATCGTCTCGAGGACTCCCGATATGACGTTTCAGCCAATTTCGCACAAAATAGTCTCGAGGACTCCGGATATGACGTTTCAGCCAATTTCGCCCAAAATCGTCTCGAGGACTCCCGATATGACGTTTCAGCCAATTTCGCCCAAAATCGTCTCGAGGACTCCCAATATGACGTTTCAGCCAATTTCGCACAAAATCGTCTCGGGGACTCCCGACATGACGTTTCAGCCAATTTCACCCAAAATCGTCTCGAGGACTCCCGATATGACGTTTCGCCCAAAATCGTCTCGAGGACTCCCGACATGACGTTTCAGCCTGTTTGGCCCAAAATCGTCTCGGGGACTCCCGACATGACGTTGCAGACAATTTCGCCCAAATCGTCTCGGGGGCTCCCGATATGACGTTTCGCCCAAAATCGTCTCGAGGACTCCCGACATGACGTTTCAGCCAATTTCGCCCAAAATCGTCTCGAGGACTCCCGATATGACGTTTCAGCCAATTTCGCCCAAAATCGTCTTGAGGACTCCCGATATGACGTTTCAGCCAATTTCGCCCAAAATCGTATCGAGGACTCCCGATATGACGTTTCAGCCAATTTTGCCCAAAATCGTCTCGAGGACTCCCGATATGACGTTTCAGCCAATTTCGCCAAATATCGTCTCGAGGACTCCCGATATGACGTTTCAGCCAATTTCGCCAAAAATCGTCTCGAGGACTCCCGATATGACGTTTCAGCCAATTTCGCCCAAAATCGTCTCGAGGACTCCCGATATGACGTTTCAGCCAATTTCGCCCAAAATCTTCTCGAGGACTCCCGATATGACGTTTCAGCCAATTTCGACCAAAATCGTCTCGAGGACTCCCGATATGACGTTGCAGCCAATTTCGCCCAAAATCGTATCGAGGACTCCCGATATGACGTTTCAGCCAATTTCGCCCAAAATCGTCTCGAGGACTCCCGATATGACGTTTCGCCCAAAATCGTCTCGAGGACTCCCAATATGACGTGTCAGCCAATGTTGCCCAAAATCGTCCCGGGGACTCCCGGTATGACGTTTCAGCCAATTTTGCCCAAAATCGTCTCGGGGGCTCCCGATATGACGTTGCAGACAATTTCGCCCAAAATCTTCTCGGGGACTCCCGATATGACGTTTCGCCCAAAATCGTCTCGAGGACTCCCGATATGACGTTTCAGCCAATTTTGCCCAAAATCGTCTCGAGGACTCCCGATATGACGTTGCAGACAATTTCGCCCAAAATCGTCTCGGGGGCTCCCGATATGACGTTGCAGACAATTTCGCCCAAAATCGTCTCAGGGGCTCCCGATATGACGTTTCAGACAATTTCGCCCAAAATCGTCTCGAGGACTCCCGATATGACGTTTCAGCCAATTTCGCCCAAAATCGTCTCGAGGACTCCCGATATGACGTTTCAGCCAATTTCGCACAAAATCGTCTCGAGGACTCCCGATATGACGTTTCAGCCAATTTCGCACAAAATCGTCTCGAGGACTCCCGATATGACGTTTCGCCCAAAATCGTCTCGAGGACTCCCGATATGACGTTTCGCCCAAAATCGTCTCGAGGACTCCCGATATGACGTTTCGCCCAAAATCGTCTCGAGGACTCCCGATATGACGTTTCAGCCAATTTCGCCCAAAATCGTCTCGAGGACTCCCGATATGACGTTTCAGACAATTTCGCCCAAAATCGTCTCGAGGACTCCCGATATGACGTTTCAGACAATTTCGCCCAAAATCGTCTCGAGGACTCCCAATATGACGTTTCAGCCAATTTCGCCCAAAATCGTCTCGAGGACTCCCGATATGACGTTTCAGACAATTTCGCCCAAAATCGTCTCGAGGACTCCCGATATGACGTTTCGCCCAAAATCGTCTCGAGGACTCCCGATATGACGTTTCGCCCAAAATCGTCTCGAGGACTCCCGATATGACGTTTCAGCCAATTTCGCCCAAAATCGTTTCGAGGACTCCCGATATGACGTTTCAGCCAATTTCGCCCAAAATCGTCTCGAGGACTCCCGATATGACGTTTCAGACAATTTCGCCCAAAATCGTCTCGAGGACTCCCGATATGACGTTTCAGCCAATTTTGCCCAAAATCGTCTCGAGGACTCCCGATATGACGTTTCAGCCAATTTCGCCAAAAATCGTCTCGAGGACTCCCGATATGACGTTTCAGCCAATTTCGCCCAAAATCGTCTCGAGGACTCCCGATATGACGTTTCAGCCAATTTCGCCCAAAATCGTCTCGAGGACTCCCGATATGACGTTTCAGCCAATTTCGCCCAAATCGTCTCGAGGACTCCCGATATGACGTTTCAGCCAATTTCGCCCAAAATCGTCTCGAGGACTCCCGATATGACGTTTCAGCCAATTTCGCCCAAAATCGTCTCGAGGACTCCCGATATGACGTTTCAGCCAATTTCGCCCAAAATCGTCTCGAGGACTCCCAATATGACGTTTCAGCCAATTTCGCCCAAAATCGTCTCGAGGACTCCCGATATGACGTTGCAGCCAATTTCGCCCAAAATCGTCTCGAGGACTCCCGATATGACGTTTCGCCCAAAATCGTCTTGAGGACTCCCGATATGACGTTTCAGCCAATTTCGCCCAAAATCGTATCGAGGACTCCCGATATGACGTTTCAGCCAATTTCGCCCAAATCGTCTCGAGGACTCCCGATATGACGTTTCGCCCAAAATCGTCTCGAGGACTCCCCAATATGACGTGTCAGCCAATGTTGCCCAAAATCGTCCCGGGGACTCCCGGTATGACGTTTCAGCCAATTTTGCCCAAAATCGTCTCGAGGACTCCCGATATGACGTTTCAGCCAATTTCGCCCAAAATCGTCTCGAGGACTCCCGATATGACGTTTCAGCCAATTTCGCCCAAAATCGTCTCGAGGACTCCCGATATGACGTTTCAGCCAATTTCTCGAGGACTCCCGATATGACATTTCAGCCAATTTCGACCAAAATCGTCTCGAGGACTCCCGATATGACGTTGCAGCCAATTTCCGCCCAAAATCGTATCGAGGACTCCCGATATGACGTTTCAGCCAATTTCGCCCAAAATGCTCTCGAGGACTCCCGATATGACGTTTCGCCCAAAATAGTCTCGAGGACTCCCAATATGACGTGTCAGCCAATGTTGCCCAAAATCGTCCCGGGGACTCCCGGTATGACGTTTCAGCCAATTTTGCCCAAAATCGTCTCGGGGGCTCCCGATATGACGTTGCAGACAATTTCGCCCAAAATCGTCTCGAGGACTCCCGATATGACGTTTCAGCCAATTTCGCCCAAAATCGTCTCGAGGACTCCCGATATGACGTTTCAGCAATTTTTGCCAAAATCGTCTCGAGGACTCCCGACATGACGTTTCAGCCACATTTTGCCCAAAATCGTCTCGAGGACTCCCGTAATGACGTTTCAGCCAATTTTGCCAAAATCGTCTCTAGGACTCCCGATATGACGTTTCGCCCAAATCGTCTCGAGGAAGGAAACGTCTAGGTATGACGTTTCAGCCAATTTGCCAAAATCGTCTCGAGGACTCCCGATATGACGTTTCAGCCAATTTCGCCCAAAATCCTCGGGGGCTCCCGATATGACGTTGCAGACAATTTCGCCCAAAATCGTCTCGGGCTCCCGATATGACGTTTCAGACAATTTCGCCCAAAATCGTCTCGAGGACTCCCGATATGACGTTTCAGCCAATTTCGCCCAAAATCGTCTCGAGGACTCCCGATATGACGTTTCAGCCAATTTCGCACAAAATCGTCTCGAGGACTCCCGATATGACGTTTCAGCCAATTTCGCACAAAATCGTCTCGAGGACTCCCGATATGACGTTTCAGCCAATTTCGCACAAAATCGTCTCGAGGACTCCCGATATGACGTTTCGCCCAAAATCGTCTCGAGGACTCCCGATATGACGTTTCGCCCAAAATCGTCTCGAGGACTCCCGATATGACGTTTCGCCCAAAATCGTCTCGAGGACTCCCGATATGACGTTTCAGCCAATTTCGCCCAAAATCGTCTCGAGGACTCCCGATATGACGTTTCAGACAATTTCGCCCAAAATCGTCTCGAGGACTCCCGATATGACGTTTCAGACAATTTCGCCCAAAATCGTCTCGAGGACTCCCGATATGACGTTTCAGACAATTTCGCCCAAAATCGTCTCGAGGACTCCCAATATGACGTTTCAGACAATTTCGCCCAAAATCGTCTCGAGGACTCCCGATATGACGTTTCAGACAATTTCGCCCAAAATCGTCTCGAGGACTCCCGATATGACGTTTCAGCCAATTTCGCCCAAAATCGTCTCGAGGACTCCCAATATGACGTTTCAGCCAATTTCGCCCAAAATCGTCTCGAGGACTCCCGATATGACGTTGCAGCCAATTTCGCCCAAAATCGTCTCGAGGACTCCCGATATGACGTTTCGCCCAAAATCGTCTTGAGGACTCCCGATATGACGTTTCAGCCAATTTCGCCCAAAATCGTATCGAGGACTCCCGATATGACGTTTCAGCCAATTTCGCCCAAAATCGTCTCGAGGACTCCCGATATGACGTTTCGCCCAAAATCGTCTCGAGGACTCCCAATATGACGTGTCAGCCAATGTTGCCCAAAATCGTCCCGGGGACTCCCGGTATGACGTTTCAGCCAATTTTGCCCAAAATCGTCTCGAGGACTCCCGATATGACGTTTCAGCCAATTTCGCACAAAATAGTCTCGAGGACTCCGGATATGACGTTTCAGCCAATTTCGCCCAAAATCGTCTCGAGGACTCCCGATATGACGTTTCAGCCAATTTCGCCCAAAATCGTCTCGAGGACTCCCAATATGACGTTTCAGCCAATTTCGCACAAAATCGTCTCGGGGACTCCCGACATGACGTTTCAGCCAATTTCACCCAAAATCGTCTCGAGGACTCCCGATATGACGTTTCGCCCAAAATCGTCTCGAGGACTCCCGACATGACGTTTCAGCCTGTTTGGCCCAAAATCGTCTCGGGGACTCCCGACATGACGTTGCAGACAATTTCGCCCAAATCGTCTCGGGGGCTCCCGATATGACGTTTCGCCCAAAATCGTCTCGAGGACTCCCGACATGACGTTTCAGCCAATTTCGCCCAAAATCGTCTCGAGGACTCCCGATATGACGTTTCAGCCAATTTCGCACAAAATAGTCTCGAGGACTCCGGATATGACGTTTCAGCCAATTTCGCCCAAAATCGTCTCGAGGACTCCCAATATGACGTTTCAGCCAATTTCGCACAAAATCGTCTCGGGGACTCCCGACATGACGTTTCAGCCAATTTCACCCAAAATCGTCTCGAGGACTCCCGATATGACGTTTCGCCCAAAATCGTCTCGAGGACTCCCGACATGACGTTTCAGCCTGTTTGGCCCAAAATCGTCTCGGGGACTCCCGACATGACGTTGCAGACAATTTCGCCCAAATCGTCTCGGGGGCTCCCGATATGACGTTTCGCCCAAAATCGTCTCGAGGACTCCCGACATGACGTTTCAGCCAATTTCGCCCAAAATCGTCTCGAGGACTCCCGATATGACGTTTCAGCCAATTTCGCCCAAAATCGTCTTGAGGACTCCCGATATGACGTTTCAGCCAATTTCGCCCAAAATCGTATCGAGGACTCCCGATATGACGTTTCAGCCAATTTTGCCCAAAATCGTCTCGAGGACTCCCGATATGACGTTTCAGCCAATTTCGCCAAATATCGTCTCGAGGACTCCCGATATGACGTTTCAGCCAATTTCGCCAAAAATCGTCTCGAGGACTCCCGATATGACGTTTCAGCCAATTTCGCCCAAAATCGTCTCGAGGACTCCCGATATGACGTTTCAGCCAATTTCGCCCAAAATCTTCTCGAGGACTCCCGATATGACGTTTCAGCCAATTTCGACCAAAATCGTCTCGAGGACTCCCGATATGACGTTGCAGCCAATTTCGCCCAAAATCGTATCGAGGACTCCCGATATGACGTTTCAGCCAATTTCGCCCAAAATCGTCTCGAGGACTCCCGATATGACGTTTCGCCCAAAATCGTCTCGAGGACTCCCAATATGACGTGTCAGCCAATGTTGCCCAAAATCGTCCCGGGGACTCCCGGTATGACGTTTCAGCCAATTTTGCCCAAAATCGTCTCGGGGGCTCCCGATATGACGTTGCAGACAATTTCGCCCAAAATCTTCTCGGGGACTCCCGATATGACGTTTCGCCCAAAATCGTCTCGAGGACTCCCGATATGACGTTTCAGCCAATTTTGCCCAAAATCGTCTCGAGGACTCCCGATATGACGTTGCAGACAATTTCGCCCAAAATCGTCTCAGGGGCTCCCGATATGACGTTTCAGACAATTTCGCCCAAAATCGTCTCGAGGACTCCCGATATGACGTTTCAGCCAATTTCGCCCAAAATCGTCTCGAGGACTCCCGATATGACGTTTCAGCCAATTTCGCACAAAATCGTCTCGAGGACTCCGGATATGACGTTTCAAGCAAATTTCGCACAAAATCGTCTCGAGGACACCCGATATGACGTTTCAGCCAATTTCGCACAAAATCGTCTCGAGGACTCCCGATATGACGTTTCGCCCAAAATCGTCTCGAGGACTCCCGATATGACGTTTCGCCCAAAATCGTCTCGAGGACTCCCGATATGACGTTTCGCCCAAAATCGTCTCGAGGACTCCCGATATGACGTTTCAGCCAATTTCGCCCAAAATCGTCTCGAGGACTCCCGATATGACGTTTCAGACAATTTCGCCCAAAATCGTCTCGAGGACTCCCGATATGACGTTTCAGACAATTTCGCCCAAAATCGTCTCGAG
Organism: Romanogobio albipinnatus; assembly: GCA_023566225.1. NCBI lineage: Eukaryota > Metazoa > Chordata > Actinopteri > Cypriniformes > Gobionidae > Romanogobio > Romanogobio albipinnatus. Next base: position 159,943 of record JAKRKY010000031.1, read on the forward strand.
GACTCCCAATATGACGTTTCAGCCAATTTCGCCCAAAATCGTCTCGAGGACTCCCGATATGACGTTTCAGACAATTTCGCCCAAAATCGTCTCGAGGACTCCCGATATGACGTTTCGCCCAAAATCGTCTCGAGGACTCCCGATATGACGTTTCGCCCAAAATCGTCTCGAGGACTCCCGATATGACGTTTCAGCCAATTTCGCCCAAAATCGTTTCGAGGACTCCCGATATGACGTTTCAGCCAATTTCGCCCAAAATCGTCTCGAGGACTCCCGATATGACGTTTCAGACAATTTCGCCCAAAATCGTCTCGAGGACTCCCGATATGACGTTTCAGCCAATTTTGCCCAAAATCGTCTCGAGGACTCCCGATATGACGTTTCAGCCAATTTCGCCAAAAATCGTCTCGAGGACTCCCGATATGACGTTTCAGCCAATTTCGCCCAAAATCGTCTCGAGGACTCCCGATATGACGTTTCAGCCAATTTCGCCCAAAATCGTCTCGAGGACTCCCGATATGACGTTTCAGCCAATTTCGCCCAAAATCGTCTCGAGGACTCCCGATATGACGTTTCAGCCAATTTCGCCCAAAATCGTCTCGAGGACTCCCGATATGACGTTTCAGCCAATTTCGCCCAAAATCGTCTCGAGGACTCCCAATATGACGTTTCAGCCAATTTCGCCCAAAATCGTCTCGAGGACTCCCGATATGACGTTGCAGCCAATTTCGCCCAAAATCGTCTCGAGGACTCCCGATATGACGTTTCGCCCAAAATCGTCTTGAGGACTCCCGATATGACGTTTCAGCCAATTTCGCCCAAAATCGTATCGAGGACTCCCGATATGACGTTTCAGCCAATTTCGCCCAAAATCGTCTCGAGGACTCCCGATATGACGTTTCGCCCAAAATCGTCTCGAGGACTCCCAATATGACGTGTCAGCCAATGTTGCCCAAAATCGTCCCGGGGACTCCCGGTATGACGTTTCAGCCAATTTTGCCCAAAATCGTCTCGAGGACTCCCGATATGACGTTTCAGCCAATTTCGCCCAAAATCGTCTCGAGGACTCCCGATATGACGTTTCAGCCAATTTCGCCCAAAATCGTCTCGAGGACTCCCGATATGACGTTTCAGCCAATTTCTCGAGGACTCCCGATATGACATTTCAGCCAATTTCGACCAAAATCGTCTCGAGGACTCCCGATATGACGTTGCAGCCAATTTCGCCCAAAATCGTATCGAGGACTCCCGATATGACGTTTCAGCCAATTTCGCCCAAAATCGTCTCGAGGACTCCCGATATGACGTTTCGCCCAAAATAGTCTCGAGGACTCCCAATATGACGTGTCAGCCAATGTTGCCCAAAATCGTCCCGGGGACTCCCGGTATGACGTTTCAGCCAATTTTGCCCAAAATCGTCTCGGGGGCTCCCGATATGACGTTGCAGACAATTTCGCCCAAAATCGTCTCGAGGACTCCCGATATGACGTTTCAGCCAATTTCGCCCAAAATCGTCTCGAGGACTCCCGATATGACGTTTCAGCCAATTTTTGCCCAAAATCGTCTCGAGGACTCCCGACATGACGTTTCAGCCACATTTTGCCCAAAATCGTCTCGAGGACTCCCGACATGACGTTTCAGCCAATTTTGCCCAAAATCGTCTCTAGGACTCCCGATATGACGTTTCGCCCAAAATCGTCTCGAGGACTCCCGATATGACGTTTCAGCCAATTTTGCCCAAAATCGTCTCGAGGACTCCCGATATGACGTTTCAGCCAATTTCGCCCAAAATCGTCTCGGGGGCTCCCGATATGACGTTGCAGACAATTTCGCCCAAAATCGACTCGGGGGCTCCCGATATGACGTTTCAGACAATTTCGCCCAAAATCGTCTCGAGGACTCCCGATATGACGTTTCAGACAATTTCGCCCAAAATCGTCTCGAGGACTCCCGATATGACGTTTCAGCCAATTTCGCACAAAATCGTCTCGAGGACTCCCGATATGACGTTTCAGCCAATTTCGCACAAAATCGTCTCGAGGACTCCCGATATGACGTTTCAGCCAATTTCGCACAAAATCGTCTCGAGGACTCCCGATATGACGTTTCGCCCAAAATCGTCTCGAGGACTCCCGATATGACGTTTCGCCCAAAATCGTCTCGAGGACTCCCGATATGACGTTTCGCCCAAAATCGTCTCGAGGACTCCCGATATGACGTTTCAGCCAATTTCGCCCAAAATCGTCTCGAGGACTCCCGATATGACGTTTCAGACAATTTCGCCCAAAATCGTCTCGAGGACTCCCGATATGACGTTTCAGACAATTTCGCCCAAAATCGTCTCGAGGACTCCCGACATGACGTTTCAGACAATTTCGCCCAAAATCGTCTCGAGGACTCCCGATATGACGTTTCAGCCAATTTCGCCCAAAATCGTCTCGAGGACTCCCAATATGACGTTTCAGCCAATTTCGCCCAAAATCGTCTCGAGGACTCCCGATATGACGTTGCAGCCAATTTCGCCCAAAATCGTCTCGAGGACTCCCGATATGACGTTTCGCCCAAAATCGTCTTGAGGACTCCCGATATGACGTTTCAGCCAATTTCGCCCAAAATCGTATCGAGGACTCCCGATATGACGTTTCAGCCAATTTCGCCCAAAATCGTCTCGAGGACTCCCGATATGACGTTTCGCCCAAAATCGTCTCGAGGACTCCCAATATGACGTGTCAGCCAATGTTGCCCAAAATCGTCCCGGGGACTCCCGGTATGACGTTTCAGCCAATTTTGCCCAAAATCGTCTCGAGGACTCCCGATATGACGTTTCAGCCAATTTCGCCCAAAATCGTCTCGAGGACTCCCGACATGACGTTTCAGCCAATTTTGCCCAAAATCGTCTCTAGGACTCCCGATATGACGTTTCGCCCAAAATCGTCTCGAGGACTCCCGATATGACGTTTCAGCCAATTTTGCCCAAAATCGTCTCGAGGACTCCCGATATGACGTTTCAGCCAATTTCGCCCAAAATCGTCTCGGGGGCTCCCGATATGACGTTGCAGACAATTTCGCCCAAAATCGTCTCGGGGGCTCCCGATATGACGTTTCAGACAATTTCGCCCAAAATCGTCTCGAGGACTCCCGATATGACGTTTCAGCCAATTTCGCCCAAAATCGTCTCGAGGACTCCCGATATGACGTTTCAGCCAATTTCGCACAAAATCGTCTCGAGGACTCCCGATATGACGTTTCAGCCAATTTCGCACAAAATCGTCTCGAGGACTCCCGATATGACGTTTCAGCCAATTTCGCACAAAATCGTCTCGAGGACTCCCGATATGACGTTTCGCCCAAAATCGTCTCGAGGACTCCCGATATGACGTTTCGCCCAAAATCGTCTCGAGGACTCCCGATATGACGTTTCGCCCAAAATCGTCTCGAGGACTCCCGATATGACGTTTCAGCCAATTTCGCCCAAAATCGTCTCGAGGACTCCCGATATGACGTTTCAGACAATTTCGCCCAAAATCGTCTCGAGGACTCCCGATATGACGTTTCAGACAATTTCGCCCAAAATCGTCTCGAGGACTCCCAATATGACGTTTCAGCCAATTTCGCCCAAAATCGTCTCGAGGACTCCCGATATGACGTTTCAGACAATTTCGCCCAAAATCGTCTCGAGGACTCCCGATATGACGTTGCAGCCAATTTCGCCCAAAATCGTCTCGAGGACTCCCGATATGACGTTTCGCCCAAAATCGTCTTGAGGACTCCCGATATGACGTTTCAGCCAATTTCGCCCAAAATCGTATCGAGGACTCCCGATATGACGTTTCAGCCAATTTCGCCCAAAATCGTCTCGAGGACTCCCGATATGACGTTTCGCCCAAAATCGTCTCGAGGACTCCCAATATGACGTTTCAGCCAATTTTGCCCAAAATCGTCTCGAGGACTCCTGATATGACGTTTCAGCCAATTTCGCCCAAAATCATCTCGAGGACTCCCGATATGACGTTTCAGCCAATTTCGCCCAAAATCGTCTCGAGGACTCCCGACATGACGTTTCAGCCTGTTTGGCCCAAAATCGTCTCGGGGACTCCCGACATGACGTTGCAGACAATTTCGCCCAAAATCGTCTCGGGGGCTCCCGATATGACGTTTCGCCCAAAATCGTCTCGAGGACTCCCGACATGACGTTTCAGCCAATTTCGCCCAAAATCGTCTCGAGGACTCCCGATATGACGTTTCAGCCAATTTCGCCCAAAATCGTCTTGAGGACTCCCGATATGACGTTTCAGCCAATTTCGCCCAAAATCGTATCGAGGACTCCCGATATGACGTTTCAGCCAATTTTGCCCAAAATCGTCTCGAGGACTCCCGATATGACGTTTCAGCCAATTTCGCCAAATATCGTCTCGAGGACTCCCGATATGACGTTTCAGCCAATTTCGCCAAAAATCGTCTCGAGGACTCCCGATATGACGTTTCAGCCAATTTCGCCCAAAATCGTCTCGAGGACTCCCGATATGACGTTTCAGCCAATTTCGCCCAAAATCTTCTCGAGGACTCCCGATATGACGTTTCAGCCAATTTCGACCAAAATCGTCTCGAGGACTCCCGATATGACGTTGCAGCCAATTTCGCCCAAAATCGTATCGAGGACTCCCGATATGACGTTTCAGCCAATTTCGCCCAAAATCGTCTCGAGGACTCCCGATATGACGTTTCGCCCAAAATCGTCTCGAGGACTCCCAATATGATGTGTCAGCCAATGTTGCCCAAAATCGTCCCGGGGACTCCCGGTATGACGTTTCAGCCAATTTTGCCCAAAATCGTCTCGGGGGCTCCCGATATGACGTTGCAGACAATTTCGCCCAAAATCTTCTCGGGGACTCCCGACATGACGTTTCAGCCAATTTCGCACAAAATCGTCTCGAGGACTCCGGATATGACGTTTCAGCCAATTTCGCCCAAAATCGTCTCGAGGACTCCCGATATGACGTTTCAGCCAATTTCGCCCAAAATCGTCTTGAGGACTCCCGACATGACGTTTCAGCCAATTTTTGCCCAAAATCGTCTCGAGGACTCCCGATATGACGTTTCAGCCAATTTCGCCCAAAATCGTCTCGAGGACTCCCGATATGACGTTTCAGCCAATTTCGCCCAAAATCGTCTCGAGGACTCCCGATATGACGTTTCAGCCAATTTTTGCCCAAAATCGTCTCGAGGACTCCCGACATGACGTTTCAGCCACATTTTGCCCAAAATCGTCTCGAGGACTCCCGACATGACGTTTCAGCCAATTTTGCCCAAAATCGTCTCTAGGACTCCCGATATGACGTTTCGCCCAAAATCGTCTCGAGGACTCCCGATATGACGTTTCAGCCAATTTCGCCCAAAATCGTCTCGAGGACTCCCGATATGACGTTTCAGCCAATTTCGCACAAAATCGTCTCGAGGACTCCCGATATGACGTTTCAGCCAATTTCGCACAAAATCGTCTCGAGGACTCCCGATATGACGTTTCGCCCAAAATCGTCTCGGGGGCTCCCGATATGACGTTTCAGCCAATTTCGCCCAAAATCGTCTCGAGGACTCCCGATATGACGTTTCAGCCAATTTAGCACAAAATCGTCTCGAGGACTCCCGATATGACGTTTCAGCCAATTTCGCACAAAATCGTCTCGAGGACTCCCGATATGACGTTTCAGCCAATTTCGCACAAAATCGTCTCGAGGACTCCCGATATGACGTTTCGCCCAAAATCGTCTCGAGGACTCCCGATATGACGTTTCGCCCAAAATCGTCTCGAGGACTCCCGATATGACGTTTCAGCCAATTTCGCCCAAAATCGTTTCGAGGACTCCCGATATGACGTTTCAGCCAATTTCGCCCAAAATCGTCTCGAGGACTCCCGATATGACGTTTCAGACAATTTCGCCCAAAATCGTCTCGAGGACTCCCGATATGACGTTTCAGCCAATTTCGCCCAAAATCGTCTCGAGGACTCCCGATATGACGTTTCAGCCAATTTTTGCCCAAAATCGTCTCGAGGACTCCCGACATGACGTTTCAGCCACATTTTGCCCAAAATCGTCTCGAGGACTCCCGACATGACGTTTCAGCCAATTTTGCCCAAAATCGTCTCTAGGACTCCCGATATGACGTTTCGCCCAAAATCGTCTCGAGGACTCCCGATATGACGTTTCAGCCAATTTCGCCCAAAATCGTCTCGAGGACTCCCGATATGACGTTTCAGCCAATTTCGCACAAAATCGTCTCGAGGACTCCCGATATGACGTTTCAGCCAATTTCGCACAAAATCGTCTCGAGGACTCCCGATATGACGTTTCGCCCAAAATCGTCTCGAGGACTCCCGATATGACGTTGCAGCCAATTTCGCCCAAAATCGTATCGAGGACTCCCGATATGACGTTGCAGACAATTTCGCCCAAAATCGTCTTGAGGACTCCCGACATGACGTTTCAGCCAATTTTTGCCCAAAATCGTCTCGAGGACTCCCGATATGACGTTTCAGCCAATTTTGCCCAAAATCGTCTCTAGGACTCCCGATATGACGTTTCAGCCAATTTCGCCCAAAATCGTCTCGAGGACTCCCGATATGACGTTTCGCCCAAAATCGTCTCGAGGACTCCCGATATGACGTTTCAGCCAATTTCGCCCAAAATCGTCTCGAGGACTCCCGATATGACGTTTCAGCCAATTTCGCCCAAAATCGTCTCGAGGACTCCCGATATGACGTTTCAGCCAATTTTTGCCCAAAATCGTCTCGAGGACTCCCGACATGACGTTTCAGCCACATTTTGCCCAAAATCGTCTCGAGGAATCCCGACATGACGTTTCAGCCAATTTTGCCCAAAATCGTCTCTAGGACTCCCGATATGACGTTTCGCCCAAAATCGTCTCGAGGACTCCCGATATGACGTTTCAGCCAATTTCGCCCAAAATCGTCTCGAGGACTCCCGATATGACGTTTCAGCAAATTTCGCCCAAAATCGTCTCGGGGGCTCCCGATATGACGTTTCGCCCAAAATCGTCTCGAGGACTCCCGATATGACGTTTCAGCCAATTTCGCCCAAAATCGTCTCGAGGACTCCCGATATGACGTTTCAGCCAATTTCGCCCAAAATCTTCTCGAGGACTCCCGATATGACGTTTCAGCCAATTTCGACGAAAATCGTCTCGAGGACTCCCGATATGACGTTTCAGCCAATTTCGCACAAAATCGTCTCGAGGACTCCCGATATGACGTTTCAGCCAATTTCGCACAAAATCGTCTCGAGGACTCCCGATATGACGTTTCAGCCAATTTCGCACAAAATCGTCTCGAGGACTCCCGATATGACGTTTCGCCCAAAATCGTCTCGAGGACTCCCGATATGACGTTTCGCCCAAAATCGTCTCGAGGACTCCCGATATGACGTTTCAGCCAATTTCGCCCAAAATCGTTTCGAGGACTCCCGATATGACGTTTCAGCCAATTTCGCCCAAAATCGTCTCGAGGACTCCCGATATGACGTTTCAGACAATTTCGCCCAAAATCGTCTCGAGGACTCCCGATATGACGTTTCAGACAATTTCGCCCAAAATCGTCTCGAGGACTCCCAATATGACGTTTCAGCCAATTTCGCCCAAAATCGTCTCGAGGACTCCCGATATGACGTTTCAGACAATTTCGCCCAAAATCGTCTCGAGGACTCCCGATATGACGTTTCGCCCAAAATCGTCTCGAGGACTCCCGATATGACGTTTCAGCCAATTTCGCCCAAAATCGTCTCGAGGACTCCCGATATGACGTTTCAGCCAATTTCGCCCAAAATCGTCTCGAGGACTCCCGATATGACGTTTCAGCCAATTTCGCCCAAAATCGTCTCGAGGACTCCCAATATGACGTTTCAGCCAATTTCGCCCAAAATCGTCTCGAGGACTCCCGATATGACGTTGCAGCCAATTTCGCCCAAAATCGTCTCGTGGACTCCCGATATGACGTTTCGCCCAAAATCGTCTTGAGGACTCCCAATATGACGTGTCAGCCAATGTTGCCCAAAATCGTCCCGGGGACTCCCGGTATGACGTTTCAGCCAATTTCGCCCAAAATCGTCTCGAGGACTCCCGATATGACGTTTCAGCCAATTTCGCCCAAAATCGTCTCGAGGACTCCCGATATGACGTTTCAGCCAATTTCTCGAGGACTCCCGATATGACGTTTCAGCCAATTTTGCCCAAAATCGGCTCGAGGACTCCCGATATGACGTTTCAGCCAATTTTGCCCAAAATCGTCTCGAGGACTCCCGATATGACGTTTCAGCCAATTTTGCCCAAAATCGTCTCGAGGACTCCCGATATGACGTTTCAGCCAATTTCGCCCAAAATCGTCTCGAGGACTCCCGATATGACGTTTCAGCCAATTTCGCCCAAAATCGTCTCGAGGACTCCCAATATGACGTTTCAGCCAATTTCGCCCAAAATCGTCTCGAGGACTCCCGATATGACGTTGCAGCCAATTTCGCCCAAAATCGTCTCGAGGACTCCCGATATGACGTTTCGCCCAAAATCGTCTTGAGGACTCCCGATATGACGTTTCAGCCAATTTCGCCCAAAATCTTCTCGAGGACTCCCGATATGACGTTTCAGCCAATTTCGACGAAAATCGTCTCGAGGACTCCCGATATGACGTTTCAGCCAATTTCGCACAAAATCGTCTCGAGGACTCCCGATATGACGTTTCAGCCAATTTCGCACAAAATCGTCTCGAGGACTCCCGATATGACGTTTCAGCCAATTTCGCACAAAATCGTCTCGAGGACTCCCGATATGACGTTTCGCCCAAAATCGTCTCGAGGACTCCCGATATGACGTTTCGCCCAAAATCGTCTCGAGGACTCCCGATATGACGTTTCAGCCAATTTCGCCCAAAATCGTCTCTAGGACTCCCGATATGACGTTTCGCCCAAAATCGTCTCGAGGACTCCCGATATGACGTTTCAGCCAATTTTGCCCAAAATCGTCTCGAGGACTCCCGATATGACGTTTCAGCCAATTTCGCCCAAAATCGTCTCGGGGGCTCCCGATATGACGTTGCAGACAATTTCGCCCAAAATCGACTCGGGGGCTCCCGATATGACGTTTCAGACAATTTCGCCCAAAATCGTCTCGAGGACTCCCGATATGACGTTTCAGACAATTTCGCCCAAAATCGTCTCGAGGACTCCCGATATGACGTTTCAGCCAATTTCGCACAAAATCGTCTCGAGGACTCCCGATATGACGTTTCAGCCAATTTCGCACAAAATCGTCTCGAGGACTCCCGATATGACGTTTCAGCCAATTTCGCACAAAATCGTCTCGAGGACTCCCGATATGACGTTTCGCCCAAAATCGTCTCGAGGACTCCCGATATGACGTTTCGCCCAAAATCGTCTCGAGGACTCCCGATATGACGTTTCGCCCAAAATCGTCTCGAGGACTCCCGATATGACGTTTCAGCCAATTTCGCCCAAAATCGTCTCGAGGACTCCCGATATGACGTTTCAGACAATTTCGCCCAAAATCGTCTCGAGGACTCCCGATATGACGTTTCAGACAATTTCGCCCAAAATCGTCTCGAGGACTCCCGACATGACGTTTCAGACAATTTCGCCCAAAATCGTCTCGAGGACTCCCGATATGACGTTTCAGCCAATTTCGCCCAAAATCGTCTCGAGGACTCCCAATATGACGTTTCAGCCAATTTCGCCCAAAATCGTCTCGAGGACTCCCGATATGACGTTGCAGCCAATTTCGCCCAAAATCGTCTCGAGGACTCCCGATATGACGTTTCGCCCAAAATCGTCTTGAGGACTCCCGATATGACGTTTCAGCCAATTTCGCCCAAAATCGTATCGAGGACTCCCGATATGACGTTTCAGCCAATTTCGCCCAAAATCGTCTCGAGGACTCCCGATATGACGTTTCGCCCAAAATCGTCTCGAGGACTCCCAATATGACGTGTCAGCCAATGTTGCCCAAAATCGTCCCGGGGACTCCCGGTATGACGTTTCAGCCAATTTTGCCCAAAATCGTCTCGAGGACTCCCGATATGACGTTTCAGCCAATTTCGCCCAAAATCGTCTCGAGGACTCCCGACATGACGTTTCAGCCAATTTTGCCCAAAATCGTCTCTAGGACTCCCGATATGACGTTTCGCCCAAAATCGTCTCGAGGACTCCCGATATGACGTTTCAGCCAATTTTGCCCAAAATCGTCTCGAGGACTCCCGATATGACGTTTCAGCCAATTTCGCCCAAAATCGTCTCGGGGGCTCCCGATATGACGTTGCAGACAATTTCGCCCAAAATCGTCTCGGGGGCTCCCGATATGACGTTTCAGACAATTTCGCCCAAAATCGTCTCGAGGACTCCCGATATGACGTTTCAGCCAATTTCGCCCAAAATCGTCTCGAGGACTCCCGATATGACGTTTCAGCCAATTTCGCACAAAATCGTCTCGAGGACTCCCGATATGACGTTTCAGCCAATTTCGCACAAAATCGTCTCGAGGACTCCCGATATGACGTTTCAGCCAATTTCGCACAAAATCGTCTCGAGGACTCCCGATATGACGTTTCGCCCAAAATCGTCTCGAGGACTCCCGATATGACGTTTCGCCCAAAATCGTCTCGAGGACTCCCGATATGACGTTTCGCCCAAAATCGTCTCGAGGACTCCCGATATGACGTTTCAGCCAATTTCGCCCAAAATCGTCTCGAGGACTCCCGATATGACGTTTCAGACAATTTCGCCCAAAATCGTCTCGAGGACTCCCGATATGACGTTTCAGACAATTTCGCCCAAAATCGTCTCGAGGACTCCCAATATGACGTTTCAGCCAATTTCGCCCAAAATCGTCTCGAGGACTCCCGATATGACGTTTCAGACAATTTCGCCCAAAATCGTCTCGAGGACTCCCGATATGACGTTGCAGCCAATTTCGCCCAAAATCGTCTCGAGGACTCCCGATATGACGTTTCGCCCAAAATCGTCTTGAGGACTCCCGATATGACGTTTCAGCCAATTTCGCCCAAAATCGTATCGAGGACTCCCGATATGACGTTTCAGCCAATTTCGCCCAAAATCGTCTCGAGGACTCCCGATATGACGTTTCGCCCAAAATCGTCTCGAGGACTCCCAATATGACGTTTCAGCCAATTTTGCCCAAAATCGTCTCGAGGACTCCTGATATGACGTTTCAGCCAATTTCGCCCAAAATCGTCTCGAGGACTCCCGATATGACGTTTCAGCCAATTTCGCCCAAAATCGTCTCGAGGACTCCCAATATGACGTTTCAGCCAATTTCGCCCAAAATCGTCTCGAGGACTCCCGATATGACGTTGCAGCCAATTTCGCCCAAAATCGTCTCGAGGACTCCCGATATGACGTTTCGCCCAAAATCGTCTTGAGGACTCCCGATATGACGTTTCAGCCAATTTCACCCAAAATCGTCTCGAGGACTCCCGACATGACGTTTCAGCCAATTTCGCCAAAATCGTCTCGGGGACTCCCGATATGTTGTTTCAGCCAATTTTGCCCAAAATCGTCTCTAGGACTCCCGATATGACGTTTCAGCCAATTTCGCCCAAAATCGTCTCGAGGACTCCCGATATGACGTTTCAGCCAATTTCGCCCAAAATCGTCTCGGGGGCTCCCGGTATGACGTTTCAGACGATTTCGCCCAAAATCGTCTCGGGGACTCCCGATATCATGTTGCAGACAATTTCGCCCAAAATCGTCTCGGGGGCTCCCGATATGACGTTTTAGACAATTTCGCCCAAAATTGTCTCGGGGGCTCCCAATATGACGTTTCAGACAATTTCGCCCAAAATCGTCTCGAGGACTCCCGATATGACGTTTCGCCCAAAATCGTCTCGAGGACTCCCGATATGACGTTTCAGCCAATTTTGCCCAAAATCGTCTCGAGGACTCCCGATATGACGTTTCAGCCAATTTCGCCCAAAATCGTCTCGAGTACTCCCGATATGACGTTTCAGCCAATTTCGCCCAAAATCGTCTCGAGGACTCCCGACATGACGTTTCAGCCAATTTCACCCAAAATCGTCTCGAGGACTCCCGATATGACGTTTCGCCCAAAATCGTCTCGAGGACTCCCGACATGACGTTTCAGCCTGTTTGGCCCAAAATCGTCTCGGGGACTCCCGACATGACGTTGCAGACAATTTCGCCCAAAATCGTCTCGGGGGCTCCCGATATGACGTTTCGCCCAAAATCGTCTCGAGGACTCCCGACATGACGTTTCAGCCAATTTCGCCCAAAATCGTCTCGAGGACTCCCGATATGACGTTTCAGCCAATTTCGCCCAAAATCGTCTTGAGGACTCCCGATATGACGTTTCAGCCAATTTCGCCCAAAATCGTATCGAGGACTCCCGATATGACGTTTCAGCCAATTTTGCCCAAAATCGTCTCGAGGACTCCCGATATGACGTTTCAGCCAATTTCGCCAAATATCGTCTCGAGGACTCCCGATATGACGTTTCAGCCAATTTCGCCAAAAATCGTCTCGAGGACTCCCGATATGACGTTTCAGCCAATTTCGCCCAAAATCGTCTCGAGGACTCCCGATATGACGTTTCAGCCAATTTCGCCCAAAATCTTCTCGAGGACTCCCGATATGACGTTTCAGCCAATTTCGACCAAAATCGTCTCGAGGACTCCCGATATGACGTTGCAGCCAATTTCGCCCAAAATCGTATCGAGGACTCCCGATATGACGTTTCAGCCAATTTCGCCCAAAATCGTCTCGAGGACTCCCGATATGACGTTTCGCCCAAAATCGTCTCGAGGACTCCCAATATGACGTGTCAGCCAATGTTGCCCAAAATCGTCCCGGGGACTCCCGGTATGACGTTTCAGCCAATTTTGCCCAAAATCGTCTCGGGGGCTCCCGATATGACGTTGCAGACAATTTCGCCCAAAATCTTCTCGGGGACTCCCGACATGACGTTTCAGCCAATTTCGCACAAAATCGTCTCGAGGACTCCGGATATGACGTTTCAGCCAATTTCGCCCAAAATCGTCTCGAGGACTCCCGATATGACGTTTCAGCCAATTTCGCCCAAAATCGTCTTGAGGACTCCCGACATGACGTTTCAGCCAATTTTTGCCCAAAATCGTCTCGAGGACTCCCGATATGACGTTTCAGCCAATTTCGCCCAAAATCGTCTCGAGGACTCCCGATATGACGTTTCAGCCAATTTCGCCCAAAATCGTCTCGAGGACTCCCGATATGACGTTTCAGCCAATTTTTGCCCAAAATCGTCTCGAGGACTCCCGACATGACGTTTCAGCCACATTTTGCCCAAAATCGTCTCGAGGACTCCCGACATGACGTTTCAGCCAATTTTGCCCAAAATCGTCTCTAGGACTCCCGATATGACGTTTCGCCCAAAATCGTCTCGAGGACTCCCGATATGACGTTTCAGCCAATTTCGCCCAAAATCGTCTCGAGGACTCCCGATATGACGTTTCAGCCAATTTCGCACAAAATCGTCTCGAGGACTCCCGATATGACGTTTCAGCCAATTTCGCACAAAATCGTCTCGAGGACTCCCGATATGACGTTTCGCCCAAAATCGTCTCGGGGGCTCCCGATATGACGTTTCAGCCAATTTCGCCCAAAATCGTCTCGAGGACTCCCGATATGACGTTTCAGCCAATTTAGCACAAAATCGTCTCGAGGACTCCCGATATGACGTTTCAGCCAATTTCGCACAAAATCGTCTCGAGGACTCCCGATATGACGTTTCAGCCAATTTCGCACAAAATCGTCTCGAGGACTCCCGATATGACGTTTCGCCCAAAATCGTCTCGAGGACTCCCGATATGACGTTTCGCCCAAAATCGTCTCGAGGACTCCCGATATGACGTTTCAGCCAATTTCGCCCAAAATCGTTTCGAGGACTCCCGATATGACGTTTCAGCCAATTTCGCCCAAAATCGTCTCGAGGACTCCCGATATGACGTTTCAGACAATTTCGCCCAAAATCGTCTCGAGGACTCCCGATATGACGTTTCAGCCAATTTCGCCCAAAATCGTCTCGAGGACTCCCGATATGACGTTTCAGCCAATTTTTGCCCAAAATCGTCTCGAGGACTCCCGACATGACGTTTCAGCCACATTTTGCCCAAAATCGTCTCGAGGACTCCCGACATGACGTTTCAGCCAATTTTGCCCAAAATCGTCTCTAGGACTCCCGATATAACGTTTCGCCCAAAATCGTCTCGAGGACTCCCGATATGACGTTTCAGCCAATTTCGCCCAAAATCGTCTCGAGGACTCCCGATATGACGTTTCAGCCAATTTCGCACAAAATCGTCTCGAGGACTCCCGATATGACGTTTCAGCCAATTTCGCACAAAATCGTCTCGAGGACTCCCGATATGACGTTTCGCCCAAAATCGTCTCGAGGACTCCCGATATGACGTTGCAGCCAATTTCGCCCAAAATCGTATCGAGGACTCCCGATATGACGTTGCAGACAATTTCGCCCAAAATCGTCTTGAGGACTCCCGACATGACGTTTCAGCCAATTTTTGCCCAAAATCGTCTCGAGGACTCCCGATATGACGTTTCAGCCAATTTTGCCCAAAATCGTCTCTAGGACTCCCGATATGACGTTTCAGCCAATTTCGCCCAAAATCGTCTCGAGGACTCCCGATATGACGTTTCGCCCAAAATCGTCTCGAGGACTCCCGATATGACGTTTCAGCCAATTTCGCCCAAAATCGTCTCGAGGACTCCCGATATGACGTTTCAGCCAATTTCGCCCAAAATCGTCTCGAGGACTCCCGATATGACGTTTCAGCCAATTTTTGCCCAAAATCGTCTCGAGGACTCCCGACATGACGTTTCAGCCACATTTTGCCCAAAATCGTCTCGAGGAATCCCGACATGACGTTTCAGCCAATTTTGCCCAAAATCGTCTCTAGGACTCCCGATATGACGTTTCGCCCAAAATCGTCTCGAGGACTCCCGATATGACGTTTCAGCCAATTTCGCCCAAAATCGTCTCGAGGACTCCCGATATGACGTTTCAGCAAATTTCGCCCAAAATCGTCTCGGGGGCTCCCGATATGACGTTTCGCCCAAAATCGTCTCGAGGACTCCCGATATGACGTTTCAGCCAATTTCGCCCAAAATCGTCTCGAGGACTCCCGATATGACGTTTCAGCCAATTTCGCCCAAAATCTTCTCGAGGACTCCCGATATGACGTTTCAGCCAATTTCGACGAAAATCGTCTCGAGGACTCCCGATATGACGTTTCAGCCAATTTCGCACAAAATCGTCTCGAGGACTCCCGATATGACGTTTCAGCCAATTTCGCACAAAATCGTCTCGAGGACTCCCGATATGACGTTTCAGCCAATTTCGCACAAAATCGTCTCGAGGACTCCCGATATGACGTTTCGCCCAAAATCGTCTCGAGGACTCCCGATATGACGTTTCGCCCAAAATCGTCTCGAGGACTCCCGATATGACGTTTCAGCCAATTTCGCCCAAAATCGTTTCGAGGACTCCCGATATGACGTTTCAGCCAATTTCGCCCAAAATCGTCTCGAGGACTCCCGATATGACGTTTCAGACAATTTCGCCCAAAATCGTCTCGAGGACTCCCGATATGACGTTTCAGACAATTTCGCCCAAAATCGTCTCGAGGACTCCCAATATGACGTTTCAGCCAATTTCGCCCAAAATCGTCTCGAGGACTCCCGATATGACGTTTCAGACAATTTCGCCCAAAATCGTCTCGAGGACTCCCGATATGACGTTTCGCCCAAAATCGTCTCGAGGACTCCCGATATGACGTTTCAGCCAATTTCGCCCAAAATCGTCTCGAGGACTCCCGATATGACGTTTCAGCCAATTTCGCCCAAAATCGTCTCGAGGACTCCCGATATGACGTTTCAGCCAATTTCGCCCAAAATCGTCTCGAGGACTCCCAATATGACGTTTCAGCCAATTTCGCCCAAAATCGTCTCGAGGACTCCCGATATGACGTTGCAGCCAATTTCGCCCAAAATCGTCTCGAGGACTCCCGATATGACGTTTCGCCCAAAATCGTCTTGAGGACTCCCAATATGACGTGTCAGCCAATGTTGCCCAAAATCGTCCCGGGGACTCCCGGTATGACGTTTCAGCCAATTTCGCCCAAAATCGTCTCGAGGACTCCCGATATGACGTTTCAGCCAATTTCGCCCAAAATCGTCTCGAGGACTCCCGATATGACGTTTCAGCCAATTTCTCGAGGACTCCCGATATGACGTTTCAGCCAATTTTGCCCAAAATCGGCTCGAGGACTCCCGATATGACGTTTCAGCCAATTTTGCCCAAAATCGTCTCGAGGACTCCCGATATGACGTTTCAGCCAATTTTGCCCAAAATCGTCTCGAGGACTCCCGATATGACGTTTCAGCCAATTTCGCCCAAAATCGTCTCGAGGACTCCCGATATGACGTTTCAGCCAATTTCGCCCAAAATCGTCTCGAGGACTCCCAATATGACGTTTCAGCCAATTTCGCCCAAAATCGTCTCGAGGACTCCCGATATGACGTTGCAGCCAATTTCGCCCAAAATCGTCTCGAGGACTCCCGATATGACGTTTCGCCCAAAATCGTCTTGAGGACTCCCGATATGACGTTTCAGCCAATTTCGCCCAAAATCTTCTCGAGGACTCCCGATATGACGTTTCAGCCAATTTCGACGAAAATCGTCTCGAGGACTCCCGATATGACGTTTCAGCCAATTTCGCACAAAATCGTCTCGAGGACTCCCGATATGACGTTTCAGCCAATTTCGCACAAAATCGTCTCGAGGACTCCCGATATGACGTTTCAGCCAATTTCGCACAAAATCGTCTCGAGGACTCCCGATATGACGTTTCGCCCAAAATCGTCTCGAGGACTCCCGATATGACGTTTCGCCCAAAATCGTCTCGAGGACTCCCGATATGACGTTTCAGCCAATTTCGCCCAAAATCGTTTCGAGGACTCCCGATATGACGTTTCAGCCAATTTCGCCCAAAATCGTCTCGAGGACTCCCGATATGACGTTTCAGACAATTTCGCCCAAAATCGTCTCGAGGACTCCCGATATGACGTTTCAGACAATTTCGCCCAAAATCGTCTCGAGGACTCCCAATATGACGTTTCAGCCAATTTCGCCCAAAATCGTCTCGAGGACTCCCGATATGACGTTTCAGACAATTTCGCCCAAAATCGTCTCGAGGACTCCCGATATGACGTTTCGCCCAAAATCGTCTCGAGGACTCCCGATATGACGTTTCAGCCAATTTCGCCCAAAATCGTCTCGAGGACTCCCGATATGACGTTTCAGCCAATTTCGCCCAAAATCGTCTCGAGGACTCCCGATATGACGTTTCAGCCAATTTTGCCCAAAATCGTCTCGAGGACTCCCAATATGACGTTTCAGCCAATTTCGCCCAAAATCGTCTCGAGGACTCCCGATATGACGTTTCAGCCAATTTCGCCCAAAATCGTCTCGAGGACTCCCGATATGACGTTTCAGCCAATTTTTGCCCAAAATCGTCTCGAGGACTCCCGACATGACGTTTCAGCCACATTTCGCCCAAAATCGTCTCGAGGACTCCCAATATGACGTTTCAGCCAATTTCGCCCAAAATCGTCTCGAGGACTCCCGATATGACGTTGCAGCCAATTTCGCCCAAAATCGTCTCGAGGACTCCCGATATGATGTTTCGCCCAAAATCGTCTTGAGGACTCCCAATATGACGTGTCAGCCAATGTTGCCCAAAATCGTCCCGGGGACTCCCGGTATGACGTTTCAGCCAATTTCGCCCAAAATCGTCTCGAGGACTCCCGATATGACGTTTCAGCCAATTTCGCCCAAAATCGTCTCGAGGACTCCCGATATGACGTTTCAGCCAATTTCTCGAGGACTCCCGATATGACGTTTCAGCCAATTTTGCCCAAAATCGTCTCGAGGACTCCCGATATGACGTTTCAGCCAATTTTGCCCAAAATCGTCTCGAGGACTCCCGATATGACGTTTCAGCCAATTTCGCCCAAAATCGTCTCGAGGACTCCCGATATGACGTTTCAGCCAATTTCGCCCAAAATCGTCTCGAGGACTCCCAATATGACGTTTCAGCCAATTTCGCCCAAAATCGTCTCGAGGACTCCCGATATGACGTTGCAGCCAATTTCGCCCAAAATCGTCTCGAGGACTCCCGATATGACGTTTCGCCCAAAATCGTCTTGAGGACTCCCGATATGACGTTTCAGCCAATTTCGCCCAAAATCGTCTCGAGGACTCCCAATATGACGTGTCAGCCAATGTTGCCCAAAATCGTCCCGGGGACTCCCGGTATGACGTTTCAGCCAATTTTGCCCAAAATCGTCTCGGGGGCTCCCGATATGACGTTGCAGACAATTTCGCCCAAAATCGTCTTGAGGACTCCCGACATGACGTTTCAGCCAATTTTTGCCCAAAATCATCTCGAGGACTCCCGATATGACGTTTCAGCCAATTTTGCCCAAAATCGTCTCTAGGACTCCCGATATGACGTTTCAGCCAATTTCGCCCAAAATCGTCTCGAGGACTCCCGATATGACGTTTCGCCCAAAATCGTCTCGAGGACTCCCGATATGACGTTTCAGCCAATTTCGCCCAAAATCGTCTCGAGGACTCCCGATATGACGTTTCAGCCAATTTCGCCCAAAATCGTCTCGAGGACTCCCGATATGACGTTTCAGCCAATTTTTGCCCAAAATCGTCTCGAGGACTCCCGACATGACGTTTCAGCCACATTTTGCCCAAAATCGTCTCGAGGAATCCCGACATGACGTTTCAGCCAATTTTGCCCAAAATCGTCTCTAGGACTCCCGATATGACGTTTCGCCCAAAATCGTCTCGAGGACTCCCGATATGACGTTTCAGCCAATTTCGCCCAAAATCGTCTCGAGGACTCCCGATATGACGTTTCAGCCAATTTCGCCCAAAATCGTCTCGGGGGCTCCCGATATGACGTTTCGCCCAAAATCGTCTCGAGGACTCCCGACATGACGTTTCAGCCAATTTCGCCCAAAATCGTCTCGAGGACTCCCGATATGACGTTTCAGCCAATTTCGCCCAAAATCGTCTTGAGGACTCCCGATATGACGTTTCAGCCAATTTCGCCCAAAATCGTATCGAGGACTCCCGATATGACGTTTCAGCCAATTTTGCCCAAAATCGTCTCGAGGACTCCCGATATGACGTTTCAGCCAATTTCGCCAAATATCGTCTCGAGGACTCCCGATATGACGTTTCAGCCAATTTCGCCAAAAATCGTCTCGAGGACTCCCGATATGACGTTTCAGCCAATTTCGCCCAAAATCGTCTCGAGGACTCCCGATATGACGTTTCAGCCAATTTCGCCCAAAATCTTCTCGAGGACTCCCGATATGACGTTTCAGCCAATTTCGACCAAAATCGTCTCGAGGACTCCCGATATGACGTTGCAGCCAATTTCACCCAAAATCGTATCGAGGACTCCCGATATGACGTTTCAGCCAATTTCGCCCAAAATCGTCTCGAGGACTCCCGATATGACGTTTCAGCCAATTTCGCCCAAAATCTTCTCGAGGACTCCCGATATGACGTTTCAGCCAATTTCGACGAAAATCGTCTCGAGGACTCCCGATATGACGTTTCAGCCAATTTCGCACAAAATCGTCTCGAGGACTCCCGATATGACGTTTCAGCCAATTTCGCACAAAATCGTCTCGAGGACTCCCGATATGACGTTTCAGCCAATTTCGCACAAAATCGTCTCGAGGACTCCCGTTATGACGTTTCGCCCAAAATCGTCTCGAGGACTCCCGATATGACGTTTCAGCCAATTTCGCCCAAAATCGTTTCGAGGACTCCCGATATGACGTTTCAGCCAATTTCGCCCAAAATCGTCTCGAGGACTCCCGATATGACGTTTCAGACAATTTCGCCCAAAATCGTCTCGAGGACTCCCGATATGACGTTTCAGACAATTTCGCCCAAAATCGTCTCGAGGACTCCCGATATGACGTTTCAGCCAATTTCGCCCAAAATCGTCTCGAGGACTCCCGATATGACGTTTCAGACAATTTCGCCCAAAATCGTCTCGAGGACTCCCGATATGACGTTTCGCCCAAAATCGTCTCGAGGACTCCCGATATGACGTTTCAGCCAATTTCGCCCAAAATCGTCTCGAGGACTCCCGATATGACGTTTCAGCCAATTTCGCCCAAAATCGTCTCGAGGACTCCCGATATGACGTTTCAGCCAATTTCGCCCAAAATCGTCTCGAGGACTCCCGATATGACGTTGCAGCCAATTTCGCCCAAAATCGTCTCGAGGACTCCCGATATGACGTTTCGCCCAAAATCGTCTTGAGGACTCCCAATATGACGTGTCAGCCAATGTTGCCCAAAATCGTCCCGGGGACTCCCGGTATGACGTTTCAGCCAATTTCGCCCAAAATCGTCTCGAGGACTCCCGATATGACGTTTCAGCCAATTTCGCCCAAAATCGTCTCGAGGACTCCCGATATGACGTTTCAGCCAATTTCTCGAGGACTCCCGATATGACGTTTCAGCCAATTTTGCCCAAAATCGGCTCGAGGACTCCCGATATGACGTTTCAGCCAATTTTGCCCAAAATCGTCTCGAGGACTCCCGATATGACGTTTCAGCCAATTTTGCCCAAAATCGTCTCGAGGACTCCCGATATGACGTTTCAGCCAATTTCGCCCAAAATCGTCTCGAGGACTCCCGATATGACGTTTCAGCCAATTTCGCCCAAAATCGTCTCGAGGACTCCCAATATGACGTTTCAGCCAATTTCGCCCAAAATCGTCTCGAGGACTCCCGATATGACGTTGCAGCCAATTTCGCCCAAAATCGTCTCGAGGACTCCCGATATGACGTTTCGCCCAAAATCGTCTTGAGGACTCCCGATATGACGTTTCAGCCAATTTCGCCCAAAATCGTCTCGAGGACTCCCAATATGACGTGTCAGCCAATGTTGCCCAAAATCGTCCCGGGGACTCCCGGTATGACGTTTCAGCCAATTTTGCCCAAAATCGTCTCGGGGGCTCCCGATATGACGTTGCAGACAATTTCGCCCAAAATCGTCTTGAGGACTCCCGACATGACGTTTCAGCCAATTTTTGCCCAAAATCGTCTCGAGGACTCCCGATATGACGTTTCAGCCAATTTTGCCCAAAATCGTCTCTAGGACTCCCGATATGACGTTTCAGCCAATTTCGCCCAAAATCGTCTCGAGGACTCCCGATATGACGTTTCGCCCAAAATCGTCTCGAGGACTCCCGATATGACGTTTCAGCCAATTTCGCCCAAAATCGTCTCGAGGACTCCCGATATGACGTTTCAGCCAATTTCGCCCAAAATCGTCTCGAGGACTCCCGATATGACGTTTCAGCCAATTTTTGCCCAAAATCGTCTCGAGGACTCCCGACATGACGTTTCAGCCACATTTTGCCCAAAATCGTCTCGAGGAATCCCGATATGACGTTTCAGACAATTTCGCCCAAAATCGTCTCGAGGACTCCCGATATGACGTTTCAGACAATTTCGCCCAAAATCGTCTCGAGGACTCCCAATATGACGTTTCAGCCAATTTCGCCCAAAATCGTCTCGAGGACTCCCGATATGACGTTTCAGCCAATTTCGCCCAAAATCGTCTCGAGGACTCCCGATATGACGTTTCAGCCAATTTCGCCCAAAATCGTCTCGAGGACTCCCGATATGACGTTGCAGCCAATTTCGCCCAAAATCGTCTCGAGGACTCCCGATATGACGTTTCAGCCAATTTCTCGAGGACTCCCGATATGACGTTTCAGCCAATTTTGCCCAAAATCGGCTCGAGGACTCCCGATATGACGTTTCAGCCAATTTCGCCCAAAATCGTCTCGAGGACTCCCAATATGACGTTTCAGCCAATTTCGCCCAAAATCGTCTCGAGGACTCCCGATATGACGTTGCAGCCAATTTCGCCCAAAATCGTCTCGAGGACTCCCGATATGACGTTTCGCCCAAAATCGTCTTGAGGACTCCCGATATGACGTTTCAGCCAATTTCGCCCAAAATCGTCTCGAGGACTCCCGATATGACGTTTCAGCCAATTTCGCCCAAAATCGTCTCGAGGACTCCCGATATGACGTTTCAGCCAATTTCGCCCAAAATCGTCTCAAGGACTCCCGACATGACGTTTCAGCCAATTTCACCCAAAATCGTCTCGAGGACTCCCGACATGACGTTTCAGCCAATTTTGCCCAAAATCGTCTCTAGGACTCCCGATATGACGTTTCAGCCAATTTCGCCCAAAATCGTCTCGAGAACTCCCGATATGACGTTTCGCCCAAAATCGTCTCGAGGACTCCCGATATGACGTTTAAGCCAATTTCGCCCAAAATCGTCTCGAGGACTCCCGATATGACGTTTCAGCCAATTTCGCACAAAATCGTCTCGAGGACTCCCGATATGACGTTTCAGCCAATTTCGCCCAAAATCGTCTTGGGGGCTCCCGATATGACGTTGCAGACAATTTCGCACAAAATCGTCTCGAGGACTCCCGATATGACGTTTCAGACAATTTCGCCCAAAATCGTCTCGAGGACTCCCGATATGACGTTTCAGCCAATTTCGCACAAAATCGTCTCGAGGACTCCCGACATGACGTTTCAGCCTGTTTGGCCCAAAATCGTCTCGGGGACTCCCGACATGACGTTGCAGACAATTTCGCCCAAAATCGTCTCGGGGGCTCCCGACATGACGTTTCGGACAATTTCGCCCAAAATCGTCTCGGGGGCTCCCGACATGACGTTTCGGACAATTTCGCCCAAAATCGTCTCGAGGACTCCCGATATGACGTTTCAGCCAATTTCGCCCAAAATCGTCTCGAGGACTCCCGATATGACGTTTCAGCCAATTTCGCCCAAAATCGTCTCGAGGACTCCCAATATGACGTTTCAGCCAATTTCGCACAAAATCGTCTCGGGGACTCCCGACATGACGTTTCAGCCAATTTCGCCCAAAATCGTCTCGAGGACTCCCGATATGACGTTTCAGCCAATTTCGCACAAAATAGTCTCGAGGACTCCGGATATGACGTTTCAGCCAATTTCGCCCAAAATCGTCTCGAGGACTCCCGATATGACGTTTCAGCCAATTTCGCCCAAAATCGTCTCGAGGACTCCCGATATGACGTTTCAGCCAATTTCGCACAAAATCGTCTCGGGGACTCCCGACATGACATTTCAGCCAATTTCGCCCAAAATCGTCTCGAGGACTCCCGACATGACGTTTCAGCCTGTTTGGCCCAAAATCGTCTCGGGGACTCCCGACATGACGTTGCAGACAATTTCGCCCAAAATCGTCTCGGGGGCTCCCGATATGACGTCTCGAGGACTCCCGATATGACGTTTCAGCCAATTTCGCCCAAAATCGTCTCGAGGACTCCCGATATGACGTTGCAGCCAATTTCGCCCAAAATCGTATCGAGGACTCCCGATATGACGTTTCAGCCAATTTCGCCCAAAATCGTCTTGAGGACTCCCGATATGACGTTTCAGCCAATTTCGCCCAAAATCGTATCGAGGACTCCCGATATGACGTTTCAGCCAATTTCGCCCAAAATCGTCTCGAGGACTCCCGATATGACGTTTCAGCCAATTTCGCCCAAAATCGTCTCGAGGACTCCCGATATGACGTTTCGCCCAAAATCGTCTCGAGGACTCCCGATATGACGTTTCAGCCAATTTTTGCCCAAAATCGTCTCGAGGACTCCCGACATGACGTTTCAGCCAATTTTTGCCCAAAATCGTCTCGGGGACTCCCGACATGACGTTGCAGACAATTTCGCCCAAAATCGTCTCGGGGGCTCCCGATATGACGTTTCGCCCAAAATCGTCTCGGGGGCTCCCGATATGACTTTTCAGACAATTTCGCCCAAAATCGTCTCGGGGACTCCCGTTATGACGTTTCAGCCAATTTCGCCCAAAATCGTCTCGAGGACTCCCGATATGGCGTTTCAGCCAATTTCGCCCAAAATCGTCTCGAGGACTCCCGACATGACGTTTCAGCCAATTTCGCCCAAAATCGTCTCGAGGACTCCCAATATGACGTTTCAGCCAATTTCGCCCAAAATCGTCTCGAGGACTCCCGATATGACGTTGCAGCCAATTTCGCCCAAAATCGTCTCGAGGACTCCCGATATGACGTTTCGCCCAAAATCGTCTTGAGGACTCCCGATATGACGTTTCAGCCAATTTCACCCAAAATCGTCTCGAGGACTCCCGACATGACGTTTCAGCCAATTTCGCCAAAATCGTCTCGGGGACTCCCGATATGACGTTTCAGCCAATTTTGCCCAAAATCGTCTCTAGGACTCCCGAAATGACGTTTCAGCCAATTTCGCCCAAAATCGTCTCGGGGGCTCCCGGTATGACGTTTCAGACGATTTCGCCCAAAATCGTCTCGGGGACTCCCGATATCATGTTGCAGACAATTTCGCCCAAAATCGTCTCGGGGGCTCCCGATATGACGTTTTAGACAATTTCGCCCAAAATTGTCTCGGGGGCTCCCAATATGACGTTTCA
This sequence comes from Romanogobio albipinnatus, assembly GCA_023566225.1. Classification (NCBI taxonomy): domain Eukaryota; kingdom Metazoa; phylum Chordata; class Actinopteri; order Cypriniformes; family Gobionidae; genus Romanogobio; species Romanogobio albipinnatus. Next base: position 184,631 of record JAKRKY010000031.1, read on the forward strand.
GACAATTTCGCCCAAAATCGTCTCGAGGACTCCCGATATGACATTTCGCCCAAAATCGTCTCGAGGACTCCCGATATGACGTTTCAGCCAATTTTGCCCAAAATCGTCTCGAGGACTCCCGATATGACGTTTCAGCCAATTTCGCCCAAAATCGTCTCGAGGACTCCCGATATGACGTTTCAGCCAATTTCGCCAAAAATCGTCTCGAGGACTCCCGATATGACGTTGCAGCCAATTTCGCCCAAAATCGTCTCGAGGACTCCCGATATGACGTTTCGCCCAAAATCGTCTTGAGGACTCCCGATATGACGTTTCAGCCAATTTCGCCAAAAATCGTATCGAGGACTCCCGATATGACGTTTCAGCCAATTTCGCCCAAAATCGTCTCGAGGACTCCCGATATGACGTTTCGCCCAAAATCGTCTCGAGGACTCCCAATATGACGTGTCAGCCAATGTTGCCCAAAATCGTCCCGGGGACTCCCGGTATGACGTTTCAGCCAATTTTGCCCAAAATCGTCTCGAGGACTCCCGATATGACGTTTCAGCCAATTTCGCCCAAAATCGTCTCGAGGACTCCCGATATGACGTTTCAGCCAATTTCGCCCAAAATCTTCTCGAGGACTCCCGATATGACGTTTCAGCCAATTTCGACCAAAATCGTCTCGAGGACTCCCGATATGACGTTGCAGCCAATTTCGCCCAAAATCGTATCGAGGACTCCCGATATGACGTTTCAGCCAATTTCGCCCAAAATCGTCTCGAGGACTCCCGATATGACGTTTCGCCCAAAATCGTCTCGAGGACTCCCAATATGACGTGTCAGCCAATGTTGCCCAAAATCGTCCCGGGGACTCCCGGTATGACGTTTCAGCCAATTTTGCCCAAAATCGTCTCGGGGGCTCCCGATATGACGTTGCAGACAATTTCGCCCAAAATCTTCTCGGGGACTCCCGACATGACGTTTCAGCCAATTTCGCACAAAATCGTCTCGAGGACTCCGGATATGACGTTTCAGCCAATTTCGCCCAAAATCGTCTCGAGGACTCCCGATATGACGTTTCAGCCAATTTCGCCCAAAATCGTCTTGAGGACTCCCGACATGACGTTTCAGCCAATTTTTGCCCAAAATCGTCTCGAGGACTCCCGATATGACGTTTCAGCCAATTTCGCCCAAAATCGTCTCGAGGACTCCCGATATGACGTTTCAGCCAATTTCGCCCAAAATCGTCTCGAGGACTCCCGATATGACGTTTCAGCCAATTTTTGCCCAAAATCGTCTCGAGGACTCCCGACATGACGTTTCAGCCACATTTTGCCCAAAATCGTCTCGAGGACTCCCGACATGACGTTTCAGCCAATTTTGCCCAAAATCGTCTCTAGGACTCCCGATATGACGTTTCGCCCAAAATCGTCTCGAGGACTCCCGATATGACGTTTCAGCCAATTTCGCCCAAAATCGTCTCGAGGACTCCCGATATGACGTTTCAGCCAATTTCGCACAAAATCGTCTCGAGGACTCCCGATATGACGTTTCAGCCAATTTCGCACAAAATCGTCTCGAGGACTCCCGATATGACGTTTCGCCCAAAATCGTCTCGGGGGCTCCCGATATGACGTTTCAGCCAATTTCGCCCAAAATCGTCTCGAGGACTCCCGATATGACGTTTCAGCCAATTTCGCACAAAATCGTCTCGAGGACTCCCGATATGACGTTTCAGCCAATTTCGCACAAAATCGTCTCGAGGACTCCCGATATGACGTTTCAGCCAATTTCGCACAAAATCGTCTCGAGGACTCCCGATATGACGTTTCGCCCAAAATCGTCTCGAGGACTCCCGATATGACGTTTCGCCCAAAATCGTCTCGAGGACTCCCGATATGACGTTTCAGCCAATTTCGCCCAAAATCGTTTCGAGGACTCCCGATATGACGTTTCAGCCAATTTCGCCCAAAATCGTCTCGAGGACTCCCGATATGACGTTTCAGACAATTTCGCCCAAAATCGTCTCGAGGACTCCCGATATGACGTTTCAGCCAATTTCGCCCAAAATCGTCTCGAGGACTCCCGATATGACGTTTCAGCCAATTTTTGCCCAAAATCGTCTCGAGGACTCCCGACATGACGTTTCAGCCACATTTTGCCCAAAATCGTCTCGAGGACTCCCGACATGACGTTTCAGCCAATTTTGCCCAAAATCGTCTCTAGGACTCCCGATATGACGTTTCGCCCAAAATCGTCTCGAGGACTCCCGATATGACGTTTCAGCCAATTTCGCCCAAAATCGTCTCGAGGACTCCCGATATGACGTTTCAGCCAATTTCGCACAAAATCGTCTCGAGGACTCCCGATATGACGTTTCAGCCAATTTCGCACAAAATCGTCTCGAGGACTCCCGATATGACGTTTCGCCCAAAATCGTCTCGAGGACTCCCGATATGACGTTGCAGCCAATTTCGCCCAAAATCGTATCGAGGACTCCCGATATGACGTTGCAGACAATTTCGCCCAAAATCGTCTCGAGGACTCCCGATATGACGTTTCAGACAATTTCGCCCAAAATCGTCTCGAGGACTCCCGATATGACGTTTCAGCCAATTTCGCCCAAAATCGTCTCGAGGACTCCCGATATGACGTTTCAGCCAATTTCGCCCAAAATCGTCTCGAGGACTCCCGATATGACGTTTCAGCCAATTTTTGCCCAAAATCGTCTCGAGGACTCCCGACATGACGTTTCAGCCACATTTTGCCCAAAATCGTCTCGAGGACTCCCGACATGACGTTTCAGCCAATTTTGCCCAAAATCGTCTCTAGGACTCCCGATATGACGTTTCGCCCAAAATCGTCTCGAGGACTCCCGATATGACGTTTCAGCCAATTTCGCCCAAAATCGTCTCGAGGACTCCCGATATGACGTTTCAGCCAATTTCGCACAAAATCGTCTCGAGGACTCCCGATATGACGTTTCAGCCAATTTCGCACAAAATCGTCTCGAGGACTCCCGATATGACGTTTCGCCCAAAATCGTCTCGGGGGCTCCCGATATGACGTTTCAGCCAATTTCGCCCAAAATCGTCTCGAGGACTCCCGATATGACGTTTCAGCCAATTTCGCACAAAATCGTCTCGAGGACTCCCGATATGACGTTTCAGCCAATTTCGCACAAAATCGTCTCGAGGACTCCCGATATGACGTTTCAGCCAATTTCGCACAAAATCGTCTCGAGGACTCCCGATATGACGTTTCGCCCAAAATCGTCTCGAGGACTCCCGATATGACGTTTCGCCCAAAATCGTCTCGAGGACTCCCGATATGACGTTTCAGCCAATTTCGCCCAAAATCGTTTCGAGGACTCCCGATATGACGTTTCAGCCAATTTCGCCCAAAATCGTCTCGAGGACTCCCGATATGACGTTTCAGACAATTTCGCCCAAAATCGTCTCGAGGACTCCCGATATGACGTTTCAGCCAATTTCGCCCAAAATCGTCTCGAGGACTCCCGATATGACGTTTCATCCAATTTTTGCCCAAAATCGTCTCGAGGACTCCCGACATGACGTTTCAGCCACATTTTGCCCAAAATCGTCTCGAGGACTCCCGACATGACGTTTCAGCCAATTTTGCCCAAAATCGTCTCTAGGACTCCCGATATGACGTTTCGCCCAAAATCGTCTCGAGGACTCCCGATATGACGTTTCAGCCAATTTCGCCCAAAATCGTCTCGAGGACTCCCGATATGACGTTTCAGCCAATTTCGCACAAAATCGTCTCGAGGACTCCCGATATGACGTTTCAGCCAATTTCGCACAAAATCGTCTCGAGGACTCCCGATATGACGTTTCGCCCAAAATCGTCTCGAGGACTCCCGATATGACGTTGCAGCCAATTTCGCCCAAAATCGTATCGAGGACTCCCGATATGACGTTGCAGACAATTTCGCCCAAAATCGTCTTGAGGACTCCCGACATGACGTTTCAGCCAATTTTTGCCCAAAATCGTCTCGAGGACTCCCGATATGACGTTTCAGCCAATTTTGCCCAAAATCGTCTCTAGGACTCCCGATATGACGTTTCAGCCAATTTCGCCCAAAATCGTCTCGAGGACTCCCGATATGACGTTTCGCCCAAAATCTTCTCGAGGACTCCCGATATGACGTTTCAGCCAATTTCGCCCAAAATCGTCTCGAGGACTCCCGATATGACGTTTCAGCCAATTTCGCCCAAAATCGTCTCGAGGACTCCCGATATGACGTTTCAGCCAATTTTTGCCCAAAATCGTCTCGAGGACTCCCGACATGACGTTTCAGCCACATTTTGCCCAAAATCGTCTCGAGGAATCCCGACATGACGTTTCAGCCAATTTTGCCCAAAATCGTCTCTAGGACTCCCGATATGACGTTTCGCCCAAAATCGTCTCGAGGACTCCCGATATGACGTTTCAGCCAATTTCGCCCAAAATCGTCTCGAGGACTCCCGATATGACGTTTCAGCCAATTTCGCCCAAAATCGTCTCGGGGGCTCCCGATATGACGTTTCGCCCAAAATCGTCTCGAGGACTCCCGACATGACGTTTCAGCCAATTTCGCCCAAAATCGTCTCGAGGACTCCCGATATGACGTTTCAGCCAATTTCGCCCAAAATCGTCTCGAGGACTCCCGATATGACGTTTCAGCCAATTTCGCCCAAAATCGTATCGAGGACTCCCGATATGACGTTTCAGCCAATTTTGCCCAAAATCGTCTCGAGGACTCCCGATATGACGTTTCAGCCAATTTCGCCAAATATCGTCTCGAGGACTCCCGATATGACGTTTCAGCCAATTTCGCCAAAAATCGTCTCGAGGACTCCCGATATGACGTTTCAGCCAATTTCGCCCAAAATCGTCTCGAGGACTCCCGATATGACGTTTCAGACAATTTCGCCCAAAATCGTCTCGAGGACTCCCGATATGACGTTTCAGCCAATTTCGCCCAAAATCGTCTCGAGGACTCCCGATATGACGTTTCAGCCAATTTTTGCCCAAAATCGTCTCGAGGACTCCCGACATGACGTTTCAGCCACATTTTGCCCAAAATCGTCTCGAGGACTCCCGACATGACGTTTCAGCCAATTTTGCCCAAAATCGTCTCTAGGACTCCCGATATGACGTTTCGCCCAAAATCGTCTCGAGGACTCCCGATATGACGTTTCAGCCAATTTCGCCCAAAATCGTCTCGAGGACTCCCGATATGACGTTTCAGCCAATTTCGCACAAAATCGTCTCGAGGACTCCCGATATGACGTTTCAGCCAATTTCGCACAAAATCGTCTCGAGGACTCCCGATATGACGTTGCAGCCAATTTCGCCCAAAATCGTATCGAGGACTCCCGATATGACGTTGCAGACAATTTCGCCCAAAATCGTCTTGAGGACTCCCGGCATGACGTTTCAGCCAATTTTTGCCCAAAATCGTCTCGAGGACTCCCGATATGACGTTTCAGCCAATTTTGCCCAAAATCGTCTCTAGGACTCCCGATATGACGTTTCAGCCAATTTCGCCCAAAATCGTCTCGAGGACTCCCGATATGACGTTTCGCCCAAAATCGTCTCGAGGACTCCCGATATGACGTTTCAGCCAATTTCGCCCAAAATCGTCTCGAGGACTCCCGATATGACGTTTCAGCCAATTTCGCCCAAAATCGTCTCGAGGACTCCCGATATGACGTTTCAGCCAATTTTTGCCCAAAATCGTCTCGAGGACTCCCGACATGACGTTTCAGCCACATTTTGCCCAAAATCGTCTCGGGGGCTCCCGATATGACGTTTCGCCCAAAATCGTCTCGAGGACTCCCGACATGACGTTTCAGCCAATTTCGCCCAAAATCGTCTCGAGGACTCCCGATATGACGTTTCAGCCAATTTCGCCCAAAATCGTCTTGAGGACTCCCGATATGACGTTTCAGCCAATTTCGCCCAAAATCGTATCGAGGACTCCCGATATGACGTTTCAGCCAATTTTGCCCAAAATCGTCTCGAGGACTCCCGATATGACGTTTCAGCCAATTTCGCCAAATATCGTCTCGAGGACTCCCGATATGACGTTTCAGCCAATTTCGCCAAAAATCGTCTCGAGGACTCCCGATATGACGTTTCAGCCAATTTCGCCCAAAATCGTCTCGAGGACTCCCGATATGACGTTTCAGCCAATTTCGCCCAAAATCTTCTCGAGGACACCCGATATGACGTTTCAGCCAATTTCGACCAAAATCGTCTCGAGGACTCCCGATATGACGTTTCAGCCAATTTCGCACAAAATCGTCTCGAGGACTCCCGATATGACGTTTCAGCCAATTTCGCACAAAATCGTCTCGAGGACTCCCGATATGACGTTTCAGCCAATTTCGCACAAAATCGTCTCGAGGACTCCCGATATGACGTTTCGCCCAAAATCGTCTCGAGGACTCCCGATATGACGTTTCGCCCAAAATCGTCTCGAGGACTCCCGATATGACGTTTCAGCCAATTTCGCCCAAAATCGTTTCGAGGACTCCCGATATGACGTTTCAGCCAATTTCGCCCAAAATCGTCTCGAGGACTCCCGATATGACGTTTCAGACAATTTCGCCCAAAATCGTCTCGAGGACTCCCGATATGACGTTTCAGACAATTTCGCCCAAAATCGTCTCGAGGACTCCCAATATGACGTTTCAGCCAATTTCGCCCAAAATCGTCTCGAGGACTCCCGATATGACGTTTCAGACAATTTCGCCCAAAATCGTCTCGAGGACTCCCGATATGACGTTTCGCCCAAAATCGTCTCGAGGACTCCCGATATGACGTTTCAGCCAATTTCGCCCAAAATCGTCTCGAGGACTCCCGATATGACGTTTCAGCCAATTTCGCCCAAAATCGTCTCGAGGACTCCCGATATGACGTTTCAGCCAATTTCGCCCAAAATCGTCTCGAGGACTCCCAATATGACGTTTCAGCCAATTTCGCCCAAAATCGTCTCGAGGACTCCCGATATGACGTTGCAGCCAATTTCGCCCAAAATCGTCTCGAGGACTCCCGATATGACGTTTCGCCCAAAATCGTCTTGAGGACTCCCAATATGACGTGTCAGCCAATGTTGCCCAAAATCGTCCCGGGGACTCCCGGTATGACGTTTCAGCCAATTTCGCCCAAAATCGTCTCGAGGACTCCCGATATGACGTTTCAGCCAATTTCGCCCAAAATCGTCTCGAGGACTCCCGATATGACGTTTCAGCCAATTTCTCGAGGACTCCCGATATGACGTTTCAGCCAATTTTGCCCAAAATCGGCTCGAGGACTCCCGATATGACGTTTCAGCCAATTTTGCCCAAAATCGTCTCGAGGACTCCCGATATGACGTTTCAGCCAATTTTGCCCAAAATCGTCTCGAGGACTCCCGATATGACGTTTCAGCCAATTTCGCCCAAAATCGTCTCGAGGACTCCCGATATGACGTTTCAGCCAATTTCGCCCAAAATCGTCTCGAGGACTCCCAATATGACGTTTCAGCCAATTTCGCCCAAAATCGTCTCGAGGACTCCCGATATGACGTTGCAGCCAATTTCGCCCAAAATCGTCTCGAGGACTCCCGATATGACGTTTCGCCCAAAATCGTCTTGAGGACTCCCGATATGACGTTTCAGCCAATTTCGCCCAAAATCGTCTCGAGGACTCCCAATATGACGTGTCAGCCAATGTTGCCCAAAATCGTCCCGGGGACTCCCGGTATGACGTTTCAGCCAATTTTGCCCAAAATCGTCTCGGGGGCTCCCGATATGACGTTGCAGACAATTTCGCCCAAAATCGTCTTGAGGACTCCCGACATGACGTTTCAGCCAATTTTTGCCCAAAATCGTCTCGAGGACTCCCGATATGACGTTTCAGCCAATTTTGCCCAAAATCGTCTCTAGGACTCCCGATATGACGTTTCAGCCAATTTCGCCCAAAATCGTCTCGAGGACTCCCGATATGACGTTTCAGCCAATTTCGCCCAAAATCGTCTCGAGGACTCCCGATATGACGTTTCAGCCAATTTCGCCCAAAATCGTCTCGAGGACTCCCGATATGACGTTTCAGCCAATTTCGCCCAAAATCGTCTCGAGGACTCCCGATATGACGTTTCAGCCAATTTTTGCCCAAAATCGTCTCGAGGACTCCCGACATGACGTTTCAGCCACATTTTGCCCAAAATCGTCTCGAGGAATCCCGACATGACGTTTCAGCCAATTTTGCCCAAAATCGTCTCTAGGACTCCCGATATGACGTTTCGCCCAAAATCGTCTCGAGGACTCCCGATATGACGTTTCAGCCAATTTCGCCCAAAATCGTCTCGAGGACTCCCGATATGACGTTTCAGCCAATTTCCCCCAAAATCGTCTCGGGGGCTCCCGATATGACGTTTCGCCCAAAATCGTCTCGAGGACTCCCGACATGACGTTTCAGCCAATTTCGCCCAAAATCGTCTCGAGGACTCCCGATATGACGTTTCAGCCAATTTCGCCCAAAATCGTCTTGAGGACTCCCGATATGACGTTTCAGCCAATTTCGCCCAAAATCGTATCGAGGACTCCCGATATGACGTTTCAGCCAATTTTGCCCAAAATCGTCTCGAGGACTCCCGATATGACGTTTCAGCCAATTTCGCCAAATATCGTCTCGAGGACTCCCGATATGACGTTTCAGCCAATTTCGCCCAAAATCGTCTCGAGGACTCCCGATATGACGTTTCAGCCAATTTCGCCCAAAATCTTCTCGAGGACTCCCGATATGACGTTTCAGCCAATTTCGACCAAAATCGTCTCGAGGACTCCCGATATGACGTTGCAGCCAATTTCGCCCAAAATCGTATCGAGGACTCCCGATATGACGTTTCAGCCAATTTCGCCCAAAATCGTCTCGAGGACTCCCGATATGACGTTTCGCCCAAAATCGTCTCGAGGACTCCCAATATGACGTGTCAGCCAATGTTGCCCAAAATCGTCCCGGGGACTCCCGGTATGACGTTTCAGCCAATTTTGCCCAAAATCGTCTCGGGGGCTCCCGATATGACGTTGCAGACAATTTCGCCCAAAATCTTCTCGGGGACTCCCGACATGACGTTTCAGCCAATTTCGCACAAAATCGTCTCGAGGACTCCGGATATGACGTTTCAGCCAATTTCGCCCAAAATCGTCTCGAGGACTCCCGATATGACGTTTCAGCCAATTTCGCCCAAAATCGTCTTGAGGACTCCCGACATGACGTTTCAGCCAATTTCGCCCAAAATCGTCTCGAGGACTCCCGATATGACGTTTCAGCCAATGTTGCCCAAAATCGTCCCGGGGACTCCCGGTATGACGTTTCAGCCAATTTTGCCCAAAATCGTCTCGGGGGCTCCCGATATGACGTTGCAGACAATTTCGCCCAAAATCGTCTTGAGGACTCCCGACATGACGTTTCAGCCAATTTTTGCCCAAAATCGTCTCGAGGACTCCCGATATGACGTTTCAGCCAATTTTGCCCAAAATCGTCTCTAGGACTCCCGATATGACGTTTCAGCCAATTTCGCCCAAAATCGTCTCGAGGACTCCCGATATGACGTTTCAGCCAATTTCGCCCAAAATCGTCTCGAGGACTCCCGATATGACGTTTCAGCCAATTTCGCCCAAAATCGTCTCGAGGACTCCCGATATGACGTTTCAGCCAATTTCGCCCAAAATCGTCTCGAGGACTCCCGATATGACGTTTCAGCCAATTTTTGCCCAAAATCGTCTCGAGGACTCCCGACATGACGTTTCAGCCACATTTTGCCCAAAATCGTCTCGAGGAATCCCGACATGACGTTTCAGCCAATTTTGCCCAAAATCGTCTCTAGGACTCCCGATATGACGTTTCGCCCAAAATCGTCTCGAGGACTCCCGATATGACGTTTCAGCCAATTTCGCCCAAAATCGTCTCGAGGACTCCCGATATGACGTTTCAGCCAATTTCCCCCAAAATCGTCTCGGGGGCTCCCGATATGACGTTTCGCCCAAAATCGTCTCGAGGACTCCCGACATGACGTTTCAGCCAATTTCGCCCAAAATCGTCTCGAGGACTCCCGATATGACGTTTCAGCCAATTTCGCCCAAAATCGTCTTGAGGACTCCCGATATGACGTTTCAGCCAATTTCGCCCAAAATCGTATCGAGGACTCCCGATATGACGTTTCAGCCAATTTTGCCCAAAATCGTCTCGAGGACTCCCGATATGACGTTTCAGCCAATTTCGCCAAATATCGTCTCGAGGACTCCCGATATGACGTTTCAGCCAATTTCGCCCAAAATCGTCTCGAGGACTCCCGATATGACGTTTCAGCCAATTTCGCCCAAAATCTTCTCGAGGACTCCCGATATGACGTTTCAGCCAATTTCGACCAAAATCGTCTCGAGGACTCCCGATATGACGTTGCAGCCAATTTCGCCCAAAATCGTATCGAGGACTCCCGATATGACGTTTCAGCCAATTTCGCCCAAAATCGTCTCGAGGACTCCCGATATGACGTTTCGCCCAAAATCGTCTCGAGGACTCCCAATATGACGTGTCAGCCAATGTTGCCCAAAATCGTCCCGGGGACTCCCGGTATGACGTTTCAGCCAATTTTGCCCAAAATCGTCTCGGGGGCTCCCGATATGACGTTGCAGACAATTTCGCCCAAAATCTTCTCGGGGACTCCCGACATGACGTTTCAGCCAATTTCGCACAAAATCGTCTCGAGGACTCCGGATATGACGTTTCAGCCAATTTCGCCCAAAATCGTCTCGAGGACTCCCGATATGACGTTTCAGCCAATTTCGCCCAAAATCGTCTTGAGGACTCCCGACATGACGTTTCAGCCAATTTTTGCCCAAAATCGTCTCGAGGACTCCCGATATGACGTTTCAGCCAATTTCGCCCAAAATCGTCTCGAGGACTCCCGATATGACGTTTCAGCCAATTTCGCCCAAAATCGTCTCGAGGACTCCCGATATGACGTTTCAGCCAATTTTTGCCCAAAATCGTCTCGAGGACTCCCGACATGACGTTTCAGCCACATTTTGCCCAAAATCGTCTCGAGGACTCCCGACATGACGTTTCAGCCAATTTTGCCCAAAATCGTCTCTAGGACTCCCGATATGACGTTTCGCCCAAAATCGTCTCGAGGACTCCCGATATGACGTTTCAGCCAATTTCGCCCAAAATCGTCTCGAGGACTCCCGATATGACGTTTCAGCCAATTTCGCACAAAATCGTCTCGAGGACTCCCAATATGACGTTTCAGCCAATTTCGCACAAAATCGTCTCGAGGACTCCCGATATGACGTTTCGCCCAAAATCGTCTCGGGGGCTCCCGATATGACGTTTCAGCCAATTTCGCCCAAAATCGTCTCGAGGACTCCCGATATGACGTTTCAGCCAATTTCGCACAAAATCGTCTCGAGGACTCCCGATATGACGTTTCAGCCAATTTCGCACAAAATCGTCTCGAGGACTCCCGATATGACGTTTCAGCCAATTTCGCACAAAATCGTCTCGAGGACTCCCGATATGACGTTTCGCCCAAAATCGTCTCGAGGACTCCCGATATGACGTTTCGCCCAAAATCGTCTCGAGGACTCCCGATATGACGTTTCAGCCAATTTCGCCCAAAATCGTTTCGAGGACTCCCGATATGACGTTTCAGCCAATTTCGCCCAAAATCGTCTCGAGGACTCCCGATATGACGTTTCAGACAATTTCGCCCAAAATCGTCTCGAGGACTCCCGATATGACGTTTCAGACAATTTCGCCCAAAATCGTCTCGAGGACTCCCGATATGACGTTTCAGCCAATTTTTGCCCAAAATCGTCTCGAGGACTCCCGACATGACGTTTCAGCCACATTTTGCCCAAAATCGTCTCGAGGACTCCCGACATGACGTTTCAGCCAATTTTGCCCAAAATCGTCTCTAGGACTCCCGATATGACGTTTCGCCCAAAATTGTCTCGAGGACTCCCGATATGACGTTTCAGCCAATTTCGCCCAAAATCGTCTCGAGGACTCCCGATATGACGTTTCAGCCAATTTCGCACAAAATCGTCTCGAGGACTCCCGATATGACGTTTCAGCCAATTTCGCACAAAATCGTCTCGAGGACTCCCGATATGACGTTTCGCCCAAAATCGTCTCGGGGGCTCCCGATATGACGTTTCAGCCAATTTCGCCCAAAATCGTCTCGAGGACTCCCGATATGACGTTTCAGCCAATTTCGCACAAAATCGTCTCGAGGACTCCCGATATGACGTTTCAGCCAATTTCGCACAAAATCGTCTCGAGGACTCCCGATATGACGTTTCAGCCAATTTCGCACAAAATCGTCTCGAGGACTCCCGATATGACGTTTCGCCCAAAATCGTCTCGAGGACTCCCGATATGACGTTTCGCCCAAAATCGTCTCGAGGACTCCCGATATGACGTTTCAGCCAATTTCGCCCAAAATCGTTTCGAGGACTCCCGATATGACGTTTCAGCCAATTTCGCCCAAAATCGTCTCGAGGACTCCCGATATGACGTTTCAGACAATTTCGCCCAAAATCGTCTCGAGGACTCCCGATATGACGTTTCAGACAATTTCGCCCAAAATCGTCTCGAGGACTCCCAATATGACGTTTCAGCCAATTTCGCCCAAAATCGTCTCGAGGACTCCCGATATGACGTTTCAGCCAATTTCGCCCAAAATCGTCTCGAGGACTCCCGATATGACGTTTCAGCCAATTTCGCCCAAAATCGTCTCGAGGACTCCCGATATGACGTTTCAGCCAATTTCGCCCAAAATCGTCTCGAGGACTCCCAATATGACGTTTCAGCCAATTTCGCCCAAAATCGTCTCGAGGACTCCCGATATGACGTTGCAGCCAATTTCGCCCAAAATCGTCTCGAGGACTCCCGATATGACGTTTCGCCCAAAATCGTCTTGAGGACTCCCAATATGACGTGTCAGCCAATGTTGCCCAAAATCGTCCCGGGGACTCCCGGTATGACGTTTCAGCCAATTTCGCCCAAAATCGTCTCGAGGACTCCCGATATGACGTTTCAGCCAATTTCGCCCAAATCGTCTCGAGGACTCCCGATATGACGTTTCAGCCAATTTCTCGAGGACTCCCGATATGACGTTTCAGCCAATTTTGCCCAAAATCGGCTCGAGGACTCCCGATATGACGTTTCAGCCAATTTTGCCCAAAATCGTCTCGAGGACTCCCGATATGACGTTTCAGCCAATTTTGCCCAAAATCGTCTCGAGGACTCCCGATATGACGTTTCAGCCAATTTCGCCCAAAATCGTCTCGAGGACTCCCGATATGACGTTTCAGCCAATTTCGCCCAAAATCGTCTCGAGGACTCCCAATATGACGTTTCAGCCAATTTCGCCCAAAATCGTCTCGAGGACTCCCGATATGACGTTGCAGCCAATTTCGCCCAAAATCGTCTCGAGGACTCCCGATATGACGTTTCGCCCAAAATCGTCTTGAGGACTCCCGATATGACGTTTCAGCCAATTTCGCCCAAAATCGTCTCGAGGACTCCCAATATGACGTGTCAGCCAATGTTGCCCAAAATCGTCCCGGGGACTCCCGGTATGACGTTTCAGCCAATTTTGCCCAAAATCGTCTCGGGGGCTCCCGATATGACGTTGCAGACAATTTCGCCCAAAATCGTCTTGAGGACTCCCGACATGACGTTTCAGCCAATTTTTGCCCAAAATCGTCTCGAGGACTCCCGATATGACGTTTCAGCCAATTTTGCCCAAAATCGTCTCTAGGACTCCCGATATGACGTTTCAGCCAATTTCGCCCAAAATCGTCTCGAGGACTCCCGATATGACGTTTCGCCCAAAATCGTCTCGAGGACTCCCGATATGACGTTTCAGCCAATTTCGCCCAAAATCGTCTCGAGGACTCCCGATATGACGTTTCAGCCAATTTTTGCCCAAAATCGCCTCGAGGACTCCCGACATGACGTTTCAGCCACATTTTGCCCAAAATCGTCTCGAGGAATCCCGACATGACGTTTCAGCCAATTTTGCCCAAAATCGTCTCTAGGACTCCCGATATGACGTTTCGCCCAAAATCGTCTCGAGGACTCCCGATATGACGTTTCAGCCAATTTCGCCCAAAATCGTCTCGAGGACTCCCGATATGACGTTTCAGCCAATTTCGCCCAAAATCGTCTCGGGGGCTCCCGATATGACGTTGCAGACAATTTCGCCCAAAATCGTCTCGGGGGCTCCCGATATGACGTTTCAGACAATTTCGCCCAAAATCGTCTCGAGGACTCCCGATATGACGTTTCAGCCAATTTCGCACAAAATCGTCTCGAGGACTCCCGATATGACGTTTCAGCCAATTTCGCCCAAAATCGTCTCGAGGACTCCCGATATGACGTTTCAGCCAATTTCGCACAAAATCGTCTCGAGGACTCCCGATATGACGTTTCAGCCAATTTCGCCCAAAATCGTCTCGAGGACTCCCGATATGACGTTTCAGCCAATTTTGCACAAAATCGTCTCGAGGACTCCCGATATGACGTTTCAGCCAATTTCGCACAAAATCGTCTCGGGGACTCCCGACATGACGTTTCAGCCAGTTTGGCCCAAAATCGTCTCGGGGACTCCCGACATGACGTTGCAGACAATTTCGCCCAAAATCGTCTCGGGGGCTCCCGATATGACGTTGCAGACAATTTCGCCCAAAATCGTCTCGGGGGCTCCCGATATGAAGTTTCAGACAATTTCGCCCAAAATCGTCTCGGGGGCTCACGATATGACGTTTCAGACAATTTCGCCCAAAATCGTCTCGGGGGCTCCCGATATGACGTTGCAGACAATTTTGCCCAAAATCGTCTCGGGGGCTCCCGATATGACGTTGCAGACAATTTCGCCCAAAATCGTCTCGGGGGCTCCCGACATGACGTTTCAGACAATTTCGCCCAAAATCGTCTCGGGGACTCCCGATATGACGTTTCAGCCAATTTCGCCCAAAATCGTCTCGAGGACTCCCGATATGACGTTTCAGCCAATTTCGCCCAAAATCGTCTCGGGGGCTCCCGATATGACGTTTCAGACAATTTCGCCCAAAATCGTCTCGGGGACTCCCGATATGACGTTGCAGCCAATTTCGCCCAAAATCGTCTCGAGGACTCCCGATATGACGTTTCGCCCAAAATCGTCTTGAGGACTCCCGATATGACGTTTCAGCCAATTTCGCCCAAAATCGTATCGAGGACTCCCGATATGACGTTTCAGCCAATTTCGCCCAAAATCGTCTCGAGGACTCCCGATATGACGTTTCAGCCAATTTCGCCCAAAATCGTCTCGAGGACTCCCGATATGACGTTTCGCCCAAAATCGTCTCGAGGACTCCCGATATGACGTTTCAGCCAATTTCGCCCAAAATCGTCTTGAGGACTCCCGATATGACGTTTCAGCCAATTTCGCCCAAAATCGTCTCGAGGACTCCCGATATGACGTTTCAGCCAATTTCGCCCAAAATCGTCTCGAGGACTCCCGATATGACGTTTCGCCCAAAATCGTCTCGAGGACTCCCGATATGACGTTTCAGCCAATTTCGCCCAAAATCGTCTCAAGGACTCCCGACATGACGTTTCAGCCAATTTCACCCAAAATCGTCTCGAGGACTCCCGACATGACGTTTCAGCCAATTTTGCCCAAAATCGTCTCTAGGACTCCCGATATGACGTTTCAGCCAATTTCGCCCAAAATCGTCTCGAGAACTCCCGATATGACGTTTCGCCCAAAATCGTCTCGAGGACTCCCGATATGACGTTTAAGCCAATTTCGCCCAAAATCGTCTCGAGGACTCCCGATATGACGTTTCAGCCAATTTCGCACAAAATCGTCTCGAGGACTCCCGATATGACGTTTCAGCCAATTTCGCCCAAAATCGTCTTGGGGGCTCCCGATATGACGTTGCAGACAATTTCGCACAAAATCGTCTCGAGGACTCCCGATATGACGTTTCAGACAATTTCGCCCAAAATCGTCTCGAGGACTCCCGATATGACGTTTCAGCCAATTTCGCACAAAATCGTCTCGAGGACTCCCGACATGACGTTTCAGCCTGTTTGGCCCAAAATCGTCTCGGGGACTCCCGACATGACGTTGCAGACAATTTCGCCCAAAATCGTCTCGGGGGCTCCCGATATGACGTTGCAGACAATTTCGCCCAAAATCGTCTCGGGGGCTCCCGACATGACGTTTCGGACAATTTCGCCCAAAATCGTCTCGGGGGCTCCCGACATGACGTTTCGGACAATTTCGCCCAAAATCGTCTCGAGGACTCCCGATATGACGTTTCAGCCAATTTCGCCCAAAATCGTCTCGAGGACTCCCGATATGACGTTTCAGCCAATTTCGCCCAAAATCGTCTCGAGGACTCCCAATATGACGTTTCAGCCAATTTCGCACAAAATCGTCTCGGGGACTCCCGACATGACGTTTCAGCCAATTTCGCCCAAAATCGTCTCGAGGACTCCCGATATGACGTTTCAGCCAATTTCGCACAAAATAGTCTCGAGGACTCCGGATATGACGTTTCAGCCAATTTCGCCCAAAATCGTCTCGAGGACTCCCGATATGACGTTTCAGCCAATTTCGCCCAAAATCGTCTCGAGGACTCCCGATATGACGTTTCAGCCAATTTCGCACAAAATCGTCTCGGGGACTCCCGACATGACATTTCAGCCAATTTCGCCCAAAATCGTCTCGAGGACTCCCGATATGACGTTTCAGCCAATTTCGCCCAAAATCGTATCGAGGACTCCCGATATGACGTTTCAGCCAATTTCGCCCAAAATCGTCTCGAGGACTCCCGATATGACGTTTCAGCCAATTTCGCCCAAAATCGTCTCGAGGACTCCCGACATGACGTTTCAGCCTGTTTGGCCCAAAATCGTCTCGGGGACTCCCGACATGACGTTGCAGACAATTTCGCCCAAAATCGTCTCGGGGGCTCCCGATATGACGTTGCAGACAATTTCGCCCAAAATCGTCTCGGGGGCTCCCGATATGACGTTTCGGACAATTTCGCCCAAAATCGTCTCGGGGGCTCCCGACATGACGTTTCGGACAATTTCGCCCAAAATCGTCTCGAGGACTCCCAATATGACGTTGCAGCCAATTTCGCCCAAAATCGTATCGAGGACTCCCGATATGACGTTTCAGCCAATTTCGCCCAAAATCGTCTCGAGGACTCCCGATATGACGTTTCAGCCAATTTCGCCTAAAATCGTCTCGAGGACTCCCGATATGACGTTGCAGCCAATTTCGCCCAAAATCGTATCGAGGACTCCCGATATGACGTTTCAGCCAATTTCGCCCAAAATCGTCTCGAGGACTCCCGATATGACGTTTCAGCCAATTTCGCCCAAAATCGTCTCGAGGACTCCCGATATGACGTTTCGCCCAAAATCGTCTCGAGGACTCCCGATATGACGTTTCAGCCAATTTCGCCCAAAATCGTCTCGAGGACTCCCAATATGACGTTTCAGCCAATTTCGCACAAAATCGTCTCGGGGACTCCCGACATGACGTTTCAGCCAATTTCGCCCAAAATCGTCTCGAGGACTCCCGATATGACGTTTCAGCCAATTTCGCACAAAATCGTCTCGAGGACTCCGGATATGACGTTTCAGCCAATTTCGCCCAAAATCGTCTCGAGGACTCCCGATATGACGTTTCAGCCAATTTCGCCCAAAATCGTCTCGAGGACTCCCGACATGACGTTTCAGCCAATTTTTGCCCAAAATCGTCTCGAGGACTCCCGATATGACGTTTCAGCCAATTTTGCCCAAAATCGTCTCTAGGACTCCCGATATGACGTTTCAGCCAATTTCGCCCAAAATCGTCTCGAGGACTCCCGATATGACGTTTCGCCCAAAATCGTCTCGAGGACTCCCGATATGACGTTTCAGCCAATTTCGCCCAAAATCGTCTCGAGGAATCCCGACATGACGTTTCAGCCAATTTTGCCCAAAATCGTCTCTAGGACTCCCGATATGACGTTTCGCCCAAAATCGTCTCGAGGACTCCCGATATGACGTTTCAGCCAATTTCGCCCAAAATCGTCTCGAGGACTCCCGATATGACGTTTCAGCCAATTTCGCCCAAAATCGTCTCGGGGGCTCCCGATATGACGTTTCGCCCAAAATCGTCTCGAGGACTCCCGACATGACGTTTCAGCCAATTTCGCCCAAAATCGTCTCGAGGACTCCCGATATGACGTTTCAGCCAATTTCGCCCAAAATCGTCTTGAGGACTCCCGATATGACGTTTCAGCCAATTTCGCCCAAAATCGTATCGAGGACTCCCGATATGACGTTTCAGCCAATTTTGCCCAAAATCGTCTCGAGGACTCCCGATATGACGTTTCAGCCAATTTCGCCAAATATCGTCTCGAGGACTCCCGATATGACGTTTCAGCCAATTTCGCCAAAAATCGTCTCGAGGACTCCCGATATGACGTTTCAGCCAATTTCGCCCAAAATCGTCTCGAGGACTCCCGATATGACGTTTCAGCCAATTTCGCCCAAAATCTTCTCGAGGACTCCCGATATGACGTTTCAGCCAATTTCGCACAAAATCGTCTCGAGGACTCCCGATATGACGTTTCAGCCAATTTCGCACAAAATCGTCTCGAGGACTCCCGATATGACGTTTCAGCCAATTTCGCACAAAATCGTCTCGAGGACTCCCGATATGACGTTTCGCCCAAAATCGTCTCGAGGACTCCCGATATGACGTTTCGCCCAAAATCGTCTCGAGGACTCCCGATATGACGTTTCAGCCAATTTCGCCCAAAATCGTTTCGAGGACTCCCGATATGACGTTTCAGCCAATTTCGCCCAAAATCGTCTCGAGGACTCCCGATATGACGTTTCAGACAATTTCGCCCAAAATCGTCTCGAGGACTCCCGATATGACGTTTCAGACAATTTCGCCCAAAATCGTCTCGAGGACTCCCAATATGACGTTTCAGCCAATTTCGCCCAAAATCGTCTCGAGGACTCCCGATATGACGTTTCAGACAATTTCGCCCAAAATCGTCTCGAGGACTCCCGATATGACGTTTCGCCCAAAATCGTCTCGAGGACTCCCGATATGACGTTTCAGCCAATTTCGCCCAAAATCGTCTCGAGGACTCCCGATATGACGTTTCAGCCAATTTCGCCCAAAATCGTCTCGAGGACTCCCGATATGACGTTTCAGCCAATTTCGCCCAAAATCGTCTCGAGGACTCCCAATATGACGTTTCAGCCAATTTCGCCCAAAATCGTCTCGAGGACTCCCGATATGACGTTGCAGCCAATTTCGCCCAAAATCGTCTCGAGGACTCCCGATATGACGTTTCGCCCAAAATCGTCTTGAGGACTCCCAATATGACGTGTCAGCCAATGTTGCCCAAAATCGTCCCGGGGACTCCCGGTATGACGTTTCAGCCAATTTCGCCCAAAATCGTCTCGAGGACTCCCGATATGACGTTTCAGCCAATTTCGCCCAAAATCGTCTCGAGGACTCCCGATATGACGTTTCAGCCAATTTCTCGAGGACTCCCGATATGACGTTTCAGCCAATTTTGCCCAAAATCGGCTCGAGGACTCCCGATATGACGTTTCAGCCAATTTTGCCCAAAATCGTCTCGAGGACTCCCGATATGACGTTTCAGCCAATTTTGCCCAAAATCGTCTCGAGGACTCCCGATATGACGTTTCAGCCAATTTCGCCCAAAATCGTCTCGAGGACTCCCGATATGACGTTTCAGCCAATTTCGCCCAAAATCGTCTCGAGGACTCCCAATATGACGTTTCAGCCAATTTCGCCCAAAATCGTCTCGAGGACTCCCGATATGACGTTGCAGCCAATTTCGCCCAAAATCGTCTCGAGGACTCCCGATATGACGTTTCGCCCAAAATCGTCTTGAGGACTCCCGATATGACGTTTCAGCCAATTTCGCCCAAAATCGTCTCGAGGACTCCCAATATGACGTGTCAGCCAATGTTGCCCAAAATCGTCCCGGGGACTCCCGGTATGACGTTTCAGCCAATTTTGCCCAAAATCGTCTCGGGGGCTCCCGATATGACGTTGCAGACAATTTCGCCCAAAATCGTCTTGAGGACTCCCGACATGACGTTTCAGCCAATTTTGGCCCAAAATCGTCTCGAGGACTCCCGATATGACGTTTCAGCCAATTTTGCCCAAAATCGTCTCTAGGACTCCCGATATGACGTTTCAGCCAATTTCGCCCAAAATCGTCTCGAGGACTCCCGATATGACGTTTCGCCCAAAATCGTCTCGAGGACTCCCGATATGACGTTTCAGCCAATTTCGCCCAAAATCGTCTCGAGGACTCCCGATATGACGTTTCAGCCAATTTCGCCCAAAATCGTCTCGAGGACTCCCGATATGACGTTTCAGCCAATTTTTGCCCAAAATCGTCTCGAGGACTCCCGACATGACGTTTCAGCCACATTTTGCCCAAAATCGTCTCGAGGAATCCCGACATGACGTTTCAGCCAATTTTGCCCAAAATCGTCTCTAGGACTCCCGATATGACGTTTCGCCCAAAATCGTCTCGAGGACTCCCAATATGACGTTTCAGCCAATTTCGCCCAAAATCGTCTCGAGGACTCCCGATATGACGTTTCAGCCAATTTCGCCCAAAATCGTCTCGGGGGCTCCCGATATGACGTTTCGCCCAAAATCGTCTCGAGGACTCCCGACATGACGTTTCAGCCAATTTCGCCCAAAATCGTCTCGAGGACTCCCGATATGACGTTTCAGCCAATTTCGCCCAAAATCGTCTTGAGGACTCCCGATATGACGTTTCAGCCAATTTCGCCCAAAATCGTATCGAGGACTCCCGATATGACGTTTCAGCCAATTTTGCCCAAAATCGTCTCGAGGACTCCCGATATGACGTTTCAGCCAATTTCGCCAAATATCGTCTCGAGGACTCCCGATATGACGTTTCAGCCAATTTCGCCAAAAATCGTCTCGAGGACTCCCGATATGACGTTTCAGCCAATTTCGCCCAAAATCGTCTCGAGGACTCCCGATATGACGTTTCAGCCAATTTCGCCCAAAATCTTCTCGAGGACTCCCGATATGACGTTTCAGCCAATTTCGACCAAAATCGTCTCGAGGACTCCCGATATGACGTTGCAGCCAATTTCGCCCAAAATCGTATCGAGGACTCCCGATATGACGTTTCAGCCAATTTCGCCCAAAATCGTCTCGAGGACTCCCGATATGACGTTTCGCCCAAAATCGTCTCGAGGACTCCCAATATGACGTGTCAGCCAATGTTGCCCAAAATCGTCCCGGGGACTCCCGGTATGACGTTTCAGCCAATTTTGCCCAAAATCCTCTCGGGGGCTCCCGATATGACGTTGCAGACAATTTCGCCCAAAATCTTCTCGGGGACTCCCGACATGACGTTTCAGCCAATTTCGCACAAAATCGTCTCGAGGACTCCGGATATGACGTTTCAGCCAATTTCGCCCAAAATCGTCTCGAGGACTCCCGATATGACGTTTCAGCCAATTTCGCCCAAAATCGTCTTGAGGACTCCCGACATGACGTTTCAGCCAATTTTTGCCCAAAATCGTCTCGAGGACTCCCGATATGACGTTTCAGCCAATTTCGCCCAAAATCGTCTCGAGGACTCCCGATATGACGTTTCAGCCAATTTCGCCCAAAATCGTCTCGAGGACTCCCGATATGACGTTTCAGCCAATTTTTGCCCAAAATCGTCTCGAGGACTCCCGACATGACGTTTCAGCCACATTTTGCCCAAAATCGTCTCGAGGACTCCCGACATGACGTTTCAGCCAATTTTGCCCAAAATCGTCTCTAGGACTCCCGATATGACGTTTCGCCCAAAATCGTCTCGAGGACTCCCGATATGACGTTTCAGCCAATTTCGCCCAAAATCGTCTCGAGGACTCCCGATATGACGTTTCAGCCAATTTCGCACAAAATCGTCTCGAGGACTCCCGATATGACGTTTCGCCCAAAATCGTCTCGGGGGCTCCCGATATGACGTTTCAGCCAATTTCGCCCAAAATCGTCTCGAGGACTCCCGATATGACGTTTCAGCCAATTTCGCACAAAATCGTCTCGAGGACTCCCGATATGACGTTTCAGCCAATTTCGCACAAAATCGTCTCGAGGACTCCCGATATGACGTTTCAGCCAATTTCGCACAAAATCGTCTCGAGGACTCCCGATATGACGTTTCGCCCAAAATCGTCTCGAGGACTCCCGATATGACGTTTCGCCCAAAATCGTCTCGAGGACTCCCGATATGACGTTTCAGCCAATTTCGCCCAAAATCGTTTCGAGGACTCCCGATATGACGTTTCAGCCAATTTCGCCCAAAATCGTCTCGAGGACTCCCGATATGACGTTTCAGACAATTTCGCCCAAAATCGTCTCGAGGACTCCCGATATGACGTTTCAGCCAATTTCGCCCAAAATCGTCTCGAGGACTCCCGATATGACGTTTCAGCCAATTTTTGCCCAAAATCGTCTCGAGGACTCCCGACATGACGTTTCAGCCACATTTTGCCCAAAATCGTCTCGAGGACTCCCGACATGACGTTTCAGCCAATTTTGCCCAAAATCGTCTCTAGGACTCCCGATATGACGTTTCGCCCAAAATCGTCTCGAGGACTCCCGATATGACGTTTCAGCCAATTTCGCCCAAAATCGTCTCGAGGACTCCCGATATGACGTTTCAGCCAATTTCGCACAAAATCGTCTCGAGGACTCCCGATATGACGTTTCAGCCAATTTCGCACAAAATCGTCTCGAGGACTCCCGATATGACGTTTCGCCCAAAATCGTCTCGGGGGCTCCCGATATGACGTTTCAGCCAATTTCGCCCAAAATCGTCTCGAGGACTCCCGATATGACGTTTCAGCCAATTTCGCACAAAATCGTCTCGAGGACTCCCGATATGACGTTTCAGCCAATTTCGCACAAAATCGTCTCGAGGACTCCCGATATGACGTTTCAGCCAATTTCGCACAAAATCGTCTCGAGGACTCCCGATATGACGTTTCGCCCAAAATCGTCTCGAGGACTCCCGATATGACGTTTCGCCCAAAATCGTCTCGAGGACTCCCGATATGACGTTTCAGCCAATTTCGCCCAAAATCGTTTCGAGGACTCCCGATATGACGTTTCAGCCAATTTCGCCCAAAATCGTCTCGAGGACTCCCGATATGACGTTTCAGACAATTTCGCCCAAAATCGTCTCGAGGACTCCCGATATGACGTTTCAGACAATTTCGCCCAAAATCGTCTCGAGGACTCCCAATATGACGTTTCAGCCAATTTCGCCCAAAATCGTCTCGAGGACTCCCGATATGACGTTTCAGCCAATTTCGCCCAAAATCGTCTCGAGGACTCCCGATATGACGTTTCAGCCAATTTCGCCCAAAATCGTCTCGAGGACTCCCGATATGACGTTTCAGCCAATTTCGCCCAAAATCGTCTCGAGGACTCCCAATATGACGTTTCAGCCAATTTCGCCCAAAATCGTCTCGAGGACTCCCGATATGACGTTGCAGCCAATTTCGCCCAAAATCGTCTCGAGGACTCCCGATATGACGTTTCGCCCAAAATCGTCTTGAGGACTCCCAATATGACGTGTCAGCCAATGTTGCCCAAAATCGTCCCGGGGACTCCCGGTATGACGTTTCAGCCAATTTCGCCCAAAATCGTCTCGAGGACTCCCGATATGACGTTTCAGCCAATTTCGCCCAAAATCGTCTCGAGGACTCCCGATATGACGTTTCAGCCAATTTCTCGAGGACTCCCGATATGACGTTTCAGCCAATTTTGCCCAAAATCGGCTCGAGGACTCCCGATATGACGTTTCAGCCAATTTTGCCCAAAATCGTCTCGAGGACTCCCGATATGACGTTTCAGCCAATTTTGCCCAAAATCGTCTCGAGGACTCCCGATATGACGTTTCAGCCAATTTCGCCCAAAATCGTCTCGAGGACTCCCGATATGACGTTTCAGCCAATTTCGCCCAAAATCGTCTCAAGGACTCCCAATATGACGTTTCAGCCAATTTCGCCCAAAATCGTCTCGAGGACTCCCGATATGACGTTGCAGCCAATTTCGCCCAAAATCGTCTCGAGGACTCCCGATATGACGTTTCGCCCAAAATCGTCTTGAGGACTCCCGATATGACGTTTCAGCCAATTTCGCCCAAAATCGTCTCGAGGACTCCCAATATGACGTGTCAGCCAATGTTGCCCAAAATCGTCCCGGGGACTCCCGGTATGACGTTTCAGCCAATTTTGCCCAAAATCGTCTCGGGGGCTCCCGATATGACGTTGCAGACAATTTCGCCCAAAATCGTCTTGAGGACTCCCGACATGACGTTTCAGCCAATTTTTGCCCAAAATCGTCTCGAGGACTCCCGATATGACGTTTCAGCCAATTTTGCCCAAAATCGTCTCTAGGACTCCCGATATGACGTTTCAGCCAATTTCGCCCAAAATCGTCTCGAGGACTCCCGATATGACGTTTCGCCCAAAATCGTCTCGAGGACTCCCGATATGACGTTTCAGCCAATTTCGCCCAAAATCGTCTCGAGGACTCCCGATATGACGTTTCAGCCAATTTCGCCCAAAATCGTCTCGAGGACTCCCGATATGACGTTTCAGCCAATTTTTGCCCAAAATCGTCTCTAGGACTCCCGACATGACGTTTCAGCCACATTTTGCCCAAAATCGTCTCGAGGAATCCCGACATGACGTTTCAGCCAATTTTGCCCAAAATCGTCTCTAGGACTCCCGATATGACGTTTCGCCCAAAATCGTCTCGAGGACTCCCGATATGACGTTTCAGCCAATTTCGCCCAAAATCGTCTCGAGGACTCCCGATATGACGTTTCAGCCAATTTCGCCCAAAATCGTCTCGGGGGCTCCCGATATGACGTTGCAGACAATTTCGCCCAAAATCGTCTCGGGGGCTCCCGATATGACGTTTCAGCCAATTTCGCACAAAATCGTCTCGAGGACTCCCGATATGACGTTTCAGCCAATTTCGCACAAAATCGTCTCGAGGACTCCCGATATGACGTTTCAGCCAATTTCGCCCAAAATCGTCTCGAGGACTCCCGATATGACGTTTCAGCCAATTTCGCACAAAATCGTCTCGAGGACTCCCGATATGACGTTTCAGCCAATTTCGCCCAAAATCGTCTCGAGGACTCCCGATATGACGTTTCAGCCAATTTCGCACAAAATCGTCTCGAGGACTCCCGATATGACGTTTCAGCCAATTTCGCACAAAATCGTCTCGGGGACTCCCGACATGACGTTTCAGCCAGTTTGGCCCAAAATCGTCTCGGGGACTCCCGACATGACGTTGCAGACAATTTCGCCCAAAATCGTCTCGGGGGCTCCCGATATGACGTTGCAGACAATTTCGCCCAAAATCGTCTCGGGGGCTCCCGATATGACGTTTCAGACAATTTTGCCCAAAATCGTCTCGGGGGCTCCCGATATGACGTTGCAGACAATTTCGCCCAAAATCGTCTCGGGGGCTCCCGACATGACGTTTCAGACAATTTCGCCCAAAATCGTCTCGGGGACTCCCGATATGACGTTTCAGCCAATTTCGCCCAAAATCGTCTCGAGGACTCCCGATATGACGTTTCAGCCAATTTCGCCCAAAATCGTCTCGGGGGCTCCCGATATGACGTTACAGCCAATTTCGCCCAAAATCGTCTCGAGGACTCCCGATATGACGTTGCAGCCAATTTCGCCCAAAATCGTCTCGAGGACTCCCGATATGACGTTTCGCCCAAAATCGTCTTGAGGACTCCCGATATGACGTTTCAGCCAATTTCGCCCAAAATCGTATCGAGGACTCCCGATATGACGTTTCAGCCAATTTCGCCCAAAATCGTCTCGAGGACTCCCGATATGACGTTTCAGCCAATTTCGCCCAAAATCGTCTCGAGGACTCCCGATATGACGTTTCGCCCAAAATCGTCTCGAGGACTCCCGATATGACGTTTCAGCCAATTTCGCCCAAAATCGTCTTGAGGACTCCCGATATGACGTTTCAGCCAATTTCGCCCAAAATCGTATCGAGGACTCCCGATATGACGTTTCAGCCAATTTCGCCCAAAATCGTCTCGAGGACTCCCGATATGACGTTTCAGCCAATTTCGCCCAAAATCGTCTCGAGGACTCCCGATATGACGTTTCGCCCAAAATCGTCTCGAGGACTCTCGATATGACGTTTCAGCCAATTTCGCCCAAAATCGTCTCAAGGACTCCCGACATGACGTTTCAGCCAATTTCACCCAAAATCGTCTCGAGGACTCCCGACATGACGTTTCAGCCAATTTTGCCCAAAATCGTCTCTAGGACTCCCGATATGACGTTTCAGCCAATTTCGCCCAAAATCGTCTCGAGAACTCCCGATATGACGTTTCGCCCAAAATCGTCTCGAGGACTCCCGATATGACGTTTAAGCCAATTTCGCCCAAAATCGTCTCGAGGACTCCCGATATGACGTTTCAGCCAATTTCGCACAAAATCGTCTCGAGGACTCCCGATATGACGTTTCAGCCAATTTCGCCCAAAATCGTCTTGGGGGCTCCCGATATGACGTTGCAGACAATTTCGCACAAAATCGTCTCGAGGACTCCCGATATGACGTTTCAGACAATTTCGCCCAAAATCGTCTCGAGGACTCCCGATATGACGTTTCAGCCAATTTCGCACAAAATCGTCTCGAGGACTCCCGACATGACGTTTCAGCCTGTTTGGCCCAAAATCGTCTCGGGGACTCCCGACATGACGTTGCAGACAATTTCGCCCAAAATCGTCTCGGGGGCTCCCGATATGACGTTGCAGACAATTTCGCCCAAAATCGTCTCGGGGGCTCCCGACATGACGTTTCGGACAATTTCGCCCAAAATCGTCTCGGGGGCTCCCGACATGACGTTTCGGACAATTTCGCCCAAAATCGTCTCGAGGACTCCCAATATGACGTTTCAGCCAATTTCGCACAAAATCGTCTCGGGGACTCCCGACATGACGTTTCAGCCAATTTCGCCCAAAATCGTCTCGGACTCCCGATATGACGTTTCAGCCAATTTCGCACAAAATAGTCTCGAGGACTCCGGATATGACGTTTCAGCCAATTTCGCCCAAAATCGTCTCGAGGACTCCCGATATGACGTTTCAGCCAATTTCGCCCAAAATCGTCTCGAGGACTCCCGATATGACGTTTCAGCCAATTTCGCACAAAATCGTCTCGGGGACTCCCGACATGACATTTCAGCCAATTTCGCCCAAAATCGTCTCGAGGACTCCCGATATGACGTTTCGCCCAAAATCGTCTCGAGGACTCCCGACATGACGTTTCAGCCTGTTTGGCCCAAAATCGTCTCGGGGACTCCCGACATGACGTTGCAGACAATTTCGCCCAAAATCGTCTCGGGGGCTCCCGATATGACGTCTCGAGGACTCCCGATATGACGTTTCAGCCAATTTCGCCCAAAATCGTCTCGAGGACTCCCGATATGACGTTGCAGCCAATTTCGCCCAAAATCGTCTCGAGGACTCCCGATATGACGTTTCAGCCAATTTCGCACAAAATCGTCTCGAGGACTCCCGACATGACGTTTCAGCCTGTTTGGCCCAAAATCGTCTCGGGGACTCCCGACATGACGTTGCAGACAATTTCGCCCAAAATCGTCTCGGGGGCTCCCGATATGACGTTGCAGACAATTTCGCCCAAAATCGTCTCGGGGGCTCCCGACATGACGTTTCGGACAATTTCGCCCAAAATCGTCTCGGGGGCTCCCGACATGACGTTTCGGACAATTTCGCCCAAAATCGTCTCGAGGACTCCCAATATGACGTTTCAGCCAATTTCGCACAAAATCGTCTCGGGGACTCCCGACATGACGTTTCAGCCAATTTCGCCCAAAATCGTCTCGAGGACTCCCGATATGACGTTTCAGCCAATTTCGCACAAAATAGTCTCGAGGACTCCGGATATGACGTTTCAGCCAATTTCGCCCAAAATCGTCTCGAGGACTCCCGATATGACGTTTCAGCCAATTTCGCACAAAATCGTCTCGGGGACTCCCGACATGACATTTCAGCCAATTTCGCCCAAAATCGTCTCGAGGACTCCCGATATGACGTTTCGCCCAAAATCGTCTCGAGGACTCCCGACATGACGTTTCAGCCTGTTTGGCCCAAAATCGTCTCGGGGACTCCCGACATGACGTTGCAGACAATTTCGCCCAAAATCGTCTCGGGGGCTCCCGATATGACGTCTCGAGGACTCCCGATATGACGTTTCAGCCAATTTCGCCCAAAATCGTCTCGAGGACTCCCGATATGACGTTGCAGCCAATTTCGCCCAAAATCGTATCGAGGACTCCCGATATGACGTTTCAGCCAATTTCGCCCAAAATCGTCTTGAGGACTCCCGATATGACGTTTCAGCCAATTTCGCCCAAAATCGTATCGAGGACTCCCGATATGACGTTTCAGCCAATTTCGCCCAAAATCGTCTCGAGGACTCCCGATATGACGTTTCAGCCAATTTCGCCCAAAATCGTCTCGAGGACTCCCGATATGACGTTTCGCCCAAAATCGTCTCGAGGACTCCCGACATGACGTTTCAGCCTGTTTGGCCCAAAATCGTCTCGGGGACTCCCGACATGACGTTGCAGACAATTTCGCCCAAAATCGTCTCGGGGGCTCCCGATATGACGTTGCAGACAATTTCGCCCAAAATCGTCTCGGGGGCTCCCGATATGACGTTTCGGACAATTTCGCCCAAAATCGTCTCGGGGGCTCCCGACATGACGTTTCGGACAATTTCGCCCAAAATCGTCTCGAGGACTCCCAATATGACGTTGCAGCCAATTTCGCCCAAAATCGTATCGAGGACTCCCGATATGACGTTTCAGCCAATTTCGCCCAAAATCGTCTCGAGGACTCCCGATATGACGTTTCAGCCAATTTCGCCTAAAATCGTCTCGAGGACTCCCGATATGACGTTGCAGCCAATTTCGCCCAAAATCGTATCGAGGACTCCCGATATGACGTTTCAGCCAATTTCGCCCAAAATCGTCTCGAGGACTCCCGATATGACGTTTCAGCCAATTTCGCCCAAAATCGTCTCGAGGACTCCCGATATGACGTTTCGCCCAAAATCGTCTCGAGGACTCCCGATATGACGTTTCAGCCAATTTCGCCCAAAATCGTCTCGAGGACTCCCAATATGACGTTTCAGCCAATTTCGCACAAAATCGTCTCGGGGACTCCCGACATGACGTTTCAGCCAATTTCGCCCAAAATCGTCTCGAGGACTCCCGATATGACGTTTCAGCCAATTTCGCACAAAATCGTCTCGAGGACTCCGGATATGACGTTTCAGCCAATTTCGCCCAAAATCGTCTCGAGGACTCCCGATATGACGTTTCAGCCAATTTCGCCCAAAATCGTCTCGAGGACTCCCGACATGACGTTTCAGCCAATTTTTGCCCAAAATCGTCTCGAGGACTCCCGATATGACGTTTCAGCCAATTTTGCCCAAAATCGTCTCTAGGACTCCCGATATGACGTTTCAGCCAATTTCGCCCAAAATCGTCTCGAGGACTCCCGATATGACGTTTCAGCCAATTTCGCCCAAAATCGTCTCGAGGACTCCCGATATGACGTTTCAGCCAATTTCGCCCAAAATCGTCTCGAGGACTCCCGATATGACGTTTCAGCCAATTTCGCCCAAAATCGTCTCGAGGACTCCCGATATGACGTTTCAGCCAATTTTTGCCCAAAATCGTCTCGAGGACTCCCGACATGACGTTTCAGCCACATTTTGCCCAAAATCGTCTCGAGGACTCCCGACATGACGTTTCAGCCAATTTTGCCCAAAATCGTCTCTAGGACTCCCGATATGACGTTTCAGCCAATTTCGCCCAAAATCGTCTCGAGGACTCCCGATATGACGTTTCAGCCAATTTCGCCCAAAATCGTCTCGAGGACTCCCGGTATGACTTTTCAGCCAATTTCGCCCAAAATCGCCTCGGGGGCTCCCGATATGACGTTTCAGACAATTTCGCCCAAAATCGTCTCGGGGGCTCACGATATGACGTTTCGGACAATTTCGCCCAAAATCGTCTCGGGGGCTCCCGACATGACGTTTCGGACAATTTCGCCCAAAATCGTCTAGGGGGCTCCCGACATGACGTTTCGGACAATTTCGCCCAAAATCGTCTCGGGGGCTCCCGACATGACGTTTCAGCCAATTTCGCCCAAAATCGTCTCGAGGACTCCCGATATGACGTTTCAGCCAATTTCGCCCAAAATCGTCTCGAGGACTCCCGATATGACGTTTCAGCCAATTTCGCCCAAAATCGTCTCGAGGACTCTTGATATGACGTTTCAGCCAATTTCGCCCAAAATCGTCTCGAGGACTCCCGATATGACGTTTCAGCCAATTTCGCCCAAAATCGTCTCGAGGACTCCCGATATGACGTTTCGCCCAAAATCGTCTCGAGGACTCCCGATATGACGTTTCAGCCAATTTTTGCCCAAAATCGTCTCGAGGACTCCCGACATGACGTTTCAGCCAATTTTTGCCCAAAATCGTCTCGAGGACTCCCGACATGACGTTTCAGCCAATTTTGCCCAAAATCGTCTCTAGGACTCCCGATATGACGTTTCAGCCAATTTCGCCCAAAATCGTCTCGGGGACTCCCGACATGACGTTGCAGACAATTTCGCCCAAAATCGTCTCGGGGGCTCCCGATATGACGTTTCGCCCAAAATCGTCTCGGGGGCTCCCGACATGACGTTTCAGCCAATTTTGCCCAAAATCGTCTCTAGGACTCCCGATATGACGTTTCAGCCAATTTCGCCCAAAATCGTCTCGGGGACTCCCGACATGACGTTGCAGACAATTTCGCCCAAAATCGTCTCGGGGGTTCCCGATATGACGTTTCGCCCAAAATCGTCTCGGGGGCTCCCGATATGACGTTTCAGACAATTTCGCCCAAAATCGTCTCGGGGACTCCCGTTATGACGTTTCAGCCAATTTCGCCCAAAATCGTCTCGAGGACTCCCGATATGGCGTTTCAGCCAATTTCGCCCAAAATCGTCTCGAGGACTCCCGACATGACGTTTCAGCCAATTTTTGCCCAAAATCGTCTCGAGGACTCCCGACATGACGTTTCAGCCAATTTCACCCAAAATAGTCTCGAGGACTCCCGACATGACGTTTCAGCCAATTTCACCCAAAATCGTCTCTAGGACTCCCGATATGACGTTTCAGCCAATTTCGCACAAAATCGTCTCGAGGACTCCCGACATGACGTTTCAGCCAATTTTGCCCAAAATCGTCTCTAGGACTCCCGATATGACGTTTCAGCCAATTTCGCACAAAATCGTCTCGAGGACTCCCGACATGACGTTTCAGCCAGTTTGGCCCAAAATCGTCTCGGGGACTCCCGACATGACGGTGCAGACAATTTCGCCCAAAATCGTCTCGGGGGCTCCCGATATGACGTTTCGGACAATTTCGCCCAAAATCGTCTCAGGGGCTCCCGACATGACGTTTCGGACAATTTCGCCCAAAATCGTCTCGAGGACTCCCGATATGACGTTTCAGCCAATTTCGCCCAAAATCGTCTCCGGGCCTCCCGATATGACGTTTCAGCCAATTTCGCCCAAAATCGTCTCTAGGACTCCCGATATGACGTTTCAGCCAATTTCGCACAAAATCGTCTCGAGGACTCCCGACATGACGTTTCAGCCAGTTTGGCCCAAAATCGTCTCGGGGACTCCCGATATGACGTTTCAGCCAATTTCGCCCAAAATCGTCTCCGGGCCTCCCGACATGACGTTTCAGCCAATTTTGCCCAAAATCGTCTCTAGGACTCCCGATATGACGTTTCAGCCAATTTCGCACAAAATCGTCTCGAGGACTCCCGACATGACGTTTCAGCCAGTTTGGCCCAAAATCGTCTCGGGGACTCCCGACATGACGGTGCAGACAATTTCGCCCAAAATCGTCTCGGGGGCTCCCGATATGACATTTCGGACAATTTCGCCCAAAATCGTCTCGGGGGCTCCCGACATGACGTTTCGGACAATTTCGCCCAAAATCGTCTAGGGGGCTCCCGACATGACGTTTCGGACAATTTTGCCCAAAATCGTCTCTAGGACTCCCGATATGACGTTTCAGCCAATTTCGCCCAAAATCGTCTCGAGGACTCCCGATATGACGTTTCAGCCAATTTTGCCCAAAATCGTCTCGAGGACTCCCGATATGACGTTTCAGCCAATTTTGCCCAAAATCGTCTCTAGGACTCCCGATATGACGTTTCAGCCAATTTCGCCCAAAATCGTCTCGAGGACTCCCGATATGACGTTTCGCCCAAAATCGTCTCGAGGACTCCCGATATGACGTTTCAGCCAATTTTTGCCCAAAATCGTCTCGAGGACTCCCGACATGACGTTTCAGCCAATTTTTGCCCAAAATCGTCTCGAGGACTCCCGACTTGACGTTTCAGCCAATTTCGCCCAAAATCGTCTCGAGGACTCCCGATATGACGTTTCAGCCAATTTCGCACAAAATCGTCTCGGGGACTCCCGACATGACGTTTCAGCCAGTTTGGCCCAAAATCGTCTCGGGGACTCCCGACATGACGTTGCAGACAATTTCGCCCAAAATCGTCTCGGGGGCTCCCGATATGACGTTGCAGACAATTTCGCCCAAAATCGTCTCGGGGGCTCCCGATATGACGTTGCAGACAATTTCGCCCAAAATCGTCTCGAGGACTCCCGACATGACGTTTCAGCCAATTTTTGCCCAAAATCGTCTCGAGGACTCCCGACTTGACGTTTCAGCCAATTTTGCCCAAAATCGTCTCGGGGACTCCCGATATGACGTTTCAGACAATTTCGCCCAAAATCGTCTCGAGGACTCCCGTTATGACGTTTCAGCCAATTTCGCCCAAAATCGTCTCGAGGACTCCCGATATGACGTTTCAGCCAATTTCGCCCAAAATCGTCTCGAGGACTCCCGACATGACGTTTCAGCCAATTTTTGCCCAAAATCGTCTCGAGGACTCCCGACATGACGTTTCAGCCAATTTCACCCAAAATCGTCTCGAGGACTCCCGACATGACGTTTCAGCCAATTTTTGCCCAAAATCGTCTCGAGGACTCCCGACATGACGTTTCAGCCAATTTTGCCCAAAATCGTCTCTAGGACTCCCGATATGACGTTTCAGCCAATTTCGCCCAAAATCGTCTCGAGAACTCCCGATATGACGTTTCGCCGAAAATCGTCTCGAGGATTCCCGATTTGACGTTTCAGCCAATTTCGCCCAAAATCGTCTCGAGGACTCCCGATATGACGTTTAAGCCAATTTCGCCCAAAATCGTCTCGAGGACTCCCGATATGACGTTTCAGCCAATTTCGCACAAAATCGTCTCGAGGACTCCCGATATGACGTTTCAGCCAATTTCGCACAAAATCGTCTCGAGGACTCCCGATATGACGTTTCGCCCAAAATCGTCTCGAGGACTCCCGATATGACGTTTCAGCCAATTTCGCACAAAATCGTCTCGAGGACTCCCGATATGACGTTTCAGCCAATTTCGCCCAAAATCGTCTCGAAGACTCCCGATATGACGTTTCAGCCAATTTCGCCCAAAATCGTCTCGAGGACTCCCGATATGACGTTTCAGCCAATTTCGCCCAAAATCGTCTCGAGGACTCCCGATATGACGTTTCAGCCAATTTTTGCCCAAAATCGTCTCGAGGACTCCCGACATGACGTTTCAGCCAATTTTGCCCAAAATCGTCTCTAGGACTCCCGATATGACGTTTCGCCCAAAATCGTCTCGAGGACTCCCGATATGACGTTTCAGCCAATTTCGCCCAAAATCGTCTCGAGGACTCCCGATATGACGTTTCAGCCAATTTCGCCCAAAATCGTCTCGAGGACTCCCGATATGACGTTTCAGCCAATTTCGCCCAAAATCGTCTTGAGGACTCCCGATATGACGTTTCAGCCAATTTCGCCCAAAATCGTCTCGAGGACTCCCGATATGACGTTTCAGCCAATTTCGCCCAAAATCGTCTCGAGGACTCCCGATATGACGTTTCAGCCAATTTCGCACAAAATCGTCTCGGGGACTCCCGACATGACGTTTCAGCCAGTTTGGCCCAAAATCGTCTCGGGGACTCCCGACATGACGTTGCAGACAATTTCGCCCAAAATCGTCTCGGGGGCTCACGATATGACGTTTCAGCCAATTTCGCACAAAATCGTCTCGAGGACTCCCGATATGACGTTTCGCCCAAAATCGTCTCGAGGACTCCCGATATGACGTTTCAGCCAATTTCGCACAAAATCGTCTCGAGGACTCCCGATATGACGTTTCAGCCAATTTCGCCCAAAATCGTCTCGAAGACTCCCGATATGACGTTTCAGCCAATTTCGCCCAAAATCGTCTCGAGGACTCCCGATATGACGTTGCAGACAATTTCGCCCAAAATCGTCTCGGGGGCTCCCGATATGACGTTGCAGACAATTTCGCCCAAAATCGTCTCGGGGGCTCCCGATATGACGTTTCAGACAATTTCGCCCAAAATCGTCTCGGGGGCTCACGATATGACGTTTCAGCCAATTTTTGACCAAAATCGTCTCGAGGACTCCCGACATGACGTTTCAGCCAATTTTTGCCCAAAATCGTCTCGAGGACTCCCGACATGACGTTTCAGCCAATTTTGCCCAAAATCGTCTCTAGGACTCCCGATATGACGTTTCAGCCAATTTCGCCCAAAATCGTCTCGAGGACTCCCGATATGACGTTTCGCCCAAAATCGTCTCGAGGACTCCCGATATGACGTTTCAGCCAATTTCGCCCAAAATCGTCTCGAGGACTCCCGATATGACGTTTCAGCCAATTTCGCCCAAAATCGTCTCGAGGACTCCCGATATGACGTTTCAGCCAATTTCGCCCAAAATCGTCTCGGACTCCCGATATGACGTTTCAGCCAATTTTTGCCCAAAATCGTCTCGAGGACTCCCGACATGACGTTTCAGCCAATTTTGCCCAAAATCGTCTCTAGGACTCCCGATATGACGTTTCGCCCAAAATCGTCTCGAGGACTCCCGATATGACGTTTCAGCCAATTTCGCCCAAAATCGTCTCGAGGACTCCCGATATGACGTTTCAGCCAATTTCGCCCAAAATCGTCTCGAGGACTCCCGATATGACGTTTCAGCCAATTTCGCCCAAAATCGTCTCGGGGGCTCCCGACATGACGTTTCGGACAATTTCGCCCAAAATCGTCTAGGGGGCTCCCGACATGACGTTTCGGACAATTTCGCCCAAAATCGTCTCGGGGGCTCCCGACATGACGTTTCAGCCAATTTTGCCCAAAATCGTCTCTAGGACTCCCGATATGACGTTTCAGCCAATTTCGCCCAAAATCGTCTCGAGGACTCCCGATATGACGTTTCAGCCAATTTTGCCCAAAATCGTCTCGAGGACTCCCGATATGACGTTTCAGCCAATTTTGCCCAAAATCGTCTCTAGGACTCCCGATATGACGTTTCAGCCAATTTCGCCCAAAATCGTCTCGAGGACTCCCGATATGACGTTTCAGCCAATTTTGCCCAAAATCGTCTCTAGGACTCCCGATATGACGTTTCAGCCAATTTCGCCCAAAATCGTCTCGGGGGCTCCCGACATGACGTTTCGGACAATTTCGCCCAAAATCGTCTAGGGGGCTCCCGACATGACGTTTCGGACAATTTTGCCCAAAATCGTCTCTAGGACTCCCGATATGACGTTTCAGCCAATTTCGCCCAAAATCGTCTCGAGGACTCCCGATATGACGTTGCAGCCAATTTCGCCCAAAATCGTCTCGAGGACTCCCGATATGACGTTTCGCCCAAAATCGTCTTGAGGACTCCCGATATGACGTTTCAGCCAATTTCGCCCAAAATCGTATCGAGGACTCCCGATATGACGTTTCAGCCAATTTCGCCCAAAATCGTCTCGAGGACTCCCGATATGACGTTTCAGCCAATTTCGCCCAAAATCGTCTCGAGGACTCCCGATATGACGTTTCGCCCAAAATCGTCTCGAGGACTCCCGATATGACGTTTCAGCCAATTTCGCCCAAAATCGTCTTGAGGACTCCCGATATGACGTTTCAGCCAATTTCGCCCAAAATCGTATCGAGGACTCCCGATATGACGTTTCAGCCAATTTCGCCCAAAATCGTATCGAGGACTCCCGATATGACGTTTCAGCCAATTTCGCCCAAAATCGTCTCGAGGACTCCCGATATGACGTTTCAGCCAATTTCGCCCAAAATCGTCTCGAGGACTCCCGATATGACGTTTCGCCCAAAATCGTCTCGAGGACTCCCGATATGACGTTTCAGCCAATTTCGCCCAAAATCGTCTCAAGGACTCCCGACATGACGTTTCAGCCAATTTCACCCAAAATCGTCTCGAGGACTCCCGACATGACGTTTCAGCCAATTTTGCCCAAAATCGTCTCTAGGACTCCCGATATGACGTTTCAGCCAATTTCGCCCAAAATCGTCTCGAGAACTCCCGATATGACGTTTCGCCCAAAATCGTCTCGAGGACTCCCGATATGACGTTTAAGCCAATTTCGCCCAAAATCGTCTCGAGGACTCCCGATATGACGTTTCAGCCAATTTCGCACAAAATCGTCTCGAGGACTCCCGATATGACGTTTCAGCCAATTTCGCCCAAAATCGTCTTGGGGGCTCCCGATATGACGTTGCAGACAATTTCGCACAAAATCGTCTCGAGGACTCCCGATATGACGTTTCAGACAATTTCGCCCAAAATCGTCTCGAGGACTCCCGATATGACGTTTCAGCCAATTTCGCACAAAATCGTCTCGAGGACTCCCGACATGACGTTTCAGCCTGTTTGGCCCAAAATCGTCTCGGGGACTCCCGACATGACGTTGCAGACAATTTCGCCCAAAATCGTCTCGGGGGCTCCCGATATGACGTTGCAGACAATTTCGCCCAAAATCGTCTCGGGGGCTCCCGACATGACGTTTCGGACAATTTCGCCCAAAATCGTCTCGGGGGCTCCCGACATGACGTTTCGGACAATTTCGCCCAAAATCGTCTCGAGGACTCCCAATATGACGTTTCAGCCAATTTCGCACAAAATCGTCTCGGGGACTCCCGACATGACGTTTCAGCCAATTTCGCCCAAAATCGTCTCGAGGACTCCCGATATGACGTTTCAGCCAATTTCGCACAAAATAGTCTCGAGGACTCCGGATATGACGTTTCAGCCAATTTCGCCCAAAATCGTCTCGAGGACTCCCGATATGACGTTTCAGCCAATTTCGCCCAAAATCGTCTCGAGGACTCCCGATATGACGTTTCAGCCAATTTCGCACAAAATCGTCTCGGGGACTCCCGACATGACATTTCAGCCAATTTCGCCCAAAATCGTCTCGAGGACTCCCGATATGACGTTTCGCCCAAAATCGTCTCGAGGACTCCCGACATGACGTTTCAGCCTGTTTGGCCCAAAATCGTCTCGGGGACTCCCGACATGACGTTGCAGACAATTTCGCCCAAAATCGTCTCGGGGGCTCCCGATATGACGTCTCGAGGACTCCCGATATGACGTTTCAGCCAATTTCGCCCAAAATCGTCTCGAGGACTCCCGATATGACGTTGCAGCCAATTTCGCCCAAAATCGTCTCGAGGACTCCCGATATGACGTTTCAGCCAATTTCGCACAAAATCGTCTCGAGGACTCCCGACATGACGTTTCAGCCTGTTTGGCCCAAAATCGTCTCGGGGACTCCCGACATGACGTTGCAGACAATTTCGCCCAAAATCGTCTCGGGGGCTCCCGATATGACGTTGCAGACAATTTCGCCCAAAATCGTCTCGGGGGCTCCCGACATGACGTTTCGGACAATTTCGCCCAAAATCGTCTCGGGGGCTCCCGACATGACGTTTCGGACAATTTCGCCCAAAATCGTCTCGAGGACTCCCAATATGACGTTTCAGCCAATTTCGCACAAAATCGTCTCGGGGACTCCCGACATGACGTTTCAGCCAATTTCGCCCAAAATCGTCTCGAGGACTCCCGATATGACGTTTCAGCCAATTTCGCACAAAATAGTCTCGAGGACTCCGGATATGACGTTTCAGCCAATTTCGCACAAAATCGTCTCGAGGACTCCCGATATGACGTTTCAGCCAATTTCGCACAAAATCGTCTCGGGGACTCCCGACATGACATTTCAGCCAATTTCGCCCAAAATCGTCTCGAGGACTCCCGATATGACGTTTCGCCCAAAATCGTCTCGAGGACTCCCGACATGACGTTTCAGCCTGTTTGGCCCAAAATCGTCTCGGGGACTCCCGACATGACGTTGCAGACAATTTCGCCCAAAATCGTCTCGGGGGCTCCCGATATGACGTCTCGAGGACTCCCGATATGACGTTTCAGCCAATTTCGCCCAAAATCGTCTCGAGGACTCCCGATATGACGTTGCAGCCAATTTCGCCCAAAATCGTATCGAGGACTCCCGATATGACGTTTCAGCCAATTTCGCCCAAAATCGTCTTGAGGACTCCCGATATGACGTTTCAGCCAATTTCGCCCAAAATCGTATCGAGGACTCCCGATATGACGTTTCAGCCAATTTCGCCCAAAATCGTCTCGAGGACTCCCGATATGACGTTTCAGCCAATTTCGCCCAAAATCGTCTCGAGGACTCCCGATATGACGTTTCGCCCAAAATCGTCTCGAGGACTCCCGACATGACGTTTCAGCCTGTTTGGCCCAAAATCGTCTCGGGGACTCCCGACATGACGTTGCAGACAATTTCGCCCAAAATCGTCTCGGGGGCTCCCGATATGACGTTGCAGACAATTTCGCCCAAAATCGTCTCGGGGGCTCCCGATATGACGTTTCAGCCAATTTCGCCCAAAATCGTCTCGAAGACTCCCGATATGACGTTTCAGCCAATTTCGCCCAAAATCGTCTCGAGGACTCCCGATATGACGTTTCAGCCAATTTCGCCCAAAATCGTCTCGAGGACTCCCGATATGACGTTTCAGCCAATTTTTGCCCAAAATCGTCTCGAGGACTCCCGACATGACGTTTCAGCCAATTTTGCCCAAAATCGTCTCTAGGACTCCCGATATGACGTTTCGCCCAAAATCGTCTCGAGGACTCCCGATATGACGTTTCAGCCAATTTCGCCCAAAATCGTCTCGAGGACTCCCGATATGACGTTTCAGCCAATTTCGCCCAAAATCGTCTCGAGGACTCCCGATATGACGTTTCAGCCAATTTCGCCCAAAATCGTCTTGAGGACTCCCGATATGACGTTTCAGCCAATTTCGCCCAAAATCGTCTCGAGGACTCCCGATATGACGTTTCAGCCAATTTCGCCCAAAATCGTCTCGAGGACTCCCGATATGACGTTTCAGCCAATTTCGCACAAAATCGTCTCGGGGACTCCCGACATGACGTTTCAGCCAGTTTGGCCCAAAATCGTCTCGGGGACTCCCGACATGACGTTGCAGACAATTTCGCCCAAAATCGTCTCGGGGGCTCACGATATGACGTTTCAGCCAATTTCGCACAAAATCGTCTCGAGGACTCCCGATATGACGTTTCGCCCAAAATCGTCTCGAGGACTCCCGATATGACGTTTCAGCCAATTTCGCACAAAATCGTCTCGAGGACTCCCGATATGACGTTTCAGCCAATTTCGCCCAAAATCGTCTCGAAGACTCCCGATATGACGTTTCAGCCAATTTCGCCCAAAATCGTCTCGAGGACTCCCGATATGACGTTGCAGACAATTTCGCCCAAAATCGTCTCGGGGGCTCCCGATATGACGTTGCAGACAATTTCGCCCAAAATCGTCTCGGGGGCTCCCGATATGACGTTTCAGACAATTTCGCCCAAAATCGTCTCGGGGGCTCACGATATGACGTTTCAGCCAATTTTTGACCAAAATCGTCTCGAGGACTCCCGACATGACGTTTCAGCCAATTTTTGCCCAAAATCGTCTCGAGGACTCCCGACATGACGTTTCAGCCAATTTTGCCCAAAATCGTCTCTAGGACTCCCGATATGACGTTTCAGCCAATTTCGCCCAAAATCGTCTCGAGGACTCCCGATATGACGTTTCGCCCAAAATCGTCTCGAGGACTCCCGATATGACGTTTCAGCCAATTTCGCCCAAAATCGTCTCGAGGACTCCCGATATGACGTTTCAGCCAATTTCGCCCAAAATCGTCTCGAGGACTCCCGATATGACGTTTCAGCCAATTTCGCCCAAAATCGTCTCGGACTCCCGATATGACGTTTCAGCCAATTTTTGCCCAAAATCGTCTCGAGGACTCCCGACATGACGTTTCAGCCAATTTTGCCCAAAATCGTCTCTAGGACTCCCGATATGACGTTTCGCCCAAAATCGTCTCGAGGACTCCCGATATGACGTTTCAGCCAATTTCGCCCAAAATCGTCTCGAGGACTCCCGATATGACGTTTCAGCCAATTTCGCCCAAAATCGTCTCGAGGACTCCCGATATGACGTTTCAGCCAATTTCGCCCAAAATCGTCTCGGGGGCTCCCGACATGACGTTTCGGACAATTTCGCCCAAAATCGTCTAGGGGGCTCCCGACATGACGTTTCGGACAATTTCGCCCAAAATCGTCTCGGGGGCTCCCGACATGACGTTTCAGCCAATTTTGCCCAAAATCGTCTCTAGGACTCCCGATATGACGTTTCAGCCAATTTCGCCCAAAATCGTCTCGAGGACTCCCGATATGACGTTTCAGCCAATTTTGCCCAAAATCGTCTCGAGGACT
Source organism: Romanogobio albipinnatus (assembly GCA_023566225.1). Taxonomy (NCBI): domain Eukaryota; kingdom Metazoa; phylum Chordata; class Actinopteri; order Cypriniformes; family Gobionidae; genus Romanogobio; species Romanogobio albipinnatus. The sequence goes on from JAKRKY010000031.1 coordinate 225,631, forward strand.
CCCGATATGACGTTTCAGCCAATTTTGCCCAAAATCGTCTCTAGGACTCCCGATATGACGTTTCAGCCAATTTCGCCCAAAATCGTCTCGAGGACTCCCGATATGACGTTTCAGCCAATTTTGCCCAAAATCGTCTCTAGGACTCCCGATATGACGTTTCAGCCAATTTCGCCCAAAATCGTCTCGGGGGCTCCCGACATGACGTTTCGGACAATTTCGCCCAAAATCGTCTAGGGGGCTCCCGACATGACGTTTCGGACAATTTTGCCCAAAATCGTCTCTAGGACTCCCGATATGACGTTTCAGCCAATTTCGCCCAAAATCGTCTCGAGGACTCCCGATATGACGTTGCAGCCAATTTCGCCCAAAATCGTCTCGAGGACTCCCGATATGACGTTTCGCCCAAAATCGTCTTGAGGACTCCCGATATGACGTTTCAGCCAATTTCGCCCAAAATCGTATCGAGGACTCCCGATATGACGTTTCAGCCAATTTCGCCCAAAATCGTCTCGAGGACTCCCGATATGACGTTTCAGCCAATTTCGCCCAAAATCGTCTCGAGGACTCCCGATATGACGTTTCGCCCAAAATCGTCTCGAGGACTCCCGATATGACGTTTCAGCCAATTTCGCCCAAAATCGTCTTGAGGACTCCCGATATGACGTTTCAGCCAATTTCGCCCAAAATCGTATCGAGGACTCCCGATATGACGTTTCAGCCAATTTCGCCCAAAATCGTATCGAGGACTCCCGATATGACGTTTCAGCCAATTTCGCCCAAAATCGTCTCGAGGACTCCCGATATGACGTTTCAGCCAATTTCGCCCAAAATCGTCTCGAGGACTCCCGATATGACGTTTCGCCCAAAATCGTCTCGAGGACTCCCGATATGACGTTTCAGCCAATTTCGCCCAAAATCGTCTCAAGGACTCCCGACATGACGTTTCAGCCAATTTCACCCAAAATCGTCTCGAGGACTCCCGACATGACGTTTCAGCCAATTTTGCCCAAAATCGTCTCTAGGACTCCCGATATGACGTTTCAGCCAATTTCGCCCAAAATCGTCTCGAGAACTCCCGATATGACGTTTCGCCCAAAATCGTCTCGAGGACTCCCGATATGACGTTTAAGCCAATTTCGCCCAAAATCGTCTCGAGGACTCCCGATATGACGTTTCAGCCAATTTCGCACAAAATCGTCTCGAGGACTCCCGATATGACGTTTCAGCCAATTTCGCCCAAAATCGTCTTGGGGGCTCCCGATATGACGTTGCAGACAATTTCGCACAAAATCGTCTCGAGGACTCCCGATATGACGTTTCAGACAATTTCGCCCAAAATCGTCTCGAGGACTCCCGATATGACGTTTCAGCCAATTTCGCACAAAATCGTCTCGAGGACTCCCGACATGACGTTTCAGCCTGTTTGGCCCAAAATCGTCTCGGGGACTCCCGACATGACGTTGCAGACAATTTCGCCCAAAATCGTCTCGGGGGCTCCCGATATGACGTTGCAGACAATTTCGCCCAAAATCGTCTCGGGGGCTCCCGACATGACGTTTCGGACAATTTCGCCCAAAATCGTCTCGGGGGCTCCCGACATGACGTTTCGGACAATTTCGCCCAAAATCGTCTCGAGGACTCCCAATATGACGTTTCAGCCAATTTCGCACAAAATCGTCTCGGGGACTCCCGACATGACGTTTCAGCCAATTTCGCCCAAAATCGTCTCGAGGACTCCCGATATGACGTTTCAGCCAATTTCGCACAAAATAGTCTCGAGGACTCCGGATATGACGTTTCAGCCAATTTCGCCCAAAATCGTCTCGAGGACTCCCGATATGACGTTTCAGCCAATTTCGCCCAAAATCGTCTCGAGGACTCCCGATATGACGTTTCAGCCAATTTCGCACAAAATCGTCTCGGGGACTCCCGACATGACATTTCAGCCAATTTCGCCCAAAATCGTCTCGAGGACTCCCGATATGACGTTTCGCCCAAAATCGTCTCGAGGACTCCCGACATGACGTTTCAGCCTGTTTGGCCCAAAATCGTCTCGGGGACTCCCGACATGACGTTGCAGACAATTTCGCCCAAAATCGTCTCGGGGGCTCCCGATATGACGTCTCGAGGACTCCCGATATGACGTTTCAGCCAATTTCGCCCAAAATCGTCTCGAGGACTCCCGATATGACGTTGCAGCCAATTTCGCCCAAAATCGTCTCGAGGACTCCCGATATGACGTTTCAGCCAATTTCGCACAAAATCGTCTCGAGGACTCCCGACATGACGTTTCAGCCTGTTTGGCCCAAAATCGTCTCGGGGACTCCCGACATGACGTTGCAGACAATTTCGCCCAAAATCGTCTCGGGGGCTCCCGATATGACGTTGCAGACAATTTCGCCCAAAATCGTCTCGGGGGCTCCCGACATGACGTTTCGGACAATTTCGCCCAAAATCGTCTCGGGGGCTCCCGACATGACGTTTCGGACAATTTCGCCCAAAATCGTCTCGAGGACTCCCAATATGACGTTTCAGCCAATTTCGCACAAAATCGTCTCGGGGACTCCCGACATGACGTTTCAGCCAATTTCGCCCAAAATCGTCTCGAGGACTCCCGATATGACGTTTCAGCCAATTTCGCACAAAATAGTCTCGAGGACTCCGGATATGACGTTTCAGCCAATTTCGCACAAAATCGTCTCGAGGACTCCCGATATGACGTTTCAGCCAATTTCGCACAAAATCGTCTCGGGGACTCCCGACATGACATTTCAGCCAATTTCGCCCAAAATCGTCTCGAGGACTCCCGATATGACGTTTCGCCCAAAATCGTCTCGAGGACTCCCGACATGACGTTTCAGCCTGTTTGGCCCAAAATCGTCTCGGGGACTCCCGACATGACGTTGCAGACAATTTCGCCCAAAATCGTCTCGGGGGCTCCCGATATGACGTCTCGAGGACTCCCGATATGACGTTTCAGCCAATTTCGCCCAAAATCGTCTCGAGGACTCCCGATATGACGTTGCAGCCAATTTCGCCCAAAATCGTATCGAGGACTCCCGATATGACGTTTCAGCCAATTTCGCCCAAAATCGTCTTGAGGACTCCCGATATGACGTTTCAGCCAATTTCGCCCAAAATCGTATCGAGGACTCCCGATATGACGTTTCAGCCAATTTCGCCCAAAATCGTCTCGAGGACTCCCGATATGACGTTTCAGCCAATTTCGCCCAAAATCGTCTCGAGGACTCCCGATATGACGTTTCGCCCAAAATCGTCTCGAGGACTCCCGACATGACGTTTCAGCCTGTTTGGCCCAAAATCGTCTCGGGGACTCCCGACATGACGTTGCAGACAATTTCGCCCAAAATCGTCTCGGGGGCTCCCGATATGACGTTGCAGACAATTTCGCCCAAAATCGTCTCGGGGGCTCCCGATATGACGTTTCGGACAATTTCGCCCAAAATCGTCTCGGGGGCTCCCGACATGACGTTTCGGACAATTTCGCCCAAAATCGTCTCGAGGACTCCCAATATGACGTTGCAGCCAATTTCGCCCAAAATCGTATCGAGGACTCCCGATATGACGTTTCAGCCAATTTCGCCCAAAATCGTCTCGAGGACTCCCGATATGACGTTTCAGCCAATTTCGCCTAAAATCGTCTCGAGGACTCCCGATATGACGTTGCAGCCAATTTCGCCCAAAATCGTATCGAGGACTCCCGATATGACGTTTCAGCCAATTTCGCCCAAAATCGTCTCTAGGACTCCCGATATGACGTTTCAGCCAATTTCGCCCAAAATCGTCTCGAGGACTCCCGATATGACGTTTCGCCCAAAATCGTCTCGAGGACTCCCGATATGACGTTTCAGCCAATTTTTGCCCAAAATCGTCTCGAGGACTCCCGACATGACGTTTCAGCCAATTTTTGCCCAAAATCGTCTCGAGGACTCCCGACTTGACGTTTCAGCCAATTTCGCCCAAAATCGTCTCGAGGACTCCCGATATGACGTTTCAGCCAATTTCGCACAAAATCGTCTCGGGGACTCCCGACATGACGTTTCAGCCAGTTTGGCCCAAAATCGTCTCGGGGACTCCCGACATGACGTTGCAGACAATTTCGCCCAAAATCGTCTCGGGGGCTCCCGATATGACGTTGCAGACAATTTCGCCCAAAATCGTCTCGGGGGCTCCCGATATGACGTTGCAGACAATTTCGCCCAAAATCGTCTCGAGGACTCCCGACATGACGTTTCAGCCAATTTTTGCCCAAAATCGTCTCGAGGACTCCCGACTTGACGTTTCAGCCAATTTTGCCCAAAATCGTCTCGGGGACTCCCGATATGACGTTTCAGACAATTTCGCCCAAAATCGTCTCGAGGACTCCCGTTATGACGTTTCAGCCAATTTCGCCCAAAATCGTCTCGAGGACTCCCGATATGACGTTTCAGCCAATTTCGCCCAAAATCGTCTCGAGGACTCCCGACATGACGTTTCAGCCAATTTTTGCCCAAAATCGTCTCGAGGACTCCCGACATGACGTTTCAGCCAATTTCACCCAAAATCGTCTCGAGGACTCCCGACATGACGTTTCAGCCAATTTTTGCCCAAAATCGTCTCGAGGACTCCCGACATGACGTTTCAGCCAATTTTGCCCAAAATCGTCTCTAGGACTCCCGATATGACGTTTCAGCCAATTTCGCCCAAAATCGTCTCGAGAACTCCCGATATGACGTTTCGCCGAAAATCGTCTCGAGGATTCCCGATTTGACGTTTCAGCCAATTTCGCCCAAAATCGTCTCGAGGACTCCCGATATGACGTTTAAGCCAATTTCGCCCAAAATCGTCTCGAGGACTCCCGATATGACGTTTCAGCCAATTTCGCACAAAATCGTCTCGAGGACTCCCGATATGACGTTTCAGCCAATTTCGCACAAAATCGTCTCGAGGACTCCCGATATGACGTTTCGCCCAAAATCGTCTCGAGGACTCCCGATATGACGTTTCAGCCAATTTCGCACAAAATCGTCTCGAGGACTCCCGATATGACGTTTCAGCCAATTTCGCCCAAAATCGTCTCGAAGACTCCCGATATGACGTTTCAGCCAATTTCGCCCAAAATCGTCTCGAGGACTCCCGATATGACGTTTCAGCCAATTTCGCCCAAAATCGTCTCGAGGACTCCCGATATGACGTTTCAGCCAATTTTTGCCCAAAATCGTCTCGAGGACTCCCGACATGACGTTTCAGCCAATTTTGCCCAAAATCGTCTCTAGGACTCCCGATATGACGTTTCGCCCAAAATCGTCTCGAGGACTCCCGATATGACGTTTCAGCCAATTTCGCCCAAAATCGTCTCGAGGACTCCCGATATGACGTTTCAGCCAATTTCGCCCAAAATCGTCTCGAGGACTCCCGATATGACGTTTCAGCCAATTTCGCCCAAAATCGTCTCGAGGACTCCCGATATGACGTTTCAGCCAATTTCGCACAAAATCGTCTCGAGGACTCCGGATATGACGTTTCAGCCAATTTCGCCCAAAATCGTCTCGAGGACTCCCGATATGACGTTTCAGCCAATTTCGCCCAAAATCGTCTCGAGGACTCCCGACATGACGTTTCAGCCAATTTCACCCAAAATCGTCTCGAGGACTCCCGACATGACGTTTCAGCCAATTTTGCCCAAAATCGTCTCTAGGACTCCCGATATGACGTTTCAGCCAATTTCGCACAAAATCGTCTCGAGGACTCCCGATATGACGTTTCGCCCAAAATCGTCTCGAGGACTCCCGATATGACGTTTCAGCCAATTTCGCACAAAATCGTCTCGAGGACTCCCGATATGACGTTTCAGCCAATTTCGCCCAAAATCGTCTCGAAGACTCCCGATATGACGTTTCAGCCAATTTCGCCCAAAATCGTCTCGAGGACTCCCGATATGACGTTGCAGACAATTTCGCCCAAAATCGTCTCGGGGGCTCCCGATATGACGTTGCAGACAATTTCGCCCAAAATCGTCTCGGGGGCTCCCGATATGACGTTTCAGACAATTTCGCCCAAAATCGTCTCGGGGGCTCACGATATGACGTTTCAGCCAATTTTTGCCCAAAATCGTCTCGAGGACTCCCGACATGACGTTTCAGCCAATTTTTGCCCAAAATCGTCTCGAGGACTCCCGACATGACGTTTCAGCCAATTTTGCCCAAAATCGTCTCTAGGACTCCCGATATGACGTTTCAGCCAATTTCGCCCAAAATCGTCTCGAGGACTCCCGATATGACGTTTCGCCCAAAATCGTCTCGAGGACTCCCGATATGACGTTTCAGCCAATTTCGCCCAAAATCGTCTCGAGGACTCCCGATATGACGTTTCAGCCAATTTCGCCCAAAATCGTCTCGAGGACTCCCGATATGACGTTTCAGCCAATTTCGCCCAAAATCGTCTCGGACTCCCGATATGACGTTTCAGCCAATTTTTGCCCAAAATCGTCTCGAGGACTCCCGACATGACGTTTCAGCCAATTTTGCCCAAAATCGTCTCTAGGACTCCCGATATGACGTTTCGCCCAAAATCGTCTCGAGGACTCCCGATATGACGTTTCAGCCAATTTCGCCCAAAATCGTCTCGAGGACTCCCGATATGACGTTTCAGCCAATTTCGCCCAAAATCGTCTCGAGGACTCCCGATATGACGTTTCAGCCAATTTCGCCCAAAATCGTCTCGGGGGCTCCCGACATGACGTTTCGGACAATTTCGCCCAAAATCGTCTAGGGGGCTCCCGACATGACGTTTCGGACAATTTCGCCCAAAATCGTCTCGGGGGCTCCCGACATGACGTTTCAGCCAATTTTGCCCAAAATCGTCTCTAGGACTCCCGATATGACGTTTCAGCCAATTTCGCCCAAAATCGTCTCGAGGACTCCCGATATGACGTTTCAGCCAATTTTGCCCAAAATCGTCTCGAGGACTCCCGATATGACGTTTCAGCCAATTTTGCCCAAAATCGTCTCTAGGACTCCCGATATGACGTTTCAGCCAATTTCGCCCAAAATCGTCTCGAGGACTCCCGATATGACGTTTCAGCCAATTTTGCCCAAAATCGTCTCTAGGACTCCCGATATGACGTTTCAGCCAATTTCGCCCAAAATCGTCTCGGGGGCTCCCGACATGACGTTTCGGACAATTTCGCCCAAAATCGTCTAGGGGGCTCCCGACATGACGTTTCGGACAATTTTGCCCAAAATCGTCTCTAGGACTCCCGATATGACGTTTCAGCCAATTTCGCCCAAAATCGTCTCGAGGACTCCCGATATGACGTTGCAGCCAATTTCGCCCAAAATCGTCTCGAGGACTCCCGATATGACGTTTCGCCCAAAATCGTCTTGAGGACTCCCGATATGACGTTTCAGCCAATTTCGCCCAAAATCGTATCGAGGACTCCCGATATGACGTTTCAGCCAATTTCGCCCAAAATCGTCTCGAGGACTCCCGATATGACGTTTCAGCCAATTTCGCCCAAAATCGTCTCGAGGACTCCCGATATGACGTTTCGCCCAAAATCGTCTCGAGGACTCCCGATATGACGTTTCAGCCAATTTCGCCCAAAATCGTCTTGAGGACTCCCGATATGACGTTTCAGCCAATTTCGCCCAAAATCGTATCGAGGACTCCCGATATGACGTTTCAGCCAATTTCGCCCAAAATCGTCTCGAGGACTCCCGATATGACGTTTCAGCCAATTTCGCCCAAAATCGTCTCGAGGACTCCCGATATGACGTTTCGCCCAAAATCGTCTCGAGGACTCCCGATATGACGTTTCAGCCAATTTCGCCCAAAATCGTCTCGGGGACTCCCGACATGACGTTTCAGCCAATTTCGCCCAAAATCGTCTCGAGGACTCCCGATATGACGTTTCAGCCAATTTCGCACAAAATAGTCTCGAGGACTCCGGATATGACGTTTCAGCCAATTTCGCCCAAAATCGTCTCGAGGACTCCCGATATGACGTTTCAGCCAATTTCGCCCCAAATCGTCTCGAGGACTCCCGATATGACGTTTCAGCCAATTTCGCACAAAATCGTCTCGGGGACTCCCGACATGACATTTCAGCCAATTTCGCCCAAAATCGTCTCGAGGACTCCCGATATGACGTTTCGCCCAAAATCGTCTCGAGGACTCCCGACATGACGTTTCAGCCTGTTTGGCCCAAAATCGTCTCGGGGACTCCCGACATGACGTTGCAGACAATTTCGCCCAAAATCGTCTCGGGGGCTCCCGATATGACGTCTCGAGGACTCCCGATATGACGTTTCAGCCAATTTCGCCCAAAATCGTCTCGAGGACTCCCGATATGACGTTGCAGCCAATTTCGCCCAAAATCGTCTCGAGGACTCCCGATATGACGTTTCAGCCAATTTCGCACAAAATCGTCTCGAGGACTCCCGACATGACGTTTCAGCCTGTTTGGCCCAAAATCGTCTCGGGGACTCCCGACATGACGTTGCAGACAATTTCGCCCAAAATCGTCTCGGGGGCTCCCGATATGACGTTGCAGACAATTTCGCCCAAAATCGTCTCGGGGGCTCCCGACATGACGTTTCGGACAATTTCGCCCAAAATCGTCTCGGGGGCTCCCGACATGACGTTTCGGACAATTTCGCCCAAAATCGTCTCGAGGACTCCCAATATGACGTTTCAGCCAATTTCGCACAAAATCGTCTCGGGGACTCCCGACATGACGTTTCAGCCAATTTCGCCCAAAATCGTCTCGAGGACTCCCGATATGACGTTTCAGCCAATTTCGCACAAAATAGTCTCGAGGACTCCGGATATGACGTTTCAGCCAATTTCGCACAAAATCGTCTCGAGGACTCCCGATATGACGTTTCAGCCAATTTCGCACAAAATCGTCTCGGGGACTCCCGACATGACATTTCAGCCAATTTCGCCCAAAATCGTCTCGAGGACTCCCGATATGACGTTTCGCCCAAAATCGTCTCGAGGACTCCCGACATGACGTTTCAGCCTGTTTGGCCCAAAATCGTCTCGGGGACTCCCGACATGACGTTGCAGACAATTTCGCCCAAAATCGTCTCGGGGGCTCCCGATATGACGTCTCGAGGACTCCCGATATGACGTTTCAGCCAATTTCGCCCAAAATCGTCTCGAGGACTCCCGATATGACGTTGCAGCCAATTTCGCCCAAAATCGTATCGAGGACTCCCGATATGACGTTTCAGCCAATTTCGCCCAAAATCGTCTTGAGGACTCCCGATATGACGTTTCAGCCAATTTCGCCCAAAATCGTATCGAGGACTCCCGATATGACGTTTCAGCCAATTTCGCCCAAAATCGTCTCGAGGACTCCCGATATGACGTTTCAGCCAATTTCGCCCAAAATCGTCTCGAGGACTCCCGATATGACGTTTCGCCCAAAATCGTCTCGAGGACTCCCGACATGACGTTTCAGCCTGTTTGGCCCAAAATCGTCTCGGGGACTCCCGACATGACGTTGCAGACAATTTCGCCCAAAATCGTCTCGGGGGCTCCCGATATGACGTTGCAGACAATTTCGCCCAAAATCGTCTCGGGGGCTCCCGATATGACGTTTCGGACAATTTCGCCCAAAATCGTCTCGGGGGCTCCCGACATGACGTTTCGGACAATTTCGCCCAAAATCGTCTCGAGGACTCCCAATATGACGTTGCAGCCAATTTCGCCCAAAATCGTATCGAGGACTCCCGATATGACGTTTCAGCCAATTTCGCCCAAAATCGTCTCGAGGACTCCCGATATGACGTTTCAGCCAATTTCGCCTAAAATCGTCTCGAGGACTCCCGATATGACGTTGCAGCCAATTTCGCCCAAAATCGTATCGAGGACTCCCGATATGACGTTTCAGCCAATTTCGCCCAAAATCGTCTCGAGGACTCCCGATATGACGTTTCAGCCAATTTCGCCTAAAATCGTCTCGAGGACTCCCGATATGACGTTGCAGCCAATTTCGCCCAAAATCGTATCGAGGACTCCCGATATGACGTTTCAGCCAATTTCGCCCAAAATCGTCTCGAGGACTCCCGATATGACGTTTCAGCCAATTTCGCCCAAAATCGTCTCGAGGACTCCCGATATGACGTTTCGCCCAAAATCGTCTCGAGGACTCCCGATATGACGTTTCAGCCAATTTCGCCCAAAATCGTCTCGAGGACTCCCAATATGACGTTTCAGCCAATTTCGCACAAAATCGTCTCGGGGACTCCCGACATGACGTTTCAGCCAATTTCGCCCAAAATCGTCTCGAGGACTCCCGATATGACGTTTCAGCCAATTTCGCACAAAATCGTCTCGAGGACTCCGGATATGACGTTTCAGCCAATTTCGCCCAAAATCGTCTCGAGGACTCCCGATATGACGTTTCAGCCAATTTCGCCCAAAATCGTCTCGAGGACTCCCGACATGACGTTTCAGCCAATTTTTGCCCAAAATCGTCTCGAGGACTCCCGATATGACGTTTCAGCCAATTTTGCCCAAAATCGTCTCTAGGACTCCCGATATGACGTTTCAGCCAATTTCGCCCAAAATCGTCTCGAGGACTCCCGATATGACGTTTCAGCCAATTTCGCCCAAAATCGTCTCGAGGACTCCCGATATGACGTTTCAGCCAATTTCGCCCAAAATCGTCTCGAGGACTCCCGATATGACGTTTCAGCCAATTTCGCCCAAAATCGTCTCGAGGACTCCCGATATGACGTTTCAGCCAATTTTTGCCCAAAATCGTCTCGAGGACTCCCGACATGACGTTTCAGCCACATTTTGCCCAAAATCGTCTCGAGGACTCCCGACATGACGTTTCAGCCAATTTTGCCCAAAATCGTCTCTAGGACTCCCGATATGACGTTTCAGCCAATTTCGCCCAAAATCGTCTCGAGGACTCCCGATATGACGTTTCAGCCAATTTCGCCCAAAATCGTCTCGAGGACTCCCGGTATGACTTTTCAGCCAATTTCGCCCAAAATCGCCTCGGGGGCTCCCGATATGACGTTTCAGACAATTTCGCCCAAAATCGTCTCGGGGGCTCACGATATGACGTTTCGGACAATTTCGCCCAAAATCGTCTCGGGGGCTCCCGACATGACGTTTCGGACAATTTCGCCCAAAATCGTCTAGGGGGCTCCCGACATGACGTTTCGGACAATTTCGCCCAAAATCGTCTCGGGGGCTCCCGACATGACGTTTCAGCCAATTTCGCCCAAAATCGTCTCGAGGACTCCCGATATGACGTTTCAGCCAATTTCGCCCAAAATCGTCTCGAGGACTCCCGATATGACGTTTCAGCCAATTTCGCCCAAAATCGTCTCGAGGACTCTTGATATGACGTTTCAGCCAATTTCGCCCAAAATCGTCTCGAGGACTCCCGATATGACGTTTCAGCCAATTTCGCCCAAAATCGTCTCGAGGACTCCCGATATGACGTTTCGCCCAAAATCGTCTCGAGGACTCCCGATATGACGTTTCAGCCAATTTTTGCCCAAAATCGTCTCGAGGACTCCCGACATGACGTTTCAGCCAATTTTTGCCCAAAATCGTCTCGAGGACTCCCGACATGACGTTTCAGCCAATTTTGCCCAAAATCGTCTCTAGGACTCCCGATATGACGTTTCAGCCAATTTCGCCCAAAATCGTCTCGGGGACTCCCGACATGACGTTGCAGACAATTTCGCCCAAAATCGTCTCGGGGGCTCCCGATATGACGTTTCGCCCAAAATCGTCTCGGGGGCTCCCGACATGACGTTTCAGCCAATTTTGCCCAAAATCGTCTCTAGGACTCCCGATATGACGTTTCAGCCAATTTCGCCCAAAATCGTCTCGGGGACTCCCGACATGACGTTGCAGACAATTTCGCCCAAAATCGTCTCGGGGGCTCCCGATATGACGTTTCGCCCAAAATCGTCTCGGGGGCTCCCGATATGACGTTTCAGACAATTTCGCCCAAAATCGTCTCGGGGACTCCCGTTATGACGTTTCAGCCAATTTCGCCCAAAATCGTCTCGAGGACTCCCGATATGGCGTTTCAGCCAATTTCGCCCAAAATCGTCTCGAGGACTCCCGACATGACGTTTCAGCCAATTTTTGCCCAAAATCGTCTCGAGGACTCCCGACATGACGTTTCAGCCAATTTCACCCAAAATAGTCTCGAGGACTCCCGACATGACGTTTCAGCCAATTTCACCCAAAATCGTCTCTAGGACTCCCGATATGACGTTTCAGCCAATTTCGCACAAAATCGTCTCGAGGACTCCCGACATGACGTTTCAGCCAATTTTGCCCAAAATCGTCTCTAGGACTCCCGATATGACGTTTCAGCCAATTTCGCACAAAATCGTCTCGAGGACTCCCGACATGACGTTTCAGCCAGTTTGGCCCAAAATCGTCTCGGGGACTCCCGACATGACGGTGCAGACAATTTCGCCCAAAATCGTCTCGGGGGCTCCCGATATGACGTTTCGGACAATTTCGCCCAAAATCGTCTCAGGGGCTCCCGACATGACGTTTCGGACAATTTCGCCCAAAATCGTCTCGAGGACTCCCGATATGACGTTTCAGCCAATTTCGCCCAAAATCGTCTCCGGGCCTCCCGATATGACGTTTCAGCCAATTTCGCCCAAAATCGTCTCTAGGACTCCCGATATGACGTTTCAGCCAATTTCGCACAAAATCGTCTCGAGGACTCCCGACATGACGTTTCAGCCAGTTTGGCCCAAAATCGTCTCGGGGACTCCCGATATGACGTTTCAGCCAATTTCGCCCAAAATCGTCTCCGGGCCTCCCGACATGACGTTTCAGCCAATTTTGCCCAAAATCGTCTCTAGGACTCCCGATATGACGTTTCAGCCAATTTCGCACAAAATCGTCTCGAGGACTCCCGACATGACGTTTCAGCCAGTTTGGCCCAAAATCGTCTCGGGGACTCCCGACATGACGGTGCAGACAATTTCGCCCAAAATCGTCTCGGGGGCTCCCGATATGACATTTCGGACAATTTCGCCCAAAATCGTCTCGGGGGCTCCCGACATGACGTTTCGGACAATTTCGCCCAAAATCGTCTAGGGGGCTCCCGACATGACGTTTCGGACAATTTTGCCCAAAATCGTCTCTAGGACTCCCGATATGACGTTTCAGCCAATTTCGCCCAAAATCGTCTCGAGGACTCCCGATATGACGTTTCAGCCAATTTTGCCCAAAATCGTCTCGAGGACTCCCGATATGACGTTTCAGCCAATTTTGCCCAAAATCGTCTCTAGGACTCCCGATATGACGTTTCAGCCAATTTCGCCCAAAATCGTCTCGAGGACTCCCGATATGACGTTTCGCCCAAAATCGTCTCGAGGACTCCCGATATGACGTTTCAGCCAATTTTTGCCCAAAATCGTCTCGAGGACTCCCGACATGACGTTTCAGCCAATTTTTGCCCAAAATCGTCTCGAGGACTCCCGACTTGACGTTTCAGCCAATTTCGCCCAAAATCGTCTCGAGGACTCCCGATATGACGTTTCAGCCAATTTCGCACAAAATCGTCTCGGGGACTCCCGACATGACGTTTCAGCCAGTTTGGCCCAAAATCGTCTCGGGGACTCCCGACATGACGTTGCAGACAATTTCGCCCAAAATCGTCTCGGGGGCTCCCGATATGACGTTGCAGACAATTTCGCCCAAAATCGTCTCGGGGGCTCCCGATATGACGTTGCAGACAATTTCGCCCAAAATCGTCTCGAGGACTCCCGACATGACGTTTCAGCCAATTTTTGCCCAAAATCGTCTCGAGGACTCCCGACTTGACGTTTCAGCCAATTTTGCCCAAAATCGTCTCGGGGACTCCCGATATGACGTTTCAGACAATTTCGCCCAAAATCGTCTCGAGGACTCCCGTTATGACGTTTCAGCCAATTTCGCCCAAAATCGTCTCGAGGACTCCCGATATGACGTTTCAGCCAATTTCGCCCAAAATCGTCTCGAGGACTCCCGACATGACGTTTCAGCCAATTTTTGCCCAAAATCGTCTCGAGGACTCCCGACATGACGTTTCAGCCAATTTCACCCAAAATCGTCTCGAGGACTCCCGACATGACGTTTCAGCCAATTTTTGCCCAAAATCGTCTCGAGGACTCCCGACATGACGTTTCAGCCAATTTTGCCCAAAATCGTCTCTAGGACTCCCGATATGACGTTTCAGCCAATTTCGCCCAAAATCGTCTCGAGAACTCCCGATATGACGTTTCGCCGAAAATCGTCTCGAGGATTCCCGATTTGACGTTTCAGCCAATTTCGCCCAAAATCGTCTCGAGGACTCCCGATATGACGTTTAAGCCAATTTCGCCCAAAATCGTCTCGAGGACTCCCGATATGACGTTTCAGCCAATTTCGCACAAAATCGTCTCGAGGACTCCCGATATGACGTTTCAGCCAATTTCGCACAAAATCGTCTCGAGGACTCCCGATATGACGTTTCGCCCAAAATCGTCTCGAGGACTCCCGATATGACGTTTCAGCCAATTTCGCACAAAATCGTCTCGAGGACTCCCGATATGACGTTTCAGCCAATTTCGCCCAAAATCGTCTCGAAGACTCCCGATATGACGTTTCAGCCAATTTCGCCCAAAATCGTCTCGAGGACTCCCGATATGACGTTTCAGCCAATTTCGCCCAAAATCGTCTCGAGGACTCCCGATATGACGTTTCAGCCAATTTTTGCCCAAAATCGTCTCGAGGACTCCCGACATGACGTTTCAGCCAATTTTGCCCAAAATCGTCTCTAGGACTCCCGATATGACGTTTCGCCCAAAATCGTCTCGAGGACTCCCGATATGACGTTTCAGCCAATTTCGCCCAAAATCGTCTCGAGGACTCCCGATATGACGTTTCAGCCAATTTCGCCCAAAATCGTCTCGAGGACTCCCGATATGACGTTTCAGCCAATTTCGCCCAAAATCGTCTTGAGGACTCCCGATATGACGTTTCAGCCAATTTCGCCCAAAATCGTCTCGAGGACTCCCGATATGACGTTTCAGCCAATTTCGCCCAAAATCGTCTCGAGGACTCCCGATATGACGTTTCAGCCAATTTCGCACAAAATCGTCTCGGGGACTCCCGACATGACGTTTCAGCCAGTTTGGCCCAAAATCGTCTCGGGGACTCCCGACATGACGTTGCAGACAATTTCGCCCAAAATCGTCTCGGGGGCTCACGATATGACGTTTCAGCCAATTTCGCACAAAATCGTCTCGAGGACTCCCGATATGACGTTTCGCCCAAAATCGTCTCGAGGACTCCCGATATGACGTTTCAGCCAATTTCGCACAAAATCGTCTCGAGGACTCCCGATATGACGTTTCAGCCAATTTCGCCCAAAATCGTCTCGAAGACTCCCGATATGACGTTTCAGCCAATTTCGCCCAAAATCGTCTCGAGGACTCCCGATATGACGTTGCAGACAATTTCGCCCAAAATCGTCTCGGGGGCTCCCGATATGACGTTGCAGACAATTTCGCCCAAAATCGTCTCGGGGGCTCCCGATATGACGTTTCAGACAATTTCGCCCAAAATCGTCTCGGGGGCTCACGATATGACGTTTCAGCCAATTTTTGCCCAAAATCGTCTCGAGGACTCCCGACATGACGTTTCAGCCAATTTTTGCCCAAAATCGTCTCGAGGACTCCCGACATGACGTTTCAGCCAATTTTGCCCAAAATCGTCTCTAGGACTCCCGATATGACGTTTCAGCCAATTTCGCCCAAAATCGTCTCGAGGACTCCCGATATGACGTTTCGCCCAAAATCGTCTCGAGGACTCCCGATATGACGTTTCAGCCAATTTCGCCCAAAATCGTCTCGAGGACTCCCGATATGACGTTTCAGCCAATTTCGCCCAAAATCGTCTCGAGGACTCCCGATATGACGTTTCAGCCAATTTCGCCCAAAATCGTCTCGGACTCCCGATATGACGTTTCAGCCAATTTTTGCCCAAAATCGTCTCGAGGACTCCCGACATGACGTTTCAGCCAATTTTGCCCAAAATCGTCTCTAGGACTCCCGATATGACGTTTCGCCCAAAATCGTCTCGAGGACTCCCGATATGACGTTTCAGCCAATTTCGCCCAAAATCGTCTCGAGGACTCCCGATATGACGTTTCAGCCAATTTCGCCCAAAATCGTCTCGAGGACTCCCGATATGACGTTTCAGCCAATTTCGCCCAAAATCGTCTCGGGGGCTCCCGACATGACGTTTCGGACAATTTCGCCCAAAATCGTCTAGGGGGCTCCCGACATGACGTTTCGGACAATTTCGCCCAAAATCGTCTCGGGGGCTCCCGACATGACGTTTCAGCCAATTTTGCCCAAAATCGTCTCTAGGACTCCCGATATGACGTTTCAGCCAATTTCGCCCAAAATCGTCTCGAGGACTCCCGATATGACGTTTCAGCCAATTTTGCCCAAAATCGTCTCGAGGACTCCCGATATGACGTTTCAGCCAATTTTGCCCAAAATCGTCTCTAGGACTCCCGATATGACGTTTCAGCCAATTTCGCCCAAAATCGTCTCGAGGACTCCCGATATGACGTTTCAGCCAATTTTGCCCAAAATCGTCTCTAGGACTCCCGATATGACGTTTCAGCCAATTTCGCCCAAAATCGTCTCGGGGGCTCCCGACATGACGTTTCGGACAATTTCGCCCAAAATCGTCTAGGGGGCTCCCGACATGACGTTTCGGACAATTTTGCCCAAAATCGTCTCTAGGACTCCCGATATGACGTTTCAGCCAATTTCGCCCAAAATCGTCTCGAGGACTCCCGATATGACGTTTCAGCCAATTTTGCCCAAAATCGTCTCGAGGACTCCCGATATGACGTTTCAGCCAATTTTGCCCAAAATCGTCTCTAGGACTCCCGATATGACGTTTCAGCCAATTTCGCCCAAAATCGTCTCGAGGACTCCCGATATGACGTTTCGCCCAAAATCGTCTCGAGGACTCCCGATATGACGTTTCAGCCAATTTTTGCCCAAAATCGTCTCGAGGACTCCCGACATGACGTTTCAGCCAATTTTTGCCCAAAATCGTCTCGAGGACTCCCGACTTGACGTTTCAGCCAATTTCGCCCAAAATCGTCTCGAGGACTCCCGATATGACGTTTCAGCCAATTTCGCACAAAATCGTCTCGGGGACTCCCGACATGACGTTTCAGCCAGTTTGGCCCAAAATCGTCTCGGGGACTCCCGACATGACGTTGCAGACAATTTCGCCCAAAATCGTCTCGGGGGCTCCCGATATGACGTTGCAGACAATTTCGCCC
Organism: Romanogobio albipinnatus; assembly: GCA_023566225.1. Lineage (NCBI taxonomy): Eukaryota > Metazoa > Chordata > Actinopteri > Cypriniformes > Gobionidae > Romanogobio > Romanogobio albipinnatus. Next base: position 242,975 of record JAKRKY010000031.1, read on the forward strand.
AAAATCGTCTCGGGGGCTCCCGATATGACGTTGCAGACAATTTCGCCCAAAATCGTCTCGAGGACTCCCGACATGACGTTTCAGCCAATTTTTGCCCAAAATCGTCTCGAGGACTCCCGACTTGACGTTTCAGCCAATTTTGCCCAAAATCGTCTCGGGGACTCCCGATATGACGTTTCAGACAATTTCGCCCAAAATCGTCTCGAGGACTCCCGTTATGACGTTTCAGCCAATTTCGCCCAAAATCGTCTCGAGGACTCCCGATATGACGTTTCAGCCAATTTCGCCCAAAATCGTCTCGAGGACTCCCGACATGACGTTTCAGCCAATTTTTGCCCAAAATCGTCTCGAGGACTCCCGACATGACGTTTCAGCCAATTTCACCCAAAATCGTCTCGAGGACTCCCGACATGACGTTTCAGCCAATTTTTGCCCAAAATCGTCTCGAGGACTCCCGACATGACGTTTCAGCCAATTTTGCCCAAAATCGTCTCTAGGACTCCCGATATGACGTTTCAGCCAATTTCGCCCAAAATCGTCTCGAGAACTCCCGATATGACGTTTCGCCGAAAATCGTCTCGAGGATTCCCGATTTGACGTTTCAGCCAATTTCGCCCAAAATCGTCTCGAGGACTCCCGATATGACGTTTAAGCCAATTTCGCCCAAAATCGTCTCGAGGACTCCCGATATGACGTTTCAGCCAATTTCGCACAAAATCGTCTCGAGGACTCCCGATATGACGTTTCAGCCAATTTCGCACAAAATCGTCTCGAGGACTCCCGATATGACGTTTCGCCCAAAATCGTCTCGAGGACTCCCGATATGACGTTTCAGCCAATTTCGCACAAAATCGTCTCGAGGACTCCCGATATGACGTTTCAGCCAATTTCGCCCAAAATCGTCTCGAAGACTCCCGATATGACGTTTCAGCCAATTTCGCCCAAAATCGTCTCGAGGACTCCCGATATGACGTTTCAGCCAATTTCGCCCAAAATCGTCTCGAGGACTCCCGATATGACGTTTCAGCCAATTTTTGCCCAAAATCGTCTCGAGGACTCCCGACATGACGTTTCAGCCAATTTTGCCCAAAATCGTCTCTAGGACTCCCGATATGACGTTTCGCCCAAAATCGTCTCGAGGACTCCCGATATGACGTTTCAGCCAATTTCGCCCAAAATCGTCTCGAGGACTCCCGATATGACGTTTCAGCCAATTTCGCCCAAAATCGTCTCGAGGACTCCCGATATGACGTTTCAGCCAATTTCGCCCAAAATCGTCTTGAGGACTCCCGATATGACGTTTCAGCCAATTTCGCCCAAAATCGTCTCGAGGACTCCCGATATGACGTTTCAGCCAATTTCGCCCAAAATCGTCTCGAGGACTCCCGATATGACGTTTCAGCCAATTTCGCACAAAATCGTCTCGGGGACTCCCGACATGACGTTTCAGCCAGTTTGGCCCAAAATCGTCTCGGGGACTCCCGACATGACGTTGCAGACAATTTCGCCCAAAATCGTCTCGGGGGCTCACGATATGACGTTGCAGACAATTTCGCCCAAAATCGTCTCGGGGGCTCCCGATATGACGTTGCAGACAATTTCGCCCAAAATCGTCTCGGGGGCTCCCGATATGACGTTGCAGACAATTTCGCCCAAAATCGTCTCGGGGGCTCCCGATATGACGTTTCAGACAATTTCGCCCAAAATCGTCTCGGGGGCTCACGATATGACGTTTCAGCCAATTTTTGCCCAAAATCGTCTCGAGGACTCCCGACATGACGTTTCAGCCAATTTTGCCCAAAATCGTCTCTAGGACTCCCGATATGACGTTTCAGCCAATTTCGCCCAAAATCGTCTCGAGGACTCCCGATATGACGTTTCGCCCAAAATCGTCTCGAGGACTCCCGATATGACGTTTCAGCCAATTTCGCCCAAAATCGTCTCGAGGACTCCCGATATGACGTTTCAGCCAATTTCGCACAAAATCGTCTCGGGGACTCCCGACATGACGTTTCAGCCAGTTTGGCCCAAAATCGTCTCGGGGACTCCCGACATGACGTTGCAGACAATTTCGCCCAAAATCGTCTCGGGGGCTCACGATATGACGTTGCAGACAATTTCGCCCAAAATCGTCTCGGGGGCTCCCGATATGACGTTGCAGACAATTTCGCCCAAAATCGTCTCGGGGGCTCCCGATATGACGTTGCAGACAATTTCGCCCAAAATCGTCTCGGGGGCTCCCGATATGACGTTTCAGACAATTTCGCCCAAAATCGTCTCGGGGGCTCACGATATGACGTTTCAGCCAATTTTTGCCCAAAATCGTCTCGAGGACTCCCGACATGACGTTTCAGCCAATTTTGCCCAAAATCGTCTCTAGGACTCCCGATATGACGTTTCAGCCAATTTCGCCCAAAATCGTCTCGAGGACTCCCGATATGACGTTTCGCCCAAAATCGTCTCGAGGACTCCCGATATGACGTTTCAGCCAATTTCGCCCAAAATCGTCTCGAGGACTCCCGATATGACGTTTCAGCCAATTTCGCCCAAAATCGTCTCGAGGACTCCCGATATGACGTTTCAGCCAATTTCGCCCAAAATCGTCTCGGACTCCCGATATGACGTTTCAGCCAATTTTTGCCCAAAATCGTCTCAAGGACTCCCGACATGACGTTTCAGCCACATTTTGCCCAAAATCGTCTCGAGGACTCCCGACATGACGTTTCAGCCAATTTTGCCCAAAATCGTCTCTAGGACTCCCGATATGACGTTTCGCCCAAAATCGTCTCGAGGACTCCCGATATGACGTTTCAGCCAATTTCGCCCAAAATCGTCTCGAGGACTCCCGATATGACGTTTCAGCCAATTTCGCCCAAAATCGTCTCGAGGACTCCCGATATGACGTTTCAGCCAATTTCGCCCAAAATCGTCTCGGGGGCTCCCGACATGACGTTTCGGACAATTTCGCCCAAAATCGTCTAGGGGGCTCCCGATATGACGTTTCAGCCAATTTCGCCCAAAATCGTCTCGAGGACTCCCGATATGACGTTTCAGCCAATTTTTGCCCAAAATCGTCTCGAGGACTCCCGACATGACGTTTCAGCCAATTTTGCCCAAAATCGTCTCTAGGACTCCCGATATGACGTTTCGCCCAAAATCGTCTCGAGGACTCCCGATATGACGTTTCAGCCAATTTCGCCCAAAATCGTCTCGAGGACTCCCGATATGACGTTTCAGCCAATTTCGCCCAAAATCGTCTCGAGGACTCCCGATATGACGTTTCAGCCAATTTCGCCCAAAATCGTCTTGAGGACTCCCGATATGACGTTTCAGCCAATTTCGCCCAAAATCGTCTCGAGGACTCCCGATATGACGTTTCAGCCAATTTCGCCCAAAATCGTCTCGAGGACTCCCGATATGACGTTTCAGCCAATTTCGCACAAAATCGTCTCGGGGACTCCCGACATGACGTTTCAGCCAGTTTGGCCCAAAATCGTCTCGGGGACTCCCGACATGACGTTGCAGACAATTTCGCCCAAAATCGTCTCGGGGGCTCACGATATGACGTTGCAGACAATTTCGCCCAAAATCGTCTCGGGGGCTCCCGATATGACGTTGCAGACAATTTCGCCCAAAATCGTCTCGGGGGCTCCCGATATGACGTTGCAGACAATTTCGCCCAAAATCGTCTCGGGGGCTCCCGATATGACGTTTCAGACAATTTCGCCCAAAATCGTCTCGGGGGCTCACGATATGACGTTTCAGCCAATTTTTGCCCAAAATCGTCTCGAGGACTCCCGACATGACGTTTCAGCCAATTTTTGCCCAAAATCGTCTCGAGGACTCCCGACATGACGTTTCAGCCAATTTTGCCCAAAATCGTCTCTAGGACTCCCGATATGACGTTTCAGCCAATTTCGCACAAAATCGTCTCGAGGACTCCCGATATGACGTTTCAGCCAATTTCGCACAAAATCGTCTCGAGGACTCCCGATATGACGTTTCGCCCAAAATCGTCTCGAGGACTCCCGATATGACGTTTCAGCCAATTTCGCACAAAATCGTCTCGAGGACTCCCGATATGACGTTTCAGCCAATTTCGCCCAAAATCGTCTCGAAGACTCCCGATATGACGTTTCAGCCAATTTCGCCCAAAATCGTCTCGAGGACTCCCGATATGACGTTTCAGCCAATTTCGCCCAAAATCGTCTCGAGGACTCCCGATATGACGTTTCAGCCAATTTTTGCCCAAAATCGTCTCGAGGACTCCCGACATGACGTTTCAGCCAATTTTGCCCAAAATCGTCTCTAGGACTCCCGATATGACGTTTCGCCCAAAATCGTCTCGAGGACTCCCGATATGACGTTTCAGCCAATTTCGCCCAAAATCGTCTCGAGGACTCCCGATATGACGTTTCAGCCAATTTCGCCCAAAATCGTCTCGAGGACTCCCGATATGACGTTTCAGCCAATTTCGCCCAAAATCGTCTTGAGGACTCCCGATATGACGTTTCAGCCAATTTCGCCCAAAATCGTCTCGAGGACTCCCGATATGACGTTTCAGCCAATTTCGCCCAAAATCGTCTCGAGGACTCCCGATATGACGTTTCAGCCAATTTCGCACAAAATCGTCTCGGGGACTCCCGACATGACGTTTCAGCCAGTTTGGCCCAAAATCGTCTCGGGGACTCCCGACATGACGTTGCAGACAATTTCGCCCAAAATCGTCTCGGGGGCTCACGATATGACGTTGCAGACAATTTCGCCCAAAATCGTCTCGGGGGCTCCCGATATGACGTTGCAGACAATTTCGCCCAAAATCGTCTCGGGGGCTCCCGATATGACGTTGCAGACAATTTCGCCCAAAATCGTCTCGGGGGCTCCCGATATGACGTTTCAGACAATTTCGCCCAAAATCGTCTCGGGGGCTCACGATATGACGTTTCAGCCAATTTTTGCCCAAAATCGTCTCGAGGACTCCCGACATGACGTTTCAGCCAATTTTTGCCCAAAATCGTCTCGAGGACTCCCGACATGACGTTTCAGCCAATTTTGCCCAAAATCGTCTCTAGGACTCCCGATATGACGTTTCAGCCAATTTCGCCCAAAATCGTCTCGAGGACTCCCGATATGACGTTTCGCCCAAAATCGTCTCGAGGACTCCCGATATGACGTTTCAGCCAATTTCGCCCAAAATCGTCTCGAGGACTCCCGATATGACGTTTCAGCCAATTTCGCCCAAAATCGTCTCGAGGACTCCCGATATGACGTTTCAGCCAATTTCGCCCAAAATCGTCTCGGACTCCCGATATGACGTTTCAGCCAATTTTTGCCCAAAATCGTCTCGAGGACTCCCGACATGACGTTTCAGCCACATTTTGCCCAAAATCGTCTCGAGGACTCCCGACATGACGTTTCAGCCAATTTTGCCCAAAATCGTCTCTAGGACTCCCGATATGACGTTTCGCCCAAAATCGTCTCGAGGACTCCCGATATGACGTTTCAGCCAATTTCGCCCAAAATCGTCTCGAGGACTCCCGATATGACGTTTCAGCCAATTTCGCCCAAAATCGTCTCGAGGACTCCCGATATGACGTTTCAGCCAATTTCGCCCAAAATCGTCTCGGGGGCTCCCGACATGACGTTTCGGACAATTTCGCCCAAAATCGTCTAGGGGGCTCCCGACATGACGTTTCGGACAATTTCGCCCAAAATCGTCTCGGGGGCTCCCGACATGACGTTTCAGCCAATTTTGCCCAAAATCGTCTCTAGGACTCCCGATATGACGTTTCAGCCAATTTCGCCCAAAATCGTCTCGAGGACTCCCGATATGACGTTTCAGCCAATTTTGCCCAAAATCGTCTCGAGGACTCCCGATATGACGTTTCAGCCAATTTTGCCCAAAATCGTCTCTAGGACTCCCGATATGACGTTTCAGCCAATTTCGCCCAAAATCGTCTCGAGGACTCCCGATATGACGTTTCGCCCAAAATCGTCTCGAGGACTCCCGATATGACGTTTCAGCCAATTTTTGCCCAAAATCGTCTCGAGGACTCCCGACATGACGTTTCAGCCAATTTTTGCCCAAAATCGTCTCGAGGACTCCCGACTTGACGTTTCAGCCAATTTTGCCCAAAATCGTCTCTAGGACTCCCGATATGACGTTTCAGCCAATTTCGCCCAAAATCGTGTCAAGGACTCCCGATATGACGTTTCAGCCAATTTCGCCCAAAATCGTCTCGAGGACTCCCGATATGACGTTTCAGCCAATTTTTGCCCAAAATCGTCTCGAGGACTCCCGACATGACGTTTCAGCCAATTTTTGCCCAAAATCGTCTCGAGGACTCCCGACATGACGTTTCAGCCAATTTTGCCCAAAATCGTCTCTAGGTCTCCCGATATGACGTTTCGCCCAAAATCGTCTCGAGGACTCCCGATATGACGTTTCAGCAAATTTCGCCCAAAATCGTCTCGGGGACTCCCGACATGACGTTGCAGACAATTTCGCCCAAAATCGTCTCGGGGGCTCCCGATATGACGTTTCGCCCAAAATCGTCTCGGGGGCTCCCGATATGACGTTTCAGACAATTTCGCCCAAAATCGTCTCGGGGACTCCCGATATGACGTTTCAGACAATTTCGCCCAAAATCGTCTCGAGGACTCCCGTTATGACGTTTCAGCCAATTTCGCCCAAAATCGTCTCGAGGACTCCCGATATGACGTTTCAGCCAATTTCGCCCAAAATCGTCTCGAGGACTCCCGACATGACGTTTCAGCCAATTTTTGCCCAAAATCGTCTCGAGGACTCCCGACATGACGTTTCAGCCAATTTCACCCAAAATCGTCTCGAGGACTCCCGACATGACGTTTCAGCCAATTTTTGCCCAAAATCGTCTCAAGGACTCCCGACATGACGTTTCAGCCAATTTCGCCCAAAATCGTCTCGAGAACTCCCGATATGACGTTTCGCCCAAAATCGTCTCGAGGACTCCCGATTTGACGTTTCAGCCAATTTCGCCCAAAATCGTCTCGAGGACTCCCGATATGACGTTTAAGCCAATTTCGCCCAAAATCGTCTCGAGGACTCCCGATATGACGTTTCAGCCAATTTCGCACAAAATCGTCTCGAGGACTCCCGATATGACGTTTCAGCCAATTTCGCCCAAAATCGTCTCGAGGACTCCCGATATGACGTTTCGCCCAAAATCGTCTCGAGGACTCCCGATATGACGTTTCAGCCAATTTTGCCCAAAATCGTCTCTAGGACTCCCGATATGACGTTTCAGCCAATTTCGCCCAAAATCGTCTCGAGGACTCCCGATATGACGTTTCAGCCAATTTTGCCCAAAATCGTCTCGAGGACTCCCGATATGACGTTTCAGCCAATTTTGCCCAAAATCGTCTCTAGGACTCCCGATATGACGTTTCAGCCAATTTCGCCCAAAATCGTCTTGAGGACTCCCGATATGACGTTTCGCCCAAAATCGTCTCGAGGACTCCCGATATGACGTTTCAGCCAATTTTGCCCAAAATCGTCTCGGGGACTCCCGATATGACGTTTCAGACAATTTCGCCCAAAATCGTCTCGAGGACTCCCGTTATGACGTTTCAGCCAATTTCGCCCAAAATCGTCTCGAGGACTCCCGATATGACGTTTCAGCCAATTTCGCCCAAAATCGTCTCGAGGACTCCCGACATGACGTTTCAGCCAATTTTTGCCCAAAATCGTCTCGAGGACTCCCGACATGACGTTTCAGCCAATTTCACCCAAAATCGTCTCGAGGACTCCCGATATGACGTTTCAGCCAATTTTTGCCCAAAATCGTCTCGAGGACTCCCGACATGACGTTTCAGCCACATTTTGCCCAAAATCGTCTCGAGGACTCCCGACATGACGTTTCAGCCAATTTTGCCCAAAATCGTCTCTAGGACTCCCGATATGACGTTTCGCCCAAAATCGTCTCGAGGACTCCCGATATGACGTTTCAGCCAATTTCGCCCAAAATCGTCTCGAGGACTCCCGATATGACGTTTCAGCCAATTTCGCCCAAAATCGTCTCGAGGACTCCCGATATGACGTTTCAGCCAATTTCGCCCAAAATCGTCTCGAGGACTCCCGATATGACGTTTCAGCCAATTTCGCACAAAATCGTCTCGGGGACTCCCGACATGACGTTTCAGCCAGTTTGGCCCAAAATCGTCTCGGGGACTCCCGACATGACGTTGCAGACAATTTCACCCAAAATCGTCTCGGGGGCTCCCGATATGACGTTGCAGACAATTTCGCCCAAAATCGTCTCGGGGGCTCCCGATATGACGTTGCAGACAATTTCGCCCAAAATCGTCTCTGGGGCTCCCGATATGACGTTGCAGACAATTTCGCCCAAAATCGTCTCGGGGGCTCCCGATATGACGTTTCAGACAATTTCGCCCAAAATCGTCTCGGGGGCTCCCGATATGACGTTTCAGCCAATTTTTGCCCAAAATCGTCTCGAGGACTCCCGACATGACGTTTCAGCCAATTTTTGCCCAAAATCGTCTCGAGGACTCCCGACATGACGTTTCAGCCAATTTTGCCCAAAATCGTCTCTAGGACTCCCGATATGACGTTTCAGCCAATTTCGCCCAAAATCGTCTCGAGGACTCCCGATATGACGTTTCAGCCAATTTCGCCCAAAATCGTCTCGAGGACTCCCGACATGACGTTTCAGCCAATTTTTGCCCAAAATCGTCTCGAGGACTCCCGATATGACGTTTCAGCCAATTTTGCCCAAAATCGTCTCTAGGACTCCCGATATGACGTTTCAGCCAATTTCGCCCAAAATCGTCTCGAGGACTCCCGATATGACGTTTCACCCAAAATCGTCTCGAGGACTCCCGATATGACGTTTCAGCCAATTTCGCCCAAAATCGTCTCGAGGACTCCCGATATGACGTTTCAGCCAATTTTTGCCCAAAATCGTCTCGAGGACTCCCGACATGACGTTTCAGCCACATTTTGCCCAAAATCGTCTCGAGGACTCCCGACATGACGTTTCAGCCAATTTCGCCCAAAATCGTCTCGAGGACTCCCGATATGACGTTTCAGCCAATTTCGCCCAAAATCGTCTCGAGGACTCCCGATATGACGTTTCAGCCAATTTCGCCCAAAATCGTCTCGAGGACTCCCGATATGACGTTTCAGCCAATTTTTGCCCAAAATCGTCTCGAGGACTCCCGACATGACGTTTCAGCCACATTTTGCCCAAAATCGTCTCGAGGACTCCCGACATGACGTTTCAGCCAATTTTGCCCAAAATCGTCTCTAGGACTCCCGATATGACGTTTCGCCCAAAATCGTCTCGAGGACTCCCGATATGACGTTTCAGCCAATTTCGCCCAAAATCGTCTCGAGGACTCCCGATATGACGTTTCAGCCAATTTCGCCCAAAATCGTCTCGAGGACTCCCGATATGACGTTTCAGCCAATTTCGCCCAAAATCGTCTCGAGGACTCCCGATATGACGTTTCAGCCAATTTCGCCCAAAATCGTCTCGAGGACTCCCGATATGACGTTTCAGCCAATTTCGCCCAAAATCGTCTCGAGGACTCCCGATATGACGTTTCAGCCAATTTCGCACAAAATCGTCTCGGGGACTCCCGACATGACGTTTCAGCCAGTTTGGCCCAAAATCGTCTCGGGGGCTCCCGATATGACGTTTCAGCCAATTTTTGCCCAAATTCGTCTCGAGGACTCCCGACATGACGTTTCGCCCAAAATCGTCTCGAGGACTCCCGATTTGACGTTTCAGCCAATTTCGCCCAAAATCGTCTCGAGGACTCCCGATATGACGTTTCAGCCAATTTCGCACAAAATCGTCTCGGGGACTCCCGACATGACGTTTCAGCCAGTTTGGCCCAAAATCGTCTCGGGGGCTCCCGATATGACGTTTCAGCCAATTTTTGCCCAAAATCGTCTCGAGAACTCCCGATATGACGTTTCGCCCAAAATCGTCTCGAGGACTCCCGATTTGACGTTTCAGCCAATTTCGCCCAAAATCGTCTCGAGGACTCCCGATATGACGTTTAAGCCAATTTCGCCCAAAATCGTCTCGAGGACTCCCGATATGACGTTTCAGCCAATTTCGCACAAAATCGTCTCGAGGACTCCCGATATGACGTTTCAGCCAATTTCGCCCAAAATCGTCTCGAGGACTCCCGATATGACGTTTCGCCCAAAATCGTCTCGAGGACTCCCGATATGACGTTTCAGCCAATTTCGCACAAAATCGTCTCGAGGACTCCCGATATGACGTTTCAGCCAATTTCGCCCAAAATCGTCTCGAGGACTCCCGACATGACGTTTCAGCCAATTTTTGCCCAAAATCGTCTCGAGGACTCCCGACATGACGTTTCAGCCAATTTCACCCAAAATCGTCTCGAGGACTCCCGACATGACGTTTCAGCCAATTTTTGCCCAAAATCGTCTCGAGGACTCCCGACATGACGTTTCAGCCAATTTCGCCCAAAATCGTCTCGAGAACTCCCGATATGACGTTTCGCCCAAAATCGTCTCGAGGACTCCCGATTTGACGTTTCAGCCAATTTCGCCCAAAATCGTCTCGAGGACTCCCGATATGACGTTTAAGCCAATTTCGCCCAAAATCGTCTCGAGGACTCCCGATATGACGTTTCAGCCAATTTCGCACAAAATCGTCTCGAGGACTCCCGATATGACGTTTCAGCCAATTTTGCCCAAAATCGTCTCGAGGACTCCCGATATGACGTTTCGCCCAAAATCGTCTCGAGGACTCCCGATATGACGTTTCAGCCAATTTCGCACAAAATCGTCTCGAGGACTCCCGATATGACGTTTCAGCCAATTTCGCCCAAAATCGTCTCGAGGACTCCCGATATGACGTTTCAGCCAATTTCGCCCAAAATCGTCTCGAGGACTCCCGATATGACGTTTCAGCCAATTTTTGCCCAAAATCGTCTCGAGGACTCCCGACATGACGTTTCAGCCACATTTTGCCCAAAATCGTCTCGAGGACTCCCGACATGACGTTTCAGCCAATTTTGCCCAAAATCGTCTCTAGGACTCCCGATATGACGTTTCGCCCAAAATCGTCTCGAGGACTCCCGATATGACGTTTCAGCCAATTTCGCCCAAAATCGTCTCGAGGACTCCCGATATGACGTTTCAGCCAATTTCGCCCAAAATCGTCTCGAGGACTCCCGATATGACGTTTCAGCCAATTTCGCCCAAAATCGTCTCGAGGACTCCCGATATGACGTTTCAGCCAATTTCGCCCAAAATCGTCTCGAGGACTCCCGATATGACGTTTCAGCCAATTTCGCCCAAAATCGTCTCGAGGACTCCCGATATGACGTTTCAGCCAATTTCGCACAAAATCGTCTCGGGGACTCCCGACATGACGTTTCAGCCAGTTTGGCCCAAAATCGTCTCGGGGGCTCCCGATATGACGTTTCAGCCAATTTTTGCCCAAATTCGTCTCGAGGACTCCCGACATGACGTTTCGCCCAAAATCGTCTCGAGGACTCCCGATTTGACGTTTCAGCCAATTTCGCCCAAAATCGTCTCGAGGACTCCCGATATGACGTTTCAGCCAATTTCGCACAAAATCGTCTCGGGGACTCCCGACATGACGTTTCAGCCAGTTTGGCCCAAAATCGTCTCGGGGGCTCCCGATATGACGTTTCAGCCAATTTTTGCCCAAAATCGTCTCGAGAACTCCCGATATGACGTTTCGCCCAAAATCGTCTCGAGGACTCCCGATTTGACGTTTCAGCCAATTTCGCCCAAAATCGTCTCGAGGACTCCCGATATGACGTTTAAGCCAATTTCGCCCAAAATCGTCTCGAGGACTCCCGATATGACGTTTCAGCCAATTTCGCACAAAATCGTCTCGAGGACTCCCGATATGACGTTTCAGCCAATTTCGCCCAAAATCGTCTCGAGGACTCCCGATATGACGTTTCGCCCAAAATCGTCTCGAGGACTCCCGATATGACGTTTCAGCCAATTTCGCACAAAATCGTCTCGAGGACTCCCGATATGACGTTTCAGCCAATTTCGCCCAAAATCGTCTCGAGGACTCCCGATATGACGTTTCAGCCAATTTCGCCCAAAATCGTCTCGAGGACTCCCGATATGACGTTTCAGCCAATTTTTGCCCAAAATCGTCTCGAGGACTCCCGACATGACGTTTCAGCCACATTTTGCCCAAAATCGTCTCGAGGACTCCCGACATGACGTTTCAGCCAATTTTGCCCAAAATCGTCTCTAGGACTCCCGATATGACGTTTCGCCCAAAATCGTCTCGAGGACTCCCGATATGACGTTTCAGCCAATTTCGCCCAAAATCGTCTCGAGGACTCCCGATATGACGTTTCAGCCAATTTCGCCCAAAATCGTCTCGAGGACTCCCGATATGACGTTTCAGCCAATTTCGCCCAAAATCGTCTCGAGGACTCCCGATATGACGTTTCAGCCAATTTCGCCCAAAATCGTCTCGAGGACTCCCGATATGACGTTTCAGCCAATTTCGCCCAAAATCGTCTCGAGGACTCCCGATATGACGTTTCAGCCAATTTCGCACAAAATCGTCTCGGGGACTCCCGACATGACGTTTCAGCCAGTTTGGCCCAAAATCGTCTCGGGGACTCCCGACATGACGTTGCAGACAATTTCGCCCAAAATCGTCTCGGGGGCTCCCGATATGACGTTGCAGACAATTTCGCCCAAAATCGTCTCGGGGGCTCCCGATATGACGTTGCAGACAATTTCGCCCAAAATCGTCTCGAGGACTCCCGACATGACGTTTCAGCCAATTTTGCCCAAAATCGTCTCGAGAACTCCCGATATGACGTTTCGCCCAAAATCGTCTCGAGGACTCCCGATTTGACGTTTCAGCCAATTTCGCCCAAAATCGTCTCGAGGACTCCCGATATGACGTTTAAGCCAATTTCGCCCAAAATCGTCTCGAGGACTCCCGATATGACGTTTCAGCCAATTTCGCCCAAAATCGTCTCGAGGACTCCCGATATGACGTTTCAGCCAATTTCGCCCAAAATCGTCTCGAGGACTCCCGATATGACGTTTCGCCCAAAATCGTCTCGAGGACTCCCGATATGACGTTTCAGCCAATTTCGCACAAAATCGTCTCGAGGACTCCCGATATGACGTTTCAGCCAATTTCGCCCAAAATCGTCTCGAAGACTCCCGATATGACGTTTCAGCCAATTTCGCCCAAAATCGTCTCGAGGACTCCCGATATGACGTTTCAGCCAATTTCGCCCAAAATCGGCTCGAGGACTCCCGATATGACGTTTCAGCCAATTTCGCCCAAAATCGTCTCGAGGACTCCCGACATGACGTTTCAGCCAATTTTGCCCAAAATCGTCTCTAGGACTCCCGATATGACGTTTCGCCCAAAATCGTCTCGAGGACTCCCGATATGACGTTTCAGCCAATTTCGCCCAAAATCGTCTCGAGGACTCCCGATATGACGTTTCAGCCAATTTCGCCCAAAATCGTCTCGAGGACTCCCGATATGACGTTTCAGCCAATTTCGCCCAAAATCGTCTCGAGGACTCCCGATATGACGTTTCAGCCAATTTCGCCCAAAATCGTCTCGAGGACTCCCGATATGACGTTTCAGCCAATTTCGCCCAAAATCGTCTCGAGGACTCCCGATATGACGTTTCAGCCAATTTCGCACAAAATCGTCTCGGGGACTCCCGACATGACGTTTCAGCCAGTTTGGCCCAAAATCGTCTCGGGGACTCCCGACATGACGTTGCAGACAATTTCGCCCAAAATCGTCTCGGGGGCTCCCGATATGACGTTGCAGACAATTTCGCCCAAAATCGTCTCGGGGGCTCCCGATATGACGTTGCAGACAATTTCGCCCAAAATCGTCTCGGGGGCTCCCGATATGACGTTGCAGACAATTTCGCCCAAAATCGTCTCGGGGGCTCCCGATATGACGTTTCAGACAATTTCGCCCAAAATCGTCTCGGGGGCTCCCGATATGACGTTTCAGCCAATTTTTGCCCAAAATCGTCTCGAGGACTCCCGACATGACGTTTCAGCCAATTTTTGCCCAAAATCGTCTCGAGGACTCCCGACATGACGTTTCAGCCAATTTTGCCCAAAATCGTCTCTAGGACTCCCGATATGACGTTTCAGCCAATTTCGCCCAAAATCGTCTCGAGGACTCCCGATATGACGTTTCAGCCAATTTCGGCCAAAATCGTCTCGAGGACTCCCGACATGACGTTTCAGCCAATTTTTGCCCAAAATCGTCTCGAGGACTCCCGATATGACGTTTCAGCCAATTTTGCCCAAAATCGTCTCTAGGACTCCCGATATGACGTTTCAGCCAATTTCGCCCAAAATCGTCTCGAGGACTCCCGATATGACGTTTCGCCCAAAATCGTCTCGAGGACTCCCGATATGACGTTTCAGCCAATTTCGCCCAAAATCGTCTCGAGGACTCCCGATATGACGTTTCAGCCAATTTCGCCCAAAATCGTCTCGAGGACTCCCGATATGACGTTTCAGCCAATTTCGCCCAAAATCGTCTCGGACTCCCGATATGACGTTTCAGCCAATTTTTGCCCAAAATCGTCTCGAGGACTCCCGACATGACGTTTCAGCCACATTTTGCCCAAAATCGTCTCGAGGACTCCCGACATGACGTTTCAGCCAATTTTGCCCAAAATCGTCTCTAGGACTCCCGATATGACGTTTCGCCCAAAATCGTCTCGAGGACTCCCGATATGACGTTTCAGCCAATTTCGCCCAAAATCGTCTCGAGGACTCCCGATATGACGTTTCAGCCAATTTCGCCCAAAATCGTCTCGAGGACTCCCGACATGACGTTTCAGCCAATTTCACCCAAAATCGTCTCGAGGACTCCCGACATGACGTTTCAGCCAATTTTCGCCCAAAATCGTCTCGAGGACTCCCGATTTGACGTTTCAGCCAATTTCGCCCAAAATCGTCTCGAGGACTCCCGATATGACGTTTAAGCCAATTTCGCCCAAAATCGTCTCGAGGACTCCCGACATGACGTTTCAGCCAATTTTTGCCCAAAATCGTCTCGAGGACTCCCGACATGACGTTTCAGCCAATTTCACCCAAAATCGTCTCGAGGACTCCCGACATGACGTTTCAGCCAATTTTCGCCCAAAATCGTCTCGAGGACTCCCGATTTGACGTTTCAGCCAATTTCGCCCAAAATCGTCTCGAGGACTCCCGACATGACGTTTCAGCCAATTTTCGCCCAAAATCGTCTCGAGGACTCCCGATTTGACGTTTCAGCCAATTTCGCCCAAAATCGTCTCGAGGACTCCCGATATGACGTTTCAGCCAATTTCGCACAAAATCGTCTCGAGGACTCCCGATATGACGTTTCAGCCAATTTCGCCCAAAATCGTCTCGAGGACTCCCGATATGACGTTTCGCCCAAAATCGTCTCGAGGACTCCCGATATGACGTTTCAGCCAATTTCGCACAAAATCGTCTCGAGGACTCCCGATATGACGTTTCAGCCAATTTCGCACAAAATCGTCTCGAAGACTCCCGATATGACGTTTCAGCCAATTTCGCCCAAAATCGTCTCGAGGACTCCCGATATGACGTTTCAGCCAATTTCGCCCAAAATCGTCTCGAGGACTCCCGATATGACGTTTCAGCCAATTTTTGCCCAAAATCGTCTCGAGGACTCCCGACATGACGTTTCAGCCACATTTTGCCCAAAATCGTCTCGAGGACTCCCGACATGACGTTTCAGCCAATTTTGCCCAAAATCGTCTCTAGGACTCCCGATATGACGTTTCGCCCAAAATCGTCTCGAGGACTCCCGATATGACGTTTCAGCCAATTTCGCCCAAAATCGTCTCGAGGACTCCCGATATGACGTTTCAGCCAATTTCGCCCAAAATCGTCTCGAGGACTCCCGATATGACGTTTCAGCCAATTTCGCCCAAAATCGTCTCGAGGACTCCCGATATGACGTTTCGCCCAAAATCGTCTCGAGGACTCCCGATATGACGTTTCAGCCAATTTCGCCCAAAATCGTCTCGAGGACTCCCGATATGACGTTTCAGCCAATTTCGCCCAAAATCGTCTCGAGGACTCCCGATATGACGTTTCAGCCAATTTCGCCCAAAATCGTCTCGAGGACTCCCGATATGACGTTTCAGCCAATTTTTGCCCAAAATCGTCTCGAGGACTCCCGACATGACGTTTCAGCCACATTTTGCCCAAAATCGTCTCGAGGACTCCCGACATGACGTTTCAGCCAATTTTGCCCAAAATCGTCTCTAGGACTCCCGATATGACGTTTCGCCCAAAATCGTCTCGGGGGCTCCCGACATGACGTTTCAGCCAATTTTGCCCAAAATCGTCTCTAGGACTCCCGATATGACGTTTCAGCCAATTTCGCCCAAAATCGTCTCGAGGACTCCCGATATGACGTTTCGCCCAAAATCGTCTCGAGGACTCCCGATATGACGTTTCAGCCAATTTTGCCCAAAATCGTCTCTAGGACTCCAGATATGACGTTTCAGCCAATTTTGCCCAAAATCGTCTCTAGGACTCCCGATATGACGTTTCAGCCAATTTCGCCCAAAATCGTCTCGAGGACTCCCGATATGACGTTTCGCCCAAAATCGTCTCGAGGACTCCCGATATGACGTTTCAGCCAATTTTTGCCCAAAATCGTCTCGAGGACTCCCGACATGACGTTTCAGCCAATTTTTGCCCAAAATCGTCTCGAGGACTCCCGACTTGACGTTTCAGCCAATTTTGCCCAAAATCGTCTCTAGGACTCCCGATATGACGTTTCAGCCAATTTCGCCCAAAATCGTGTCAAGGACTCCCGATATGACGTTTCAGCCAATTTCGCCCAAAATCGTCTCGAGGACTCCCGATATGACGTTTCAGCCAATTTTTGCCCAAAATCGTCTCGAGGACTCCCGACATGACGTTTCAGCCAATTTTTGCCCAAAATCGTCTCGAGGACTCCCGACATGACGTTTCAGCAAATTTTGCCCAAAATCGTCTCTAGGACTCCCGATATGACGTTTCGCCCAAAATCGTCTCGAGGACTCCCGATATGACGTTTCAGCAAATTTCGCCCAAAATCGTCTCGGGGACTCCCGACATGACGTTGCAGACAATTTCGCCCAAAATCGTCTCGGGGGCTCCCGATATGACGTTTCGCCCAAAATCGTCTCGGGGGCTCCCGATATGACGTTTCAGACAATTTCGCCCAAAATCGTCTCGGGGACTCCCGTTATGACGTTTCAGCCAATTTCGCCCAAAATCGTCTCGAGGACTCCCGATATGACGTTTCAGCCAATTTCGCCCAAAATCGTCTCGAGGACTCCCGACATGACGTTTCAGCCAATTTTTGCCCAAAATCGTCTCGAGGACTCCCGACATGACGTTTCAGCCAATTTCACCCAAAATCGTCTCGAGGACTCCCGACATGACGTTTCAGCCAATTTTTGCCCAAAATCGTCTCGAGGACTCCCGACATGACGTTTCAGCCATTTTTGCCCAAAATCGTCTCTAGGACTCCCGATATGACGTTTCGCCCAAAATCGTCTCGAGGACTCCCGATTTGACGTTTCAGCCAATTTTTGCCCAAAATCGTCTCGAGGACTCCCGACATGACGTTTCAGCCAATTTCGCCCAAAATCGTCTCGAGAACTCCCGATATGACGTTTCGCCCAAAATCGTCTCGAGGACTCCCGATTTGACGTTTCAGCCAATTTCGCCCAAAATCGTCTCGAGGACTCCCGATATGACGTTTAAGCCAATTTCGCCCAAAATCGTCTCGAGGACTCCCGATATGACGTTTCAGCCTATTTCGCACAAAATCGTCTCGAGGACTCCCGATATGACGTTTCAGCCAATTTCGCCCAAAATCGTCTCGAAGACTCCCGATATGACGTTTCAGCCAATTTCGCCCAAAATCGTCTCGAGGACTCCCGATATGACGTTTCAGCCAATTTCGCCCAAAATCGTCTCGAGGACTCCCGATATGACGTTTCAGCCAATTTTTGCCCAAAATCGTCTCGAGGACTCCCGACATGACGTTTCAGCCACATTTTGCCCAAAATCGTCTCGAGGACTCCCGACATGACGTTTCAGCCAATTTTGCCCAAAATCGTCTCTAGGACTCCCGATATGACGTTTCGCCCAAAATCGTCTCGAGGACTCCCGATATGACGTTTCAGCCAATTTCGCCCAAAATCGTCTCGAGGACTCCCGATATGACGTTTCAGCCAATTTCGCCCAAAATCGTCTCGAGGACTCCCGATATGACGTTTCAGCCAATTTTTGCCCAAAATCGTCTCGAGGACTCCCGACATGACGTTTCAGCCAATTTTGCCCAAAATCGTCTCTAGGACTCCCGATATGACGTTTCAGCCAATTTCGCCCAAAATCGTCTCGAGGACTCCCGATATGACGTTTCAGCCAATTTCGCCCAAAATCGTCTCGAGGACTCCCGATATGACGTTTCAGCCAATTTCGCCCAAAATCGTCTCGAGGACTCCCGATATGACGTTTCAGCCAATTTCGCACAAAATCGTCTCGGGGACTCCCGACATGACGTTTCAGCCAGTTTGGCCCAAAATCGTCTCGGGGACTCCCGACATGACGTGGCAGACAATTTTTCCCAAAATCGTCTCGGGGGCTCCCGATATGACGTTGCAGACAATTTCGCCCAAAATCGTCTCGGGGGCTCCCGATATGACGTTGCAGACAATTTCGCCCAAAATCGTCTCTGGGGCTCCCGATATGACGTTGCAGACAATTTCGCCCAAAATCGTCTCGGGGGCTCCCGATATGACGTTTCAGCCAATTTCGCCCAAAATCGTCTCGAGGACTCCCGATATGACGTTTCAGCCAATTTCGCCCAAAATCGTCTCGAGGACTCCCGATATGACGTTTCAGCCAATTTTTGCCCAAAATCGTCTCGAGGACTCCCGACATGACGTTTCAGCCACATTTTGCCCAAAATCGTCTCGAGGACTCCCGACATGACGTTTCAGCCAATTTTGCCCAAAATCGTCTCTAGGACTCCCGATATGACGTTTCAGCCAATTTCGCCCAAAATCGTCTCGAGGACTCCCGATATGACGTTTCAGCCAATTTTGCCCAAAATCGTCTCGAGGACTCCCGATATGACGTTTCAGCCAATTTTGCCCAAAATCGTCTCTAGGACTCCCGATATGACGTTTCAGCCAATTTCGCCCAAAATCGTCTTGAGGACTCCCGATATGACGTTTCGCCCAAAATCGTCTCGAGGACTCCCGATATGACGTTTCAGCCAATTTTGCCCAAAATCGTCTCGGGGACTCCCGATATGACGTTTCAGACAATTTCGCCCAAAATCGTCTCGAGGACTCCCGTTATGACGTTTCAGCCAATTTCGCCCAAAATCGTCTCGAGGACTCCCGATATGACGTTTCAGCCAATTTCGCCCAAAATCGTCTCGAGGACTCCCGACATGACGTTTCAGCCAATTTTTGCCCAAAATCGTCTCGAGGACTCCCGACATGACGTTTCAGCCAATTTCACCCAAAATCGTCTCGAGGACTCCCGATATGACGTTTCAGCCAATTTTTGCCCAAAATCGTCTCGAGGACTCCCGACATGACGTTTCAGCCACATTTTGCCCAAAATCGTCTCGAGGACTCCCGACATGACGTTTCAGCCAATTTTGCCCAAAATCGTCTCTAGGACTCCCGATATGACGTTTCGCCCAAAATCGTCTCGAGGACTCCCGATATGACGTTTCAGCCAATTTCGCCCAAAATCGTCTCGAGGACTCCCGATATGACGTTTCAGCCAATTTCGCCCAAAATCGTCTCGAGGACTCCCGATATGACGTTTCAGCCAATTTCGCCCAAAATCGTCTCGAGGACTCCCGATATGACGTTTCAGCCAATTTCGCACAAAATCGTCTCGGGGACTCCCGACATGACGTTTCAGCCAGTTTGGCCCAAAATCGTCTCGGGGACTCCCGACATGACGTTGCAGACAATTTCACCCAAAATCGTCTCGGGGGCTCCCGATATGACGTTGCAGACAATTTCGCCCAAAATCGTCTCGGGGGCTCCCGATATGACGTTGCAGACAATTTCGCCCAAAATCGTCTCTGGGGCTCCCGATATGACGTTGCAGACAATTTCGCCCAAAATCGTCTCGGGGGCTCCCGATATGACGTTTCAGACAATTTCGCCCAAAATCGTCTCGGGGGCTCCCGATATGACGTTTCAGCCAATTTTTGCCCAAAATCGTCTCGAGGACTCCCGACATGACGTTTCAGCCAATTTTTGCCCAAAATCGTCTCGAGGACTCCCGACATGACGTTTCAGCCAATTTTGCCCAAAATCGTCTCTAGGACTCCCGATATGACGTTTCAGCCAATTTCGCCCAAAATCGTCTCGAGGACTCCCGATATGACGTTTCAGCCAATTTCGCCCAAAATCGTCTCGAGGACTCCCGACATGACGTTTCAGCCAATTTTTGCCCAAAATCGTCTCGAGGACTCCCGATATGACGTTTCAGCCAATTTTGCCCAAAATCGTCTCTAGGACTCCCGATATGACGTTTCAGCCAATTTCGCCCAAAATCGTCTCGAGGACTCCCGATATGACGTTTCACCCAAAATCGTCTCGAGGACTCCCGATATGACGTTTCAGCCAATTTCGCCCAAAATCGTCTCGAGGACTCCCGATATGACGTTTCAGCCAATTTTTGCCCAAAATCGTCTCGAGGACTCCCGACATGACGTTTCAGCCACATTTTGCCCAAAATCGTCTCGAGGACTCCCGACATGACGTTTCAGCCAATTTCGCCCAAAATCGTCTCGAGGACTCCCGATATGACGTTTCAGCCAATTTCGCCCAAAATCGTCTCGAGGACTCCCGATATGACGTTTCAGCCAATTTCGCCCAAAATCGTCTCGGGGGCTCCCGACATGACGTTTCGGACAATTTCGCCCAAAATCGTCTAGGGGGCTCCCGACATGACGTTTCGGACAATTTCGCCCAAAATCGTCTCGGGGGCTCCCGACATGACGTTTCAGCCAATTTTGCCCAAAATCGTCTCTAGGACTCCCGATATGACGTTTCAGCCAATTTCGCCCAAAATCGTCTCGAGGACTCCCGATATGACGTTTCAGCCAATTTTGCCCAAAATCGTCTCGAGGACTCCCGATATGACGTTTCAGCCAATTTTGCCCAAAATCGTCTCTAGGACTCCCGATATGACGTTTCAGCCAATTTCGCCCAAAATCGTCTCGAGGACTCCCGATATGACGTTTCGCCCAAAATCGTCTCGAGGACTCCCGATATGACGTTTCAGCCAATTTTTGCCCAAAATCGTCTCGAGGACTCCCGACATGACGTTTCAGCCAATTTTTGCCCAAAATCGTCTCGAGGACTCCCGACTTGACGTTTCAGCCAATTTCGCCCAAAATCGTCTCGAGGACTCCCGATATGACGTTTCAGCCAATTTCGCACAAAATCGTCTCGGGGACTCCCGACATGACGTTTCAGCCAGTTTGGCCCAAAATCGTCTCGGGGACTCCCGACATGACGTTGCAGACAATTTCGCCCAAAATCGTCTCGGGGGCTCCCGATATGACGTTGCAGACAATTTCGCCCAAAATCGTCTCGGGGGCTCCCGATATGACGTTGCAGACAATTTCGCCCAAAATCGTCTCGAGGACTCCCGACATGACGTTTCAGCCAATTTTTGCCCAAAATCGTCTCGAGGACTCCCGACTTGACGTTTCAGCCAATTTTGCCCAAAATCGTCTCGGGGACTCCCGATATGACGTTTCAGACAATTTCGCCCAAAATCGTCTCGAGGACTCCCGTTATGACGTTTCAGCCAATTTCGCCCAAAATCGTCTCGAGGACTCCCGATATGACGTTTCAGCCAATTTCGCCCAAAATCGTCTCGAGGACTCCCGACATGACGTTTCAGCCAATTTTTGCCCAAAATCGTCTCGAGGACTCCCGACATGACGTTTCAGCCAATTTCACCCAAAATCGTCTCGAGGACTCCCGACATGACGTTTCAGCCAATTTTTGCCCAAAATCGTCTCGAGGACTCCCGACATGACGTTTCAGCCAATTTTGCCCAAAATCGTCTCTAGGACTCCCGATATGACGTTTCAGCCAATTTCGCCCAAAATCGTCTCGAGAACTCCCGATATGACGTTTCGCCGAAAATCGTCTCGAGGATTCCCGATTTGACGTTTCAGCCAATTTCGCCCAAAATCGTCTCGAGGACTCCCGATATGACGTTTAAGCCAATTTCGCCCAAAATCGTCTCGAGGACTCCCGATATGACGTTTCAGCCAATTTCGCACAAAATCGTCTCGAGGACTCCCGATATGACGTTTCAGCCAATTTCGCACAAAATCGTCTCGAGGACTCCCGATATGACGTTTCGCCCAAAATCGTCTCGAGGACTGCCGATATGACGTTTCAGCCAATTTCGCACAAAATCGTCTCGAGGACTCCCGATATGACGTTTCAGCCAATTTCGCCCAAAATCGTCTCGAAGACTCCCGATATGACGTTTCAGCCAATTTCGCCCAAAATCGTCTCGAGGACTCCCGATATGACGTTTCAGCCAATTTCGCCCAAAATCGTCTCGAGGACTCCCGATATGACGTTTCAGCCAATTTTTGCCCAAAATCGTCTCGAGGACTCCCGACATGACGTTTCAGCCAATTTTGCCCAAAATCGTCTCTAGGACTCCCGATATGACGTTTCGCCCAAAATCGTCTCGAGGACTCCCGATATGACGTTTCAGCCAATTTCGCCCAAAATCGTCTCGAGGACTCCCGATATGACGTTTCAGCCAATTTCGCCCAAAATCGTCTCGAGGACTCCCGATATGACGTTTCAGCCAATTTCGCCCAAAATCGTCTTGAGGACTCCCGATATGACGTTTCAGCCAATTTCGCCCAAAATCGTCTCGAGGACTCCCGATATGACGTTTCAGCCAATTTCGCCCAAAATCGTCTCGAGGACTCCCGATATGACGTTTCAGCCAATTTCGCACAAAATCGTCTCGGGGACTCCCGACATGACGTTTCAGCCAGTTTGGCCCAAAATCGTCTCGGGGACTCCCGACATGACGTTGCAGACAATTTCGCCCAAAATCGTCTCGGGGGCTCACGATATGACGTTGCAGACAATTTCGCCCAAAATCGTCTCGGGGGCTCCCGATATGACGTTGCAGACAATTTCGCCCAAAATCGTCTCGGGGGCTCCCGATATGACGTTGCAGACAATTTCGCCCAAAATCGTCTCGGGGGCTCCCGATATGACGTTTCAGACAATTTCGCCCAAAATCGTCTCGGGGGCTCACGATATGACGTTTCAGCCAATTTTTGCCCAAAATCGTCTCGAGGACTCCCGACATGACGTTTCAGCCAATTTTTGCCCAAAATCGTCTCGAGGACTCCCGACATGACGTTTCAGCCAATTTTGCCCAAAATCGTCTCTAGGACTCCCGATATGACGTTTCAGCCAATTTCGCCCAAAATCGTCTCGAGGACTCCCGATATGACGTTTCGCCCAAAATCGTCTCGAGGACTCCCGATATGACGTTTCAGCCAATTTCGCCCAAAATCGTCTCGAGGACTCCCGATATGACGTTTCAGCCAATTTCGCCCAAAATCGTCTCGAGGACTCCCGATATGACGTTTCAGCCAATTTCGCCCAAAATCGTCTCGGACTCCCGATATGACGTTTCAGCCACATTTTGCCCAAAATCGTCTCGAGGACTCCCGACATGACGTTTCAGCCAATTTTGCCCAAAATCGTCTCTAGGACTCCCGATATGACGTTTCGCCCAAAATCGTCTCGAGGACTCCCGATATGACGTTTCAGCCAATTTCGCCCAAAATCGTCTCGAGGACTCCCGATATGACGTTTCAGCCAATTTCGCCCAAAATCGTCTCGAGGACTCCCGATATGACGTTTCAGCCAATTTCGCCCAAAATCGTCTCGGGGGCTCCCGACATGACGTTTCGGACAATTTCGCCCAAAATCGTCTAGGGGGCTCCCGACATGACGTTTCGGACAATTTCGCCCAAAATCGTCTCGGGGGCTCCCGACATGACGTTTCAGCCAATTTTGCCCAAAATCGTCTCTAGGACTCCCGATATGACGTTTCAGCCAATTTCGCCCAAAATCGTCTCGAGGACTCCCGATATGACGTTTCAGCCAATTTTGCCCAAAATCGTCTCGAGGACTCCCGATATGACGTTTCAGCCAATTTTGCCCAAAATCGTCTCTAGGACTCCCGATATGACGTTTCAGCCAATTTCGCCCAAAATCGTCTCGAGGACTCCCGATATGACGTTTCGCCCAAAATCGTCTCGAGGACTCCCGATATGACGTTTCAGCCAATTTTTGCCCAAAATCGTCTCGAGGACTCCCGACATGACGTTTCAGCCAATTTTTGCCCAAAATCGTCTCGAGGACTCCCGACTTGACGTTTCAGCCAATTTTGCCCAAAATCGTCTCTAGGACTCCCGATATGACGTTTCAGCCAATTTCGCCCAAAATCGTGTCAAGGACTCCCGATATGACGTTTCAGCCAATTTCGCCCAAAATCGTCTCGAGGACTCCCGATATGACGTTTCAGCCAATTTTTGCCCAAAATCGTCTCGAGGACTCCCGACATGACGTTTCAGCCAATTTTTGCCCAAAATCGTCTCGAGGACTCCCGACATGACGTTTCAGCCAATTTTGCCCAAAATCGTCTCTAGGTCTCCCGATATGACGTTTCGCCCAAAATCGTCTCGAGGACTCCCGATATGACGTTTCAGCAAATTTCGCCCAAAATCGTCTCGGGGACTCCCGACATGACGTTGCAGACAATTTCGCCCAAAATCGTCTCGGGGGCTCCCGATATGACGTTTCGCCCAAAATCGTCTCGGGGGCTCCCGATATGACGTTTCAGACAATTTCGCCCAAAATCGTCTCGGGGACTCCCGATATGACGTTTCAGACAATTTCGCCCAAAATCGTCTCGAGGACTCCCGTTATGACGTTTCAGCCAATTTCGCCCAAAATCGTCTCGAGGACTCCCGATATGACGTTTCAGCCAATTTCGCCCAAAATCGTCTCGAGGACTCCCGACATGACGTTTCAGCCAATTTTTGCCCAAAATCGTCTCGAGGACTCCCGACATGACGTTTCAGCCAATTTCACCCAAAATCGTCTCGAGGACTCCCGACATGACGTTTCAGCCAATTTTTGCCCAAAATCGTCTCGAGGACTCCCGACATGACGTTTCAGCCAATTTCGCCCAAAATCGTCTCGAGAACTCCCGATATGACGTTTCGCCCAAAATCGTCTCGAGGACTCCCGATTTGACGTTTCAGCCAATTTCGCCCAAAATCGTCTCGAGGACTCCCGATATGACGTTTAAGCCAATTTCGCCCAAAATCGTCTCGAGGACTCCCGATATGACGTTTCAGCCAATTTCGCACAAAATCGTCTCGAGGACTCCCGATATGACGTTTCAGCCAATTTCGCCCAAAATCGTCTCGAGGACTCCCGATATGACGTTTCGCCCAAAATCGTCTCGAGGACTCCCGATATGACGTTTCAGCCAATTTCGCACAAAATCGTCTCGAGGACTCCCGATATGACGTTTCAGCCAATTTCGCCCAAAATCGTCTCGAGGACTCCCGATATGACGTTTCAGCCAATTTCGCCCAAAATCGTCTCGAGGACTCCCGATATGACGTTTCAGCCAATTTCGCCCAAAATCGTCTCGAGGACTCCCGATATGACGTTTCAGCCAATTTCGCCCAAAATCGTCTCGAGGACTCCCGATATGACGTTTCAGCCAATTTCGCACAAAATCGTCTCGGGGACTCCCGACATGACGTTTCAGCCAGTTTGGCCCAAAATCGTCTCGGGGGCTCCCGATATGACGTTTCAGCCAATTTTGGCCCAAATTCGTCTCGAGGACTCCCGACATGACGTTTCGCCCAAAATCGTCTCGAGGACTCCCGATTTGACGTTTCAGCCAATTTCGCCCAAAATCGTCTCGAGGACTCCCGATATGACGTTTCAGCCAATTTCGCACAAAATCGTCTCGGGGACTCCCGACATGACGTTTCAGCCAGTTTGGCCCAAAATCGTCTCGGGGGCTCCCGATATGACGTTTCAGCCAATTTTTGCCCAAAATCGTCTCGAGAACTCCCGATATGACGTTTCGCCCAAAATCGTCTCGAGGACTCCCGATTTGACGTTTCAGCCAATTTCGCCCAAAATCGTCTCGAGGACTCCCGATATGACGTTTAAGCCAATTTCGCCCAAAATCGTCTCGAGGACTCCCGATATGACGTTTCAGCCAATTTCGCACAAAATCGTCTCGAGGACTCCCGATATGACGTTTCAGCCAATTTCGCCCAAAATCGTCTCGAGGACTCCCGATATGACGTTTCGCCCAAAATCGTCTCGAGGACTCCCGATATGACGTTTCAGCCAATTTCGCACAAAATCGTCTCGAGGACTCCCGATATGACGTTTCAGCCAATTTCGCCCAAAATCGTCTCGAGGACTCCCGATATGACGTTTCAGCCAATTTCGCCCAAAATCGTCTCGAGGACTCCCGATATGACGTTTCAGCCAATTTTTGCCCAAAATCGTCTCGAGGACTCCCGACATGACGTTTCAGCCACATTTTGCCCAAAATCGTCTCGAGGACTCCCGACATGACGTTTCAGCCAATTTTGCCCAAAATCGTCTCTAGGACTCCCGATATGACGTTTCGCCCAAAATCGTCTCGAGGACTCCCGATATGACGTTTCAGCCAATTTCGCCCAAAATCGTCTCGAGGACTCCCGATATGACGTTTCAGCCAATTTCGCCCAAAATCGTCTCGAGGACTCCCGATATGACGTTTCAGCCAATTTCGCCCAAAATCGTCTCGAGGACTCCCGATATGACGTTTCAGCCAATTTCGCCCAAAATCGTCTCGAGGACTCCCGATATGACGTTTCAGCCAATTTCGCCCAAAATCGTCTCGAGGACTCCCGATATGACGTTTCAGCCAATTTCGCACAAAATCGTCTCGGGGACTCCCGACATGACGTTTCAGCAAGTTTGGCCCAAAATCGTCTCGGGGACTCCCGACATGACGTTGCAGACAATTTCGCCCAAAATCGTCTCGGGGGGCTCCCGATATGACGTTGCAGACAATTTCGCCCAAAATCGTCTCGGGGGCTCCCGATATGACGTTGCAGACAATTTCGCACAAAATCGTCTCGAGGACTCCCGACATGACGTTTCAGCCAATTTTGCCCAAAATCGTCTCTAGGACTCCCGATATGACGTTTCAGCCAATTTCGCCCAAAATCGTCTCGAGAACTCCCGATATGACGTTTCGCCCAAAATCGTCTCGAGGACTCCCGATTTGACGTTTCAGCCAATTTCGCCCAAAATCGTCTCGAGGACTCCCGATATGACGTTTAAGCCAATTTCGCCCAAAATCGTCTCGAGGACTCCCGATATGACGTTTCAGCCAATTTCGCCCAAAATCGTCTCGAGGACTCCCGATATGACGTTTCAGCCAATTTCGCCCAAAATCGTCTCGAGGACTCCCGATATGACGTTTCGCCCAAAATCGTCTCGAGGACTCCCGATATGACGTTTCAGCCAATTTCGCACAAAATCGTCTCGAGGACTCCCGATATGACGTTTCAGCCAATTTCGCCCAAAATCGTCTCGAAGACTCCCGATATGACGTTTCAGCCAATTTCGCCCAAAATCGTCTCGAGGACTCCCGATATGACGTTTCAGCCAATTTCGCCCAAAATCGGCTCGAGGACTCCCGATATGACGTTTCAGCCAATTTCGCCCAAAATCGTCTCGAGGACTCCCGACATGACGTTTCAGCCAATTTTGCCCAAAATCGTCTCTAGGACTCCCGATATGACGTTTCGCCCAAAATCGTCTCGAGGACTCCCGATATGACGTTTCAGCCAATTTCGCCCAAAATCGTCTCGAGGACTCCCGATATGACGTTTCAGCCAATTTCGCCCAAAATCGTCTCGAGGACTCCCGATATGACGTTTCAGCCAATTTCGCCCAAAATCGTCTCGAGGACTCCCGATATGACGTTTCAGCCAATTTCGCCCAAAATCGTCTCGAGGACTCCCGATATGACGTTTCAGCCAATTTCGCCCAAAATCGTCTCGAGGACTCCCGATATGACGTTTCAGCCAATTTCGCACAAAATCGTCTCGGGGACTCCCGACATGACGTTTCAGCCAGTTTGGCCCAAAATCGTCTCGGGGACTCCCGACATGACGTTGCAGACAATTTCGCCCAAAATCGTCTCGGGGGCTCCCGATATGACGTTGCAGACAATTTCGCCCAAAATCGTCTCGGGGGCTCCCGATATGACGTTGCAGACAATTTCGCCCAAAATCGTCTCGGGGGCTCCCGATATGACGTTGCAGACAATTTCGCCCAAAATCGTCTCGGGGGCTCCCGATATGACGTTTCAGACAATTTCGCCCAAAATCGTCTCGGGGGCTCCCGATATGACGTTGCAGACAATTTCGCCCAAAATCGTCTCGGGGGCTCCCGATATGACGTTTCAGACAATTTCGCCCAAAATCGTCTCGGGGGCTCCCGATATGACGTTTCAGCCAATTTTTGCCCAAAATCGTCTCGGGGGCTCCCGATATGACGTTTCAGACAATTTCGCCCAAAATCGTCTCGGGGGCTCCCGATATGACGTTTCAGCCAATTTTTGCCCAAAATCGTCTCGAGGACTCCCGACATGACGTTTCAGCCAATTTTTGCCCAAAATCGTCTCGAGGACTCCCGACATGACGTTTCAGCCAATTTTGCCCAAAATCGTCTCTAGGACTCCCGATATGACGTTTCAGCCAATTTCGCCCAAAATCGTCTCGAGGACTCCCGATATGACGTTTCAGCCAATTTCGGCCAAAATCGTCTCGAGGACTCCCGACATGACGTTTCAGCCAATTTTTGCCCAAAATCGTCTCGAGGACTCCCGATATGACGTTTCAGCCAATTTTGCCCAAAATCGTCTCTAGGACTCCCGATATGACGTTTCAGCCAATTTCGCCCAAAATCGTCTCGAGGACTCCCGATATGACGTTTCGCCCAAAATCGTCTCGAGGACTCCCGATATGACGTTTCAGCCAATTTCGCCCAAAATCGTCTCGAGGACTCCCGATATGACGTTTCAGCCAATTTCGCCCAAAATCGTCTCGAGGACTCCCGATATGACGTTTCAGCCAATTTCGCCCAAAATCGTCTCGGACTCCCGATATGACGTTTCAGCCAATTTTTGCCCAAAATCGTCTCGAGGACTCCCGACATGACGTTTCAGCCACATTTTGCCCAAAATCGTCTCGAGGACTCCCGACATGACGTTTCAGCCAATTTTGCCCAAAATCGTCTCTAGGACTCCCGATATGACGTTTCGCCCAAAATCGTCTCGAGGACTCCCGATATGACGTTTCAGCCAATTTCGCCCAAAATCGTCTCGAGGACTCCCGATATGACGTTTCAGCCAATTTCGCCCAAAATCGTCTCGAGGACTCCCGATATGACGTTTCAGCCAATTTCGCACAAAATCGTCTCGGGGACTCCCGACATGACGTTTCAGCCAGTTTGGCCCAAAATCGTCTCGGGGACTCCCGACATGACGTGGCAGACAATTTTTCCCAAAATCGTCTCGGGGGCTCCCGATATGACGTTGCAGACAATTTCGCCCAAAATCGTCTCGGGGGCTCCCGATATGACGTTGCAGACAATTTCGCCCAAAATCGTCTCTGGGGCTCCCGATATGACGTTGCAGACAATTTCGCCCAAAATCGTCTCGGGGGCTCCCGATATGACGTTTCAGACAATTTCGCCCAAAATCGTCTCGGGGGCTCCCGATATGACGTTTCAGCCAATTTTTGCCCAAAATCGTCTCGAGGACTCCCGACATGACGTTTCAGCCAATTTTTGCCCAAAATCGTCTCGAGGACTCCCGACATGACGTTTCAGCCAATTTTGCCCAAAATCGTCTCTAGGACTCCCGATATGACGTTTCAGCCAATTTCGCCCAAAATCGTCTCGAGGACTCCCGATATGACGTTTCAGCCAATTTCGCCCAAAATCGTCTCGAGGACTCCCGACATGACGTTTCAGCCAATTTTTGCCCAAAATCGTCTCGAGGACTCCCGATATGATGTTTCAGCCAATTTTGCCCAAAATCGTCTCTAGGACTCCCGATATGACGTTTCAGCCAATTTCGCCCAAAATCGTCTCGAGGACTCCCGATATGACGTTTCGCCCAAAATCGTCTCGAGGACTCCCGATATGACGTTTCAGCCAATTTCGCCCAAAATCGTCTCGAGGACTCCCGATATGACGTTTCAGCCAATTTCGCCCAAAATCGTCTCGAGGACTCCCGATATGACGTTTCAGCCAATTTTTGCCCAAAATCGTCTCGAGGACTCCCGACATGACGTTTCAGCCACATTTTGCCCAAAATCGTCTCGAGGACTCCCGACATGACGTTTCAGCCAATTTTGCCCAAAATCGTCTCTAGGACTCCCGATATGACGTTTCAGCCAATTTCGCCCAAAATCGTCTCGAGGACTCCCGATATGACGTTTCAGCCAATTTTGCCCAAAATCGTCTCGAGGACTCCCGATATGACGTTTCAGCCAATTTTGCCCAAAATCGTCTCTAGGACTCCCGATATGACGTTTCAGCCAATTTCGCCCAAAATCGTCTTGAGGACTCCCGATATGACGTTTCGCCCAAAATCGTCTCGAGGACTCCCGATATGACGTTTCAGCCAATTTTGCCCAAAATCGTCTCGGGGACTCCCGATATGACGTTTCAGACAATTTCGCCCAAAATCGTCTCGAGGACTCCCGTTATGACGTTTCAGCCAATTTCGCCCAAAATCGTCTCGAGGACTCCCGATATGACGTTTCAGCCAATTTCGCCCAAAATCGTCTCGAGGACTCCCGACATGACGTTTCAGCCAATTTCACCCAAAATCGTCTCGAGGACTCCCGATATGACGTTTCAGCCAATTTTTGCCCAAAATCGTCTCGAGGACTCCCGACATGACGTTTCAGCCACATTTTGCCCAAAATCGTCTCGAGGACTCCCGACATGACGTTTCAGCCAATTTTGCCCAAAATCGTCTCTAGGACTCCCGATATGACGTTTCGCCCAAAATCGTCTCGAGGACTCCCGATATGACGTTTCAGCCAATTTCGCCCAAAATCGTCTCGAGGACTCCCGATATGACGTTTCAGCCAATTTCGCCCAAAATCGTCTCGAGGACTCCCGATATGACGTTTCAGCCAATTTCGCCCAAAATCGTCTCGAGGACTCCCGATATGACGTTTCAGCCAATTTCGCACAAAATCGTCTCGGGGACTCCCGACATGACGTTTCAGCCAGTTTGGCCCAAAATCGTCTCGGGGACTCCCGACATGACGTTGCAGACAATTTCACCCAAAATCGTCTCGGGGGCTCCCGATATGACGTTGCAGACAATTTCGCCCAAAATCGTCTCGGGGGCTCCCGATATGACGTTGCAGACAATTTCGCCCAAAATCGTCTCTGGGGCTCCCGATATGACGTTGCAGACAATTTCGCCCAAAATCGTCTCGGGGGCTCCCGATATGACGTTTCAGCCAATTTTTGCCCAAAATCGTCTCGAGGACTCCCGACATGACGTTTCAGCCAATTTTTGCCCAAAATCGTCTCGAGGACTCCCGACATGACGTTTCAGCCAATTTTGCCCAAAATCGTCTCTAGGACTCCCGATATGACGTTTCAGCCAATTTCGCCCAAAATCGTCTCGAGGACTCCCGATATGACGTTTCAGCCAATTTCGCCCAAAATCGTCTCGAGGACTCCCGACATGACGTTTCAGCCAATTTTTGCCCAAAATCGTCTCGAGGACTCCCGATATGACGTTTCAGCCAATTTTGCCCAAAATCGTCTCTAGGACTCCCGATATGACGTTTCAGCCAATTTCGCCCAAAATCGTCTCGAGGACTCCCGATATGACGTTTCACCCAAAATCGTCTCGAGGACTCCCGATATGACGTTTCAGCCAATTTCGCCCAAAATCGTCTCGAGGACTCCCGATATGACGTTTCAGCCAATTTCGCCCAAAATCGTCTCGAGGACTCCCGATATGACGTTTCAGCCAATTTCGCCCAAAATCGTCTCGAGGACTCCCGATATGACGTTTCAGCCAATTTCGCACAAAATCGTCTCGGGGACTCCCGACATGACGTTTCAGCCAGTTTGGCCCAAAATCGTCTCGGGGACTCCCGACATGACGTTGCAGACAATTTCGCCCAAAATCGTCTCGGGGGCTCCCGATATGACGTTGCAGACAATTTCGCCCAAAATCGTCTCGGGGGCTCCCGATATGACGTTGCAGACAATTTCGCCCAAAATCGTCTCGAGGACTCCCGACATGACGTTTCAGCCAATTTTTGCCCAAAATCGTCTCGAGGACTCCCGACTTGACGTTTCAGCCAATTTTGCCCAAAATCGTCTCGGGGACTCCCGATATGACGTTTCAGACAATTTCGCCCAAAATCGTCTCGAGGACTCCCGTTATGACGTTTCAGCCAATTTCGCCCAAAATCGTCTCGAGGACTCCCGATATGACGTTTCAGCCAATTTCGCCCAAAATCGTCTCGAGGACTCCCGACATGACGTTTCAGCCAATTTTTGCCCAAAATCGTCTCGAGGACTCCCGACATGACGTTTCAGCCAATTTCACCCAAAATCGTCTCGAGGACTCCCGACATGACGTTTCAGCCAATTTTTGCCCAAAATCGTCTCGAGGACTCCCGACATGACGTTTCAGCCAATTTTGCCCAAAATCGTCTCTAGGACTCCCGATATGACGTTTCAGCCAATTTCGCCCAAAATCGTCTCGAGAACTCCCGATATGACGTTTCGCCGAAAATCGTCTCGAGGATTCCCGATTTGACGTTTCAGCCAATTTCGCCCAAAATCGTCTCGAGGACTCCCGATATGACGTTTAAGCCAATTTCGCCCAAAATCGTCTCGAGGACTCCCGATATGACGTTTCAGCCAATTTCGCACAAAATCGTCTCGAGGACTCCCGATATGACGTTTCAGCCAATTTCGCACAAAATCGTCTCGAGGACTCCCGATATGACGTTTCGCCCAAAATCGTCTCGAGGACTCCCGATATGACGTTTCAGCCAATTTCGCACAAAATCGTCTCGAGGACTCCCGATATGACGTTTCAGCCAATTTCGCCCAAAATCGTCTCGAAGACTCCCGATATGACGTTTCAGCCAATTTCGCCCAAAATCGTCTCGAGGACTCCCGATATGACGTTTCAGCCAATTTCGCCCAAAATCGTCTCGAGGACTCCCGATATGACGTTTCAGCCAATTTCGCCCAAAATCGTCTTGAGGACTCCCGATATGACGTTTCAGCCAATTTCGCCCAAAATCGTCTCGAGGACTCCCGATATGACGTTTCAGCCAATTTCGCCCAAAATCGTCTCGAGGACTCCCGATATGACGTTTCAGCCAATTTCGCACAAAATCGTCTCGGGGACTCCCGACATGACGTTTCAGCCAGTTTGGCCCAAAATCGTCTCGGGGACTCCCGACATGACGTTGCAGACAATTTCGCCCAAAATCGTCTCGGGGGCTCACGATATGACGTTGCAGACAATTTCGCCCAAAATCGTCTCGGGGGCTCCCGATATGACGTTGCAGACAATTTCGCCCAAAATCGTCTCGGGGGCTCCCGATATGACGTTGCAGACAATTTCGCCCAAAATCGTCTCGGGGGCTCCCGATATGACGTTTCAGACAATTTCGCCCAAAATCGTCTCGGGGGCTCACGATATGACGTTTCAGCCAATTTTTGCCCAAAATCGTCTCGAGGACTCCCGACATGACGTTTCAGCCAATTTTTGCCCAAAATCGTCTCGAGGACTCCCGACATGACGTTTCAGCCAATTTTGCCCAAAATCGTCTCTAGGACTCCCGATATGACGTTTCAGCCAATTTCGCCCAAAATCGTCTCGAGGACTCCCGATATGACGTTTCGCCCAAAATCGTCTCGAGGACTCCCGATATGACGTTTCAGCCAATTTCGCCCAAAATCGTCTCGAGGACTCCCGATATGACGTTTCAGCCAATTTCGCCCAAAATCGTCTCGAGGACTCCCGATATGACGTTTCAGCCAATTTCGCCCAAAATCGTCTCGGACTCCCGATATGACGTTTCAGCCAATTTTTGCCCAAAATCGTCTCGAGGACTCCCGACATGACGTTTCAGCCACATTTTGCCCAAAATCGTCTCGAGGACTCCCGACATGACGTTTCAGCCAATTTTGCCCAAAATCGTCTCTAGGACTCCCGATATGACGTTTCGCCCAAAATCGTCTCGAGGACTCCCAATATGACGTTTCAGCCAATTTCGCCCAAAATCGTCTCGAGGACTCCCGATATGACGTTTCAGCCAATTTCGCCCAAAATCGTCTCGAGGACTCCCGATATGACGTTTCAGCCAATTTCGCCCAAAATCGTCTCGGGGGCTCCCGACATGACGTTTCGGACAATTTCGCCCAAAATCGTCTAGGGGGCTCCCGACATGACGTTTCGGACAATTTCGCCCAAAATCGTCTCGGGGGCTCCCGACATGACGTTTCAGCCAATTTTGCCCAAAATCGTCTCTAGGACTCCCGATATGACGTTTCAGCCAATTTCGCCCAAAATCGTCTCGAGGACTCCCGATATGACGTTTCAGCCAATTTCGCCCAAAATCGTCTCGAGGACTCCCGATATGACGTTTCAGCCAATTTTGCCCAAAATCGTCTCTAGGACTCCCGATATGACGTTTCAGCCAATTTCGCCCAAAATCGTCTCGAGGACTCCCGATATGACGTTTCGCCCAAAATCGTCTCGAGGACTCCCGATATGACGTTTCAGCCAATTTTTGCCCAAAATCGTCTCGAGGACTCCCGACATGACGTTTCAGCCAATTTTTGCCCAAAATCGTCTCGAGGACTCCCGACTTGACGTTTCAGCCAATTTTGCCCAAAATCGTCTCTAGGACTCCCGATATGACGTTTCAGCCAATTTCGCCCAAAATCGTGTCAAGGACTCCCGATATGACGTTTCAGCCAATTTCGCCCAAAATCGTCTCGAGGACTCCCGATATGACGTTTCAGCCAATTTTTGCCCAAAATCGTCTCGAGGACTCCCGACATGACGTTTCAGCCAATTTTTGCCCAAAATCGTCTCGAGGACTCCCGACATGACGTTTCAGCCAATTTTGCCCAAAATCGTCTCTAGGTCTCCCGATATGACGTTTCGCCCAAAATCGTCTCGAGGACTCCCGATATGACGTTTCAGCAAATTTCGCCCAAAATCGTCTCGGGGACTCCCGACATGACGTTGCAGACAATTTCGCCCAAAATCGTCTCGGGGGCTCCCGATATGACGTTTCGCCCAAAATCGTCTCGGGGGCTCCCGATATGACGTTTCAGACAATTTCGCCCAAAATCGTCTCGGGGACTCCCGATATGACGTTTCAGACAATTTCGCCCAAAATCGTCTCGAGGACTCCCGTTATGACGTTTCAGCCAATTTCGCCCAAAATCGTCTCGAGGACTCCCGATATGACGTTTCAGCCAATTTCGCCCAAAATCGTCTCGAGGACTCCCGACATGACGTTTCAGCCAATTTTTGCCCAAAATCGTCTCGAGGACTCCCGACATGACGTTTCAGCCAATTTCACCCAAAATCGTCTCGAGGACTCCCGACATGACGTTTCAGCCAATTTTTGCCCAAAATCGTCTCGAGGACTCCCGACATGACGTTTCAGCCAATTTCGCCCAAAATCGTCTCGAGAACTCCCGATATGACGTTTCGCCCAAAATCGTCTCGAGGACTCCCGATTTGACGTTTCAGCCAATTTCGCCCAAAATCGTCTCGAGGACTCCCGATATGACGTTTAAGCCAATTTCGCCCAAAATCGTCTCGAGGACTCCCGATATGACGTTTCAGCCAATTTCGCACAAAATCGTCTCGAGGACTCCCGATATGACGTTTCAGCCAATTTCGCCCAAAATCGTCTCGAGGACTCCCGATATGACGTTTCGCCCAAAATCGTCTCGAGGACTCCCGATATGACGTTTCAGCCAATTTCGCACAAAATCGTCTCGAGGACTCCCGATATGACGTTTCAGCCAATTTCGCCCAAAATCGTCTCGAGGACTCCCGATATGACGTTTCAGCCAATTTCGCCCAAAATCGTCTCGAGGACTCCCGATATGACGTTTCAGCCAATTTTTGCCCAAAATCGTCTCGAGGACTCCCGACATGACGTTTCAGCCACATTTTGCCCAAAATCGTCTCGAGGACTCCCGACATGACGTTTCAGCCAATTTTGCCCAAAATCGTCTCTAGGACTCCCGATATGACGTTTCGCCCAAAATCGTCTCGAGGACTCCCGATATGACGTTTCAGCCAATTTCGCCCAAAATCGTCTCGAGGACTCCCGATATGACGTTTCAGCCAATTTCGCCCAAAATCGTCTCGAGGACTCCCGATATGACGTTTCAGCCAATTTCGCCCAAAATCGTCTCGAGGACTCCCGATATGACGTTTCAGCCAATTTCGCCCAAAATCGTCTCGAGGACTCCCGATATGACGTTTCAGCCAATTTCGCCCAAAATCGTCTCGAGGACTCCCGATATGACGTTTCAGCCAATTTCGCACAAAATCGTCTCGGGGACTCCCGACATGACGTTTCAGCCAGTTTGGCCCAAAATCGTCTCGGGGGCTCCCGATATGACGTTTCAGCCAATTTTTGCCCAAATTCGTCTCGAGGACTCCCGACATGACGTTTCGCCCAAAATTGTCTCGAGGACTCCCGATTTGACGTTTCAGCCAATTTCGCCCAAAATCGTCTCGAGGACTCCCGATATGACGTTTCAGCCAATTTCGCACAAAATCGTCTCGGGGACTCCCGACATGACGTTTCAGCCAGTTTGGCCCAAAATCGTCTCGAGGACTCCCGATATGACGTTTCAGCCAATTTCGCCCAAAATCGTCTCGAGGACTCCCGATATGACGTTTCGCCCAAAATCGTCTCGAGGACTCCCGATATGACGTTTCAGCCAATTTCGCACAAAATCGTCTCGAGGACTCCCGATATGACGTTTCAGCCAATTTCGCCCAAAATCATCTCGAGGACTCCCGATATGACGTTTCAGCCAATTTCGCCCAAAATCGTCTCGAGGACTCCCGATATGACGTTTCAGCCAATTTTTGCCCAAAATCGTCTCGAGGACTCCCGACATGACGTTTCAGCCACATTTTGCCCAAAATCGTCTCGAGGACTCCCGACATGACGTTTCAGCCAATTTTGCCCAAAATCGTCTCTAGGACTCCCGATATGACGTTTCGCCCAAAATCGTCTCGAGGACTCCCGATATGACGTTTCAGCCAATTTCGCCCAAAATCGT
Organism: Romanogobio albipinnatus; assembly: GCA_023566225.1. Lineage (NCBI taxonomy): Eukaryota > Metazoa > Chordata > Actinopteri > Cypriniformes > Gobionidae > Romanogobio > Romanogobio albipinnatus. The sequence goes on from JAKRKY010000031.1 coordinate 280,592, forward strand.
CTCGAGGACTCCCGATATGACGTTTCAGCCAATTTCGCCCAAAATCGTCTCGAGGACTCCCGATATGACGTTTCAGCCAATTTCGCCCAAAATCGTCTCGAGGACTCCCGATATGACGTTTCAGCCAATTTCGCCCAAAATCGTCTCGAGGACTCCCGATATGACGTTTCAGCCAATTTCGCCCAAAATCGTCTCGAGGACTCCCGATATGACGTTTCAGCCAATTTCGCACAAAATCATCTCGGGGACTCCCGACATGACGTTTCAGCCAGTTTGGCCCAAAATCGTCTCGGGGACTCCCGACATGACGTTGCAGACAATTTCGCCCAAAATCGTCTCGGGGGCTCCCGATATGACGTTGCAGACAATTTCGCCCAAAATCGTCTCGGGGGCTCCCGATATGACGTTGCAGACAATTTCGCCCAAAATCGTCTCGAGGACTCCCGACATGACGTTTCAGCCAATTTTGCCCAAAATCGTCTCTAGGACTCCCGATATGACGTTTCAGCCAATTTCGCCCAAAATCGTCTCGAGAACTCCCGATATGACGTTTCGCCCAAAATCGTCTCGAGGACTCCCGATTTGACGTTTCAGCCAATTTCGCCCAAAATCGTCTCGAGGACTCCCGATATGACGTTTAAGCCAATTTCGCCCAAAATCGTCTCGAGGACTCCCGATATGACGTTTCAGCCAATTTCGCCCAAAATCGTCTCGAGGACTCCCGATATGACGTTTCAGCCAATTTCGCCCAAAATCGTCTCGAGGACTCCCGATATGACGTTTCGCCCAAAATCGTCTCGAGGACTCCCGATATGACGTTTCAGCCAATTTCGCACAAAATCGTCTCGAGGACTCCCGATATGACGTTTCAGCCAATTTCGCCCAAAATCGTCTCGAGGACTCCCGATATGACGTTTCAGCCAATTTCGCCCAAAATCGTCTCGAAGACTCCCGATATGACGTTTCAGCCAATTTCGCCCAAAATCGTCTCGAGGACTCCCGATATGACGTTTCAGCCAATTTCGCCCAAAATCGGCTCGAGGACTCCCGATATGACGTTTCAGCCAATTTCGCCCAAAATCGTCTCGAGGACTCCCGACATGACGTTTCAGCCAATTTTGCCCAAAATCGTCTCTAGGACTCCCGATATGACGTTTCGCCCAAAATCGTCTCGAGGACTCCCGATATGACGTTTCAGCCAATTTCGCCCAAAATCGTCTCGAGGACTCCCGATATGACGTTTCAGCCAATTTCGCCCAAAATCGTCTCGAGGACTCCCGATATGACGTTTCAGCCAATTTCGCCCAAAATCGTCTCGAGGACTCCCGATATGACGTTTCAGCCAATTTCGCCCAAAATCGTCTCGAGGACTCCCGATATGACGTTTCAGCCAGTTTGGCCCAAAATCGTCTCGGGGACTCCCGACATGACGTTGCAGACAATTTCGCCCAAAATCGTCTCGGGGGCTCCCGATATGACGTTGCAGACAATTTCGCCCAAAATCGTCTCGGGGGCTCCCGATATGACGTTGCAGACAATTTCGCCCAAAATCGTCTCGGGGGCTCCCGATATGACGTTGCAGACAATTTCGCCCAAAATCGTCTCGGGGGCTCCCGATATGACGTTTCAGACAATTTCGCCCAAAATCGTCTCGGGGGCTCCCGATATGACGTTTCAGCCAATTTTTGCCCAAAATCGTCTCGAGGACTCCCGACATGACGTTTCAGCCAATTTTTGCCCAAAATCGTCTCGAGGACTCCCGACATGACGTTTCAGCCAATTTTGCCCAAAATCGTCTCTAGGACTCCCGATATGACGTTTCAGCCAATTTCGCCCAAAATCGTCTCGAGGACTCCCGATATGACGTTTCAGCCAATTTCGGCCAAAATCGTCTCGAGGACTCCCGATATGACGTTTCAGCCAATTTTGCCCAAAATCGTCTCTAGGACTCCCGATATGACGTTTCAGCCAGTTTCGCCCAAAATCGTCTCGAGGACTCCCGATATGACGTTTCAGCCAATTTCGCCCAAAATCGTCTCGAGGACTCCCGATATGACGTTTCAGCCAATTTCGCCCAAAATCGTCTCGAGGACTCCCGATATGACGTTTCAGCCAATTTCGCCCAAAATCGTCTCGGACTCCCGATATGACGTTTCAGCCAATTTTTGCCCAAAATCGTCTCGAGGACTCCCGACATGACGTTTCAGCCACATTTTGCCCAAAATCGTCTCGAGGACTCCCGACATGACGTTTCAGCCAATTTTGCCCAAAATCGTCTCTAGGACTCCCGATATGACGTTTCGCCCAAAATCGTCTCGAGGACTCCCGATATGACGTTTCAGCCAATTTCGCCCAAAATCGTCTCGAGGACTCCCGATATGACGTTTCAGCCAATTTCGCCCAAAATCGTCTCGAGGACTCCCGATATGACGTTTCAGCCAATTTCGCCCAAAATCGTCTCGGGGGCTCCCGACATGACGTTTCGGACAATTTCGCCCAAAATCGTCTCGGGGGCTCCCGACATGACGTTTCGGACAATTTCGCCCAAAATCGTCTCGGGGGCTCCCGACATGACGTTTCAGCCAATTTTGCCCAAAATCGTCTCTAGGACTCCCGATATGACGTTTCAGCCAATTTCGCCCAAAATCGTCTCGAGGACTCCCGACATGACGTTTCAGCCAATTTTTGCCCAAAATCGTCTCGAGGACTCCCGACATGACGTTTCAGCCAATTTCGCCCAAAATCGTCTCGAGGACTCCCGATATGACGTTTCAGCCAATTTCACCCAAAATCGTCTCGGACTCCCGATATGACGTTGCAGCCAATTTCGCCCAAAATCGTCTCGAGGACTCCCGATATGACGTTTCGCCCAAAATCGTCTTGAGGACTCCCGATATGACGTTTCAGCCAATTTCGCCCAAAATCGTCTCGAGGACTCCCGATATGACGTTTCAGCTAATTTCGCCCAAAATCGTCTCGAGGACTCCCGATATGACGTTTCAGCCAATTTCGCCCAAAATCGTCTCGGGGACTCCCGACATGACGTTTCAGCCAGTTTGGCCCAAAATCGTCTCGGGGACTCCCGATATGACGTTTCAGCCAATTTTTGCCCAAAATCGTCTCGAGGACTCCCGATATGACGTTTCAGCCAATTTCGCCCAAAATCGTCTCTAGGACTCCCGATATGACGTTTCGCCCAAAATCGTCTCGAGGACTCCCGATATGACGTTTCAGCCAATTTCGCCCAAAATCGTCTCGAGGACTCCCGATATGACGTTTCAGCCAATTTCGCCCAAAATCGTCTCGAGGACTCCCGATATGACGTTTCAGCCAATTTCGCCCAAAATCGTCTCGAGGACTCCCGATATGACGTTTCAGCCAATTTCGCCCAAAATCGTCTCGAGGACTCCCGATATGACGTTTCAGCCAATTTCGCCCAAAATCGTCTCGAGGACTCCCGATATGACGTTTCAGCCAATTTCGCACAAAATCATCTCGGGGACTCCCGACATGACGTTTCAGCCAGTTTGGCCCAAAATCGTCTCGGGGACTCCCGACATGACGTTGCAGACAATTTCGCCCAAAATCGTCTCGGGGGCTCCCGATATGACGTTGCAGACAATTTCGCCCAAAATCGTCTCGGGGGCTCCCGATATGACGTTGCAGACAATTTCGCCCAAAATCGTCTCGAGGACTCCCGACATGACGTTTCAGCCAATTTTGCCCAAAATCGTCTCTAGGACTCCCGATATGACGTTTCAGCCAATTTCGCCCAAAATCGTCTCGAGAACTCCCGATATGACGTTTCGCCCAAAATCGTCTCGAGGACTCCCGATTTGACGTTTCAGCCAATTTCGCCCAAAATCGTCTCGAGGACTCCCGATATGACGTTTAAGCCAATTTCGCCCAAAATCGTCTCGAGGACTCCCGATATGACGTTTCAGCCAATTTCGCCCAAAATCGTCTCGAGGACTCCCGATATGACGTTTCAGCCAATTTCGCCCAAAATCGTCTCGAGGACTCCCGATATGACGTTTCGCCCAAAATCGTCTCGAGGACTCCCGATATGACGTTTCAGCCAATTTCGCACAAAATCGTCTCGAGGACTCCCGATATGACGTTTCAGCCAATTTCGCCCAAAATCGTCTCGAGGACTCCCGATATGACGTTTCAGCCAATTTCGCCCAAAATCGTCTCGAAGACTCCCGATATGACGTTTCAGCCAATTTCGCCCAAAATCGTCTCGAGGACTCCCGATATGACGTTTCAGCCAATTTCGCCCAAAATCGGCTCGAGGACTCCCGATATGACGTTTCAGCCAATTTCGCCCAAAATCGTCTCGAGGACTCCCGACATGACGTTTCAGCCAATTTTGCCCAAAATCGTCTCTAGGACTCCCGATATGACGTTTCGCCCAAAATCGTCTCGAGGACTCCCGATTTGACGTTTCAGCCAATTTCGCCCAAAATCGTCTCGAGGACTCCCGATATGACGTTTCAGCCAATTTCGCCCAAAATCGTCTCGAGGACTCCCGATATGACGTTTCAGCCAATTTCGCCCAAAATCGTCTCGAGGACTCCCGATATGACGTTTCAGCCAATTTCGCCCAAAATCGTCTCGAGGACTCCCGATATGACGTTTCAGCCAATTTCGCCCAAAATCGTCTCGAGGACTCCCGATATGACGTTTCAGCCAATTTCGCACAAAATCGTCTCGGGGACTCCCGACATGACGTTTCAGCCAGTTTGGCCCAAAATCGTCTCGGGGACTCCCGACATGACGTTGCAGACAATTTCGCCCAAAATCGTCTCGGGGGCTCCCGATATGACGTTGCAGACAATTTCGCCCAAAATCGTCTCGGGGGCTCCCGATATGACGTTGCAGACAATTTCGCCCAAAATCGTCTCGGGGGCTCCCGATATGACGTTGCAGACAATTTCGCCCAAAATCGTCTCGGGGGCTCCCGATATGACGTTTCAGACAATTTCGCCCAAAATCGTCTCGGGGGCTCCCGATATGACGTTTCAGCCAATTTTTGCCCAAAATCGTCTCGAGGACTCCCGACATGACGTTTCAGCCAATTTTTGCCCAAAATCGTCTCGAGGACTCCCGACATGACGTTTCAGCCAATTTTGCCCAAAATCGTCTCTAGGACTCCCGATATGACGTTTCAGCCAATTTCGCCCAAAATCGTCTCGAGGACTCCCGATATGACGTTTCAGCCAATTTCGGCCAAAATCGTCTCGAGGACTCCCGACATGACGTTTCAGCCAATTTTTGCCCAAAATCGTCTCGAGGACTCCCGATATGACGTTTCAGCCAATTTTGCCCAAAATCGTCTCTAGGACTCCCGATATGACGTTTCAGCCAGTTTCGCCCAAAATCGTCTCGAGGACTCCCGATATGACGTTTCAGCCAATTTCGCCCAAAATCGTCTCGAGGACTCCCGATATGACGTTTCAGCCAATTTCGCCCAAAATCGTCTCGAGGACTCCCGATATGACGTTTCAGCCAATTTCGCCCAAAATCGTCTCGGACTCCCGATATGACGTTTCAGCCAATTTTTGCCCAAAATCGTCTCGAGGACTCCCGACATGACGTTTCAGCCACATTTTGCCCAAAATCGTCTCGAGGACTCCCGACATGACGTTTCAGCCAATTTTGCCCAAAATCGTCTCTAGGACTCCCGATATGACGTTTCGCCCAAAATCGTCTCGAGGACTCCCGATATGACGTTTCAGCCAATTTCGCCCAAAATCGTCTCGAGGACTCCCGATATGACGTTTCAGCCAATTTCGCCCAAAATCGTCTCGAGGACTCCCGATATGACGTTTCAGCCAATTTCGCCCAAAATCGTCTCGGGGGCTCCCGACATGACGTTTCGGACAATTTCGCCCAAAATCGTCTCGGGGGCTCCCGACATGACGTTTCGGACAATTTCGCCCAAAATCGTCTCGGGGGCTCCCGACATGACGTTTCAGCCAATTTTGCCCAAAATCGTCTCTAGGACTCCCGATATGACGTTTCAGCCAATTTCGCCCAAAATCGTCTCGAGGACTCCCGACATGACGTTTCAGCCAATTTTTGCCCAAAATCGTCTCGAGGACTCCCGACATGACGTTTCAGCCAATTTCGCCCAAAATCGTCTCGAGGACTCCCGATATGACGTTTCAGCCAATTTCACCCAAAATCGTCTCGGACTCCCGATATGACGTTGCAGCCAATTTCGCCCAAAATCGTCTCGAGGACTCCCGATATGACGTTTCGCCCAAAATCGTCTTGAGGACTCCCGATATGACGTTTCAGCCAATTTCGCCCAAAATCGTCTCGAGGACTCCCGATATGACGTTTCAGCTAATTTCGCCCAAAATCGTCTCGAGGACTCCCGATATGACGTTTCAGCCAATTTCGCCCAAAATCGTCTCGGGGACTCCCGACATGACGTTTCAGCCAGTTTGGCCCAAAATCGTCTCGGGGACTCCCGATATGACGTTTCAGCCAATTTTTGCCCAAAATCGTCTCGAGGACTCCCGATATGACGTTTCAGCCAATTTCGCCCAAAATCGTCTCGGGGACTCCCGACATGACGTTTCAGCCAGTTTGGCCCAAAATCGTCTCTAGGACTCCCGATATGACGTTTCGCCCAAAATCGTCTCGAGGACTCCCGATATGACGTTTCAGCCAATTTCGCCCAAAATCGTCTCGAGGACTCCCGATATGACGTTTCAGCCAATTTCGCACAAAATCGTCTCGGGGACTCCCGACATGACGTTTCAGCCAGTTTGGCCCAAAATCGTCTCGGCGACTCCCGACATGACGTTGCAGACAATTTCGCCCAAAATCGTCTCGGGGGCTCCCGATATGACGTTGCAGACAATTTCGCCCAAAATCGTCTCGGGGGCTCCCGATATGACGTTTCAGACAATTTCGCCCAAAATCGTCTCGGGGGCTCCCGATATGACGTTTCAGACAATTTCGCCCAAAATCGTCTCGGGGACTCCCGATATGACGTTTCAGCCAATTTCGCCCAAAATCGTCTCGGGGACTCCCGATATGACGTTTCAGCCAATTTCGCACAAAATCGTCTCGGGGACTCCCGATATGACGTTTCAGCCAGTTTGGCCCAAAATCGTCTCGGCGACTCCCGACATGACGTTGCAGACAATTTCGCCCAAAATCGTCTCGGGGGCTCCCGATATGACGTTGCAGACAATTTCGCCCAAAATCGTCTCGGGGGCTCCCGATATGACGTTTCAGACAATTTCGCCCAAAATCGTCTCGGGGGCTCCCGATATGACGTTTCAGACAATTTCGCCCAAAATCGTCTCGGGGGCTCACGATATGACGTTTCAGACAATTTCGCCCAAAATCGTCTCAAGGACTCCCGATATGACGTTTCAGCCAATTTCGCCCAAAATCGTCTCGAGGACTCCCGACATGACGTTTCAGCCAATTTTCGCCCAAAATCGTCTCGAGGACTCCCGACATGACGTTTCAGCCAATTTCGCCCAAAATCGTCTCGAGGACTCCCGACATGACGTTTCAGCCAATTTCACCCAAAATCGTCTCGAGGACTCCCGATATGACGTTGCAGCCAATTTCGCCCAAAATCGTCTCGAGGACTCCCGATATGACGTTTCGCCCAAAATCGTCTTGAGGACTCCCGATATGACGTTTCAGCCAATTTCGCCCAAAATCGTCTCGAGGACTCCCGATATGACGTTTCAGCTAATTTCGCCCAAAATCGTCTCGGGGACTCCCGATATGACGTTTCAGCCAATTTTTGCCCAAAATCGTCTCGAGGACTCCCGATATGACGTTTCAGCCAATTTCGCCCAAAATCGTCTCTGGGACTCCCGACATGACGTTTCAGCCAGTTTGGCCCAAAATCGTCTCTAGGACTCCCGATATGACGTTTCGCCCAAAATCGTCTCGAGGACTCCCGATATGACGTTTCAGCCAATTTCGCCCAAAATCGTCTCGAGGACTCCCGATATGACGTTTCAGCCAATTTCGCCCAAAATCGTCTCGAGGACTCCCGACATGACGTTTCAGCCAATTTTTGCCCAAAATCGTCTCGAGGACTCCCGACATGACGTTTCAGCCAATTTCGCCCAAAATCGTCTCGAGGACTCCCGATATGACGTTTCAGCCAATTTCGCCCAATATCGTCTCGAGGACTCCCTATATGACGTTTCAGCCAATTTTTGCCCAAAATCGTCTCGAGGACTCCCGATATGACGTTTCAGACAATTTCGCCCAAAATCGTCTCGAGGACTCCCGATATGACGTTTCAGACAATTTCGCCCAAAATCGTCTCGAGGACTCCCGATATGACGTTTCAGCCAATTTCGCCCAAAATCGTCTCGAGGACTCCCGATATGACGTTTCAGCCAATTTCGCCCAAAATCGTCTCGAGGACTCCCGATATGACGTTTCAGACAATTTCGCCCAAAATCGTCTCGAAGACTCCCGATATGACGTTTCAGCCAATTTCGCCCAAAATCGTCTCGAAGACTCCCGATATGACGTTTCAGCCAATTTCGCCCAAAATCGTCTCGAGGACTCCCGATATGACGTTTCAGCCAATTTTTGCCCAAAATCTTCTCGAGGACTCCCGACATGACGTTTCAGCCACATTTTGCCCAAAATCGTCTCGAGGACTCCCGACATGACGTTTCAGCCACATTTTGCCCAAAATCGTCTCGAGGACTCCCGACATGACGTTTCAGCCAATTTCGCCCAAAATCGTCTCGAGGACTCCCGATATGACGTTTCAGCCAATTTCGCCCAAAATCGTCTCGGGGACTCCCGATATGACGTTTCAGCCAATTTCGCACGAAATCGTCTCGGGGACTCCCGACATGACGTTTCAGCCAGTTTGGCCCAAAATCGTCTCGGCGACTCCCGACATGACGTTGCAGACAATTTCGCCCAAAATCGTCTCGGGGGCTCCCGATATGACGTTGCAGACAATTTCGCCCAAAATCGTCTCGAGGACTCCCGACATGACGTTTCAGCCAATTTTTGCCCAAAATCGTCTCGAGGACTCCCGACATGACGTTTCAGCCAATTTCGCCCAAAATCGTCTCGAGGACTCCCGATATGACGTTTCAGACAATTTTTGCCCAAAATCGTCTCGAGGACTCCCGATATGACGTTTCAGCCAATTTCGCCCAAAATCGTCTCGAGGACTCCCGACATGACGTTTCAGCCACATTTTGCCCAAAATCGTCTCGAGGACTCCCGACATGACGTTTCAGCCAATTTTGCCCAAAATCGTCTCTAGGACTCCCGATATGACGTTTCGCCCAAAATCGTCTCGAGGACTCCCGACATGACGTTTCAGCCAGTTTGGCCCAAAATCGTCTCGGGGACTCCCGACATGACGTTGCAGACAATTTCGCCCAAAATCGTCTCGGGGGCTCCCGATATGACGTTGCAGACAATTTCGCCCAAAATCGTCTCGGGGGCTCCCGATATGACGTTTCAGACAATTTCGCCCAAAATCGTCTCGGGGGCTCCCGATATGACGTTGCAGACAATTTCGCCCAAAATCGTCTCGGGGGCTCCCGATATGACGTTTCAGACAATTTCGCCCAAAATCGTCTCGGGGGCTCCCGACATGACGTTTCAGCCAATTTTGCCCAAAATCGTCTCTAGGACTCCCGATATGACGTTTCAGCCAATTTCGCCCAAAATCGTCTCGAGGACTCCCGATATGACGTTTCAGCCAATTTCGCCCAAAATCGTCTCGAGGACTCCCGACATGACGTTTCAGCCAATTTTTGCCCAAAATCGTCTCGAGGACTCCCGACATGACGTTTCAGCCAATTTTGCCCAAAATCGTCTCTAGGACTCCCGATATGACGTTTCGCCCAAAATCGTCTCGAGGACTCCCGATATGACGTTTCAGCCAATTTCGCCCAAAATCGTCTCGGGAACTCCCGACATGACGTTTCAGCCAATTTCGCCCAAAATCGTCTCGGGAACTCCCGACATGACGTTGCTGACAATTTTTGCCCAAAATCGTCTCGAGGACTCCCGACATGACGTTTCAGCCAATTTTGCCCAAAATCGTCTCTAGGACTCCCGATATGACGTTTCGCCCAAAATCGTCTCGAGGACTCCCGATATGACGTTTCAGCCAATTTCGCCCAAAATCGTCTCGGGAACTCCCGACATGACGTTTCAGCCAATTTCGCCCAAAATCGTCTCGGGAACTCCCGACATGACGTTGCTGACAATTTCGCCCAAAATCGTCTCGGGGGCTCCCGATATGACGTTGCAGACAATTTCGCCCAAAATCGTCTCGAGGGCTCCCGATATGACGTTGCAGACAATTCGCCCAGACAATTTCGCCCAAAATCGTCTCGGGGGCTCCCGATATGACGTTGCAGACAATTTCGCCCAAAATCGTCTCGAGGACTCCCGATATGACGTTTCAGCCAATTTCGCCCAAAATCGTCTCGAGGACTCCCGATATGACGTTTCAGCTAATTTCGCCCAAAATCGTCTCGAGGACTCCCGATATGACGTTTCGCCCAAAATCGTCTTGAGGACTCCCGATATGACGTTTCAGCCAATTTCGCCCAAAATCGTCTCGAGGACTCCCGATATGACGTTTCAGCTAATTTCGCCCAAAATCGTCTCGAGGACTCCCGATATGACGTTTCAGCCAATTTCGCCCAAAATCGTCTCGGGGACTCCCGACATGACGTTTCAGCCAGTTTGGCCCAAAATCGTCTCGGGGACTCCCGATATGACGTTTCAGCCAATTTTTGCCCAAAATCGTCTCGAGGACTTCCGATATGACGTTTCAGCCAATTTCGCCCAAAATCGTCTCGAGGACTCCCGACATGACGTTTCAGCCAATTTTGCCCAAAATCGTCTCTAGGACTCCCGATATGACGTTTCGCCCAAAATCGTCTCGAGGACTCCCGATATGACGTTTCAGCCAATTTCGCCCAAAATCGTCTCGAGGACTCCCGACATGACGTTTCAGCCAATTTCGCCCAAAATCGTCTCGGGGACTCCCGACATGACGTTTCAGCCAGTTTGGCCCAAAATCGTCTCGGGGACTCCCGATATGACGTTTCAGCCAATTTCGCCCAAAATCGTCTCGAGGACTCCCGATATGACGTTTCAGCCAATTTCGCCCAAAATCGTCTCGGGGACTCCCGACATGACGTTTCAGCCAGTTTGGCCCAAAATCGTCTCGGGGACTCCCGATATGACGTTTCAGCCAATTTCGCACAAAATCGTCTCGGGGACTCCCGACATGACGTTTCAGCCAGTTTGGCCCAAAATCGTCTCGGCGACTCCCGACATGACGTTGCAGACAATTTCGCCCAAAATCGTCTCGGGGGCTCCCGATATGACGTTTCAGCCAATTTCGCCCAAAATCGTCTCGAGGACTCCCGATATTACGTTTCAGCCAATTTCGCCCAAAATCGTCTCGGGGGCTCCCGATATGACGTTACAGCCAATTTCGCCCAAAATCGTCTCGAGGACTCCCGATATGACGTTGCAGCCAATTTCGCCCAAAATCGTCTCGAGGACTCCCGATATGACGTTGCAGACAATTCGCCCAGACAATTTCGCCCAAAATCGTCTCGGGGGCTCCCGATATGACGTTGCAGACAATTTCGCCCAAAATCGTCTCGAGGACTCCCGATATGACGTTTCAGCCAATTTCGCCCAAAATCGTCTCGAGGACTCCCGATATGACGTTTCAGCTAATTTCGCCCAAAATCGTCTCGAGGACTCCCGATATGACGTTTCGCCCAAAATCGTCTTGAGGACTCCCGATATGACGTTTCAGCCAATTTCGCCCAAAATCGTCTCGAGGACTCCCGATATGACGTTTCAGCTAATTTCGCCCAAAATCGTCTCGAGGACTCCCGATATGACGTTTCAGCCAATTTCGCCCAAAATCGTCTCGGGGACTCCCGACATGACGTTTCAGCCAGTTTGGCCCAAAATCGTCTCGGGGACTCCCGATATGACGTTTCAGCCAATTTTTGCCCAAAATCGTCTCGAGGACTCCCGATATGACGTTTCAGCCAATTTCGCCCAAAATCGTCTCGAGGACTCCCGACATGACGTTTCAGCCAATTTTGCCCAAAATCGTCTCTAGGACTCCCGATATGACGTTTCGCCCAAAATCGTCTCGAGGACTCCCGACATGACGTTTCAGCCAATTTCGCCCAAAATCGTCTCGGGGACTCCCGACATGACGTTTCAGCCAGTTTGGCCCAAAATCGTCTCGGGGACTCCCGATATGACGTTTCAGCCAATTTCGCCCAAAATCGTCTCGAGGACTCCCGATATGACGTTTCAGCCAATTTCGCCCAAAATCGTCTCGGGGACTCCCGACATGACGTTTCAGCCAGTTTGGCCCAAAATCGTCTCGGGGACTCCCGATATGACGTTTCAGCCAATTTCGCACAAAATCGTCTCGGGGACTCCCGACATGACGTTTCAGCCAGTTTGGCCCAAAATCGTCTCGGCGACTCCCGACATGACGTTGCAGACAATTTCGCCCAAAATCGTCTCGGGGGCTCCCGATATGACGTTTCAGCCAATTTCGCCCAAAATCGTCTCGAGGACTCCCGATATTACGTTTCAGCCAATTTCGCCCAAAATCGTCTCGGGGGCTCCCGATATGACGTTACAGCCAATTTCGCCCAAAATCGTCTCGAGGACTCCCGATATGACGTTGCAGCCAATTTCGCCCAAAATCGTCTCGAGGACTCCCGATATGACGTTTCGCCCAAAATCGTCTCGAGGACTCCCGATATGACGTTTCAGCCAATTTCGCCCAAAATCGTCTCAAGGACTCCCGACATGACGTTTCAGCCAATTTCACCCAAAATCGTCTCTAGGACTCCCGATATGACGTTTCAGCCAATTTCGCCCAAAATCGTCTCGAACTCCCGATATGACGTTTCGCCCAAAATCGTCTCGAGGACTCCCGATATGACGTTTCAGCCAATTTCGCCCAAAATCGTCTCGAGGACTCCCGATATGACGTTTCGCCCAAAATCGTCTCGAGGACTCCCGATATGACGTTTCAGCCAATTTCGCACAAAATCGTCTCGAGGACTCCCGATATGACGTTTCAGCCAATTTCGCACAAAATCGTCTCGGGGACTCCCGACATGACGTTTCAGCCAGTTTGGCCCAAAATCGTCTCGGGGACTCCCGACATGACGTTGCACACAATTTCGCCCAAAATCGTCTCGGGGGCTCCCGATATGACGTTGCAGACAATTTCGCCCAAAATCGTCTCGGGGGCTCCCGATATGACGTTTCAGACAATTTCGCCCAAAATCGTCTCAGGGGCTCCCGATATGACGTTGCAGACAATTTCGCCCAAAATCGTCTCGGGGGCTCCCGATATGACGTTTCAGACAATTTCGCCCAAAATCGTCTCGGGGGCTCCCGACATGACGTTTCAGCCAATTTTGCCCAAAATCGTCTCTAGGACTCCCGATATGACGTTTCAGCCAATTTCGCCCAAAATCGTCTCGAGGACTCCCGATATGACGTTTCAGCCAATTTCGCCCAAAATCGTCTCGAGGACTCCCGACATGACGTTTCAGCCAATTTTTGCCCAAAATCGTCTCGAGGACTCCCGACTTGACGTTTCAGCCAATTTTGCCCAAAATCGTCTCTAGGACTCCCGATATGACGTTTCGCCCAAAATTGTCTCGAGGACTCCCGATATGACGTTTCAGCCAATTTCGCCCAAAATCGTCTCGGGAACTCCCGACATGACGTTTCAGCCAATTTCGCCCAAAATCGTCTCGGGAACTCCCGACATGACGTTGCAGACAATTTCGCCCAAAATCGTCTCGGGGGCTCCCGATATGACGTTGCAGACAATTTCGCCCAAAATCGTCTCGAGGGCTCCCGATATGACGTTGCAGACAATTTCGCCCAGACAATTTCGCCCAAAATCGTCTCGGGGGCTCCCGATATGAATTTGCAGACAATTTCACCCAAAATCGTCTCGGGGGCTCCCGATATGACGTTTCAGACAATTTCGCCCAAAATCGTCTCGAGGACTCCCGATATGACGTTTCAGCCAATTTCGCCCAAAATCGTCTCGAGGACTCCCGATATGACGTTTCAGCTAATTTCGCCCAAAATCGTCTCGAGGACTCCCGATATGACGTTTCGCCCAAAATCGTCTTGAGGACTCCCGATATGACGTTTCAGCCAATTTCGCCCAAAATCGTCTCGAGGACTCCCGATATGACGTTTCAGCTAATTTCGCCCAAAATCGTCTCGAGGACTCCCGATATGACGTTTCAGCCAATTTCGCCCAAAATCGTCTCGGGGACTCCCGACATGACGTTTCAGCCAATTTCACCCAAAATCGTCTCTAGGACTCCCGATATGACGTTTCAGCCAATTTCGCCCAAAATCGTCTCGAACTCCCGATATGACGTTTCGCCCAAAATCGTCTCGAGGACTCCCGATATGACGTTTCAGCCAATTTCGCCCAAAATCGTCTCGAGGACTCCCGATATGACGTTTCGCCCAAAATAGTCTCGAGGACTCCCGATATGACGTTTCAGCCAATTTCGCACAAAATCGTCTCGAGGACTCCCGATATGACGTTTCAGCCAATTTCGCACAAAATCGTCTCGGGGACTCCCGACATGACGTTTCAGCCAGTTTGGCCCAAAATCGTCTCGGGGACTCCCGACATGACGTTGCACACAATTTCGCCCAAAATCGTCTCGGGGGCTCCCGATATGACGTTGCAGACAATTTCGCCCAAAATCGTCTCGGGGGCTCCCGATATGACGTTTCAGACAATTTCGCCCAAAATCGTCTCAGGGGCTCCCGATATGACGTTGCAGACAATTTCGCCCAAAATCGTCTCGGGGGCTCCCGATATGACGTTTCAGACAATTTCGCCCAAAATCGTCTCGGGGGCTCCCGATATGACGTTTCAGCCAATTTTTGCCCAAAATCGTCTCGAGGACTCCCGACATGACGTTTCAGCCAATTTTGCCCAAAATCGTCTCTAGGACTCCCGATATGACGTTTCAGCCAATTTCGCCCAAAATCGTCTCGAGGACTCCCGATATGACGTTTCAGCCAATTTCGCCCAAAATCGTCTCGAGGACTCCCGACATGACGTTTCAGCCAATTTTTGCCCAAAATCGTCTCGAGGACTCCCGACATGACGTTTCAGCCAATTTTGCCCAAAATCGTCTCTAGGACTCCCGATATGACGTTTCGCCCAAAATTGTCTCGAGGACTCCCGATATGACGTTTCAGCCAATTTCGCCCAAAATCGTCTCGGGAACTCCCGACATGACGTTTCAGCCAATTTCGCCCAAAATCGTCTCGGGAACTCCCGACATGACGTTGCAGACAATTTCGCCCAAAATCGTCTCGGGGGCTCCCGATATGACGTTGCAGACAATTTCGCCCAAAATCGTCTCGAGGGCTCCCGATATGACGTTGCAGACAATTTCGCCCAGACAATTTCGCCCAAAATCGTCTCGGGGGCTCCCGATATGATGTTGCAGACAATTTCACCCAAAATCGTCTCGGGGGCTCCCGATATGACGTTTCAGACAATTTCGCCCAAAATCGTCTCGAGGACTCCCGATATGACGTTTCAGCCAATTTCGCCCAAAATCGTCTCGAGGACTCCCGATATGACGTTTCAGCTAATTTCGCCCAAAATCGTCTCGAGGACTCCCGATATGACGTTTCGCCCAAAATCGTCTTGAGGACTCCCGATATGACGTTTCAGCCAATTTCGCCCAAAATCGTCTCGAGGACTCCCGATATGACGTTTCAGCTAATTTCGCCCAAAATCGTCTCGAGGACTCCCGATATGACGTTTCAGCCAATTTCGCCCAAAATCGTCTCGGGGACTCCCGACATGACCTTTCAGCCAGTTTGGCCCAAAATAGTCTCGGGGACTCCCGATATGACGTTTCAGCCAATTTTTGCCCAAAATCGTCTCGAGGACTCCCGATATGACGTTTCAGCCAATTTCGCCCAAAATCGTCTCGGGGACTCCCGACATGACGTTTCAGCCAGTTTGGCCCAAAATCGTCTCTAGGACTCCCGATATGACGTTTCGCCCAAAATCGTCTCGAGGACTCCCGATATGACGTTTCAGCCAGTTTGGCCCAAAATCGTCTCGGGGACTCCCGACATGACGTTTCAGCCAGTTTGGCCCAAAATCGTCTCGGCGACTCCCGACATGACGTTGCAGACAATTTCGCCCAAAATCGTCTCGGGGGCTCCCGATATGACGTTGCAGACAATTTCGCCCAAAATCGTCTCGAGGACTCCCGATATGACGTTTCAGCTAATTTCGCCCAAAATCGTCTCGAGGACTCCCGATATGACGTTTCAGCCAATTTCGCCCAAAATCGTCTCGGGGACTCCCGACATGACGTTTCAGCCAGTTTGGCCCAAAATCGTCTCGAGGACTCCCGATATGACGTTTCGCCCAAAATCGTCTCGAGGACTCTCGACATGACGTTTCAGCCAATTTTTGCCCAAAATCGTCTCGAGGACTCCCGACATGACGTTTCAGCCAATTTTGCCCAAAATCGTCTCTAGGACTCCCGATATGACGTTTCAGCCAATTTCGCCCAAAATCGTCTCGAGGACTCCCGATATGACGTTTCAGCCAATTTCGCCCAAAATCGTCTCGAGGACTCCCGACATGACGTTTCAGCCAATTTTTGCCCAAAATCGTCTCGAGGACTCCCGACATGACGTTTCAGCCAATTTTGCCCAAAATCGTCTCTAGGACTCCCGATATGACGTTTCGCCCAAAATTGTCTCGAGGACTCCCGATATGACGTTTCAGCCAATTTCGCCCAAAATCGTCTCGGGAACTCCCGACATGACGTTGCAGACAATTTCGCCCAAAATCGTCTCGGGGGCTCCCGATATGACGTTGCAGACAATTTCGCCCAAAATCGTCTTGGGGGCTCCCGATATGACGTTGCAGACAATTTCGCCCAAAATCGTCTCGGGGGGCTCCCGATATGACGTTTCAGACAATTTCGCCCAAAATCGTCTCGGGGGCTCCCGATATGACGTTGCAGACAATTTCGCCCAAAATCGTCTCGAGGACTCCCGATATGACGTTTCAGCCAATTTCGCCCAAAATCGTCTCGAGGACTCCCGATATGACGTTTCAGCCAATTTCGCCCAAAATCGTCTCGAGGACTCCCGATATGACATTTCAGCCAATTTCGCCCAAAATCGTCTCGGGGGCTCCCGATATGACGTTACAGCCAATTTCGCCCAAAATCGTCTCGAGGACTCCCGATATGACGTTGCAGCCAATTTCGCCCAAAATCGTCTCGAGGACTCCCGATATGACGTTTCGCCCAAAATCGTCTTGAGGACTCCCGATATGACGTTTCAGCCAATTTCGCCCAAAATCGTATCGAGGACTCCCGATATGACGTTTCAGCCAATTTCGCCCAAAATCGTCTCAAGGACTCCCGACATGACGTTTCAGCCAATTTCACCCAAAATCGTCTCGAGGACTCCCGACTTGACGTTTCAGCCAATTTTGCCCAAAATCGTCTCTAGGACTCCCGATATGACGTTTCAGCCAATTTCGCCCAAAATCGTCTCGAACTCCCGATATGACGTTTCGCCCAAAATCGTCTCGAGGACTCCCGATATGACGTTTCAGCCAATTTCGCCCAAAATCGTCTCGAGGACTCCCGATATGACGTTTCAGCCAATTTCGCACAAAATCGTCTCGGGGACTCCCGACATGACGTTTCAGCCAGTTTGGCCCAAAATCGTCTCGGGGACTCCCGACATGACGTTGCACACAATTTCGCCCAAAATCGTCTCGGGGGCTCCCGATATGACGTTGCAGACAATTTCGCCCAAAATCGTCTCGGGGGCTCCCGATATGACGTTTCAGACAATTTCGCCCAAAATCGTCTCGGGGGCTCCCGATATGACGTTGCAGACAATTTCGCCCAAAATCGTCTCGGGGGCTCCCGATATGACGTTTCAGACAATTTCGCCCAAAATCGTCTCGGGGGCTCCCGATATGACGTTTCAGCCAATTTTTGCCCAAAATCGTCTCGAGGACTCCCGACATGACGTTTCAGCCAATTTTGCCCAAAATCGTCTCTAGGACTCCCGATATGACGTTTCAGCCAATTTCGCCCAAAATCGTCTCGAGGACTCCCGATATGACGTTTCAGCCAATTTCGCCCAAAATCGTCTCGAGGACTCCCGACATGACGTTTCAGCCAATTTTTGCCCAAAATCGTCTCGAGGACTCCCGACATGACGTTTCAGCCAATTTTGCCCAAAATCGTCTCTAGGACTCCCGATATGACGTTTCGCCCAAAATTGTCTCGAGGACTCCCGATATGACGTTTCAGCCAATTTCGCCCAAAATCGTCTCGGGGGCTCCCGATATGATGTTGCAGACAATTTCACCCAAAATCGTCTCGGGGGCTCCCGATATGACGTTTCAGACAATTTCGCCCAAAATCGTCTCGAGGACTCCCGATATGACGTTTCAGCCAATTTCGCCCAAAATCGTCTCGAGGACTCCCGATATGACGTTTCAGCTAATTTCGCCCAAAATCGTCTCGGGGGCTCCCGATATGACGTTGCAGACAATTTCGCCCAAAATCGTCTCGAGGGCTCCCGATATGACGTTGCAGACAATTTCGCCCAGACAATTTCGCCCAAAATCGTCTCGGGGGCTCCCGATATGACGTTGCAGACAATTTCGCCCAAAATTGTCTCGAGGACTCCCGATATGACGTTTCAGCCAATTTCGCCCAAAATCGTCTCGAGGACTCCCGATATGACGTTTCAGCCAATTTCGCCCAAAATCGTCTCGGGGGCTCCCGATATGACGTTACAGCCAATTTCGCCCAAAATCGTCTCGAGGACTCCCGATATGACGTTGCAGCCAATTTCGCCCAAAATCGTCTCGAGGACTCCCGATATGACGTTTCGCCCAAAATCGTCTTGAGGACTCCCGATATGACGTTTCAGCCAATTTCGCCCAAAATCGTATCGAGGACTCCCGATATGACGTTTCAGCCAATTTCGCCCAAAATCGTCTCGAGGACTCCCGATATGACGTTTCAGCCAATTTCGCCCAAAATCGTCTCGAGGACTCCCGATATGACGTTTCGCCCAAAATCGTCTCGAGGACTCCCGATATGACGTTTCAGCCAATTTCGCCCAAAATCGTCTCAAGGACTCCCGACATGACGTTTCAGCCAATTTCACCCAAAATCGTCTCTAGGACTCCCGATATGACGTTTCAGCCAATTTCGCCCAAAATCGTCTCGAACTCCCGATATGACGTTTCGCCCAAAATCGTCTCGAGGACTCCCGATATGACGTTTCAGCCAATTTCGCACAAAATCGTCTCGAGGACTCCCGATATGACGTTTCAGCCAATTTCGCACAAAATCGTCTCGGGGACTCCCGACATGACGTTTCAGCCAGTTTGGCCCAAAATCGTCTCGGGGACTCCCGACATGACGTTGCACACAATTTCGCCCAAAATCGTCTCGGGGGCTCCCGATATGACGTTGCAGACAATTTCGCCCAAAATCGTCTCGAGGACTCCCGATATGACATTTCAGCCAATTTCGCCCAAAATCGTCTCGGGGGCTCCCGATATGACGTTACAGCCAATTTCGCCCAAAATCGTCTCGAGGACTCCCGATATGACGTTGCAGCCAATTTCGCCCAAAATCGTCTCGAGGACTCCCGATATGACGTTTCGCCCAAAATCGTCTTGAGGACTCCCGATATGACGTTTCAGCCAATTTCGCCCAAAATCGTATCGAGGACTCCCGATATGACGTTTCAGCCAATTTCGCCCAAAATCGTCTCAAGGACTCCCGACATGACGTTTCAGCCAATTTCACCCAAAATCGTCTCGAGGACTCCCGACTTGACGTTTCAGCCAATTTTGCCCAAAATCGTCTCTAGGACTCCCGATATGACGTTTCAGCCAATTTCGCCCAAAATCGTCTCGAACTCCCGATATGACGTTTCGCCCAAAATCGTCTCGAGGACTCCCGATATGACGTTTCAGCCAATTTCGCCCAAAATCGTCTCGAGGACTCCCGATATGACGTTTCGCCCAAAATCGTCTCGAGGACTCCCGATATGACGTTTCAGCCAATTTCGCACAAAATCGTCTCGAGGACTCCCGATATGACGTTTCAGCCAATTTCGCACAAAATCGTCTCGGGGACTCCCGACATGACGTTTCAGCCAGTTTGGCCCAAAATCGTCTCGGGGACTCCCGACATGACGTTGCACACAATTTCGCCCAAAATCGTCTCGGGGGCTCCCGATATGACGTTGCAGACAATTTCGGCCAAAATCGTCTCGGGGGCTCCCGATATGACGTTTCAGACAATTTCGCCCAAAATCGTCTCGGGGGCTCCCGATATGACGTTGCAGACAATTTCGCCCAAAATCGTCTCGGGGGCTCCCGATATGACGTTTCAGACAATTTCGCCCAAAATCGTCTCGGGGGCTCCCGATATGACGTTTCAGCCAATTTTTGCCCAAAATCGTCTCGAGGACTCCCGACATGACGTTTCAGCCAATTTTGCCCAAAATCGTCTCTAGGACTCCCGATATGACGTTACAGCCAATTTCGCCCAAAATCGTCTCGAGGACTCCCGATATGACGTTTCAGCCAATTTCGCCCAAAATCGTCTCGAGGACTCCCGACATGACGTTTCAGCCAATTTTTGCCCAAAATCGTCTCTAGGACTCCCGATATGACGTTTCAGCCAATTTCGCCCAAAATCGTCTCGAACTCCCGATATGACGTTTCGCCCAAAATCGTCTCGAGGACTCCCGATATGACGTTTCAGCCAATTTCGCCCAAAATCGTCTCGAGGACTCCCGATATGACGTTTCGCCCAAAATCGTCTCGAGGACTCCCGATATGACGTTTCAGCCAATTTCGCACAAAATCGTCTCGAGGACTCCCGATATGACGTTTCAGCCAATTTCGCACAAAATCGTCTCGGGGACTCCCGACATGACGTTTCAGCCAGTTTGGCCCAAAATCGTCTCGGGGACTCCCGACATGACGTTGCACACAATTTCGCCCAAAATCGTCTCGGGGGCTCCCGATATGACGTTGCAGACAATTTCGGCCAAAATCGTCTCGGGGGCTCCCGATATGACGTTTCAGACAATTTCGCCCAAAATCGTCTCGGGGGCTCCCGATATGACGTTGCAGACAATTTCGCCCAAAATCGTCTCGGGGGCTCCCGATATGACGTTTCAGACAATTTCGCCCAAAATCGTCTCGGGGGCTCCCGATATGACGTTTCAGCCAATTTTTGCCCAAAATCGTCTCGAGGACTCCCGACATGACGTTTCAGCCAATTTTGCCCAAAATCGTCTCTAGGACTCCCGATATGACGTTTCAGCCAATTTCGCCCAAAATCGTCTCGAGGACTCCCGATATGACGTTTCAGCCAATTTCGCCCAAAATCGTCTCGAGGACTCCCGACATGACGTTTCAGCCAATTTTTGCCCAAAATCGTCTCGAGGACTCCCGACATGACGTTTCAGCCAATTTTGCCCAAAATCGTCTCTAGGACTCCCGATATGACGTTTCGCCCAAAATTGTCTCGAGGACTCCCGATATGACGTTTCAGCCAATTTCGCCCAAAATCGTCTCGGGGGCTCCCGATATGATGTTGCAGACAATTTCACCCAAAATCGTCTCGGGGGCTCCCGATATGACGTTTCAGACAATTTCGCCCAAAATCGTCTCGAGGACTCCCGATATGACGTTTCAGCCAATTTCGCCCAAAATCGTCTCGAGGACTCCCGATATGACGTTTCAGCTAATTTCGCCCAAAATCGTCTCGGGGGCTCCCGATATGACGTTGCAGACAATTTCGCCCAAAATCGTCTCGAGGGCTCCCGATATGACGTTGCAGACAATTTCGCCCAGACAATTTCGCCCAAAATCGTCTCGGGGGCTCCCGATATGACGTTGCAGACAATTTCGCCCAAAATTGTCTCGAGGACTCCCGATATGACGTTTCAGCCAATTTCGCCCAAAATCGTCTCGAGGACTCCCGATATGACGTTTCAGCCAATTTCGCCCAAAATCGTCTCGGGGGCTCCCGATATGACGTTACAGCCAATTTCGCCCAAAATCGTCTCGAGGACTCCCGATATGACGTTGCAGCCAATTTCGCCCAAAATCGTCTCGAGGACTCCCGATATGACGTTTCGCCCAAAATCGTCTTGAGGACTCCCGATATGACGTTTCAGCCAATTTCGCCCAAAATCGTATCGAGGACTCCCGATATGACGTTTCAGCCAATTTCGCCCAAAATCGTCTCGAGGACTCCCGATATGACGTTTCAGCCAATTTCGCCCAAAATCGTCTCGAGGACTCCCGATATGACGTTTCGCCCAAAATCGTCTCGAGGACTCCCGATATGACGTTTCAGCCAATTTCGCCCAAAATCGTCTCAAGGACTCCCGACATGACGTTTCAGCCAATTTCACCCAAAATCGTCTCTAGGACTCCCGATATGACGTTTCAGCCAATTTCGCCCAAAATCGTCTCGAACTCCCGATATGACGTTTCGCCCAAAATCGTCTCGAGGACTTCCGATATGACGTTTCAGCCAATTTCGCCCAAAATCGTCTCGAGGACTCCCGATATGACGTTTCGCCCAAAATCGTCTCGAGGACTCCCGATATGACGTTTCAGCCAATTTCGCACAAAATCGTCTCGAGGACTCCCGATATGACGTTTCAGCCAATTTCGCACAAAATCGTCTCGGGGACTCCCGACATGACGTTTCAGCCAGTTTGGCCCAAAATCGTCTCGGGGACTCCCGACATGACGTTGCACACAATTTCGCCCAAAATCGTCTCGGGGGCTCCCGATATGACGTTGCAGACAATTTCGCCCAAAATCGTCTCGGGGGCTCCCGATATGACGTTTCAGACAATTTCGCCCAAAATCGTCTCAGGGGCTCCCGATATGACGTTGCAGACAATTTCGCCCAAAATCGTCTCGGGGGCTCCCGATATGACGTTTCAGACAATTTCGCCCAAAATCGTCTCGGGGGCTCCCGATATGACGTTTCAGCCAATTTTTGCCCAAAATCGTCTCGAGGACTCCCGACATGACGTTTCAGCCAATTTTGCCCAAAATCGTCTCTAGGACTCCCGATATGACGTTTCAGCCAATTTCGCCCAAAATCGTCTCGAGGACTCCCGATATGACGTTTCAGCCAATTTCGCCCAAAATCGTCTCGAGGACTCCCGACATGACGTTTCAGCCAATTTTTGCCCAAAATCGTCTCGAGGACTCCCGACATGACGTTTCAGCCAATTTTGCCCAAAATCGTCTCTAGGACTCCCGATATGACGTTTCGCCCAAAATTGTCTCGAGGACTCCCGATATGACGTTTCAGCCAATTTCGCCCAAAATCGTCTCGGGAACTCCCGACATGACGTTTCAGCCAATTTCGCCCAAAATCGTCTCGGGAACTCCCGACATGACGTTGCAGACAATTTCGCCCAAAATCGTCTCGGGGGCTCCCGATATGACGTTGCAGACAATTTCGCCCAAAATCGTCTCGAGGGCTCCCGATATGACGTTGCAGACAATTTCGCCCAGACAATTTCGCCCAAAATCGTCTCGGGGGCTCCCGATATGATGTTGCAGACAATTTCACCCAAAATCGTCTCGGGGGCTCCCGATATGACGTTTCAGACAATTTCGCCCAAAATCGTCTCGAGGACTCCCGATATGACGTTTCAGCCAATTTCGCCCAAAATCGTCTCGAGGACTCCCGATATGACGTTTCAGCTAATTTCGCCCAAAATCGTCTCGAGGACTCCCGATATGACGTTTCGCCCAAAATCGTCTCGAGGACTCCCGATATGACGTTTCAGCTAATTTCGCCCAAAATCGTCTCGAGGACTCCCGATATGACGTTTCAGCCAATTTCGCCCAAAATCGTCTCGGGGACTCCCGACATGACCTTTCAGCCAGTTTGGCCCAAAATAGTCTCGGGGACTCCCGATATGACGTTTCAGCCAATTTTTGCCCAAAATCATCTCGAGGACTCCCGATATGACGTTTCAGCCAATTTCGCCCAAAATCGTCTCGGGGACTCCCGACATGACGTTTCAGCCAGTTTGGCCCAAAATCGTCTCTAGGACTCCCGATATGACGTTTCGCCCAAAATCGTCTCGAGGACTCCCGATATGACGTTTCAGCCAGTTTGGCCCAAAATCGTCTCGGGGACTCCCGATATGACGTTTCAGCCAATTTCGCACAAAATCGTCTCGGGGACTCCCGACATGACGTTTCAGCCAGTTTGGCCCAAAATCGTCTCGGCGACTCCCGACATGACGTTGCAGACAATTTCGCCCAAAATCGTCTCGGGGGCTCCCGATATGACGTTGCAGACAATTTCGCCCAAAATCGTCTCGAGGACTCCCGATATGACGTTTCAGCTAATTTCGCCCAAAATCGTCTCGAGGACTCCCGATATGACGTTTCAGCCAATTTCGCCCAAAATCGTCTCGGGGACTCCCGACATGACGTTTCAGCCAGTTTGGCCCAAAATCGTCTCGAGGACTCCCGATATGACGTTTCGCCCAAAATCGTCTCGAGGACTCCCGACATGACGTTTCAGCCAATTTTTGCCCAAAATCGTCTCGAGGACTCCCGACATGACGTTTCAGCCAATTTTGCCCAAAATCGTCTCTAGGACTCCCGATATGACGTTTCAGCCAATTTCGCCCAAAATCGTCTCGAGGACTCCCGATATGACGTTTCAGCCAATTTCGCCCAAAATCGTCTCGAGGACTCCCGACATGACGTTTCAGCCAATTTTTGCCCAAAATCGTCTCGAGGACTCCCGACATGACGTTTCAGCCAATTTTGCCCAAAATCGTCTCTAGGACTCCCGATATGACGTTTCGCCCAAAATTGTCTCGAGGACTCCCGATATGACGTTTCAGCCAATTTCGCCCAAAATCGTCTCGGGAACTCCCGACATGACGTTGCAGACAATTTCGCCCAAAATCGTCTCGGGGGCTCCCGATATGACGTTGCAGACAATTTCGCCCAAAATCGTCTTGGGGGCTCCCGATATGACGTTGCAGACAATTTCGCCCAAAATCGTCTCGGGGGGCTCCCGATATGACGTTTCAGACAATTTCGCCCAAAATCGTCTCGGGGGCTCCCGATATGACGTTGCAGACAATTTCGCCCAAAATCGTCTCGAGGACTCCCGATATGACGTTTCAGCCAATTTCGCCCAAAATCGTCTCGAGGACTCCCGATATGACGTTTCAGCCAATTTCGCCCAAAATCGTCTCGAGGACTCCCGATATGACATTTCAGCCAATTTCGCCCAAAATCGTCTCGGGGGCTCCCGATATGACGTTACAGCCAATTTCGCCCAAAATCGTCTCGAGGACTCCCGATATGACGTTGCAGCCAATTTCGCCCAAAATCGTCTCGAGGACTCCCGATATGACGTTTCGCCCAAAATCGTCTTGAGGACTCCCGATATGACGTTTCAGCCAATTTCGCCCAAAATCGTATCGAGGACTCCCGATATGACGTTTCAGCCAATTTCGCCCAAAATCGTCTCAAGGACTCCCGACATGACGTTTCAGCCAATTTCACCCAAAATCGTCTCGAGGACTCCCGACTTGACGTTTCAGCCAATTTTGCCCAAAATCGTCTCTAGGACTCCCGATATGACGTTTCAGCCAATTTCGCCCAAAATCGTCTCGAACTCCCGATATGACGTTTCGCCCAAAATCGTCTCGAGGACTCCCGATATGACGTTTCAGCCAATTTCGCCCAAAATCGTCTCGAGGACTCCCGATATGACGTTTCGCCCAAAATCGTCTCGAGGACTCCCGATATGACGTTTCAGCCAATTTCGCACAAAATCGTCTCGAGGACTCCCGATATGACGTTTCAGCCAATTTCGCAAAAAATCGTCTCGGGGACTCCCGACATGACGTTTCAGCCAGTTTGGCCCAAAATCGTCTCGGGGACTCCCGACATGACGTTGCACACAATTTCGCCCAAAATCGTCTCGGGGGCTCCCGATATGACGTTGCAGACAATTTCGCCCAAAATCGTCTCGGGGGCTCCCGATATGACGTTTCAGACAATTTCGCCCAAAATCGTCTCGGGGGCTCCCGATATGACGTTGCAGACAATTTCGCCCAAAATCGTCTCGGGGGCTCCCGATATGACGTTTCAGCCAATTTTTGCCCAAAATCGTCTCGAGGACTCCCGACATGACGTTTCAGCCAATTTTGCCCAAAATCGTCTCTAGGACTCCCGATATGACGTTTCAGCCAATTTCGCCCAAAATCGTCTCGAGGACTCCCGATATGACGTTTCAGCCAATTTCGCCCAAAATCGTCTCGAGGACTCCCGACATGACGTTTCAGCCAATTTTTGCCCAAAATCGTCTCGAGGACTCCCGACATGACGTTTCAGCCAATTTTGCCCAAAATCGTCTCTAGGACTCCCGATATGACGTTTCGCCCAAAATTGTCTCGAGGACTCCCGATATGACGTTTCAGCCAATTTCGCCCAAAATCGTCTCGGGGGCTCCCGATATGATGTTGCAGACAATTTCACCCAAAATCGTCTCGGGGGCTCCCGATATGACGTTTCAGACAATTTCGCCCAAAATCGTCTCGAGGACTCCCGATATGACGTTTCAGCCAATTTCGCCCAAAATCGTCTCGAGGACTCCCGATATGACGTTTCAGCTAATTTCGCCCAAAATCGTCTCGGGGGCTCCCGATATGACGTTGCAGACAATTTCGCCCAAAATCGTCTCGAGGGCTCCCGATATGACGTTGCAGACAATTTCGCCCAGACAATTTCGCCCAAAATCGTCTCGGGGGCTCCCGATATGACGTTGCAGACAATTTCGCCCAAAATTGTCTCGAGGACTCCCGATATGACGTTTCAGCCAATTTCGCCCAAAATCGTCTCGAGGACTCCCGATATGACGTTTCAGCCAATTTCGCCCAAAATCGTCTCGGGGGCTCCCGATATGACGTTACAGCCAATTTCGCCCAAAATCGTCTCGAGGACTCCCGATATGACGTTGCAGCCAATTTCGCCCAAAATCGTCTCGAGGACTCCCGATATGACGTTTCGCCCAAAATCGTCTTGAGGACTCCCGATATGACGTTTCAGCCAATTTCGCCCAAAATCGTATCGAGGACTCCCGATATGACGTTTCAGCCAATTTCGCCCAAAATCGTCTCGAGGACTCCCGATATGACGTTTCAGCCAATTTCGCCCAAAATCGTCTCGAGGACTCCCGATATGACGTTTCGCCCAAAATCGTCTCGAGGACTCCCGATATGACGTTTCAGCCAATTTCGCCCAAAATCGTCTCAAGGACTCCCGACATGACGTTTCAGCCAATTTCACCCAAAATCGTCTCTAGGACTCCCGATATGACGTTTCAGCCAATTTCGCCCAAAATCGTCTCGAACTCCCGATATGACGTTTCGCCCAAAATCGTCTCGAGGACTCCCGATATGACGTTTCAGCCAATTTCGCCCAAAATCGTCTCGAGGACTCCCGATATGACGTTTCGCCCAAAATCGTCTCGAGGACTCCCGATATGACGTTTCAGCCAATTTCGCACAAAATCGTCTCGAGGACTCCCGATATGACGTTTCAGCCAATTTCGCACAAAATCGTCTCGGGGACTCCCGACATGACGTTTCAGCCAGTTTGGCCCAAAATCGTCTCGGGGACTCCCGAGATGACGTTGCACACAATTTCGCCCAAAATCGTCTCGGGGGCTCCCGATATGACGTTGCAGACAATTTCGCCCAAAATCGTCTCGGGGGCTCCCGATATGACGTTTCAGACAATTTCGCCCAAAATCGTCTCTAGGACTCCCGATATGACGTTTCAGCCAATTTCGCCCAAAATCGTCTCGAGGACTCCCGACATGACGTTTCAGCCAATTTTGCCCAAAATCGTCTCTAGGACTCCCGATATGACGTTTCAGCCAATTTCGCCCAAAATCGTCTCGAGGACTCCCGATATGACGTTTCAGCCAATTTCGCCCAAAATCGTCTCGAGGACTCCCGACATGACGTTTCAGCCAATTTTTGCCCAAAATCGTCTCGAGGACTCCCGACATGACGTTTCAGCCAATTTTGCCCAAAATCGTCTCTAGGACTCCCGATATGACGTTTCGCCCAAAATTGTCTCGAGGACTCCCGATATGACGTTTCAGCCAATTTCGCCCAAAATCGTCTCGGGAACTCCCGACATGACGTTTCAGCCAATTTCGCCCAAAATCGTCTCGGGAACTCCCGACATGACGTTGCAGACAATTTCGCCCAAAATCGTCTCGGGGGCTCCCGATATGACGTTGCAGACAATTTCGCCCAAAATCGTCTCGAGGGCTCCCGATATGACGTTGCAGACAATTTCGCCCAGACAATTTCGCCCAAAATCGTCTCGGGGGCTCCCGATATGATGTTGCAGACAATTTCACCCAAAATCGTCTCGGGGGCTCCCGATATGACGTTTCAGACAATTTCGCCCAAAATCGTCTCGAGGACTCCCGATATGACGTTTCAGCCAATTTCGCCCAAAATCGTCTCGAGGACTCCCGATATGACGTTTCAGCTAATTTCGCCCAAAATCGTCTCGAGGACTCCCGATATGACGTTTCGCCCAAAATCGTCTCGAGGACTCCCGATATGACGTTTCAGCTAATTTCGCCCAAAATCGTCTCGAGGACTCCCGATATGACGTTTCAGCCAATTTCGCCCAAAATCGTCTCGGGGACTCCCGACATGACCTTTCAGCCAGTTTGGCCCAAAATAGTCTCGGGGACTCCCGATATGACGTTTCAGCCAATTTTTGCCCAAAATCATCTCGAGGACTCCCGATATGACGTTTCAGCCAATTTCGCCCAAAATCGTCTCGGGGACTCCCGACATGACGTTTCAGCCAGTTTGGCCCAAAATCGTCTCTAGGACTCCCGATATGACGTTTCGCCCAAAATCGTCTCGAGGACTCCCGATATGACGTTTCAGCCAGTTTGGCCCAAAATCGTCTCGGGGACTCCCGATATGACGTTGCAGACAATTTCGCCCAAAATCGTCTCGAGGACTCCCGATATGACGTTTCAGCTAATTTCGCCCAAAATCGTCTCGAGGACTCCCGACATGACGTTTCAGCCAGTTTGGCCCAAAATCGTCTCGGCGACTCCCGACATGACGTTGCAGACAATTTCGCCCAAAATCGTCTCGGGGGCTCCCGATATGACGTTGCAGACAATTTCGCCCAAAATCGTCTCGAGGACTCCCGATATGACGTTTCAGCTAATTTCGCCCAAAATCGTCTCGAGGACTCCCGATATGACGTTTCAGCCAATTTCGCCCAAAATCGTCTCGGGGACTCCCGACATGACGTTTCAGCCAGTTTGGCCCAAAATCGTCTCGAGGACTCCCGATATGACGTTTCGCCCAAAATCGTCTCGAGGACTCCCGACATGACGTTTCAGCCAATTTTTGCCCAAAATCGTCTCGAGGACTCCCGACATGACGTTTCAGCCAATTTTGCCCAAAATCGTCTCTAGGACTCCCGATATGACGTTTCAGCCAATTTCGCCCAAAATCGTCTCGAGGACTCCCGATATGACGTTTCAGCCAATTTCGCCCAAAATCGTCTCGAGGACTCCCGACATGACGTTTCAGCCAATTTTTGCCCAAAATCGTCTCGAGGACTCCCGACATGACGTTTCAGCCAATTTTGCCCAAAATCGTCTCTAGGACTCCCGATATGACGTTTCGCCCAAAATTGTCTCGAGGACTCCCGATATGACGTTTCAGCCAATTTCGCCCAAAATCGTCTCGGGAACTCCCGACATGACGTTGCAGACAATTTCGCCCAAAATCGTCTCGGGGGCTCCCGATATGACGTTGCAGACAATTTCGCCCAAAATCGTCTTGGGGGCTCCCGATATGACGTTGCAGACAATTTCGCCCAAAATCGTCTCGGGGGGCTCCCGATATGACGTTTCAGACAATTTCGCCCAAAATCGTCTCGGGGGCTCCCGATATGACGTTGCAGACAATTTCGCCCAAAATCGTCTCGAGGACTCCCGATATGACGTTTCAGCCAATTTCGCCCAAAATCGTCTCGAGGACTCCCGATATGACGTTTCAGCCAATTTCGCCCAAAATCGTCTCGAGGACTCCCGATATGACATTTCAGCCAATTTCGCCCAAAATCGTCTCGGGGGCTCCCGATATGACGTTTCAGCCAATTTCGCCCAAAATCGTCTCGAGGACTCCCGATATGACGTTTCGCCCAAAATCGTCTCGAGGACTCCCGATATGACGTTTCAGCCAATTTCGCACAAAATCGTCTCGAGGACTCCCGATATGACGTTTCAGCCAATTTCGCAAAAAATCGTCTCGGGGACTCCCGACATGACGTTTCAGCCAGTTTGGCCCAAAATCGTCTCGGGGACTCCCGACATGACGTTGCACACAATTTCGCCCAAAATCGTCTCGGGGGCTCCCGATATGACGTTGCAGACAATTTCGCCCAAAATCGTCTCGGGGGCTCCCGATATGACGTTTCAGACAATTTCGCCCAAAATCGTCTCGGGGGCTCCCGATATGACGTTGCAGACAATTTCGCCCAAAATCGTCTCGGGGGCTCCCGATATGACGTTTCAGACAATTTCGCCCAAAATCGTCTCGGGGGCTCCCGATATGACGTTTCAGCCAATTTTTGCCCAAAATCGTCTCGAGGACTCCCGACATGACGTTTCAGCCAATTTTGCCCAAAATCGTCTCTAGGACTCCCGATATGACGTTTCAGCCAATTTCGCCCAAAATCGTCTCGAGGACTCCCGATATGACGTTTCAGCCAATTTCGCCCAAAATCGTCTCGAGGACTCCCGACATGACGTTTCAGCCAATTTTTGCCCAAAATCGTCTCGAGGACTCCCGACATGACGTTTCAGCCAATTTTGCCCAAAATCGTCTCTAGGACTCCCGATATGACGTTTCGCCCAAAATTGTCTCGGGAACTCCCGACATGACGTTTCAGCCAATTTCGCCCAAAATCGTCTCGGGAACTCCCGACATGACGTTGCAGACAATTTCGCCCAAAATCGTCTCGGGGGCTCCCGATATGACGTTGCAGACAATTTCGCCCAAAATCGTCTCGAGGGCTCCCGATATGACGTTGCAGACAATTTCGCCCAGACAATTTCGCCCAAAATCGTCTCGGGGGCTCCCGATATGATGTTGCAGACAATTTCACCCAAAATCGTCTCGGGGGCTCCCGATATGACGTTTCAGACAATTTCGCCCAAAATCGTCTCGGGGGCTCCCGATATGACGTTTCAGACAATTTCGCCCAAAATCGTCTCGGGGGCTCCCGATATGACGTTGCAGACAATTTCGCCCAAAATCGTCTCGGGGGCTCCCGATATGACGTTTCAGACAATTTCGCCCAAAATCGTCTCGGGGGCTCCCGATATGACGTTTCAGCCAATTTTTGCCCAAAATCGTCTCGAGGACTCCCGACATGACGTTTCAGCCAATTTTGCCCAAAATCGTCTCTAGGACTCCCGATATGACGTTTCAGCCAATTTCGCCCAAAATCGTCTCGAGGACTCCCGATATGACGTTTCAGCCAATTTCGCCCAAAATCGTCTCGAGGACTCCCGACATGACGTTTCAGCCAATTTTTGCCCAAAATCGTCTCGAGGACTCCCGACATGACGTTTCAGCCAATTTTGCCCAAAATCGTCTCTAGGACTCCCGATATGACGTTTCGCCCAAAATTGTCTCGGGAACTCCCGACATGACGTTTCAGCCAATTTCGCCCAAAATCGTCTCGGGAACTCCCGACATGACGTTGCAGACAATTTCGCCCAAAATCGTCTCGGGGGCTCCCGATATGACGTTGCAGACAATTTCGCCCAAAATCGTCTCGAGGGCTCCCGATATGACGTTGCAGACAATTTCGCCCAGACAATTTCGCCCAAAATCGTCTCGGGGGCTCCCGATATGATGTTGCAGACAATTTCACCCAAAATCGTCTCGGGGGCTCCCGATATGACGTTTCAGACAATTTCGCCCAAAATCGTCTCGAGGACTCCCGATATGACGTTTCAGCCAATTTCGCCCAAAATCGTCTCGAGGACTCCCGATATGACGTTTCAGCTAATTTCGCCCAAAATCGTCTCGGGGGCTCCCGATATGACGTTGCAGACAATTTCGCCCAAAATCGTCTCGAGGGCTCCCGATATGACGTTGCAGACAATTTCGCCCAGACAATTTCGCCCAAAATCGTCTTGGGGGCTCCCGATATGACGTTGCAGACAATTTCGCCCAAAATTGTCTCGAGGACTCCCGATATGACGTTTCAGCCAATTTCGCCCAAAATCGTCTCGAGGACTCCCGATATGACGTTACAGCCAATTTCGCCCAAAATCGTCTCGAGGACTCCCGATATGACGTTGCAGCCAATTTCGCCCAAAATCGTCTCGAGGACTCCCGATATGACGTTTCGCCCAAAATCGTCTTGAGGACTCCCGATATGACGTTTCAGCCAATTTCGCCCAAAATCGTATCGAGGACTCCCGATATGACGTTTCAGCCAATTTCGCCCAAAATCGTCTCGAGGACTCCCGATATGACGTTTCAGCCAATTTCGCCCAAAATCGTCTCGAGGACTCCCGATATGACGTTTCGCCCAAAATCGTCTCGAGGACTCCCGATATGACGTTTCAGCCAATTTCGCCCAAAATCGTCTCAAGGACTCCCGACATGACGTTTCAGCCAATTTCACCCAAAATCGTCTCTAGGACTCCCGATATGACGTTTCAGCCAATTTCGCCCAAAATCGTCTCGAACTCCCGATATGACGTTTCGCCCAAAATCGTCTCGAGGACTCCCGATATGACGTTTCAGCCAATTTCGCACAAAATCGTCTCGAGGACTCCCGATATGACGTTTCGCCCAAAATCGTCTCGAGGACTCCCGATATGACGTTTCAGCCAATTTCGCACAAAATCGTCTCGAGGACTCCCGATATGACGTTTCAGCCAATTTCGCACAAAATCGTCTCGGGGACTCCCGACATGACGTTTCAGCCAGTTTGGCCCAAAATCGTCTCGGGGACTCCCGACATGACGTTGCACAC
Organism: Romanogobio albipinnatus; assembly: GCA_023566225.1. Classification (NCBI taxonomy): domain Eukaryota; kingdom Metazoa; phylum Chordata; class Actinopteri; order Cypriniformes; family Gobionidae; genus Romanogobio; species Romanogobio albipinnatus. The sequence goes on from JAKRKY010000031.1 coordinate 313,869, forward strand.
AATTTCGCCCAAAATCGTCTCGGGGGCTCCCGATATGACGTTGCAGACAATTTCGCCCAAAATCGTCTCGGGGGCTCCCGATATGACGTTGCAGACAATTTCGCCCAAAATCGTCTCTAGGACTCCCGATATGACGTTTCAGCCAATTTCGCCCAAAATCGTCTCGAGGACTCCCGATATGACGTTTCAGCCAATTTCGCCCAAAATCGTCTCGAGGACTCCCGACATGACGTTTCAGCCAATTTTTGCCCAAAATCGTCTCGAGGACTCCCGACATGACGTTTCAGCCAATTTTGCCCAAAATCGTCTCTAGGACTCCCGATATGACGTTTCGCCCAAAATTGTCTCGAGGACTCCCGATATGACGTTTCAGCCAATTTCGCCCAAAATCGTCTCGGGAACTCCCGACATGACGTTTCAGCCAATTTCGCCCAAAATCGTCTCGGGAACTCCCGACATGACGTTGCAGACAATTTCGCCCAAAATCGTCTCGGGGGCTCCCGATATGACGTTGCAGACAATTTCGCCCAAAATCGTCTCGAGGGCTCCCGATATGACGTTGCAGACAATTTCGCCCAGACAATTTCGCCCAAAATCGTCTCGGGGGCTCCCGATATGATGTTGCAGCCAATTTCGCCCAAAATCGTCTCGAGGACTCCCGATATGACGTTTCAGCTAATTTCGCCCAAAATCGTCTCGAGGACTCCCGATATGACGTTTCGCCCAAAATCGTCTCGAGGACTCCCGATATGACGTTTCAGCTAATTTCGCCCAAAATCGTCTCGAGGACTCCCGATATGACGTTTCAGCCAATTTCGCCCAAAATCGTCTCGGGGACTCCCGACATGACCTTTCAGCCAGTTTGGCCCAAAATAGTCTCGGGGACTCCCGATATGACGTTTCAGCCAATTTTTGCCCAAAATCGTCTCGAGGACTCCCGATATGACGTTTCAGCCAATTTCGCCCAAAATCGTCTCGGGGACTCCCGACATGACGTTTCAGCCAGTTTGGCCCAAAATCGTCTCTAGGACTCCCGATATGACGTTTCGCCCAAAATCGTCTCGAGGACTCCCGATATGACGTTTCAGCCAGTTTGGCCCAAAATCGTCTCGGGGACTCCCGATATGACGTTTCAGCCAATTTCGCACAAAATCGTCTCGGGGACTCCCGACATGACGTTTCAGCCAGTTTGGCCCAAAATCGTCTCGGCGACTCCCGACATGACGTTGCAGACAATTTCGCCCAAAATCGTCTCGGGGGCTCCCGATATGACGTTGCAGACAATTTCGCCCAAAATCGTCTCGAGGACTCCCGATATGACGTTTCAGCTAATTTCGCCCAAAATCGTCTCGAGGACTCCCGATATGACGTTTCAGCCAATTTCGCCCAAAATCGTCTCGGGGACTCCCGACATGACGTTTCAGCCAGTTTGGCCCAAAATCGTCTCGAGGACTCCCGATATGACGTTTCGCCCAAAATCGTCTCGAGGACTCCCGACATGACGTTTCAGCCAATTTTTGCCCAAAATCGTCTCGAGGACTCCCGACATGACGTTTCAGCCAATTTTGCCCAAAATCGTCTCTAGGACTCCCGATATGACGTTTCAGCCAATTTCGCCCAAAATCGTCTCGAGGACTCCCGATATGACGTTTCAGCCAATTTCGCCCAAAATCGTCTCGAGGACTCCCGACATGACGTTTCAGCCAATTTTTGCCCAAAATCGTCTCGAGGACTCCCGACATGACGTTTCAGCCAATTTTGCCCAAAATCGTCTCTAGGACTCCCGATATGACGTTTCGCCCAAAATTGTCTCGAGGACTCCCGATATGACGTTTCAGCCAATTTCGCCCAAAATCGTCTCGGGAACTCCCGACATGACGTTGCAGACAATTTCGCCCAAAATCGTCTCGGGGGCTCCCGATATGACGTTGCAGACAATTTCGCCCAAAATCGTCTTGGGGGCTCCCGATATGACGTTGCAGACAATTTCGCCCAAAATCGTCTCGGGGGGCTCCCGATATGACGTTTCAGACAATTTCGCCCAAAATCGTCTCGGGGGCTCCCGATATGACGTTGCAGACAATTTCGCCCAAAATCGTCTCGAGGACTCCCGATATGACGTTTCAGCCAATTTCGCCCAAAATCGTCTCGAGGACTCCCGATATGACGTTTCAGCCAATTTCGCCCAAAATGGTCTCGAGGACTCCCGATATGACATTTCAGCCAATTTCGCCCAAAATCGTCTCGGGGGCTCCCGATATGACGTTACAGCCAATTTCGCCCAAAATCGTCTCGAGGACTCCCGATATGACGTTGCAGCCAATTTCGCCCAAAATCGTCTCGAGGACTCCCGATATGACGTTTCGCCCAAAATCGTCTTGAGGACTCCCGATATGACGTTTCAGCCAATTTCGCCCAAAATCGTATCGAGGACTCCCGATATGACGTTTCAGCCAATTTCGCCCAAAATCGTCTCAAGGACTCCCGACATGACGTTTCAGCCAATTTCACCCAAAATCGTCTCGAGGACTCCCGACTTGACGTTTCAGCCAATTTTGCCCAAAATCGTCTCTAGGACTCCCGATATGACGTTTCAGCCAATTTCGCCCAAAATCGTCTCGAACTCCCGATATGACGTTTCGCCCAAAATCGTCTCGAGGACTCCCGATATGACGTTTCAGCCAATTTCGCCCAAAATTGTCTCGAGGACTCCCGATATGACGTTTCGCCCAAAATCGTCTCGAGGACTCCCGATATGACGTTTCAGCCAATTTCGCACAAAATCGTCTCGAGGACTCCCGATATGACGTTTCAGCCAATTTCGCAAAAAATCGTCTCGGGGACTCCCGACATGACGTTTCAGCCAGTTTGGCCCAAAATCGTCTCGGGGACTCCCGACATGACGTTGCACACAATTTCGCCCAAAATCGTCTCGGGGGCTCCCGATATGACGTTGCAGACAATTTCGCCCAAAATCGTCTCGGGGGCTCCCGATATGACGTTTCAGACAATTTCGCCCAAAATCGTCTCGGGGGCTCCCGATATGACGTTTCAGCCAATTTTTGCCCAAAATCGTCTCGAGGACTCCCGACATGACGTTTCAGCCAATTTTGCCCAAAATCGTCTCTAGGACTCCCGATATGACGTTTCAGCCAATTTCGCCCAAAATCGTCTCGAGGACTCCCGATATGACGTTTCAGCCAATTTCGCCCAAAATCGTCTCGAGGACTCCCGACATGACGTTTCAGCCAATTTTTGCCCAAAATCGTCTCGAGGACTCCCGACATGACGTTTCAGCCAATTTTGCCCAAAATCGTCTCTAGGACTCCCGATATGACGTTTCGCCCAAAATTGTCTCGAGGACTCCCGATATGACGTTTCAGCCAATTTCGCCCAAAATCGTCTCGGGAACTCCCGACATGACGTTTCAGCCAATTTCGCCCAAAATCGTCTCGGGAACTCCCGACATGACGTTGCAGACAATTTCGCCCAAAATCGTCTCGGGGGCTCCCGATATGACGTTGCAGACAATTTCGCCCAAAATCGTCTCGAGGGCTCCCGATATGACGTTGCAGACAATTTCGCCCAGACAATTTCGCCCAAAATCGTCTCGGGGGCTCCCGATATGACGTTTCAGACAATTTCGCCCAAAATCGTCTCGAGGACTCCCGATATGACGTTTCAGCCAATTTCGCCCAAAATCGTCTCGAGGACTCCCGATATGACGTTTCAGCTAATTTCGCCCAAAATCGTCTCGGGGGCTCCCGATATGACGTTGCAGACAATTTCGCCCAAAATCGTCTCGAGGGCTCCCGATATGACGTTGCAGACAATTTCGCCCAGACAATTTCGCCCAAAATCGTCTCGGGGGCTCCCGATATGACGTTGCAGACAATTTCGCCCAAAATTGTCTCGAGGACTCCCGATATGACGTTTCAGCCAATTTCGCCCAAAATCGTCTCGAGGACTCCCGATATGACGTTTCAGCCAATTTCGCCCAAAATCGTCTCGGGGGCTCCCGATATGACGTTACAGCCAATTTCGCCCAAAATCGTCTCGAGGACTCCCGATATGACGTTGCAGCCAATTTCGCCCAAAATCGTCTCGAGGACTCCCGATATGACGTTTCGCCCAAAATCGTCTTGAGGACTCCCGATATGACCTTTCAGCCAATTTCGCCCAAAATCGTATCGAGGACTCCCGATATGACGTTTCAGCCAATTTCGCCCAAAATCGTCTCGAGGACTCCCGATATGACGTTTCAGCCAATTTCGCCCAAAATCGTCTCGAGGACTCCCGATATGACGTTTCGCCCAAAATCGTCTCGAGGACTCCCGATATGACGTTTCAGCCAATTTCGCCCAAAATCGTCTCAAGGACTCCCGACATGACGTTTCAGCCAATTTCACCCAAAATCGTCTCTAGGACTCCCGATATGACGTTTCAGCCAATTTCGCCCAAAATCGTCTCGAACTCCCGATATGACGTTTCGCCCAAAATCGTCTCGAGGACTCCCGATATGACGTTTCAGCCAATTTCGCACAAAATCGTCTCGAGGACTCCCGATATGACGTTTCGCCCAAAATCGTCTCGAGGACTCCCGATATGACGTTTCAGCCAATTTCGCACAAAATCGTCTCGAGGACTCCCGATATGACGTTTCAGCCAATTTCGCACAAAATCGTCTCGGGGACTCCCGACATGACGTTTCAGCCAGTTTGGCCCAAAATCGTCTCGGGGACTCCCGACATGACGTTGCACACAATTTCGCCCAAAATCGTCTCGGGGGCTCCCGATATGACGTTGCAGACAATTTCGCCCAAAATCGTCTCGGGGGCTCCCGATATGACGTTTCAGACAATTTCGCCCAAAATCGTCTCAGGGGCTCCCGATATGACGTTGCAGACAATTTCGCCCAAAATCGTCTCGGGGGCTCCCGATATGACGTTTCAGACAATTTCGCCCAAAATCGTCTCGGGGGCTCCCGATATGACGTTTCAGCCAATTTTTGCCCAAAATCGTCTCGAGGACTCCCGACATGACGTTTCAGCCAATTTTGCCCAAAATCGTCTCTAGGACTCCCGATATGACGTTTCAGCCAATTTCGCCCAAAATCGTCTCGAGGACTCCCGATATGACGTTTCAGCCAATTTCGCCCAAAATCGTCTCGAGGACTCCCGACATGACGTTTCAGCCAATTTTTGCCCAAAATCGTCTCGAGGACTCCCGACATGACGTTTGTCGTGGCAAAATTTCAAACTAACGCCGCATTACTGAATAAGAGACAAAACCTGCCCAATTGTCTTTATAAAGATTTAATTTCTTGCAAGAAATGAGTCACAGTCATACAGCCATCTTCAATGTCTGCAGAGTGCACACTAACTAGACATAACAGCACCCAGCTTTTTATCAGTTTCCCAAACAAAGTCACTCCTCCTGTAAATTTCCACACATGACAAGAAAAGCAGCACTTGCTCAAATCTATACATGACCTTTTACCTAGTAAGCTGGTTCTGTATGAAAATATGCAAATCAATAAACATTTCGTGCGCAATGTTTAATGTATAGCTATGATTAAATTTTCCCATAACAATCCCCTCTTTTTATCACATCATTGATAAACCATAATGAAAAATTTTATCATTGTATATATATATATTTATGACTGAAAACTCAAAAATAAGTAAACATAATAGTAAGGTTAAAAAGGCTAAATATGAAAAATGAATAAATGTAATAGTAAAGTTTTAAATGATTAAAACGAAAATCTAAACTGAATGAAAAATTATAGTAATAATCCAATTCAATAATCTATTCTCATCACTTGAATTTGTGAAGAAAGAAAATATGCATAGGCTGATTTTTGTGGTTAAAGCCCCCCTTTCACTGCAAATAAAAACATGGTTATAATATTTAGATATCTGAGGCCTCCAAAGGCCGCCCAGATTTAAATCAACGAAAACATAATCCCCTAATTTGTTTCATTCTTCTCTTTGCTAGTCACTATCTCCTATCACTAAATGTGTTCATCCATTCGTCGTACTCGTCATAAATGTCTAATTTGACCATCTGTTGTGATACACTGGACTTCACTACTCGTTGAACCATCCTGGAAATGCGTTGAAAATACATTGTGAACACATACAAATCAGTACAACAATTTCAAAAACCTGCAATACAGTAAAACATAATCAATATCCCCATCCCTTCAGATTTGTCATCCAACCAAATCATCAGTCATCAGCTTTTTCCCTCTCCAGTTTTCTTACAGCCTGTCTCATGTAGGGTACTCAATTATATTGGTTACATTGTCACTATAATCTGGAATATGAAAGCAAAACGATACCCTAAGCATTTTCCAAACTCTCTCCTCCTCAGCTGTTATCATGTCTAAAACTAGTCTGTTTTGGATATCTGCATCTCGGATTTGCTTCATTTCCTCATCTACCATTGTTAAAGTGTGCTCCGTGCTATTAGCTATAGCTAGTACAGTCCATGCTAACCCATTTTTCTTGTTTATCGATTCTGCTGTACCCACCCCCAGGAAAATAGACCAACCCACATTTGCTCTATCTGGTAAAGTCCCTATCACAGAATTAACTTTCTCTTCTGTCCATCCTTTTTCTTGTTTTCATTACCCGGTAAATACACAGATGTCCCCACGTTCATCAAAGCTGGGTAACAGCAACCTGCCAACACTCGACATAAAATGATGAGCTTAACCATAAACCGAAACTGTCGCAGGTGAAGTGTAATTTGGTCTTCTAAACTGGCAGGTAAAATTAGTCACTACCGCTGTACAATTCTCGGTTGTTTCATTATTCGTGTCAATTCTGACTCAGACTTCAGTCCTCTCGCAGTCAGATGTTGGATGTTTTGTTGGGATTTTCCCGTGCTCAATGTCCTTCGCAGCTCTCACTATCTCAGTCATTTGCTGCGGGATCAAACAGTCAGTTTCATTCAGTGTTACAACAGTCAGTGGTACTGCTTTGCAGGCATGGGACATTTGCAGACAAAGCCAGCAGCTCGTCTTTATCTCTAGCTGTTGTTTTTGCAGCCGTGCCAAAGTACAGGCTTTGTTCCCCTGGCACCTCGTCATGGCTTTCTTCACTTCCGGTTTCGCTCCTCCCCATCCTGCTGGTGGAAAACTTTCTGCAGTGGCTTGCGTGTACCCACGTCGCCCTCTCCGTCCCTTTTACGGCAGTATGCGTTGTTAGGAGGATTTGGTAAGGCCCCAGCCACCTTTTCGCCTTCCAGCTCCTCCTCCCGTTGCCCTCTATCAACCCGAAATCACCTGGTTTGATGTCATGTAAAGGAGTCCCAGCTGATTTTCCCCAAATTTTACCTGCACACAGACCTTAGACAACAGAAAAGACATCTCTTTGCAATAATTCACAATTCTATTGATGTAAGCTATTGTTTACCCCCTTCCATTCCCATGAATGGTGGTCTCAAACGGGCTCTGATTTACTCAAGGCCTTTTCTCGTTTTCGTGTATATCAATATGCATCAAGATGCGAAAATTTTCAGCAAATATTAAAACCTCCTCATAAACCTCCATCATTTGAGTATCATTCCCCCTTTGGCTGCGTGATCGCCCACGCAGCCATTAATCATAATCATCGAAAATATTTTTGGGGTAAACAAGGCTTGACATCACTACTCGTCCAGACGCCATTTTGCACAGTGCGGTCGCACTGCTCCCATCGCTGCTTTTCTCTGGCCCTGAGTTGAAAGACTGCATAGTCTATAAGGAAGGCAAAACATTCGTGGTTATTTCAGATAATAAAAACATTCTGGCTGTGTCGTCTGTTGCACTTCCACGGCCTCCGCATCTGCGTCTGCTGTCATGGTTTCCTGTTGAAATAAACTCTTTGTTGTTAGTTTCGCTGCGCATTCTACAGATAGCAACCTAGCCAGTCAAGAAAATTGTGTCTAGCAGATTAGACACAAAAGCAGCATTCATAATTGTGCGCCCATCAGACTTTAACATTTTCTTGCGTTTCCACAGCGCCCCAAAATCGTGCTCAACTCCGAACGCATAACGCTAGTCTGTGTACATCGTTACACTCTTACCCTCCAGCAGCTTGCATGCTTCCGTCAAGCTACGAACTGCAGTCTTGACCAGAAGGGTTTCCCCAAAACATACTGAAAATATTCTATAAAACGAAAGACAAATCCATATTTCATCTCTGGAAGCCGGGCTAAGTGAGCAAGCACTGTTACTGCACTTCCGGCATGTTAGGGGTGTGTGATACCTACAAAATCCAAACACACGACACCTTATTGCTATCAAGCGTTTAGTGACACATCACACATCCCTAGGCCAGACCCTCAGTCACTCCTCAGAGACCCAATACACACTTTAGAAAACACCTATGAAGAAACAAACAATCAGTTGCTCTCTTAATTAATCAAAATCATAACAGACCTTTTTGGGGTCCAAAACATAATAGTGGTCCAACTCAAACTAAACGATAAAAATAAGTAAGATAGATAATAATCCATCTTAGCACTTCAAGTCTCTACATAAAACATCCTTCAGTCCTTCAGTCTACATTCTTTCATCCTTCAGTCTATATTTTGTGCTTTGCTCACAGTTCAGATGACACCTCTGTCCATGCAGGACACAGTTCCAAAGCACAAATGTCTATCATGCACTGATTCTCTTTTGTGTGTCTGCCAATGGGGTCACTTCGCTCTCTACCTCGATTTCATGCTACATTCTTATCTACATGCCCACAGTTTCTCACTGTTCTTCACAATCAACCTTCCTCTAGTCAGTTGTTTCAACATCATTCTTCAAACCACCCTGTTTTTGTTAAACATACTATTTCCAGCAGACCCATTCTCACAAATCATAGCGCACACCATATTTAACCATCCATGAACATAAACAAATTTAGATTTATGTTAAATACACTTCATCAAAATGACATAGTTATCAATTCATATTACATTCAATCAGCTCGTTCACTCATCTTTATCTCGTGACATCATACTTAATCATACTCAATATCCAATTTTTATCAAAATCTTTTCAGTTCCTGTTATCAGTAAACCATTCAACATCAATTCATCAGGGCTCTTTTTCAAAGTACCCTTTTCTCCATTCCCTGTCCATTAAAAATCTTTAGACGTACGCTCCAACTGGCCCAAAATCTTAAACCTCTTAATTCATGTCATTTGGCAGTGGCACTTATCATCAAATCCTCACCTTGCCACTTAAACCCAAAATTGTCATAACTTTACCAAGAACTTGCAAATTTTCATAATCTCCCATATCACTTTATAAAGTATTCAAATTTGTTCTATAAGTCATCATCCATTTCTTTAAAGCCGTTTCAAAATGATTTTTCAATTCATATATGTCTATTAACACTTAGTGTTAGGGTGTTCATAACTCGTTCATAAATAAATGTTCCACCAAAAAATCAATCTTTTTGGGCTATTTCTCTCTTGTTTTAACTTGTCACATTATTCCTCTATCAAAACGATGCACCATATGCTCATTATTGTTTCTTATCTCTACTGCTCTGCAGAAACCAAAATATTATATTCCTCTTATCTCAATCCCAGTCACACAGAAAGACATAAAGTCACTTGCTTCTTTAACATTAATTGTGGTTCTCTATATACATAAATAGTAGTTTTCATAGACATCTAATGTCATGCCTCCATTCAGAGGAAACATAAAATAAAACTCTTTCTTTCTTAGAATTTCTCCCTTTGTTTGCCCTCTGACCTTTCATAAATACTAGGGAGTCTCTGGATAATTTAGTCTAGTTGATTTGTCTCCTTGTCTCTGCCGTCCAGTCTATAAAATTTACCCTCTGTTGAATTTATACAAGGGTGTTAAACCCATGATGGACGGCAATCTTTAACTATTCCGCTTTAACATATGCACTAATCCATAGATTAATTCAAAACAACATCATAAATGACAAAGTAGTCATAATTACCATTAACAGACTGAGCTGGATACCAATCCATTTACAGCTCGTCCATGTTCTGGATCATCTTTTCACCAGATTCGCTCAGAATAATCAGCTTCTCTAGCGTTTGTCGTTTCACTTAACTAACCCATCTGTGATGATAAAACACTCATTCCAGAGGTTAATGGCACACTACACTCAATCAGAACACATAAATATGAACTGCTCATTCTCAAAATGTGCTTTTACATGGTTTCTTAACCAGTTTCAAATCTGTTCATTACTAATCTATTCTTAGAAAAGTCAGTTGGGTTGTTTTGTTCTGATATCAGTGTTTTTGTTTTGTCTCAGTCGCAGGCAGAGTACAATCCCTGGTTCCACTCAAGCAGCCTCTCTCTCCCTCTCTCACCCAGATTTATCTTTTCAACAGTCTTCTAAGACTTTTATTATAATGTTAAATTCACTAACCCTTAATTCATTAATCCTTCACAAAGTTTAGAAATGTAACTTTTGAACTTTCAAATTAGAACATCTCCAATAAGTTATACTGTGAAATTGTTTCAAGTTATCTTTAGTTTAGATACCTCTGTTATCCAGAACTTCTCTTTAAACTTCAAAAGCCGTCCTCTTAAAGCCATCACCATGTCTCCAAATTATCCTCTGCCATCCTAATGACCTGCAGGATTAAGACTATGATAAAGACATATTAGTTCAATATCATACAGCTTTACTGATACTAATACATTTTGTTCTGTTCCAAACAGTTATCAATCACAATCACAGTATGGTCTCCACTGGCTCTTAAATGCCAATCATTGCTCTTTTCTTCAGGGTGTTTCCTGACTCTCAATTTATGCGGTATTTGGTGAGCGGTATAGAGGGGCCATTATTAGGGCAGGGGCTGCTGTGTCCAGTCTTGACCTTGGCCCCTACGAAACACAGCTTTCCCCCCCAACAGAGATGCTGCTGGCCTCACAGACATCTGCCTCACCTCTCATACACACCTCACATAAAACCCCCTCCTCCATATTTTTTTTTGTTTTTGTTTTTGTTTTTTTTTGGTAGGGGGTCCAAGGCGACTTATCGTGATTTCCCTGGCTTGGGTTGCTAACCTGTCAGGCCGTAGGAAGTCTTACCCGTCATCGGTGAAACCACATCGTGCTCAACCTCGTCATCGCTTTGAGATCTTTGACCCTAAACAGGATCAGATATTTTCTGGAGCCTTTTGGAAAGTGCATTCAAGAGTCACCAGAGCCATCTGGTCTGCTTTCAAATTAGTTAAAAACATGGAGACAGGTTAATTATAACACAACTTAATCACTAAAATCCATCATACTTCTTCAAAGCTGCTCCATAGCAGTGCTTAGATTATTTTCAGTGAATTTAGTCAAAACACCTGTCCATTCAATTTAATGTTCTGCTACATCTGTGACCAAGGCCATCAGTTCTGTACATGGTGAAGGCTAAGAGCAGACAGAAGTTACTGGTCATATCATACATTCGTCAAACGCTTCAGTTCATTAAAAGTCTGTATTTTTAAAACATGTCTTATTGCCCTCTTGATGGCACCTTTTTTATATCTCAACAAATAACTGTCTATTATGTTCACATGATGCCTTGTGCCTTTACTCATCAATATCTTCTATCATCTGTGGCACAGGCTCAGATATCAGCTTTGAGCTGGTCTGGGATGAGAGAGAGACTCTGAGGCCTTCAGGGCTGGTACACTGCACTTTCATAAACTTTTCACTCCTCACACTAGCTCAGTGTAAGATCTGGCTAGAAATTTAAATTGTTTTCAAATAAACATCAAACATTTTCCTTTTAACTCTATCCTTTGCCAGAATTGACATTTTCAAATGATCAGAATTTCATATTTGTATTTTTCCCCCACAATGAATTCAGAAGCTATAATTTCCACTCCGATTGAGTCTCTGTTACTCAAGTTAGGCCACGTGGTGGCCGGATTGAGATTACAAATTGTTTATTTCAGCTCAGCACAAGCTTATCTTTTGAAACCAAAACATCAGCTTCTAGGGTTTTCAACATTTTAACACCTATAGTTATTTCAACAACCCAATATTCAGTCAAATCATCATTATCAGAGTTTTGCAAAAGTGAGAAGAGCAAGAACATATTTATTCTATATTTTTCATTTAAAACTCGGTTAATCAGGAGTTATATATCTTTGCAGCATGTTTTATCATCTTCATTTTTAATTTTAACCTCATATTAAAATTATCTCAAATCCTTCCTTCAAAAATAATCACTAAAGACTTCGTTAATCTTATTATCTCATTTTCATAGACAGAGTGTAAATCTCTGTTACTTTCTTTTTACTGGGTTTCGTTTACAGAATTTAGTCTGGTGGCCTGATTTGCCAAACTTTCTACACCTTATGGGTGTTCGGACACAATTACGTCCAAAATGGCCCCGCTGACCACAATTAAACACTCTCATCTTTAGCTTATGAAGCAATGCAACCTGTGTGCTCCAAAAGTGGCAGTCTGTCTGAGGACAGAGTTCGCTCGCGGTCCAATAAAAAAGACAATGTCTTGCATTTTATGGTGCTATCTGCTTTTTCATCAACATTACTTTTAGTTTCTCAATTGTACATCTCAGTCACTTCTGGGATTTTCCCTTCAGGTATAACGGCACCTCACCCATTTTTACAAATTAATGAATATGCACAAACATCTAGAAATTTGAATTTTCTTGTTCTCTCTTTGTTTGTAGCCAGTCAACTTGCTGATCAACTTTCCAATTACAATAAAAACATTTCTGCCCATTCCCTTCATCAGTCCAACAAATTTCTTTGAAGTCAGGGCTTCAGAGCGGAGCTGCTTACAGCGTTTGCTCTTGTCCATCTCAAAATCTTTATACCGACTAATCAAATTACCGATCATATCACTCAAAATGTTAGCCAGAATTTAGTCAACGTTCATACTCACCGGCGATCTCTAAACAGCTGTGACTTCTGCCTGATAAGACAACATTTTCCTTTCTCTCTTATCTGCCTCTTTCCCCCAACATTTCATTGTTTGTTCTCATTTCTCACACACATTTCCCACAACAGCTTTTCAGTTTATCTCCCCTCTTCAACTGACTCATTCACCACTTTCAGTCTGGTGTTCCCTCGTTTGGGAAATCATTAATTAACTTCTCTGCCTTGCATTCATTTTTCCCATATAATTCTCATTTGACAAAATACCGGTGTATCATATTCAGCTAGCTTGCTTTGGGACTTCCCCATACTGGCTGTCTGTCTCTGTGGCTTTTTCCCCTCTAGCGTACGCTAATGAATCTGTCGGACGTCTCCGTTCAGATCTGATCTCTTCACCCAAGACCAGACGGGCGGGCACTCCCAATAGTGTCCTATCTTATTGGCTCCCAATAGCCCAAAACCGGCTTACAGCACGGTCTCCTCGCCCACGTGAGATCTCAAAATTCTCTAAATTTTAATCACGTTGCATTCGCCCACATGGTTTCAGTTTCTATCCCATAAACGAATCAACCACGTTGCATTTGCCACAGAGTCAGACCCCACTATGGTTTATCCACCCCAATTTCAATTTTCAATTTACTCAATTTTCAATTTCAAAAATTCTTCCCCGAATTTTAAGTTTGTCTCTTACCAGAAGCGTCCCGTTGCCACCTCGGGTTCGTTTGTTCCAGTGGTCGGACCCTCCAGACCCCCTGAGCGGTTGGCCTCTCTCCCTCAATATGTCGGGGTAGAGCTGTGACTCTAAAGTCCAGGATGATCAGTCACCATCCGCTCCCAGGGTCCGGAAGGCACATCCATGGAATCTCCGCTTCTGACACCAACTGTCGTGGCAAAATTTCAAACTAACGCCGCATTACTGAATAAGAGACAAAACCTGCCCAATTGTCTTTATAAAGATTTAATTTCTTGCAAGAAATGAGTCACAGTCATACAGCCATCTTCAATGTCTGCAGAGTGCACACTAACTAGACATAACAGCACCCAGCTTTTTATCAGTTTCCCAAACAAAGTCACTCCTCCTGTAAATTTCCACACATGACAAGAAAAGCAGCACTTGCTCAAATCTATACATGACCTTTTACCTAGTAAGCTGGTTCTGTATGAAAATATGCAAATCAATAAACATTTCGTGCGCAATGTTTAATGTATAGCTATGATTAAATTTTCCCATAACACGTTTCAGCCAATTTTGCCCAAAATCGTCTCTAGGACTCCCGATATGACGTTTCGCCCAAAATTGTCTCGAGGACTCCCGATATGACGTTTCAGCCAATTTCGCCCAAAATCGTCTCGGGAACTCCCGACATGACGTTTCAGCCAATTTCGCCCAAAATCGTCTCGGGAACTCCCGACATGACGTTGCAGACAATTTCGCCCAAAATCGTCTCGGGGGCTCCCGATATGACGTTGCAGACAATTTCGCCCAAAATCGTCTCGAGGGCTCCCGATATGACGTTGCAGACAATTTCGCCCAGACAATTTCGCCCAAAATCGTCTCGGGGGCTCCCGATATGATGTTGCAGACAATTTCACCCAAAATCGTCTCGGGGGCTCCCGATATGACGTTTCAGACAATTTCGCCCAAAATCGTCTCGAGGACTCCCGATATGACGTTTCAGCCAATTTCGCCCAAAATCGTCTCGAGGACTCCCGATATGACGTTTCAGCTAATTTCGCCCAAAATCGTCTCGAGGACTCCCGATATGACGTTTCGCCCAAAATCGTCTTGAGGACTCCCGATATGACGTTTCAGCCAATTTCGCCCAAAATCGTCTCGAGGACTCCCGATATGACGTTTCAGCTAATTTCGCCCAAAATCGTCTCGAGGACTCCCGATATGACGTTTCAGCCAATTTCGCCCAAAATCGTCTCGGGGACTCCCGACATGACCTTTCAGCCAGTTTGGCCCAAAATAGTCTCGGGGACTCCCGATATGACGTTTCAGCCAATTTTTGCCCAAAATCGTCTCGAGGACTCCCGATATGACGTTTCAGCCAATTTCGCCCAAAATCGTCTCGGGGACTCCCGACATGACGTTTCAGCCAGTTTGGCCCAAAATCGTCTCTAGGACTCCCGATATGACGTTTCGCCCAAAATCGTCTCGAGGACTCCCGATATGACGTTTCAGCCAGTTTGGCCCAAAATCGTCTCGAGGACTCCCGACTTGACGTTTCAGCCAATTTTGCCCAAAATCGTCTCTAGGACTCCCGATATGACGTTTCAGCCAATTTCGCCCAAAATCGTCTCGAACTCCCGATATGACGTTTCGCCCAAAATCGTCTCGAGGACTCCCGATATGACGTTTCAGCCAATTTCGCCCAAAATCGTCTCGAGGACTCCCGATATGACGTTTCGCCCAAAATCGTCTCGAGGACTCCCGATATGACGTTTCAGCCAATTTCGCACAAAATCGTCTCGAGGACTCCCGATATGACGTTTCAGCCAATTTCGCACAAAATCGTCTCGGGGACTCCCGACATGACGTTTCAGCCAGTTTGGCCCAAAATCGTCTCGGGGACTCCCGACATGACGTTGCACACAATTTCGCCCAAAATCGTCTCGGGGGCTCCCGATATGACGTTGCAGACAATTTCGCCCAAAATCGTCTCGGGGGCTCCCGATATGACGTTTCAGACAATTTCGCCCAAAATCGTCTCGGGGGCTCCCGATATGACGTTGCAGACAATTTCGCCCAAAATCGTCTCGGGGGCTCCCGATATGACGTTTCAGACATTTTCGCCCAAAATCGTCTCGGGGGCTCCCGATATGACGTTTCAGCCAATTTTTGCCCAAAATCGTCTCGAGGACTCCCGACATGACGTTTCAGCCAATTTTGCCCAAAATCGTCTCTAGGACTCCCGATATGACGTTTCAGCCAATTTCGCCCAAAATCGTCTCGAGGACTCCCGATATGACGTTTCAGCCAATTTCGCCCAAAATCGTCTCGAGGACTCCCGACATGACGTTTCAGCCAATTTTTGCCCAAAATCGTCTCGAGGACTCCCGACATGACGTTTCAGCCAATTTTGCCCAAAATCGTCTCTAGGACTCCCGATATGACGTTTCGCCCAAAATTGTCTCGAGGACTCCCGATATGACGTTTCAGCCAATTTCGCCCAAAATCGTCTCGGGAACTCCCGACATGACGTTTCAGCCAATTTCGCCCAAAATCGTCTCGGGAACTCCCGACATGACGTTGCAGACAATTTCGCCCAAAATCGTCTCGGGGGCTCCCGATATGACGTTGCAGACAATTTTGCCCAAAATCGTCTCGAGGGCTCCCGATATGACGTTGCAGACAATTTCGCCCAGACAATTTCGCCCAAAATCGTCTCGGGGGCTCCCGATATGATGTTGCAGACAATTTCACCCAAAATCGTCTCGGGGGCTCCCGATATGACGTTTCAGACAATTTCGCCCAAAATCGTCTCGAGGACTCCCGATATGACGTTTCAGCCAATTTCGCCCAAAATCGTCTCGAGGACTCCCGATATGACGTTTCAGCTAATTTCGCCCAAAATCGTCTCGAGGACTCCCGATATGACGTTTCGCCCAAAATCGTCTTGAGGACTCCCGATATGACGTTTCAGCCAATTTCGCCCAAAATCGTCTCGAGGACTCCCGATATGACGTTTCAGCTAATTTCGCCCAAAATCGTCTCGAGGACTCCCGATATGACGTTTCAGCCAATTTCGCCCAAAATCGTCTCGGGGACTCCCGACATGACCTTTCAGCCAGTTTGGCCCAAAATAGTCTCGGGGACTCCCGATATGACGTTTCAGCCAATTTTTGCCCAAAATCGTCTCGAGGACTCCCGATATGACGTTTCAGCCAATTTCGCCCAAAATCGTCTCGGGGACTCCCGACATGACGTTTCAGCCAGTTTGGCCCAAAATCGTCTCTAGGACTCCCGATATGACGTTTCGCCCAAAATCGTCTCGAGGACTCCCGATATGACGTTTCAGCCAATTTCGCCCAAAATCGTCTCGAGGACTCCCGATATGACGTTTGCAGCCAATTTCGCCCAAAATCGTCTCGGGGACTCCCGACATGACGTTTCAGCCAGTTTGGCCCAAAATCGTCTCGGGGACTCCCGATATGACGTTTCAGCCAATTTCGCACAAAATCGTCTCGGGGACTCCCGACATGACGTTTCAGCCAGTTTGGCCCAAAATCGTCTCGGCGACTCCCGACATGACGTTGCAGACAATTTCGCCCAAAATCGTCTCGGGGGCTCCCGATATGACGTTGCAGACAATTTCGCCCAAAATCGTCTCGGGGGCTCCCGATATGACGTTGCAGACAATTTCGCCCAAAATCGTCTCGGGGACTCCCGACATGACGTTTCAGCCAGTTTGGCCCAAAATCGTCTCGAGGACTCCCGATATGACGTTTCGCCCAAAATCGTCTCGAGGACTCCCGACATGACGTTTCAGCCAATTTTGCCCAAAATCGTCTCTAGGACTCCCGATATGACGTTTCAGCCAATTTCGCCCAAAATCGTCTCGAGGACTCCCGATATGACGTTGCAGACAATTTCGCCCAAAATCGTCTCGGGGGCTCCCGATATGACGTTTCAGACAATTTCGCCCAAAATCGTCTCGGGGGCTCCCGATATGACGTTTCAGACAATTTCGCCCAAAATCGTCTCGGGGGCTCCCGATATGACGTTGCAGACAATTTCGCCCAAAATCGTCTCGGGGGCTCCCGATATGACGTTTCAGACAATTTCGCCCAAAATCGTCTCGGGGACTCCCGATATGACGTTACAGCCAATTTCGCCCAAAATCGTCTCGAGGACTCCCGATATGACGTTGCAGCCAATTTTTGCCCAAAATCGTCTCGAGGACTCCCGACATGACGTTTCAGCCAATTTTGCCCAAAATCGTCTCTAGGACTCCCGATATGACGTTTCGCCCAAAATTGTCTCGAGGACTCCCGATATGACGTTTCAGCCAATTTCGCCCAAAATCGTCTCGGGAACTCCCGACATGACGTTTCAGCCAATTTCGCCCAAAATCGTCTCGGGAACTCCCGACATGACGTTGCAGACAATTTCGCCCAAAATCGTCTCGGGGGCTCCCGATATGACGTTGCAGACAATTTTGCCCAAAATCGTCTCGAGGGCTCCCGATATGACGTTGCAGACAATTTCGCCCAGACAATTTCGCCCAAAATCGTCTCGGGGGCTCCCGATATGATGTTGCAGACAATTTCACCCAAAATCGTCTCGGGGGCTCCCGATATGACGTTTCAGACAATTTCGCCCAAAATCGTCTCGAGGACTCCCGATATGACGTTTCAGCCAATTTCGCCCAAAATCGTCTCGAGGACTCCCGATATGACGTTTCAGCTAATTTCGCCCAAAATCGTCTCGAGGACTCCCGATATGACGTTTCGCCCAAAATCGTCTTGAGGACTCCCGATATGACGTTTCAGCCAATTTCGCCCAAAATCGTCTCGAGGACTCCCGATATGACGTTTCAGCTAATTTCGCCCAAAATCGTCTCGAGGACTCCCGATATGACGTTTCAGCCAATTTCGCCCAAAATCGTCTCGGGGACTCCCGACATGACCTTTCAGCCAGTTTGGCCCAAAATAGTCTCGGGGACTCCCGATATGACGTTTCAGCCAATTTTTGCCCAAAATCGTCTCGAGGACTCCCGATATGACGTTTCAGCCAATTTCGCCCAAAATCGTCTCGGGGACTCCCGACATGACGTTTCAGCCAGTTTGGCCCAAAATCGTCTCTAGGACTCCCGATATGACGTTTCGCCCAAAATCGTCTCGAGGACTCCCGATATGACGTTTCAGCCAATTTCGCCCAAAATCGTCTCGAGGACTCCCGATATGACGTTTGCAGCCAATTTCGCCCAAAATCGTCTCGGGGACTCCCGACATGACGTTTCAGCCAGTTTGGCCCAAAATCGTCTCGGGGACTCCCGATATGACGTTTCAGCCAATTTCGCACAAAATCGTCTCGGGGACTCCCGACATGACGTTTCAGCCAGTTTGGCCCAAAATCGTCTCGGCGACTCCCGACATGACGTTGCAGACAATTTCGCCCAAAATCGTCTCGGGGGCTCCCGATATGACGTTGCAGACAATTTCGCCCAAAATCGTCTCGGGGGCTCCCGATATGACGTTGCAGACAATTTCGCCCAAAATCGTCTCGGGGACTCCCGACATGACGTTTCAGCCAGTTTGGCCCAAAATCGTCTCGAGGACTCCCGATATGACGTTTCGCCCAAAATCGTCTCGAGGACTCCCGACATGACGTTTCAGCCAATTTTGCCCAAAATCGTCTCTAGGACTCCCGATATGACGTTTCAGCCAATTTCGCCCAAAATCGTCTCGAGGACTCCCGATATGACGTTGCAGACAATTTCGCCCAAAATCGTCTCGGGGGCTCCCGATATGACGTTTCAGACAATTTCGCCCAAAATCGTCTCGGGGGCTCCCGATATGACGTTTCAGACAATTTCGCCCAAAATCGTCTCGGGGGCTCCCGATATGACGTTGCAGACAATTTCGCCCAAAATCGTCTCGGGGGCTCCCGATATGACGTTTCAGACAATTTCGCCCAAAATCGTCTCGGGGACTCCCGATATGACGTTACAGCCAATTTCGCCCAAAATCGTCTCGAGGACTCCCGATATGACGTTGCAGCCAATTTCGCCCAAAATCGTCTCGAGGACTCCCGATATGACGTTTCGCCCAAAATCGTCTTGAGGACTCCCGATATGACGTTTCAGCCAATTTCGCCCAAAATCGTATCGAGGACTCCCGATATGACGTTTCAGCCAATTTCGCCCAAAATCGTCTCGAGGACTCCCGATATGACGTTTCAGCCAATTTCGCCCAAAATCGTCTCGAGGACTCCCGATATGACGTTTCGCCCAAAATCGTCTCGAGGACTCCCGATATGACGTTTCAGCCAATTTCGCCCAAAATCGTCTCAAGGACTCCCGACATGACGTTTCAGCCAATTTCACCCAAAATCGTCTCGAGGACTCCCGACATGACGTTTCAGCCAATTTTGCCCAAAATCGTCTCTAGGACTCCCGATATGACGTTTCAGCCAATTTCGCCCAAAATCGTCTCGAGGACTCCCGATATGACGTTTCGCCCAAAATCGTCTCGAGGACTCCCGATATGACGTTTAAGCCAATTTCGCCCAAAATCGTCTCGAGGACTCCCGATATGACGTTTCAGCCAATTTCGCACAAAATCGTCTCGAGGACTCCCGATATGACGTTTCAGCCAATTTCGCCCAAAATCGTCTCGAGGACTCCCGATATGACGTTTCAGCCAATTTCGCACAAAATCGTCTTGGGGGCTCCCGATATGACGTTGCAGACAATTTCGCACAAAATCGTCTCGAGGACTCCCGATATGACGTTTCAGACAATTTCGCCCAAAATCTTCTCGGGGACTCCCGATATGACGTTTCAGCCAATTTCGCCCAAAATCATCTCGAGGACTCCCGATATGACGTTTCGCCCAAAATCGTCTCGAGGACTCCCGATATGACGTTTCAGCCAATTTCGCCCAAAATCGTCTCGAGGACTCCCGATATGACGTTTCAGCCAATTTTGCCCAAAATCGTCTCTAGGACTCCCGATATGACGTTTCGCCCAAAATCGTCTCGAGGACTCCCGATATGACGTTTCAGCCAATTTCGCCCAAAATCGTCTCGAGGACTCCCGATATGACGTTTCAGCCAATTTCGCCCAAAATCGTCTCGGGGGCTCCCGATATGACGTTGCAGACAATTTCGCCCAAAATCGTCTCGGGGGCTCCCGATATGACGTTTCAGACAATTTCGCCCAAAATCGTCTCGAGGACTCCCGATATGACGTTTCAGACAATTTCGCCCAAAATCGTCTCGAGGACTCCCGATATGACGTTTCAGCCAATTTCGCCCAAAATCGTCTCGGGGACTCCCGACATGACGTTTCAGCCAGTTTGGCCCAAAATCGTCTCGAGGACTCCCGATATGACGTTTCAGCCAATTTCGCCCAAAATCGTCTCGAGGACTCCCGATATGACGTTTCAGACAATTTCGCCCAAAATCGTCTCGGGGACTCCCGATATGACGTTACAGCCAATTTCGCCCAAAATCGTCTCGAGGACTCCCGATATGACGTTGCAGCCAATTTCGCCCAAAATCGTCTCGAGGACTCCCGATATGACGTTTCGCCCAAAATCGTCTTGAGGACTCCCGATATGACGTTTCAGCCAATTTCGCCCAAAATCGTATCGAGGACTCCCGATATGACGTTTCAGCCAATTTCGCCCAAAATCGTCTCGAGGACTCCCGACATGACGTTGCACACAATTTCGCCCAAAATCGTCTCGGGGGCTCCCGATATGACGTTGCAGACAATTTCGCCCAAAATCGTCTCGGGGGCTCCCGATATGACGTTTCAGACAATTTCGCCCAAAATCGTCTCAGGGGCTCCCGATATGACGTTGCAGACAATTTCGCCCAAAATCGTCTCGGGGGCTCCCGATATGACGTTTCAGACAATTTCGCCCAAAATCGTCTCGGGGGCTCCCGATATGACGTTTCAGCCAATTTTTGCCCAAAATCGTCTCGAGGACTCCCGACATGACGTTTCAGCCAATTTTGCCCAAAATCGTCTCTAGGACTCCCGATATGACGTTTCAGCCAATTTCGCCCAAAATCGTCTCGAGGACTCCCGATATGACGTTTCAGCCAATTTCGCCCAAAATCGTCTCGGGGACTCCCGACATGACGTTTCAGCCAGTTTGGCCCAAAATCGTCTCGAGGACTCCCGATATGACGTTTCGCCCAAAATCGTCTCGAGGACTCCCGACATGACGTTTCAGCCAATTTTTGCCCAAAATCGTCTCGAGGACTCCCGACATGACGTTTCAGCCAATTTTGCCCAAAATCGTCTCTAGGACTCCCGATATGACGTTTCAGCCAATTTCGCCCAAAATCGTCTCGAGGACTCCCGATATGACGTTTCAGCCAATTTCGCCCAAAATCGTCTCGAGGACTCCCGACATGACGTTTCAGCCAATTTTTGCCCAAAATCGTCTCGAGGACTCCCGACATGACGTTTCAGCCAATTTTGCCCAAAATCGTCTCTAGGACTCCCGATATGACGTTTCGCCCAAAATTGTCTCGAGGACTCCCGATATGACGTTTCAGCCAATTTCGCCCAAAATCGTCTCGGGAACTCCCGACATGACGTTTCAGCCAATTTCGCCCAAAATCGTCTCGGGAACTCCCGACATGACGTTGCAGACAATTTCGCCCAAAATCGTCTCGGGGGCTCCCGATATGACGTTGCAGACAATTTCGCCCAAAATCGTCTCGAGGGCTCCCGATATGACGTTGCAGACAATTTCGCCCAGACAATTTCGCCCAAAATCGTCTCGGGGGCTCCCGATATGATGTTGCAGACAATTTCACCCAAAATCGTCTCGGGGGCTCCCGATATGACGTTTCAGACAATTTCGCCCAAAATCGTCTCGAGGACTCCCGATATGACGTTTCAGCCAATTTCGCCCAAAATCGTCTCGAGGACTCCCGATATGACGTTTCAGCTAATTTCGCCCAAAATCGTCTCGAGGACTCCCGACATGACGTTTCAGCCAGTTTGGCCCAAAATCGTCTCGGCGACTCCCGACATGACGTTGCAGACAATTTCGCCCAAAATCGTCTCGGGGGCTCCCGATATGACGTTGCAGACAATTTCGCCCAAAATCGTCTCGGGGGCTCCCGATATGACGTTGCAGACAATTTCGCCCAAAATCGTCTCGGGGGCTCCCGATATGACGTTGCAGACAATTTCGCCCAAAATCGTCTCGGGGGCTCCCGATATGACGTTGCAGACAATTTCGCCCAAAATCGTCTCGAGGACTCCCGATATGACGTTGCAGACAATTTCGCCCAAAATCGTCTCGAGGACTCCCGATATGACGTTTCAGCTAATTTCGCCCAAAATCGTCTCGAGGACTCCCGATATGACGTTTCAGCCAATTTCGCCCAAAATCGTCTCGGGGACTCCCGACATGACGTTTCAGCCAGTTTGGCCCAAAATCGTCTCGAGGACTCCCGATATGACGTTTCGCCCAAAATCGTCTCGAGGACTCCCGACATGACGTTTCAGCCAATTTCGCCCAAAATCGTCTCGGGGACTCCCGACATGACGTTTCAGCCAGTTTGGCCCAAAATCGTCTCGAGGACTCCCGATATGACGTTTCGCCCAAAATCGTCTCGAGGACTCCCGACATGACGTTTCAGCCAATTTTTGCCCAAAATCGTCTCGAGGACTCCCGACATGACGTTTCAGCCAATTTTGCCCAAAATCGTCTCTAGGACTCCCGATATGACGTTTCAGCCAATTTCGCCCAAAATCGTCTCGAGGACTCCCGATATGACGTTTCAGCCAATTTCGCCCAAAATCGTCTCGAGGACTCCCGACATGACGTTTCAGCCAATTTTTGCCCAAAATCGTCTCGAGGACTCCCGACATGACGTTTCAGCCAATTTTGCCCAAAATCGTCTCTAGGACTCCCGATATGACGTTTCGCCCAAAATTGTCTCGAGGACTCCCGATATGACGTTTCAGCCAATTTCGCCCAAAATCGTCTCGGGAACTCCCGACATGACGTTTCAGCCAATTTCGCCCAAAATCGTCTCGGGAACTCCCGACATGACGTTGCAGACAATTTCGCCCAAAATCGTCTCGGGGGCTCCCGATATGACGTTGCAGACAATTTCGCCCAAAATCGTCTCGAGGGCTCCCGATATGACGTTGCAGACAATTTCACCCAGACAATTTCGCCCAAAATTGTCTCGGGGGCTCCCGATATGATGTTGCAGACAATTTCACCCAAAATCGTCTCGGGGGCTCCCGATATGACGTTTCAGACAATTTCGCCCAAAATCGTCTCGAGGACTCCCGATATGACGTTTCAGCCAATTTCGCCCAAAATCGTCTCGAGGACTCCCGATATGACGTTTCAGCTAATTTCGTCCAAAATCGTCTCGAGGACTCCCGATATGACGTTTCGCCCAAAATCGTCTTGAGGACTCCCGATATGACGTTTCAGCCAATTTCGCCCAAAATCGTCTCGAGGACTCCCGATATGACGTTTCAGCTAATTTCGCCCAAAATCGTCTCGAGGACTCCCGATATGACGTTTCAGCCAATTTCGCCCAAAATCGTCTCGGGGACTCCCGACATGACCTTTCAGCCAGTTTGGCCCAAAATAGTCTCGGGGACTCCCGATATGACGTTTCAGCCAATTTTTGCCCAAAATCGTCTCGAGGACTCCCGATATGACGTTTCAGCCAATTTCGCCCAAAATCGTCTCGGGGACTCCCGACATGACGTTTCAGCCAGTTTGGCCCAAAATCGTCTCTAGGACTCCCGATATGACGTTTCGCCCAAAATCGTCTCGAGGACTCCCGATATGACGTTTCAGCCAATTTCGCCCAAAATCGTCTCGAGGACTCCCGATATGACGTTTCAGCCAATTTCGCCCAAAATCGTCTCGGGGACTCCCGACATGACGTTTCAGCCAGTTTGGCCCAAAATCGTCTCGGGGACTCCCGATATGACGTTTCAGCCAATTTCGCACAAAATCGTCTCGGGGACTCCCGACATGACGTTTCAGCCAGTTTGGCCCAAAATCGTCTCGGCGACTCCCGACATGACGTTGCAGACAATTTCGCCCAAAATCGTCTCGGGGGCTCCCGATATGACGTTGCAGACAATTTCGCCCAAAATCGTCTCGGGGGCTCCCGATATGACGTTGCAGACAATTTCGCCCAAAATCGTCTCGAGGACTCCCGATATGACGTTTCAGCTAATTTCGCCCAAAATCGTCTCGAGGACTCCCGATATGACGTTTCAGCCAATTTCGCCCAAAATCGTCTCGGGGACTCCCGACATGACGTTTCAGCCAGTTTGGCCCAAAATCGTCTCGGGGACTCCCGATATGACGTTTCAGCCAATTTTTGCCCAAAATCGTCTCGAGGACTCCCGATATGACGTTTCAGCCAATTTCGCCCAAAATCGTCTCGAGGACTCCCGACATGATTTTTCAGCCAATTTTGCCCAAAATCGTCTCTAGGACTCCCGATATGACGTTTCGCCCAAAATCGTCTCGAGGACTCCCGATATGACGTTTCAGCCAATTTCGCCCAAAATCGTCTCGAGGACTCCCGACATGACGTTTCAGCCAGTTTGGCCCAAAATCGTCTCGGGGGCTCCCGATATGACGTTGCAGACAATTTCGCCCAAAATCGTCTCGGGGGCTCCCGATATGACGTTTCAGACAATTTCGCCCAAAATCGTCTCGGGGGCTCCCGATATGACGTTTCAGACAATTTCGCCCAAAATCGTCTCGGGGGCTCCCGATATGACGTTGCAGACAATTTCGCCCAAAATTGTCTCGGGGGCTCCCGATATGACGTTTCAGACAATTTCGCCCAAAATCGTCTTGGGGGCTCCCGATATGACGTTTCAGACAATTTCGCCCAAAATCGTCTCGAGGACTCCCGATATGACGTTTCAGCCAATTTCGCCCAAAATCGTCTCGAGGACTCCCGATATGACGTTTCAGCCAATTTTTGCCCAAAATCGTCTCGAGGACTCCTGATATGACGTTTCATACAATTTCGCCCAATATCGTCTCGAGGACTCCCTATATGACGTTTCAGCCAATTTTTGCCCAAAATCGTCTCGAGGACTCCCGATATGACGTTTAAGCCAATTTGGCCCAAAATCGTCTCGAGGACTCCCGACATGACGTTTCAGCCAATTTCGCCCAATATCGTCTCGAGGACTCCCGATATGACGTTTAAGCCAATTTGGCCCAAAATCGTCTCGAGGACTCCCGACATGACGTTTCAGCCAATTTTGCCCAAAATCGTCTCTAGGACTCCCGATATGACGTTTCAGCCAATTTCGCCCAAAATCGTCTCGAGAACTCCCGATATGACGTTTCGCCCAAAATCGTCTCGAGGACTCCCGATATGACGTTTCAGCCAATTTCGCCCAAAATCTTCTCGAGGACTCCCGATATGACGTTTCAGCCAATTTTGCCCAAAATCGTCTCTAGGACTCCCGATATGACGTTTCAGCCAATTTCGCCCAAAATCGTCTCGAGAACTCCCGATATGACGTTTCGCCCAAAATCGTCTCGAGGACTCCCGATATGACGTTTAAGCCAATTTGGCCCAAAATCGTCTCGGGGGCTCCCGATATGACGTTTCGCCCAAAATCGTCTCGAGGACTCCCGATATGACGTTTCAGCCAATTTCGCACAAAATCGTCTCGAGGACTCCCGATATGACGTTTCAGCCAATTTCGCCCAAAATCGTCTCGAGGACTCCCGATATGACGTTTCAGCCTTTTTCGCCCAAAATCGTCTCGAGGACTCCCGATATGACGTTTCAGCCAATTTCGCACAAAATCGTCTCAGGGACTCCCGACATGACGTTTCAGCCAGTTTGGCCCAAAATCGTCTCGGCGACTCCCGACATGACGTTGCAGACAATTTCGCCCAAAATCGTCTCGAGGACTCCCGATATGACGTTTCAGCCAATTTCGCCCTAAATCGTCTCGAGGACTCCCGATATGACGTTTCAGCCAATTTCGCACAAAATCGTCTCGAGGACTCCCGATATGACGTTTCAGCCAATTTCGCACAAAATCGTCTCGAGGACTCCCGATATGACGTTTCAGCCAATTTCGCACAAAATCGTCTCGAGGACTCCCGATATGACGTTTCAGCCAATTTCGCACAAAATCGTCTCGGGGACTCCCGACATGACGTTTCAGCCAGTTTGGCCCAAAATCGTCTCGGGGACTCCCGACATGACGTTGCAGACAATTTCGCCCAAAATCATCTCGGGGGCTCCCGATATGACGTTGCAGACAATTTCGCCCAAAATCGTCTCGGGGGCTCCCGATATGACGTTGCAGACAATTTCGCCCAAAATCGTCTCGGGGGCTCCCGATATGACGTTTCAGACAATTTCGCCCAAAATCGTCTCGGGGGCTCCCGATATGACGTTTCAGACAATTTCGCCCAAAATTGTCTCGGGGGCTCCCGATATGACGTTGCAGACAATTTCGCCCAAAATCGTCTCGGGGGCTCCCGATATGACGTTTCAGACAATTTCGCCCAAAATCGTCTCGGGGGCTCCCGACATGACGTTTCAGACAATTTCGCCCAAAATCGTCTCGGGGACTCCCGATATGACGTTTCAGCCAATTTCGCCCAAAATCGTCTCGAGGACTCCCGATATGACGTTTCAGCCAATTTCGCCCAAAATCGTCTCGAGGACTCCCGATATGACGTTTCAGCCAATTTCGCCCAAAATCGTCTCGGGGGCTCCCGATATGACGTTACAGCCAATTTCGCCCAAAATCGTCTCGAGGACTCCCGATATGACGTGGAAAGCCAATTTCGCCCAAAATCGTCTCGAGGACTCCCGATATGACGTTTCGCCCAAAATCGTCTTGAGGACTCCCGATATGACGTTTCAGCCAATTTCGCCCAAAATCGTATCGAGGACTCCCGATATGACGTTTCAGCCAATTTCGCCCAAAATCGTCTCGAGGACTCCCGATATGACGTTTCGCCCAAAATCGTCTCGAGGACTCCCGATATGACGTTTCAGCCAATTTCACCCAAAATCGTCTCGAGGACTCCCGACTTGACGTTTCAGCCAATTTTGCCCAAAATCGTCTCTAGGACTCCCGATATATGACGTTTCAGCCAATTTCGCCCAAAATCGTCTCGAGAACTCCCGATATGACGTTTCGCCCAAAATCGTCTCGAGGACTCCCGATATGACGTTTCAGCCAATTTCGCCCAAAATCGTCTCGAGGACTCCCGATATGACGTTTCGCCCAAAATCGTCTCGAGGACTCCCGATATGACGTTTCAGCCAATTTCGCACAAAATCGTCTCGAGGACTATGATATGACGTTTCAGCCAATTTCGCACAAAATCGTCTCGGGGACTCCCGACATGACGTTTCAGCCAGTTTGGCCCAAAATCGTCTCGGGGACTCCCGACATGACGTTGCAGACAATTTCGCCCAAAATCGTCTCGGGGGCTCCCGATATGACGTTGCAGACAATTTCGCCCAAAATCGTCTCGGGGGCTCCCGATATGACGTTTCAGACAATTTCGCCCAAAATCGTCTCGGGGGCTCCCGATATGACGTTGCAGACAATTTCGCCCAAAATCGTCTCGGGGGCTCCCGATATGACGTTTCAGACAATTTCGCCCAAAATCGTCTCGGGGGCTCCCGATATGACGTTTCAGCCAATTTTTGCCCAAAATCGTCTCGAGGACTCCCGACATGACGTTTCAGCCAATTTTTGCCCAAAATCGTCTCGAGGACTCCCGACATGACGTTTCAGCCAATTTTGCCCAAAGTCGTCTCTAGGACTCCCGATATGACGTTTCAGCCAATTTCGCCCAAAATCGTCTCGAGGACTCCCGATATGACGTTTCAGCCAATTTCGCCCAAAATCGTCTCGAGGACTCCCGACATGACGTTTCAGCCAATTTTTGCCCAAAATCGTCTCGAGGACTCCCGACATGACGTTTCAGCCAATTTTGCCCAAAATCGTCTCTAGGACTCCCGATATGACGTTTCGCCCAAAATCGTCTCGAGGACTCCCGATATGACGTTTCAGCCAATTTCGCCCAAAATCGTCTCGGGAACTCCCGACATGACGTTTCAGCCAATTTCGCCCAAAATCGTCTCGGGAACTCCCGACATGACGTTGCAGACAATTTCGCCCAAAATCGTCTCGGGGGCTCCCGATATGACATTGCAGACAATTTCGCCCAAAATCGTCTCGAGGGCTCCCGATATGACGTTGCAGACAATTTCGCCCAGACAATTTCGCCCAAAATCGTCTCGGGGGCTCCCGATATGACGTTGCAGACAATTTCACCCAAAATCGTCTCGGGGGCTCCCGATATGACGTTTCAGACAATTTCGCCCAAAATCGTCTCGAGGACTCCCGATATGACGTTTCAGCCAATTTCGCCCAAAATCGTCTCGAGGACTCCCGATATGACGTTTCAGCTAATTTCGCCCAAAATCGTCTCGAGGACTCCCGATATGACGTTTCGCCCAAAATCGTCTTGAGGACTCCCGATATGACGTTTCAGCCAATTTCGCCCAAAATCGTCTCGAGGACTCCCGATATGACGTTTCAGCCAATTTCGCCCAAAATCGTCTCGGGAACTCCCGACATGACGTTTCAGCCAATTTCGCCCAAAATCGTCTCGGGAACTCCCGACATGACGTTGCAGACAATTTCGCCCAAAATCGTCTCGGGGGCTCCCGATATGACGTTGCAGACAATTTCGCCCAAAATCGTCTCGAGGGCTCCCGATATGACGTTGCAGACAATTTCACCCAGACAATTTCGCCCAAAATTGTCTCGGGGGCTCCCGATATGATGTTGCAGACAATTTCACCCAAAATCGTCTCGGGGGCTCCCGATATGACGTTTCAGACAATTTCGCCCAAAATCGTCTCGAGGACTCCCGATATGACGTTTCAGCCAATTTCGCCCAAAATCGTCTCGAGGACTCCCGATATGACGTTTCAGCTAATTTCGTCCAAAATCGTCTCGAGGACTCCCGATATGACGTTTCGCCCAAAATCGTCTTGAGGACTCCCGATATGACGTTTCAGCCAATTTCGCCCAAAATCGTCTCGAGGACTCCCGATATGACGTTTCAGCTAATTTCGCCCAAAATCGTCTCGAGGACTCCCGATATGACGTTTCAGCCAATTTCGCCCAAAATCGTCTCGGGGACTCCCGACATGACCTTTCAGCCAGTTTGGCCCAAAATAGTCTCGGGGACTCCCGATATGACGTTTCAGCCAATTTTTGCCCAAAATCGTCTCGAGGACTCCCGATATGACGTTTCAGCCAATTTCGCCCAAAATCGTCTCGGGGACTCCCGACATGACGTTTCAGCCAGTTTGGCCCAAAATCGTCTCTAGGACTCCCGATATGACGTTTCGCCCAAAATCGTCTCGAGGACTCCCGATATGACGTTTCAGCCAATTTCGCCCAAAATCGTCTCGAGGACTCCCGATATGACGTTTCAGCCAATTTCGCCCAAAATCGTCTCGGGGACTCCCGACATGACGTTTCAGCCAGTTTGGCCCAAAATCGTCTCGGGGACTCCCGATATGACGTTTCAGCCAATTTCGCACAAAATCGTCTCGGGGACTCCCGACATGACGTTTCAGCCAGTTTGGCCCAAAATCGTCTCGGCGACTCCCGACATGACGTTGCAGACAATTTCGCCCAAAATCGTCTCGGGGGCTCCCGATATGACGTTGCAGACAATTTCGCCCAAAATCGTCTCGGGGGCTCCCGATATGACGTTGCAGACAATTTCGCCCAAAATCGTCTCGAGGACTCCCGATATGACGTTTCAGCTAATTTCGCCCAAAATCGTCTCGAGGACTCCCGATATGACGTTTCAGCCAATTTCGCCCAAAATCGTCTCGGGGACTCCCGACATGACGTTTCAGCCAGTTTGGCCCAAAATCGTCTCGGGGACTCCCGATATGACGTTTCAGCCAATTTTTGCCCAAAATCGTCTCGAGGACTCCCGATATGACGTTTCAGCCAATTTCGCCCAAAATCGTCTCGAGGACTCCCGACATGATTTTTCAGCCAATTTTGCCCAAAATCGTCTCTAGGACTCCCGATATGACGTTTCGCCCAAAATCGTCTCGAGGACTCCCGATATGACGTTTCAGCCAATTTCGCCCAAAATCGTCTCGAGGACTCCCGACATGACGTTTCAGCCAGTTTGGCCCAAAATCGTCTCGGGGGCTCCCGATATGACGTTGCAGACAATTTCGCCCAAAATCGTCTCGGGGGCTCCCGATATGACGTTTCAGACAATTTCGCCCAAAATCGTCTCGGGGGCTCCCGATATGACGTTTCAGACAATTTCGCCCAAAATCGTCTCGGGGGCTCCCGATATGACGTTGCAGACAATTTCGCCCAAAATTGTCTCGGGGGCTCCCGATATGACGTTTCAGACAATTTCGCCCAAAATCGTCTTGGGGGCTCCCGATATGACGTTTCAGACAATTTCGCCCAAAATCGTCTCGAGGACTCCCGATATGACGTTTCAGCCAATTTCGCCCAAAATCGTCTCGAGGACTCCCGATATGACGTTTCAGCCAATTTTTGCCCAAAATCGTCTCGAGGACTCCTGATATGACGTTTCATACAATTTCGCCCAATATCGTCTCGAGGACTCCCTATATGACGTTTCAGCCAATTTTTGCCCAAAATCGTCTCGAGGACTCCCGATATGACGTTTAAGCCAATTTGGCCCAAAATCGTCTCGAGGACTCCCGACATGACGTTTCAGCCAATTTCGCCCAATATCGTCTCGAGGACTCCCGATATGACGTTTAAGCCAATTTGGCCCAAAATCGTCTCGAGGACTCCCGACATGACGTTTCAGCCAATTTTGCCCAAAATCGTCTCTAGGACTCCCGATATGACGTTTCAGCCAATTTCGCCCAAAATCGTCTCGAGAACTCCCGATATGACGTTTCGCCCAAAATCGTCTCGAGGACTCCCGATATGACGTTTCAGCCAATTTCGCCCAAAATCTTCTCGAGGACTCCCGATATGACGTTTCAGCCAATTTTGCCCAAAATCGTCTCTAGGACTCCCGATATGACGTTTCAGCCAATTTCGCCCAAAATCGTCTCGAGAACTCCCGATATGACGTTTCGCCCAAAATCGTCTCGAGGACTCCCGATATGACGTTTAAGCCAATTTGGCCCAAAATCGTCTCGGGGGCTCCCGATATGACGTTTCGCCCAAAATCGTCTCGAGGACTCCCGATATGACGTTTCAGCCAATTTCGCACAAAATCGTCTCGAGGACTCCCGATATGACGTTTCAGCCAATTTCGCCCAAAATCGTCTCGAGGACTCCCGATATGACGTTTCAGCCTTTTTCGCCCAAAATCGTCTCGAGGACTCCCGATATGACGTTTCAGCCAATTTCGCACAAAATCGTCTCAGGGACTCCCGACATGACGTTTCAGCCAGTTTGGCCCAAAATCGTCTCGGCGACTCCCGACATGACGTTGCAGACAATTTCGCCCAAAATCGTCTCGAGGACTCCCGATATGACGTTTCAGCCAATTTCGCCCTAAATCGTCTCGAGGACTCCCGATATGACGTTTCAGCCAATTTCGCACAAAATCGTCTCGAGGACTCCCGATATGACGTTTCAGCCAATTTCGCACAAAATCGTCTCGAGGACTCCCGATATGACGTTTCAGCCAATTTCGCACAAAATCGTCTCGAGGACTCCCGATATGACGTTTCAGCCAATTTCGCACAAAATCGTCTCGGGGACTCCCGACATGACGTTTCAGCCAGTTTGGCCCAAAATCGTCTCGGGGACTCCCGACATGACGTTGCAGACAATTTCGCCCAAAATCATCTCGGGGGCTCCCGATATGACGTTGCAGACAATTTCGCCCAAAATCGTCTCGGGGGCTCCCGATATGACGTTGCAGACAATTTCGCCCAAAATCGTCTCGGGGGCTCCCGATATGACGTTTCAGACAATTTCGCCCAAAATCGTCTCGGGGGCTCCCGATATGACGTTTCAGACAATTTCGCCCAAAATTGTCTCGGGGGCTCCCGATATGACGTTGCAGACAATTTCGCCCAAAATCGTCTCGGGGGCTCCCGATATGACGTTTCAGACAATTTCGCCCAAAATCGTCTCGGGGGCTCCCGACATGACGTTTCAGACAATTTCGCCCAAAATCGTCTCGGGGACTCCCGATATGACGTTTCAGCCAATTTCGCCCAAAATCGTCTCGAGGACTCCCGATATGACGTTTCAGCCAATTTCGCCCAAAATCGTCTCGAGGACTCCCGATATGACGTTTCAGCCAATTTCGCCCAAAATCGTCTCGGGGGCTCCCGATATGACGTTACAGCCAATTTCGCCCAAAATCGTCTCGAGGACTCCCGATATGACGTGGAAAGCCAATTTCGCCCAAAATCGTCTCGAGGACTCCCGATATGACGTTTCGCCCAAAATCGTCTTGAGGACTCCCGATATGACGTTTCAGCCAATTTCGCCCAAAATCGTATCGAGGACTCCCGATATGACGTTTCAGCCAATTTCGCCCAAAATCGTCTCGAGGACTCCCGATATGACGTTTCGCCCAAAATCGTCTCGAGGACTCCCGATATGACGTTTCAGCCAATTTCACCCAAAATCGTCTCGAGGACTCCCGACTTGACGTTTCAGCCAATTTTGCCCAAAATCGTCTCTAGGACTCCCGATATATGACGTTTCAGCCAATTTCGCCCAAAATCGTCTCGAGAACTCCCGATATGACGTTTCGCCCAAAATCGTCTCGAGGACTCCCGATATGACGTTTCAGCCAATTTCGCCCAAAATCGTCTCGAGGACTCCCGATATGACGTTTCGCCCAAAATCGTCTCGAGGACTCCCGATATGACGTTTCAGCCAATTTCGCACAAAATCGTCTCGAGGACTATGATATGACGTTTCAGCCAATTTCGCACAAAATCGTCTCGGGGACTCCCGACATGACGTTTCAGCCAGTTTGGCCCAAAATCGTCTCGGGGACTCCCGACATGACGTTGCAGACAATTTCGCCCAAAATCGTCTCGGGGGCTCCCGATATGACGTTGCAGACAATTTCGCCCAAAATCGTCTCGGGGGCTCCCGATATGACGTTTCAGACAATTTCGCCCAAAATCGTCTCGGGGGCTCCCGATATGACGTTGCAGACAATTTCGCCCAAAATCGTCTCGGGGGCTCCCGATATGACGTTTCAGACAATTTCGCCCAAAATCGTCTCGGGGGCTCCCGATATGACGTTTCAGCCAATTTTTGCCCAAAATCGTCTCGAGGACTCCCGACATGACGTTTCAGCCAATT
This sequence comes from Romanogobio albipinnatus, assembly GCA_023566225.1. NCBI lineage: Eukaryota > Metazoa > Chordata > Actinopteri > Cypriniformes > Gobionidae > Romanogobio > Romanogobio albipinnatus. Next base: position 347,822 of record JAKRKY010000031.1, read on the forward strand.
TTTGCCCAAAATCGTCTCGAGGACTCCCGACATGACGTTTCAGCCAATTTTGCCCAAAGTCGTCTCTAGGACTCCCGATATGACGTTTCAGCCAATTTCGCCCAAAATCGTCTCGAGGACTCCCGATATGACGTTTCAGCCAATTTCGCCCAAAATCGTCTCGAGGACTCCCGACATGACGTTTCAGCCAATTTTTGCCCAAAATCGTCTCGAGGACTCCCGACATGACGTTTCAGCCAATTTTGCCCAAAATCGTCTCTAGGACTCCCGATATGACGTTTCGCCCAAAATCGTCTCGAGGACTCCCGATATGACGTTTCAGCCAATTTCGCCCAAAATCGTCTCGGGAACTCCCGACATGACGTTTCAGCCAATTTCGCCCAAAATCGTCTCGGGAACTCCCGACATGACGTTGCAGACAATTTCGCCCAAAATCGTCTCGGGGGCTCCCGATATGACATTGCAGACAATTTCGCCCAAAATCGTCTCGAGGGCTCCCGATATGACGTTGCAGACAATTTCGCCCAGACAATTTCGCCCAAAATCGTCTCGGGGGCTCCCGATATGACGTTGCAGACAATTTCACCCAAAATCGTCTCGGGGGCTCCCGATATGACGTTTCAGACAATTTCGCCCAAAATCGTCTCGAGGACTCCCGATATGACGTTTCAGCCAATTTCGCCCAAAATCGTCTCGAGGACTCCCGATATGACGTTTCAGCTAATTTCGCCCAAAATCGTCTCGAGGACTCCCGATATGACGTTTCGCCCAAAATCGTCTTGAGGACTCCCGATATGACGTTTCAGCCAATTTCGCCCAAAATCGTCTCGAGGACTCCCGATATGACGTTTCAGCCAATTTCGCCCAAAATCGTCTCGGGAACTCCCGACATGACGTTTCAGCCAATTTCGCCCAAAATCGTCTCGGGAACTCCCGACATGACGTTGCAGACAATTTCGCCCAAAATCGTCTCGGGGGCTCCCGATATGACGTTGCAGACAATTTCGCCCAAAATCGTCTCGAGGGCTCCCGATATGACGTTGCAGACAATTTCACCCAGACAATTTCGCCCAAAATTGTCTCGGGGGCTCCCGATATGATGTTGCAGACAATTTCACCCAAAATCGTCTCGGGGGCTCCCGATATGACGTTTCAGACAATTTCGCCCAAAATCGTCTCGAGGACTCCCGATATGACGTTTCAGCCAATTTCGCCCAAAATCGTCTCGAGGACTCCCGATATGACGTTTCAGCTAATTTCGTCCAAAATCGTCTCGAGGACTCCCGATATGACGTTTCGCCCAAAATCGTCTTGAGGACTCCCGATATGACGTTTCAGCCAATTTCGCCCAAAATCGTCTCGAGGACTCCCGATATGACGTTTCAGCTAATTTCGCCCAAAATCGTCTCGAGGACTCCCGATATGACGTTTCAGCCAATTTCGCCCAAAATCGTCTCGGGGACTCCCGACATGACCTTTCAGCCAGTTTGGCCCAAAATAGTCTCGGGGACTCCCGATATGACGTTTCAGCCAATTTTTGCCCAAAATCGTCTCGAGGACTCCCGATATGACGTTTCAGCCAATTTCGCCCAAAATCGTCTCGGGGACTCCCGACATGACGTTTCAGCCAGTTTGGCCCAAAATCGTCTCTAGGACTCCCGATATGACGTTTCGCCCAAAATCGTCTCGAGGACTCCCGATATGACGTTTCAGCCAATTTCGCCCAAAATCGTCTCGAGGACTCCCGATATGACGTTTCAGCCAATTTCGCCCAAAATCGTCTCGGGGACTCCCGACATGACGTTTCAGCCAGTTTGGCCCAAAATCGTCTCGGGGACTCCCGATATGACGTTTCAGCCAATTTCGCACAAAATCGTCTCGGGGACTCCCGACATGACGTTTCAGCCAGTTTGGCCCAAAATCGTCTCGGCGACTCCCGACATGACGTTGCAGACAATTTCGCCCAAAATCGTCTCGGGGGCTCCCGATATGACGTTGCAGACAATTTCGCCCAAAATCGTCTCGGGGGCTCCCGATATGACGTTGCAGACAATTTCGCCCAAAATCGTCTCGAGGACTCCCGATATGACGTTTCAGCTAATTTCGCCCAAAATCGTCTCGAGGACTCCCGATATGACGTTTCAGCCAATTTCGCCCAAAATCGTCTCGGGGACTCCCGACATGACGTTTCAGCCAGTTTGGCCCAAAATCGTCTCGGGGACTCCCGATATGACGTTTCAGCCAATTTTTGCCCAAAATCGTCTCGAGGACTCCCGATATGACGTTTCAGCCAATTTCGCCCAAAATCGTCTCGAGGACTCCCGACATGATTTTTCAGCCAATTTTGCCCAAAATCGTCTCTAGGACTCCCGATATGACGTTTCGCCCAAAATCGTCTCGAGGACTCCCGATATGACGTTTCAGCCAATTTCGCCCAAAATCGTCTCGAGGACTCCCGACATGACGTTTCAGCCAGTTTGGCCCAAAATCGTCTCGGGGGCTCCCGATATGACGTTGCAGACAATTTCGCCCAAAATCGTCTCGGGGGCTCCCGATATGACGTTTCAGACAATTTCGCCCAAAATCGTCTCGGGGGCTCCCGATATGACGTTTCAGACAATTTCGCCCAAAATCGTCTCGGGGGCTCCCGATATGACGTTGCAGACAATTTCGCCCAAAATTGTCTCGGGGGCTCCCGATATGACGTTTCAGACAATTTCGCCCAAAATCGTCTTGGGGGCTCCCGATATGACGTTTCAGACAATTTCGCCCAAAATCGTCTCGAGGACTCCCGATATGACGTTTCAGCCAATTTCGCCCAAAATCGTCTCGAGGACTCCCGATATGACGTTTCAGCCAATTTTTGCCCAAAATCGTCTCGAGGACTCCTGATATGACGTTTCATACAATTTCGCCCAATATCGTCTCGAGGACTCCCTATATGACGTTTCAGCCAATTTTTGCCCAAAATCGTCTCGAGGACTCCCGATATGACGTTTAAGCCAATTTGGCCCAAAATCGTCTCGAGGACTCCCGACATGACGTTTCAGCCAATTTCGCCCAATATCGTCTCGAGGACTCCCGATATGACGTTTAAGCCAATTTGGCCCAAAATCGTCTCGAGGACTCCCGACATGACGTTTCAGCCAATTTTGCCCAAAATCGTCTCTAGGACTCCCGATATGACGTTTCAGCCAATTTCGCCCAAAATCGTCTCGAGAACTCCCGATATGACGTTTCGCCCAAAATCGTCTCGAGGACTCCCGATATGACGTTTCAGCCAATTTCGCCCAAAATCTTCTCGAGGACTCCCGATATGACGTTTCAGCCAATTTTGCCCAAAATCGTCTCTAGGACTCCCGATATGACGTTTCAGCCAATTTCGCCCAAAATCGTCTCGAGAACTCCCGATATGACGTTTCGCCCAAAATCGTCTCGAGGACTCCCGATATGACGTTTAAGCCAATTTGGCCCAAAATCGTCTCGGGGGCTCCCGATATGACGTTTCGCCCAAAATCGTCTCGAGGACTCCCGATATGACGTTTCAGCCAATTTCGCACAAAATCGTCTCGAGGACTCCCGATATGACGTTTCAGCCAATTTCGCCCAAAATCGTCTCGAGGACTCCCGATATGACGTTTCAGCCTTTTTCGCCCAAAATCGTCTCGAGGACTCCCGATATGACGTTTCAGCCAATTTCGCACAAAATCGTCTCAGGGACTCCCGACATGACGTTTCAGCCAGTTTGGCCCAAAATCGTCTCGGCGACTCCCGACATGACGTTGCAGACAATTTCGCCCAAAATCGTCTCGAGGACTCCCGATATGACGTTTCAGCCAATTTCGCCCTAAATCGTCTCGAGGACTCCCGATATGACGTTTCAGCCAATTTCGCACAAAATCGTCTCGAGGACTCCCGATATGACGTTTCAGCCAATTTCGCACAAAATCGTCTCGAGGACTCCCGATATGACGTTTCAGCCAATTTCGCACAAAATCGTCTCGGGGACTCCCGACATGACGTTTCAGCCAGTTTGGCCCAAAATCGTCTCGGGGACTCCCGACATGACGTTGCAGACAATTTCGCCCAAAATCATCTCGGGGGCTCCCGATATGACGTTGCAGACAATTTCGCCCAAAATCGTCTCGGGGGCTCCCGATATGACGTTGCAGACAATTTCGCCCAAAATCGTCTCGGGGGCTCCCGATATGACGTTTCAGACAATTTCGCCCAAAATCGTCTCGGGGGCTCCCGATATGACGTTTCAGACAATTTCGCCCAAAATTGTCTCGGGGGCTCCCGATATGACGTTGCAGACAATTTCGCCCAAAATCGTCTCGGGGGCTCCCGATATGACGTTTCAGACAATTTCGCCCAAAATCGTCTCGGGGGCTCCCGACATGACGTTTCAGACAATTTCGCCCAAAATCGTCTCGGGGACTCCCGATATGACGTTTCAGCCAATTTCGCCCAAAATCGTCTCGAGGACTCCCGATATGACGTTTCAGCCAATTTCGCCCAAAATCGTCTCGAGGACTCCCGATATGACGTTTCAGCCAATTTCGCCCAAAATCGTCTCGAGGACTCCCGATATGACGTTTCAGCCAATTTCGCCCAAAATCGTCTCGGGGGCTCCCGATATGACGTTACAGCCAATTTCGCCCAAAATCGTCTCGAGGACTCCCGATATGACGTGGAAAGCCAATTTCGCCCAAAATCGTCTCGAGGACTCCCGATATGACGTTTCGCCCAAAATCGTCTTGAGGACTCCCGATATGACGTTTCAGCCAATTTCGCCCAAAATCGTATCGAGGACTCCCGATATGACGTTTCAGCCAATTTCGCCCAAAATCGTCTCGAGGACTCCCGATATGACGTTTCGCCCAAAATCGTCTCGAGGACTCCCGATATGACGTTTCAGCCAATTTCACCCAAAATCGTCTCGAGGACTCCCGACTTGACGTTTCAGCCAATTTTGCCCAAAATCGTCTCTAGGACTCCCGATATATGACGTTTCAGCCAATTTCGCCCAAAATCGTCTCGAGAACTCCCGATATGACGTTTCGCCCAAAATCGTCTCGAGGACTCCCGATATGACGTTTCAGCCAATTTCGCCCAAAATCGTCTCGAGGACTCCCGATATGACGTTTCGCCCAAAATCGTCTCGAGGACTCCCGATATGACGTTTCAGCCAATTTCGCACAAAATCGTCTCGAGGACTATGATATGACGTTTCAGCCAATTTCGCACAAAATCGTCTCGGGGACTCCCGACATGACGTTTCAGCCAGTTTGGCCCAAAATCGTCTCGGGGACTCCCGACATGACGTTGCAGACAATTTCGCCCAAAATCGTCTCGGGGGCTCCCGATATGACGTTGCAGACAATTTCGCCCAAAATCGTCTCGGGGGCTCCCGATATGACGTTTCAGACAATTTCGCCCAAAATCGTCTCGGGGGCTCCCGATATGACGTTGCAGACAATTTCGCCCAAAATCGTCTCGGGGGCTCCCGATATGACGTTTCAGACAATTTCGCCCAAAATCGTCTCGGGGGCTCCCGATATGACGTTTCAGCCAATTTTTGCCCAAAATCGTCTCGAGGACTCCCGACATGACGTTTCAGCCAATTTTTGCCCAAAATCGTCTCGAGGACTCCCGACATGACGTTTCAGCCAATTTTGCCCAAAGTCGTCTCTAGGACTCCCGATATGACGTTTCAGCCAATTTCGCCCAAAATCGTCTCGAGGACTCCCGATATGACGTTTCAGCCAATTTCGCCCAAAATCGTCTCGAGGACTCCCGACATGACGTTTCAGCCAATTTTTGCCCAAAATCGTCTCGAGGACTCCCGACATGACGTTTCAGCCAATTTTGCCCAAAATCGTCTCTAGGACTCCCGATATGACGTTTCGCCCAAAATCGTCTCGAGGACTCCCGATATGACGTTTCAGCCAATTTCGCCCAAAATCGTCTCGGGAACTCCCGACATGACGTTTCAGCCAATTTCGCCCAAAATCGTCTCGGGAACTCCCGACATGACGTTGCAGACAATTTCGCCCAAAATCGTCTCGGGGGCTCCCGATATGACATTGCAGACAATTTCGCCCAAAATCGTCTCGAGGGCTCCCGATATGACGTTGCAGACAATTTCGCCCAGACAATTTCGCCCAAAATCGTCTCGGGGGCTCCCGATATGACGTTGCAGACAATTTCACCCAAAATCGTCTCGGGGGCTCCCGATATGACGTTTCAGACAATTTCGCCCAAAATCGTCTCGAGGACTCCCGATATGACGTTTCAGCCAATTTCGCCCAAAATCGTCTCGAGGACTCCCGATATGACGTTTCAGCTAATTTCGCCCAAAATCGTCTCGAGGACTCCCGATATGACGTTTCGCCCAAAATCGTCTTGAGGACTCCCGATATGACGTTTCAGCCAATTTCGCCCAAAATCGTCTCGAGGACTCCCGATATGACGTTTCAGCAAATTTCGCCCAAAATCGTCTCGAGGACTCCCGATATGACGTTTCAGCCAATTTCGCCCAAAATCGTCTCGGGGACTCCCGACATGACGTTTCAGCCAGTTTGGCCCAAAATCGTCTCTAGGACTCCCGATATGACGTTTCGCCCAAAATCGTCTCGAGGACTCCCGATATGACGTTTCAGCCAATTTCGCCCAAAATCGTCTCGAGGACTCCCGATATGACGTTTCAGCCAATTTCGCCCAAAATCGTCTCGGGGACTCCCGATATGACGTTTCAGCCAATTTCGCCCAATATCGTCTCGAGGACTCCCGATATGACGTTTCAGCCAATTTTTGCCCAAAATCGTCTCGAGGACTCCCGATATGACGTTTAAGCCAATTTGGCCCAAAATCGTCTCGAGGACTCCCGACATGACGTTTCAGCCAATTTCGCCCAATATCGTCTCGAGGACTCCCGATATGACGTTTAAGCCAATTTGGCCCAAAATCGTCTCGAGGACTCCCGACATGACGTTTCAGCCAATTTTGCCCAAAATCGTCTCTAGGACTCCCGATATGACGTTTCAGCCAATTTCGCCCAAAATCGTCTCGAGAACTCCCGATATGACGTTTCGCCCAACATCGTCTCGAGGACTCCCGATATGACGTTTCAGCCAATTTCGCCCAAAATCGTCTCGAGGACTCCCGATATGACGTTTCAGCCAATTTCGCCCAAAATCGTCTCGAGAACTCCCGATATGACGTTTCGCCCAAAATCGTCTCGAGGACTCCCGATATGACGTTTAAGCCAATTTGGCCCAAAATCGTCTCGGGGGCTCCCGATATGACGTTTCGCCCAAAATCGTCTCGAGGACTCCCGATATGACGTTTAAGCCAATTTGGCCCAAAATCGTCTCGGGGGCTCCCGATATGACGTTTCGCCCAAAATCGTCTCGAGAACTCCCGATATGACGTTTCGCCCAAAATCGTCTCGAGGACTCCCGATATGACGTTTAAGCCAATTTGGCCCAAAATCGTCTCGGGGGCTCCCGATATGACGTTTCGCCCAAAATCGTCTCGAGGACTCCCGATATGACGTTTCAGCCAATTTCGCCCAAAATCGTCTCGAGGACTCCCGATATGACGTTTCGCCCAAAATCGTCTCGAGGACTCCCGATATGACGTTTCAGCCAATTTCGCACAAAATCGTCTCAAGGACTCCCGATATGACGTTTCAGCCAATTTCGCACAAAATCGTCTCGGGGACTCCCGACATGACGTTTCAGCCAGTTTGGCCCAAAATCGTCTCGGGGACTCCCGACATGACGTTGCAGACAATTTCGCCCAAAATCGTCTCGGGGGCTCCCGATATGACGTTGCAGACAATTTCGCCCAAAATCGTCTTGGGGGCTCCCGATATGACGTTGCAGACAATTTCGCCCAAAATCGTCTCGGGGGCTCCCGATATGACGTTTCAGACAATTTCGCCCAAAATCGTCTCGGGGACTCCCGATATGACGTTTCAGACAATTTCGCCCAAAATCGTCTCGAGGACTCCCGATATGACGTTTCAGCCAATTTCGCCCAAAATCGTCTCGAGGACTCCCGACATGACGTTTCAGCCAATTTTGCCCAAAATCGTCTCTAGGACTCCCGATATGACGTTTCGCCCAAAATCGTCTCGAGGACTCCCGATATGACGTTTCAGCCAATTTCGCCCAAAATCGTCTCGAGGACTCCCGATATGACGTTTCAGCCAATTTCGCCCAAAATCGTCTCGAGGACTCCCGATATGACGTTTCAGCCAATTTCGCCCAAAATCGTCTCGGGGGCTCCCGATATGACGTTTAAGCCAATTTCGCCCAAAATCGTCTCGAGGACTCCCGATATGACGTTTAAGCCAATTTGGCCCAAAATCGTTTCGGGGGCTCCCGATATGACGTTTCGCCCAAAATCGTCTCGAGGACTCCCGATATGACGTTTCAGCCAATTTCGCCCAAAATCGTCTCGAGGACTCCCGACATGACGTTTCAGCCAATTTCGCCCAAAATCGTCTCGAGAACTCCCGATATGACGTTTCGCCCAAAATCGTCTCGAGGACTCCCGATATGACGTTTCAGCCAATTTCGCCCAAAATCGTCTCGAGGACTCCCGATATGACGTTTCGCCCAAAATCGTCTCGAGGACTCCCGATATGACGTTTAAGCCAATTTGGCCCAAAATCGTCTCGAGGACTCCCGACATGACGTTTCAGCCAATTTTGCCCAAAATCGTCTCTAGGACTCCCGATATGACGTTTCAGCCAATTTCGCCCAAAATCGTCTCGAGAACTCCCGATATGACGTTTCGCCCAAAATCGTCTCGAGGACTCCCGATATGACGTTTAAGCCAATTTGGCCCAAAATTGTCTCGGGGGCTCCCGATATGACGTTTCGCCCAAAATCGTCTCGAGGACTCCCGATATGACGTTTAAGCCAATTTGGCCCAAAATCGTCTCGAGGACTCCCGACATGACGTTTCAGCCAATTTTGCCCAAAATCGTCTCTAGGACTCCCGATATGACGTTTCAGCCAATTTCGCCCAAAATCGTCTCGAGAACTCCCGATATGACGTTTCGCCCAACATCGTCTCGAGGACTCCCGATATGACGTTTCAGCCAATTTCGCCCAAAATCGTCTCGAGGACTCCCGATATGACGTTTCAGCCAATTTCGCCCAAAATCGTCTCGAGAACTCCCGATATGACGTTTCGCCCAAAATCGTCTCGAGGACTCCCGATATGACGTTTAAGCCAATTTGGCCCAAAATCGTCTCGGGGGCTCCCGATATGACGTTTCGCCCAAAATCGTCTCGAGGACTCCCGATATGACGTTTAAGCCAATTTGGCCCAAAATCGTCTCGGGGGCTCCCGATATGACGTTTCGCCCAAAATCGTCTCGAGAACTCCCGATATGACGTTTCGCCCAAAATCGTCTCGAGGACTCCCGATATGACGTTTAAGCCAATTTGGCCCAAAATCGTCTCGGGGGCTCCCGATATGACGTTTCAGCCAATTTCGCCCAAAATCGTCTCGAGGACTCCCGATATGACGTTTCGCCCAAAATCGTCTCGAGGACTCCCGATATGACGTTTCAGCCAATTTCGCACAAAATCGTCTCGGGGACTCCCGACATGACGTTTCAGCCAGTTTGGCCCAAAATCGTCTCGGGGACTCCCGACATGACGTTGCAGACAATTTCGCCCAAAATCGTCTCGGGGGCTCCCGATATGACGTTGCAGACAATTTCGCCCAAAATCGTCTTGGGGGCTCCCGATATGACGTTTCGCCCAAAATCGTCTCGAGAACTCCCGATATGACGTTTCGCCCAAAATCGTCTCGAGGACTCCCGATATGACGTTTAAGCCAATTTGGCCCAAAATCGTCTCGGGGGCTCCCGATATGACGTTTCAGCCAATTTCGCCCAAAATCGTCTCGAGGACTCCCGATATGACGTTTCGCCCAAAATCGTCTCGAGGACTCCCGATATGACGTTTCAGCCAATTTCGCACAAAATCGTCTCGGGGACTCCCGACATGACGTTTCAGCCAGTTTGGCCCAAAATCGTCTCGGGGACTCCCGACATGACGTTGCAGACAATTTCGCCCAAAATCGTCTCGGGGGCTCCCGATATGACGTTGCAGACAATTTCGCCCAAAATCGTCTTGGGGGCTCCCGATATGACGTTGCAGACAATTTCGCCCAAAATCGTCTCGGGGGCTCCCGATATGACGTTTCAGACAATTTCGCCCAAAATCGTCTCGGGGACTCCCGATATGACGTTTCAGACAATTTCGCCCAAAATCGTCTCGAGGACTCCCGATATGACGTTTCAGCCAATTTCGCCCAAAATCGTCTCGAGGACTCCCGACATGACGTTTCAGCCAATTTTGCCCAAAATCGTCTCTAGGACTCCCGATATGACGTTTCGCCCAAAATCGTCTCGAGGACTCCCGATATGACGTTTCAGCCAATTTCGCCCAAAATCGTCTCGAGGACTCCCGACATGACGTTTCAGCCAATTTTTGCCCAAAATCGTCTCGAGGACTCCCGACATGACGTTTCAGCCAATTTTGCCCAAAATCGTCTCTAGGACTCCCGATATGACGTTTCAGCCAATTTCGCCCAAAATCGTCTCGAGAACTCCCGATATGACGTTTCGCCCAAAATCGTCTCGAGGACTCCCGATATGACGTTTCAGCCAATTTCGCCCAAAATCGTCTCGAGGACTCCCGATATGACGTTTAAGCCAATTTGGCCCAAAATCGTTTCGGGGGCTCCCGATATGACGTTTCGCCCAAAATCGTCTCGAGGACTCCCGATATGACGTTTCAGCCAATTTCGCCCAAAATCGTCTCGAGGACTCCCGACATGACGTTTCAGCCAATTTCGCCCAAAATCGTCTCGAGAACTCCCGATATGACGTTTCGCCCAAAATCGTCTCGAGGACTCCCGATATGACGTTTCAGCCAATTTCGCCCAAAATCGTCTCGAGGACTCCCGATATGACGTTTCGCCCAAAATCGTCTCGAGGACTCCCGATATGACGTTTAAGCCAATTTGGCCCAAAATCGTCTCGAGGACTCCCGACATGACGTTTCAGCCAATTTTGCCCAAAATCGTCTCTAGGACTCCCGATATGACGTTTCAGCCAATTTCGCCCAAAATCGTCTCGAGAACTCCCGATATGACGTTTCGCCCAAAATCGTCTCGAGGACTCCCGATATGACGTTTAAGCCAATTTGGCCCAAAATCGTCTCGGGGGCTCCCGATATGACGTTTCGCCCAAAATCGTCTCGAGGACTCCCGATATGACGTTTCAGCCAATTTCGCCCAAAATCGTCTCGAGGACTCCCGATATGACGTTTCAGCCTTTTTCGCCCAAAATCGTCTCGAGGACTCCCGATATGACGTTTCAGCCAATTTCGCACAAAATCGTCTCGGGGACTCCCGATATGACGTTTAAGCCAATTTGGCCCAAAATCGTCTCGGGGGCTCCCGATATGACGTTTCGCCCAAAATCGTCTCGAGAACTCCCGATATGACGTTTCGCCCAAAATCGTCTCGAGGACTCCCGATATGACGTTTAAGCCAATTTGGCCCAAAATCGTCTCGGGGGCTCCCGATATGACGTTTCGCCCAAAATCGTCTCGAGGACTCCCGATATGACGTTTCAGCCAATTTCGCCCAAAATCGTCTCGAGGACTCCCGATATGACGTTTCGCCCAAAATCGTCTCGAGGACTCCCGATATGACGTTTCAGCCAATTTCGCACAAAATCGTCTCGAGGACTCCCGATATGACGTTTCAGCCAATTTCGCACAAAATCGTCTCGGGGACTCCCGACATGACGTTTCAGCCAGTTTGGCCCAAAATCGTCTCGGGGACTCCCGACATGACGTTGCAGACAATTTCGCCCAAAATCGTCTCGGGGGCTCCCGATATGACGTTGCAGACAATTTCGCCCAAAATCGTCTCGGGGGCTCCCGATATGACGTTTCAGACAATTTCGCCCAAAATCGTCTCGGGGGCTCCCGATATGACGTTGCAGACAATTTCGCCCAAAATCGTCTCGGGGGCTCCCGATATGACGTTTCAGACAATTTCGCCCAAAATCGTCTCGGGGACTCCCGATATGACGTTTCAGACAATTTCGCCCAAAATCGTCTCGAGGACTCCCGACATGACGTTTCAGCCAATTTTGCCCAAAATCGTCTCTAGGACTCCCGATATGACGTTTCAGCCAATTTCGCCCAAAATCGTCTCGAGAACTCCCGATATGACGTTTCGCCCAAAATCGTCTCGAGGACTCCCGATATGACGTTTCAGCCAATTTCGCCCAAAATCGTCTCGAGGACTCCCGACATGACGTTTCAGCCAATTTTTGCCCAAAATCGTCTCGAGGACTCCCGACATGACGTTTCAGCCAATTTTGCCCAAAATCGTCTCTAGGACTCCCGATATGACGTTTCAGCCAATTTCGCCCAAAATCGTCTCGAGAACTCCCGATATGACGTTTCGCCCAAAATCGTCTCGAGGCCTCCCGATATGACGTTTAAGCCAATTTGGCCCAAAATCGTCTCGGGGGCTCCCGATATGACGTTTCGCCCAAAATCGTCTCGAGGACTCCCGATATGACGTTTCAGCCAATTTCGCCCAAAATCGTCTCGAGGACTCCCGATATGACGTTTCAGCCTTTTTCGCCCAAAATCGTCTCGAGGACTCCCGATATGACGTTTCAGCCAATTTCGCACAAAATCGTCTCGGGGACTCCCGACATGACGTTTCAGCCAGTTTGGCCCAAAATCGTCTCGGCGACTCCCGACATGACGTTGCAGACAATTTCGCCCAAAATCGTCTCGAGGACTCCCGATATGACGTTTCAGCCAATTTCGCACAAAATCGTCTCGAGGACTCCCGATATGACGTTTCAGCCAATTTCGCACAAAATCGTCTCGAGGACTCCCGATATGACGTTTCAGCCAATTTCGCACAAAATCGTCTCGAGGACTCCCGATATGACGTTTCAGCCAATTTCGCACAAAATCGTCTCGGGGGCTCCCGATATGACGTTGCAGACAATTTCGCCCAAAATCGTCTTGGGGGCTCCCGATATGACGTTGCAGACAATTTCGCCCAAAATCGTCTCGGGGGCTCCCGATATGACGTTTCAGACAATTTCGCCCAAAATCGTCTCGGGGGCTCCCGATATGACGTTTCAGACAATTTCGCCCAAAATCGTCTCGGGGGCTCCCGATATGACGTTGCAGACAATTTCGCCCAAAATCGTCTCGGGGGCTCCCGATATGACGTTTCAGACAATTTCGCCCAAAATCGTCTCGGGGACTCCCGATATGACGTTACAGCCAATTTCGCCCAAAATCGTCTCGAGGACTCCCGATATGACGTTGCAGCCAATTTCGCCCAAAATCGTCTCGAGGACTCCCGATATGACGTTTCGCCCAAAATCGTCTTGAGGACTCCCGATATGACGTTTCAGCCAATTTCGCCCAAAATCGTATCGAGGACTCCCGATATGACGTTTCAGCCAATTTCGCCCAAAATCGTCTCGAGGACTCCCGATATGACGTTTCAGCCAATTTCGCCCAAAATCGTCTCGAGGACTCCCGATATGACGTTTCGCCCAAAATCGTCTCGAGGACTCCCGATATGACGTTTCAGCCAATTTCGCCCAAAATCGTCTCAAGGACTCCCGACATGACGTTTCAGCCAATTTCACCCAAAATCGTCTCGAGGACTCCCGACATGACGTTTCAGCCAATTTTGCCCAAAATCGTCTCTAGGACTCCCGATATGACGTTTCAGCCAATTTCGCCCAAAATCGTCTCGAGGACTCCCGATATGACGTTTCGCCCAAAATCGTCTCGAGGACTCCCGATATGACGTTTAAGCCAATTTCGCCCAAAATCGTCTCGAGGACTCCCGATATGACGTTTCAGCCAATTTCGCACAAAATCGTCTCGAGGACTCCCGATATGACGTTTCAGCCAATTTCGCCCAAAATCGTCTCGAGGACTCCCGATATGACGTTTCAGCCAATTTCGCACAAAATCGTCTTGGGGGCTCCCGATATGACGTTGCAGACAATTTCGCACAAAATCGTCTCGAGGACTCCCGATATGACGTTTCAGACAATTTCGCCCAAAATCTTCTCGGGGACTCCCGATATGACGTTTCAGCCAATTTCGCCCAAAATCGTTTCGAGGACTCCCGATATGACGTTTCGCCCAAAATCGTCTCGAGGACTCCCGATATGACGTTTCAGCCAATTTCGCCCAAAATCGTCTCGAGGACTCCCGATATGACGTTTCAGCCAATTTTGCCCAAAATCGTCTCTAGGACTCCCGATATGACGTTTCGCCCAAAATCGTCTCGAGGACTCCCGATATGACGTTTCAGCCAATTTCGCCCAAAATCGTCTCGAGGACTCCCGATATGACGTTTCAGCCAATTTCGCCCAAAATCGTCTCGGGGGCTCCCGATATGACGTTGCAGACAATTTCGCCCAAAATCGTCTCGGGGGCTCCCGATATGACGTTTCAGACAATTTCGCCCAAAATCGTCTCGAGGACTCCCGATATGACGTTTCAGACAATTTCGCCCAAAATCGTCTCGAGGACTCCCGATATGACGTTTCAGCCAATTTCGCCCAAAATCGTCTCGGGGACTCCCGACATGACGTTTCAGCCAGTTTGGCCCAAAATCGTCTCGAGGACTCCCGATATGACGTTTCAGCCAATTTCGCCCAAAATCGTCTCGAGGACTCCCGATATGACGTTTCAGACAATTTCGCCCAAAATCGTCTCGGGGACTCCCGATATGACGTTACAGCCAATTTCGCCCAAAATCGTCTCGAGGACTCCCGATATGACGTTGCAGCCAATTTCGCCCAAAATCGTCTCGAGGACTCCCGACATGACGTTTCAGCCAATTTCGCCCAAAATCGTCTCGAGGGCTCCCGATATGACGTTGCAGACAATTTCGCCCAGACAATTTCGCCCAAAATCGTCTCGGGGGCTCCCGATATGATGTTGCAGACAATTTCACCCAAAATCGTCTCGGGGGCTCCCGATATGACGTTTCAGACAATTTCGCCCAAAATCGTCTCGAGGACTCCCGATATGACGTTTCAGCCAATTTCGCCCAAAATCGTCTCGAGGACTCCCGATATGACGTTTCAGCTAATTTCGCCCAAAATCGTCTCGAAGACTCCCGATATGACGTTTCGCCCAAAATCGTCTTGAGGACTCCCGATATGACGTTTCAGCCAATTTCGCCCAAAATCGTCTCGAGGACTCCCGATATGACGTTTCAGCTAATTTCGCCCAAAATCGTCTCGAGGACTCCCGACATGACGTTTCAGCCAGTTTGGCCCAAAATCGTCTCGGGGACTCCCGATATGACGTTTCAGCCAATTTCGCACAAAATCGTCTCGGGGACTCCCGACATGACGTTTCAGCCAGTTTGGCCCAAAATCGTCTCGGCGACTCCCGACATGACGTTGCAGACAATTTCGCCCAAAATCGTCTCGGGGGCTCCCGATATGACGTTGCAGACAATTTCGCCCAAAATCGTCTCGGGGGCTCCCGATATGACGTTGCAGACAATTTCGCCCAAAATCGTCTCGGGGGCTCCCGATATGACGTTGCAGACAATTTCGCCCAAAATCGTCTCGAGGACTCCCGATATGACGTTTCAGCTAATTTCGCCCAAAATCGTCTCGAGGACTCCCGATATGACGTTTCAGCCAATTTGGCCCAAAATCGTCTCGGGGACTCCCGACATGACGTTTCAGCCAGTTTGGCCCAAAATCGTCTCGAGGACTCCCGATATGACGTTTCGCCCAAAATCGTCTCGAGGACTCCCGACATGACGTTTCAGCCAATTTTTGCCCAAAATCGTCTCGAGGACTCCCGACATGACGTTTCAGCCAATTTTGCCCAAAATCGTCTCTAGGACTCCCGATATGACGTTTCAGCCAATTTCGCCCAAAATCGTCTCGAGGACTCCCGATATGACGTTTCAGCCAATTTCGCCCAAAATCGTCTCGAGGACTCCCGACATGACGTTTCAGCCAATTTTTGCCCAAAATCGTCTCGAGGACTCCCGACATGACGTTTCAGCCAATTTTGCCCAAAATCGTCTCTAGGACTCCCGATATGACGTTTCGCCCAAAATTGTCTCGAGGACTCCCGATATGACGTTTCAGCCAATTTCGCCCAAAATCGTCTCGGGAACTCCCGACATGACGTTTCAGCCAATTTCGCCCAAAATCGTCTCGGGAACTCCCGACATGACGTTGCAGACAATTTCGCCCAAAATCGTCTCGGGGGCTCCCGATATGACGTTGCAGACAATTTCGCCCAAAATCGTCTCGAGGGCTCCCGATATGACGTTGCAGACAATTTCACCCAGACAATTTCGCCCAAAATTGTCTCGGGGGCTCCCGATATGATGTTGCAGACAATTTCACCCAAAATCGTCTCGGGGGCTCCCGATATGACGTTTCAGACAATTTCGCCCAAAATCGTCTCGAGGACTCCCGATATGACGTTTCAGCCAATTTCGCCCAAAATCGTCTCGAGGACTCCCGATATGACGTTTCAGCTAATTTCGTCCAAAATCGTCTCGAGGACTCCCGATATGACGTTTCGCCCAAAATCGTCTTGAGGACTCCCGATATGACGTTTCAGCCAATTTCGCCCAAAATCGTCTCGAGGACTCCCGATATGACGTTTCAGCTAATTTCGCCCAAAATCGTCTCGAGGACTCCCGATATGACGTTTCAGCCAATTTCGCCCAAAATCGTCTCGGGGACTCCCGACATGACCTTTCAGCCAGTTTGGCCCAAAATAGTCTCGGGGACTCCCGATATGACGTTTCAGCCAATTTTTGCCCAAAATCGTCTCGAGGACTCCCGATATGACGTTTCAGCCAATTTCGCCCAAAATCGTCTCGGGGACTCCCGACATGACGTTTCAGCCAGTTTGGCCCAAAATCGTCTCTAGGACTCCCGATATGACGTTTCGCCCAAAATCGTCTCGAGGACTCCCGATATGACGTTTCAGCCAATTTCGCCCAAAATCGTCTCGAGGACTCCCGATATGACGTTTCAGCCAATTTCGCCCAAAATCGTCTCGGGGACTCCCGACATGACGTTTCAGCCAGTTTGGCCCAAAATCGTCTCGGGGACTCCCGATATGACGTTTCAGCCAATTTCGCACAAAATCGTCTCGGGGACTCCCGACATGACGTTTCAGCCAGTTTGGCCCAAAATCGTCTCGGCGACTCCCGACATGACGTTGCAGACAATTTCGCCCAAAATCGTCTCGGGGGCTCCCGATATGACGTTGCAGACAATTTCGCCCAAAATCGTCTCGGGGGCTCCCGATATGACGTTGCAGACAATTTCGCCCAAAATCGTCTCGAGGACTCCCGATATGACGTTTCAGCTAATTTCGCCCAAAATCGTCTCGAGGACTCCCGATATGACGTTTCAGCCAATTTCGCCCAAAATCGTCTCGGGGACTCCCGACATGACGTTTCAGCCAGTTTGGCCCAAAATCGTCTCGGGGACTCCCGATATGACGTTTCAGCCAATTTTTGCCCAAAATCGTCTCGAGGACTCCCGATATGACGTTTCAGCCAATTTCGCCCAAAATCGACTCGAGGACTCCCGACATGATTTTTCAGCCAATTTTGCCCAAAATCGTCTCTAGGACTCCCGATATGACGTTTCGCCCAAAATCGTCTCGAGGACTCCCGATATGACGTTTCAGCCAATTTCGCCCAAAATCGTCTCGAGGACTCCCGACATGACGTTTCAGCCAGTTTGGCCCAAAATCGTCTCGGGGGCTCCCGATATGACGTTGCAGACAATTTCGCCCAAAATCGTCTCGGGGGCTCCCGATATGACGTTTCAGACAATTTCGCTCAAAATCGTCTCGGGGGCTCCCGATATGACGTTTCAGACAATTTCGCCCAAAATCGTCTCGGGGGCTCCCGATATGACGTTGCAGACAATTTCGCCCAAAATTGTCTCGGGGGCTCCCGATATGACGTTTCAGACAATTTCGCCCAAAATCGTCTTGGGGGCTCCCGATATGACGTTTCAGACAATTTCGCCCAAAATCGTCTCGAGGACTCCCGATATGACGTTTCAGCCAATTTCGCCCAAAATCGTCTCGAGGACTCCCTATATGACGTTTTTCAGCCAATTTTTGCCCAAAATCGTCTCGAGGACTCCTGATATGACGTTTCATACAATTTCGCCCAATATCGTCTCGAGGACTCCCTATATGACGTTTCAGCCAATTTTTGCCCAAAATCGTCTCGAGGACTCCCGACATGACGTTTCAGCCAATTTCGCCCAATATCGTCTCGAGGACTCCCGATATGACGTTTAAGCCAATTTGGCCCAAAATCGTCTCGAGGACTCCCGACATGACGTTTCAGCCAATTTTGCCCAAAATCGTCTCTAGGACTCCCGATATGACGTTTCAGCCAATTTCGCCCAAAATCGTCTCGAGAACTCCCGATATGACGTTTCGCCCAAAATCGTCTCGAGGACTCCCGATATGACGTTTCAGCCAATTTCGCCCAAAATCTTCTCGAGGACTCCCGATATGACGTTTCAGCCAATTTTGCCCAAAATCGTCTCTAGGACTCCCGATATGACGTTTCAGCCAATTTCGCCCAAAATCGTCTCGAGAACTCCCGATATGACGTTTCGCCCAAAATCGTCTCGAGGACTCCCGATATGACGTTTAAGCCAATTTGGCCCAAAATCGTCTCGGGGGCTCCCGATATGACGTTTCGCCCAAAATCGTCTCGAGGACTCCCGATATGACGTTTCAGCCAATTTCGCACAAAATCGTCTCGAGGACTCCCGATATGACGTTTCAGCCAATTTCGCCCAAAATCGTCTCGAGGACTCCCGATATGACGTTTCAGCCTTTTTCGCCCAAAATCGTCTCGAGGACTCCCGATATGACGTTTCAGCCAATTTCGCACAAAATCGTCTCAGGGACTCCCGACATGACGTTTCAGCCAGTTTGGCCCAAAATCGTCTCGGCGACTCCCGACATGACGTTGCAGACAATTTCGCCCAAAATCGTCTCGAGGACTCCCGATATGACGTTTCAGCCAATTTCGCCCTAAATCGTCTCGAGGACTCCCGATATGACGTTTCAGCCAATTTCGCACAAAATCGTCTCGAGGACTCCCGATATGACGTTTCAGCCAATTTCGCACAAAATCGTCTCGAGGACTCCCGATATGACGTTTCAGCCAATTTCGCACAAAATCGTCTCGAGGACTCCCGATATGACGTTTCAGCCAATTTCGCACAAAATCGTCTCGGGGACTCCCGACATGACGTTTCAGCCAGTTTGGCCCAAAATCGTCTCGGGGACTCCCGACATGACGTTGCAGACAATTTCGCCCAAAATCATCTCGGGGGCTCCCGATATGACGTTGCAGACAATTTCGCCCAAAATCGTCTCGGGGGCTCCCGATATGACGTTGCAGACAATTTCGCCCAAAATCGTCTCGGGGGCTCCCGATATGACGTTTCAGACAATTTCGCCCAAAATCGTCTCGGGGGCTCCCGATATGACGTTTCAGACAATTTCGCCCAAAATCGTCTCGGGGGCTCCCGATATGACGTTGCAGACAATTTCGCCCAAAATCGTCTCGGGGGCTCCCGATATGACGTTTCAGACAATTTCGCCCAAAATCGTCTCGGAGGCTCCCGACATGACGTTTCAGACAATTTCGCCCAAAATCGTCTCGGGGACTCCCGATATGACGTTTCAGCCAATTTCGCCCAAAATCGTCTCGAGGACTCCCGATATGACGTTTCAGCCAATTTCGCCCAAAATCGTCTCGAGGACTCCCGATATGACGTTTCAGCCAATTTCGCCCAAAATCGTCTCGAGGACTCCCGATATGACGTTTCAGCCAATTTCGCCCAAAATCGTCTCGGGGGCTCCCGATATGACGTTACAGCCAATTTCGCCCAAAATCGTCTCGAGGACTCCCGATATGACGTGGAAAGCCAATTTCGCCCAAAATCGTCTCGAGGACTCCCGATATGACGTTTCGCCCAAAATCGTCTTGAAGACTCCCGATATGACGTTTCAGCCAATTTCGCCCAAAATCGTATCGAGGACTCCCGATATGACGTTTCAGCCAATTTCGCCCAAAATCGTCTCGAGGACTCCCGATATGACGTTTCGCCCAAAATCGTCTCGAGGACTCCCGATATGACGTTTCAGCCAATTTCACCCAAAATCGTCTCGAGGACTCCCGACTTGACGTTTCAGCCAATTTTGCCCAAAATCGTCTCTAGGACTCCCGATATATGACGTTTCAGCCAATTTCGCCCAAAATCGTCTCGAGAACTCCCGATATGACGTTTCGCCCAAAATCGTCTCGAGGACTCCCGATATGACGTTTCAGCCAATTTCGCCCAAAATCGTCTCGAGGACTCCCGATATGACGTTTCGCCCAAAATCGTCTCGAGGACTCCCGATATGACGTTTCAGCCAATTTCGCACAAAATCGTCTCGAGGACTATGATATGACGTTTCAGCCAATTTCGCACAAAATCGTCTCGGGGACTCCCGACATGACGTTTCAGCCAGTTTGGCCCAAAATCGTCTCGGGGACTCCCGACATGACGTTGCAGACAATTTCGCCCAAAATCGTCTCGGGGGCTCCCGATATGACGTTGCAGACAATTTCGCCCAAAATCGTCTCGGGGGCTCCCGATATGACGTTTCAGACAATTTCGCCCAAAATCGTCTCGGGGGCTCCCGATATGACGTTGCAGACAATTTCGCCCAAAATCGTCTCGGGGGCTCCCGATATGACGTTTCAGACAATTTCGCCCAAAATCGTCTCGGGGGCTCCCGATATGACGTTTCAGCCAATTTTTGCCCAAAATCGTCTCGAGGACTCCCGACATGACGTTTCAGCCAATTTTTGCCCAAAATCGTCTCGAGGACTCCCGACATGACGTTTCAGCCAATTTTGCCCAAAGTCGTCTCTAGGACTCCCGATATGACGTTTCAGCCAATTTCGCCCAAAATCGTCTCGAGGACTCCCGATATGACGTTTCAGCCAATTTCGCCCAAAATCGTCTCGAGGACTCCCGACATGACGTTTCAGCCAATTTTTGCCCAAAATCGTCTCGAGGACTCCCGACATGACGTTTCAGCCAATTTTGCCCAAAATCGTCTCTAGGACTCCCGATATGACGTTTCGCCCAAAATCGTCTCGAGGACTCCCGATATGACGTTTCAGCCAATTTCGCCCAAAATCGTCTCGGGAACTCCCGACATGACGTTTCAGCCAATTTCGCCCAAAATCGTCTCGGGAACTCCCGACATGACGTTGCAGACAATTTCGCCCAAAATCGTCTCGGGGGCTCCCGATATGACGTTGCAGACAATTTCGCCCAAAATCGTCTCGAGGGCTCCCGATATGACGTTGCAGACAATTTCGCCCAGACAATTTCGCCCAAAATCGTCTCGGGGGCTCCCGATATGACGTTGCAGACAATTTCACCCAAAATCGTCTCGGGGGCTCCCGATATGACGTTTCAGACAATTTCGCCCAAAATCGTCTCGAGGACTCCCGATATGACGTTTCAGCCAATTTCGCCCAAAATCGTCTCGAGGACTCCCGATATGACGTTTCAGCTAATTTCGCCCAAAATCGTCTCGAGGACTCCCGATATGACGTTTCGCCCAAAATCGTCTTGAGGACTCCCGATATGACGTTTCAGCCAATTTCGCCCAAAATCGTCTCGAGGACTCCCGATATGACGTTTCAGCAAATTTCGCCCAAAATCGTCTCGAGGACTCCCGATATGACGTTTCAGCCAATTTCGCCCAAAATCGTCTCGGGGACTCCCGACATGACGTTTCAGCCAGTTTGGCCCAAAATCGTCTCTAGGACTCCCGATATGACGTTTCGCCCAAAATCGTCTCGAGGACTCCCGATATGACGTTTCAGCCAATTTCGCCCAAAATCGTCTCGAGGACTCCCGATATGACGTTTCAGCCAATTTCGCCCAAAATCGTCTCGGGGACTCCCGATATGACGTTTCAGCCAATTTCGCCCAATATCGTCTCGAGGACTCCCGATATGACGTTTCAGCCAATTTTTGCCCAAAATCGTCTCGAGGACTCCCGATATGACGTTTAAGCCAATTTGGCCCAAAATCGTCTCGAGGACTCCCGACATGACGTTTCAGCCAATTTCGCCCAATATCGTCTCGAGGACTCCCGATATGACGTTTAAGCCAATTTGGCCCAAAATCGTCTCGAGGACTCCCGACATGACGTTTCAGCCAATTTTGCCCAAAATCGTCTCTAGGACTCCCGATATGACGTTTCAGCCAATTTCGCCCAAAATCGTCTCGAGAACTCCCGATATGACGTTTCGCCCAACATCGTCTCGAGGACTCCCGATATGACGTTTCAGCCAATTTCGCCCAAAATCGTCTCGAGGACTCCCGATATGACGTTTCAGCCAATTTCGCCCAAAATCGTCTCGAGAACTCCCGATATGACGTTTCGCCCAAAATCGTCTCGAGGACTCCCGATATGACGTTTAAGCCAATTTGGCCCAAAATCGTCTCGGGGGCTCCCGATATGACGTTTCGCCCAAAATCGTCTCGAGGACTCCCGATATGACGTTTAAGCCAATTTGGCCCAAAATCGTCTCGGGGGCTCCCGATATGACGTTTCGCCCAAAATCGTCTCGAGAACTCCCGATATGACGTTTCGCCCAAAATCGTCTCGAGGACTCCCGATATGACGTTTAAGCCAATTTGGCCCAAAATCGTCTCGGGGGCTCCCGATATGACGTTTCGCCCAAAATCGTCTCGAGGACTCCCGATATGACGTTTCAGCCAATTTCGCCCAAAATCGTCTCGAGGACTCCCGATATGACGTTTCGCCCAAAATCGTCTCAAGGACTCCCGATATGACGTTTCAGCCAATTTCGCACAAAATCGTCTCGGGGACTCCCGACATGACGTTTCAGCCAGTTTGGCCCAAAATCGTCTCGGGGACTCCCGACATGACGTTGCAGACAATTTCGCCCAAAATCGTCTCGGGGGCTCCCGATATGACGTTGCAGACAATTTCGCCCAAAATCGTCTTGGGGGCTCCCGATATGACGTTGCAGACAATTTCGCCCAAAATCGTCTCGGGGGCTCCCGATATGACGTTTCAGACAATTTCGCCCAAAATCGTCTCGGGGACTCCCGATATGACGTTTCAGACAATTTCGCCCAAAATCGTCTCGAGGACTCCCGATATGACGTTTCAGCCAATTTCGCCCAAAATCGTCTCGAGGACTCCCGACATGACGTTTCAGCCAATTTTGCCCAAAATCGTCTCTAGGACTCCCGATATGACGTTTCGCCCAAAATCGTCTCGAGGACTCCCGATATGACGTTTCAGCCAATTTCGCCCAAAATCGTCTCGAGGACTCCCGACATGACGTTTCAGCCAATTTTTGCCCAAAATCGTCTCGAGGACTCCCGACATGACGTTTCAGCCAATTTTGCCCAAAATCGTCTCTAGGACTCCCGATATGACGTTTCAGCCAATTTCGCCCAAAATCGTCTCGAGAACTCCCGATATGACGTTTCGCCCAAAATCGTCTCGAGGACTCCCGATATGACGTTTCAGCCAATTTCGCCCAAAATCGTCTCGAGGACTCCCGATATGACGTTTAAGCCAATTTGGCCCAAAATCGTTTCGGGGGCTCCCGATATGACGTTTCGCCCAAAATCGTCTCGAGGACTCCCGATATGACGTTTCAGCCAATTTCGCCCAAAATCGTCTCGAGGACTCCCGACATGACGTTTCAGCCAATTTCGCCCAAAATCGTCTCGAGAACTCCCGATATGACGTTTCGCCCAAAATCGTCTCGAGGACTCCCGATATGACGTTTCAGCCAATTTCGCCCAAAATCGTCTCGAGGACTCCCGATATGACGTTTCGCCCAAAATCGTCTCGAGGACTCCCGATATGACGTTTAAGCCAATTTGGCCCAAAATCGTCTCGAGGACTCCCGACATGACGTTTCAGCCAATTTTGCCCAAAATCGTCTCTAGGACTCCCGATATGACGTTTCAGCCAATTTCGCCCAAAATCGTCTCGAGAACTCCCGATATGACGTTTCGCCCAAAATCGTCTCGAGGACTCCCGATATGACGTTTAAGCCAATTTGGCCCAAAATCGTCTCGGGGGCTCCCGATATGACGTTTCGCCCAAAATCGTCTCGAGGACTCCCGATATGACGTTTCAGCCTTTTTCGCCCAAAATCGTCTCGAGGACTCCCGATATGACGTTTCAGCCAATTTCGCACAAAATCGTCTCGGGGACTCCCGATATGACGTTTAAGCCAATTTGGCCCAAAATCGTCTCGGGGGCTCCCGATATGACGTTTCGCCCAAAATCGTCTCGAGAACTCCCGATATGACGTTTCGCCCAAAATCGTCTCGAGGACTCCCGATATGACGTTTAAGCCAATTTGGCCCAAAATCGTCTCGGGGGCTCCCGATATGACGTTTCGCCCAAAATCGTCTCGAGGACTCCCGATATGACGTTTCAGCCAATTTCGCCCAAAATCGTCTCGAGGACTCCCGATATGACGTTTCGCCCAAAATCGTCTCGAGGACTCCCGATATGACGTTTCAGCCAATTTCGCACAAAATCGTCTCGAGGACTCCCGATATGACGTTTCAGCCAATTTCGCACAAAATCGTCTCGGGGACTCCCGACATGACGTTTCAGCCAGTTTGGCCCAAAATCGTCTCGGGGACTCCCGACATGACGTTGCAGACAATTTCGCCCAAAATCGTCTCGGGGGCTCCCGATATGACGTTGCAGACAATTTCGCCCAAAATCGTCTCGGGGGCTCCCGATATGACGTTTCAGACAATTTCGCCCAAAATCGTCTCGGGGACTCCCGATATGACGTTTCAGACAATTTCGCCCAAAATCGTCTCGAGGACTCCCGATATGACGTTTCAGCCAATTTCGCCCAAAATCGTCTCGAGGACTCCCGACATGACGTTTCAGCCAATTTTGCCCAAAATCGTCTCTAGGACTCCCGATATGACGTTTCAGCCAATTTCGCCCAAAATCGTCTCGAGAACTCCCGATATGACGTTTCGCCCAAAATCGTCTCGAGGACTCCCGATATGACGTTTCAGCCAATTTCGCCCAAAATCGTCTCGAGGACTCCCGACATGACGTTTCAGCCAATTTTTGCCCAAAATCGTCTCGAGGACTCCCGACATGACGTTTCAGCCAATTTTGCCCAAAATCGTCTCTAGGACTCCCGATATGACGTTTCAGCCAATTTCGCCCAAAATCGTCTCGAGAACTCCCGATATGACGTTTCGCCCAAAATCGTCTCGAGGCCTCCCGATATGACGTTTAAGCCAATTTGGCCCAAAATCGTCTCGGGGGCTCCCGATATGACGTTTCGCCCAAAATCGTCTCGAGGACTCCCGATATGACGTTTCAGCCAATTTCGCCCAAAATCGTCTCGAGGACTCCCGATATGACGTTTCAGCCTTTTTCGCCCAAAATCGTCTCGAGGACTCCCGATATGACGTTTCAGCCAATTTCGCACAAAATCGTCTCGGGGACTCCCGACATGACGTTTCAGCCAGTTTGGCCCAAAATCGTCTCGGCGACTCCCGACATGACGTTGCAGACAATTTCGCCCAAAATCGTCTCGAGGACTCCCGATATGACGTTTCAGCCAATTTCGCACAAAATCGTCTCGAGGACTCCCGATATGACGTTTCAGCCAATTTCGCACAAAATCGTCTCGAGGACTCCCGATATGACGTTTCAGCCAATTTCGCACAAAATCGTCTCGAGGACTCCCGATATGACGTTTCAGCCAATTTCGCACAAAATCGTCTCGGGGGCTCCCGATATGACGTTGCAGACAATTTCGCCCAAAATCGTCTTGGGGGCTCCCGATATGACGTTGCAGACAATTTCGCCCAAAATCGTCTCGGGGGCTCCCGATATGACGTTTCAGACAATTTCGCCCAAAATCGTCTCGGGGGCTCCCGATATGACGTTTCAGACAATTTCGCCCAAAATCGTCTCGGGGGCTCCCGATATGACGTTGCAGACAATTTCGCCCAAAATCGTCTCGGGGGCTCCCGATATGACGTTTCAGACAATTTCGCCCAAAATCGTCTCGGGGACTCCCGATATGACGTTACAGCCAATTTCGCCCAAAATCGTCTCGAGGACTCCCGATATGACGTTGCAGCCAATTTCGCCCAAAATCGTCTCGAGGACTCCCGATATGACGTTTCGCCCAAAATCGTCTTGAGGACTCCCGATATGACGTTTCAGCCAATTTCGCCCAAAATCGTATCGAGGACTCCCGATATGACGTTTCAGCCAATTTCGCCCAAAATCGTCTCGAGGACTCCCGATATGACGTTTCAGCCAATTTCGCCCAAAATCGTCTCGAGGACTCCCGATATGACGTTTCGCCCAAAATCGTCTCGAGGACTCCCGATATGACGTTTCAGCCAATTTCGCCCAAAATCGTCTCAAGGACTCCCGACATGACGTTTCAGCCAATTTCACCCAAAATCGTCTCGAGGACTCCCGACATGACGTTTCAGCCAATTTTGCCCAAAATCGTCTCTAGGACTCCCGATATGACGTTTCAGCCAATTTCGCCCAAAATCGTCTCGAGGACTCCCGATATGACGTTTCGCCCAAAATCGTCTCGAGGACTCCCGATATGACGTTTAAGCCAATTTCGCCCAAAATCGTCTCGAGGACTCCCGATATGACGTTTCAGCCAATTTCGCACAAAATCGTCTCGAGGACTCCCGATATGACGTTTCAGCCAATTTCGCCCAAAATCGTCTCGAGGACTCCCGATATGACGTTTCAGCCAATTTCGCACAAAATCGTCTTGGGGGCTCCCGATATGACGTTGCAGACAATTTCGCACAAAATCGTCTCGAGGACTCCCGATATGACGTTTCAGCCAATTTCGCCCAAAATCTTCTCGGGGACTCCCGATATGACGTTTCAGCCAATTTCGCCCAAAATCGTTTCGAGGACTCCCGATATGACGTTTCGCCCAAAATCGTCTCGAGGACTCCCGATATGACGTTTCAGCCAATTTTGCCCAAAATCGTCTCTAGGACTCCCGATATGACGTTTCGCCCAAAATCGTCTCGAGGACTCCCGATATGACGTTTCAGCCAATTTCGCCCAAAATCGTCTCGAGGACTCCCGATATGACGTTTCAGCCAATTTCGCCCAAAATCGTCTCGGGGGCTCCCGATATGACGTTGCAGACAATTTCGCCCAAAATCGTCTCGGGGGCTCCCGATATGACGTTTCAGACAATTTCGCCCAAAATCGTCTCGAGGACTCCCGATATGACGTTTCAGACAATTTCGCCCAAAATCGTCTCGAGGACTCCCGATATGACGTTTCAGCCAATTTCGCCCAAAATCGTCTCGGGGACTCCCGACATGACGTTTCAGCCAGTTTGGCCCAAAATCGTCTCGAGGACTCCCGATATGACGTTTCAGCCAATTTCGCCCAAAATCGTCTCGAGGACTCCCGATATGACGTTTCAGACAATTTCGCCCAAAATCGTCTCGGGGACTCCCGATATGACGTTACAGCCAATTTCGCCCAAAATCGTCTCGAGGACTCCCGATATGACGTTGCAGCCAATTTCGCCCAAAATCGTCTCGAGGACTCCCGATATGACGTTTCCCCCAAAATAGTCTTGAGGACTCCCGATATGACGTTTCAGCCAATTTCGCCCAAAATCGTATCGAGGACTCCCGATATGACGTTTCAGCCAATTTCGCCCAAAATCGTCTCGAGGACTCCCGATATGACGTTTCAGCCAATTTCGCCCAAAATCGTCTCGAGGACTCCCGATATGACGTTTCGCCCAAAATCGTCTCGAGGACTCCCGATATGACGTTTCAGCCAATTTCGCCCAAAATCGTCTCAAGGACTCCCGACATGACGTTTCAGCCAATTTCACCCAAAATCGTCTCGAGGACTCCCGACATGACGTTTCAGCCAATTTTGCCCAAAATGGTCTCTTGGACTCCCGATATGACGTTTCAGCCAATTTCGCCCAAAATCGTCTCGAGGACTCCCGATATGACGTTTCGCCCAAAATCGTCTCGAGGACTCCCGATATGACGTTTAAGCCAATTTCGCCCAAAATCGTCTCGAGGACTCCCGATATGACGTTTCAGCCAATTTCGCACAAAATCGTCTCGAGGACTCCCGATATGACGTTTCAGCCAATTTCGCACAAAATCGTCTTGGGGGCTCCCGATATGACGTTGCAGACAATTTCGCACAAAATCGTCTCGAGGACTCCCGATATGACGTTTCAGACAATTTCGCCCAAAATCTTCTCGGGGACTCCCGATATGACGTTTCAGCCAATTTCGCCCAAAATCGTCTCGAGGACTCCCGATATGACGTTTCGCCCAAAATCGTCTCGAGGACTCCCGATATGACGTTTCAGCCAATTTCGCCCAAAATCGTCTCGAGGACTCCCGATATGACGTTTCAGCCAATTTTGCCCAAAATCGTCTCTAGGACTCCCGATATGACGTTTCGCCCAAAATCGTCTCGAGGACTCCCGATATGACGTTTCAGCCAATTTCGCCCAAAATCGTCTCGAGGACTCCCGATATGACGTTTCAGCCAATTTCGCCCAAAATCGTCTCGGGGGCTCCCGATATGACGTTGCAGACAATTTCGCCCAAAATCGTCTCGGGGGCTCCCGATATGACGTTTCAGACAATTTCGCCCAAAATCGTCTCGAGGACTCCCGATATGACGTTTCAGCCAATTTCGCCCAAAATCGTCTCGGGGACTCCCGACATGACGTTTCAGCCAGTTTGGCCCAAAATCGTCTCGAGGACTCCCGATATGACGTTTCAGCCAATTTCGCCCAAAATCGTCTCGAGGACTCCCGATATGACGTTTCAGCCAATTTCGCACAAAATCGTCTCGGGGACTCCCGATATGACGTTTCAGCCAATTTCGCCCAAAATCGTCTCGAGGACTCCCGATATGACGTTTCAGCCAATTTCGCCCAAAATCGTCTCGGGGGCTCCCGATATGACGTTGCAGACAATTTCGCCCAAAATCGTCTCGGGGGCTCCCGATATGACGTTTCAGACAATTTCGCCCAAAATCGTCTCGAGGACTCCCGATATGACGTTTCAGACAATTTCGCCCAAAATCGTCTCGAGGACTCCCGATATGACGTTTCAGCCAATTTCGCCCAAAATCGTCTCGGGGACTCCCGACATGACGTTTCAGCCAGTTTGGCCCAAAATCGTCTCGAGGACTCCCGATATGACGTTTCAGCCAATTTCGCCCAAAATCGTCTCGAGGACTCCCGATATGACGTTTCAGCCAATTTCGCACAAAATCGTCTCGGGGACTCCCGACATGACGTTTCAGCCAGTTTGGCCCAAAATCGTCTCGGCGACTCCCGACATGACGTTGCAGACAATTTCGCCCAAAATCGTCTCGGGGGCTCCCGATATGACGTTGCAGACAATTTCGCCCAAAATCGTCTCTGGGGCTCCCGATATGACGTTGCAGACAATTTCGCCCAAAATCGTCTCGGGGGCTCCCGATATGACGTTGCAGACAATTTCGCCCAAAATCGTCTCGGGGGCTCCCGATATGACGTTTCAGACAATTTCGCCCAAAATCGTCTTGGGGGCTCCCGATATGACGTTTCAGCCAATTTCGCCCAAAATCGTCTCGAGGACTCCCGATATGACGTTTCAGCCAATTTTTGCCCAAAATCGTCTCGAGGACTCCCGATATGACGTTTCAGCCAATTTCGCCCAATATCGTCTCGAGGACTCCCTATATGACGTTTCAGCCAATTTTTGCCCAAAATCGTCTCGAGGACTCCCGATATGACGTTTAAGCCAATTTGGCCCAAAATCGTCTCGAGGACTCCCGACATGACGTTTCAGCCAATTTCGCCCAATATCGTCTCGAGGACTCCCGATATGACGTTTAAGCCAATTTGGCCCAAAATCGTCTCGAGGACTCCCGACATGACGTTTCAGCCAATTTTGCCCAAAATCGTCTCTAGGACTCCCGATATGACGTTTCGCCCAAAATCGTCTCGAGGACTCCCGATATGACGTTTCAGACAATTTCGCCCAAAATCGTCTCGGGGGCTCCCGATATGACGTTTCAGACAATTTCGCCCAAAATCGTCTTGGGGGCTCCCGATATGACGTTTCAGCCAATTTCGCCCAAAATCGTCTCGAGGACTCCCGATATGACGTTTCAGCCAATTTTTGCCCAAAATCGTCTCGAGGACTCCCGATATGACGTTTCAGCCAATTTCGCCCAATATCGTCTCGAGGACTCCCTATATGACGTTTCAGCCAATTTTTGCCCAAAATCGTCTCGAGGACTCCCGATATGACGTTTAAGCCAATTTGGCCCAAAATCGTCTCGAGGACTCCCGACATGACGTTTCAGCCAATTTCGCCCAATATCGTCTCGAGGACTCCCGATATGACGTTTAAGCCAATTTGGCCCAAAATCGTCTCGAGGACTCCCGACATGACGTTTCAGCCAATTTTGCCCAAAATCGTCTCTAGGACTCCCGATATGACGTTTCGCCCAAAATCGTCTCGAGGACTCCCGATATGACGTTTCAGCCAATTTCGCCCAAAATCGTCTCGAGGACTCCCGATATGACGTTTCAGCCAATTTTGCCCAAAATCGTCTCTAGGACTCCCGATATGACGTTTCAGCCAATTTCGCCCAAAATCGTCTCGAGAACTCCCGATATGACGTTTCGCCCAAAATCGTCTCGAGGACTCCCGATATGACGTTTAAGCCAATTTGGCCCAAAATCGTCTCGGGGGCTCCCGATATGACGTTTCGCCCAAAATCGTCTCGAGGACTCCCGATATGACGTTTAAGCCAATTTGGCCCAAAATCGTCTCGGGGGCTCCCGATATGACGTTTCGCCCAAAATCGTCTCGAGGACTCCCGATATGACGTTTCAGCCAATTTCGCACAAAATCGTCTCGAGGACTCCCGATATGACGTTTCAGCCAATTTCGCACAAAATCGTCTCGGGGACTCCCGACATGACGTTTCAGCCAGTTTGGCCCAAAATCGTCTCGGGGACTCCCGACATGACGTTGCAGACAATTTCGCCCAAAATCGTCTCGGGGGCTCCCGATATGACGTTGCAGACAATTTCGCCCAAAATCGTCTTGGGGGCTCCCGATATGACGTTGCAGACAATTTCGCCCAAAATCGTCTCGGGGGCTCCCGATATGACGTTTCAGACAATTTCGCCCAAAATCGTCTCGGGGGCTCCCGATATGACGTTTCAGACAATTTCGCCCAAAATCGTCTCGGGGGCTCCCGATATGACGTTGCAGACAATTTCGCCAAAAATCGTCTCGGGGGCTCCCGATATGACGTTTCAGACAATTTCGCCCAAAATCGTCTCGGGGACTCCCGATATGACGTTTCAGACAATTTCGCCCAAAATCGTCTCGAGGACTCCCGATATGACGTTTCAGCCAATTTCGCCCAAAATCGTCTCGAGGACTCCCGACATGACGTTTCAGCCAATTTTGCCCAAAATCGTCTCTAGGACTCCCGATATGACGTTTCAGCCAATTTCGCCCAAAATCGTCTCGAGAACTCCCGATATGACGTTTCGC
The DNA here is from genome assembly GCA_023566225.1 of Romanogobio albipinnatus. Classification (NCBI taxonomy): domain Eukaryota; kingdom Metazoa; phylum Chordata; class Actinopteri; order Cypriniformes; family Gobionidae; genus Romanogobio; species Romanogobio albipinnatus. The sequence goes on from JAKRKY010000031.1 coordinate 379,638, forward strand.
CCAAAATCGTCTCGAGGACTCCCGATATGACGTTTCAGCCAATTTCGCCCAAAATCGTCTCGAGGACTCCCGACATGACGTTTCAGCCAATTTTTGCCCAAAATCGTCTCGAGGACTCCCGACATGACGTTTCAGCCAATTTTGCCCAAAATCGTCTCTAGGACTCCCGATATGACGTTTCAGCCAATTTCGCCCAAAATCGTCTCGAGAACTCCCGATATGACGTTTCGCCCAAAATCGTCTCGAGGACTCCCGATATGACGTTTAAGCCAATTTGGCCCAAAATCGTCTCGGGGGCTCCCGATATGACGTTTCGCCCAAAATCGTCTCGAGGACTCCCGATATGACGTTTCAGCCAATTTCGCCCAAAATCGTCTCGAGGACTCCCGATATGACGTTTCAGCCTTTTTCGCCCAAAATCGTCTCGAGGACTCCCGATATGACGTTTCAGCCAATTTCGCACAAAATCGTCTCGGGGACTCCCGACATGACGTTTCAGCCAGTTTGGCCCAAAATCGTCTCGGCGACTCCCGACATGACGTTGCAGACAATTTCGCCCAAAATCGTCTCGAGGACTCCCGATATGACGTTTCAGCCAATTTCGCACAAAATCGTCTCGAGGACTCCCGATATGACGTTTCAGCCAATTTCGCACAAAATCGTCTCGAGGACTCCCGATATGACGTTTCAGCCAATTTCGCACAAAATCGTCTCGAGGACTCCCGATATGACGTTTCAGCCAATTTCGCACAAAATCGTCTCGAGGACTCCCGATATGACGTTTCAGCCAATTTCGCACAAAATCGTCTCGGGGACTCCCGACATGACGTTTCAGCCAGTTTGGCCCAAAATCGTCTCGGGGACTCCCGACATGACGTTGCAGACAATTTCGCCCAAAATCGTCTCGGGGGCTCCCGATATGACGTTGCAGACAATTTCGCCCAAAATCGTCTCGGGGGCTCCCGATATGACGTTTCAGACAATTTCGCCCAAAATCGTCTCGGGGGCTCCCGACATGACGTTTCAGACAATTTCGCCCAAAATCGTCTCGGGGACTCCCGATATGACGTTTCAGCCAATTTCGCCCAAAATCGTCTCGGGGACTCCCGATATGACGTTTCAGCCAATTTCGCCCAAAATCGTCTCGAGGACTCCCGATATGACGTTTCAGCCAATTTCGCCCAAAATCGTCTTGAGGACTCCCGATATGACGTTTCAGCCAATTTCGCCCAAAATCGTCTCGGGGGCTCCCGATATGACGTTACAGCCAATTTCGCCCAAAATCGTCTCGAGGACTCCCGATATGACGTTGCAGCCAATTTCGCCCAAAATCGTCTCGAGGACTCCCGATATGACGTTTCAGCCAGTTTAGCCCAAAATCGTCTCGAGGACTCCCGATATGACGTTTCAGCCAATTTCGCCCAAAATCGTCTCGAGGACTCCCGATATGACGTTTCAGCCAATTTCGCACAAAATCGTCTCGGGGACTCCCGACATGACGTTTCAGCCAGTTTGGCCCAAAATCGTCTCGGCGACTCCCGACATGACGTTGCAGACAATTTCGCCCAAAATCGTCTCGGGGGCTCCCGATATGACGTTGCAGACAATTTCGCCCAAAATCGTCTCGGGGGCTCCCGATATGACGTTGCAGACAATTTCGCCCAAAATCGTCTCGGGGGCTCCCGATATGACGTTTCAGACAATTTCGCCCAAAATCGTCTCGGGGGCTCCCGATATGACGTTTCAGACAATTTCGCCCAAAATCGTCTTGGGGGCTCCCGATATGACGTTTCAGACAATTTCGCCCAAAATCGTCTCGAGGACTCCCGATATGACGTTTCAGCCAATTTTTGCCCAAAATCGTCTCGAGGACTCCCGATATGACGTTTCAGCCAATTTCGCCCAATATCGTCTCGAGGACTCCCTATATGACGTTTCAGCCAATTTTTGCCCAAAATCGTCTCGAGGACTCCCGATATGACGTTTAAGCCAATTTGGCCCAAAATCGTCTCGAGGACTCCCGACATGACGTTTCAGCCAATTTCGCCCAATATCGTCTCGAGGACTCCCGATATGACGTTTAAGCCAATTTGGCCCAAAATCGTCTCGAGGACTCCCGACATGACGTTTCAGCCAATTTTGCCCAAAATCGTCTCTAGGACTCCCGATATGACGTTTCAGCCAATTTGGCCCAAAATCGTCTCGGGGGCTCCCGATATGACGTTTCGCCCAAAATCGTCTCGAGGACTCCCGATATGACGTTTCAGCCAATTTCGCCCAAAATCGTCTCGAGGACTCCCGATATGACGTTTCGCCCAAAATCGTCTCGAGGACTCCCGATATGACGTTTCAGCCAATTTCGCACAAAATCGTCTCGAGGACTCCCGATATGACGTTTCAGCCAATTTCGCACAAAATCGTCTCGGGGACTCCCGACATGACGTTTCAGCCAGTTTGGCCCAAAATCGTCTCGGGGACTCCCGACATGACGTTGCAGACAATTTCGCCCAAAATCGTCTCGGGGGCTCCCGATATGACGTTGCAGACAATTTCGCCCAAAATCGTCTTGGGGGCTCCCGATATGACGTTGCAGACAATTTCGCCCAAAATCGTCTCGGGGACTCCCGATATGACGTTTCAGACAATTTCGCCCAAAATCGTCTCGAGAACTCCCGATATGACGTTTCGCCCAAAATCGTCTCGAGGACTCCCGATATGACGTTTCAGCCAATTTGGCCCAAAATCGTCTCGGGGGCTCCCGATATGACGTTTCGCCCAAAATCGTCTCGAGGACTCCCGATATGACGTTTCAGCCAATTTCGCCCAAAATCGTCTCGGGGGCTCCCGATATGACGTTACAGCCAATTTCGCCCAAAATCGTCTCGAGGACTCCCGATATGACGTTGCAGCCAATTTCGCCCAAAATCGTCTCGAGGACTCCCGATATGACGTTTCAGCCAGTTTAGCCCAAAATCGTCTCGAGGACTCCCGATATGACGTTTCAGCCAATTTCGCCCAAAATCGTCTCGAGGACTCCCGATATGACGTTTCAGCCAATTTCGCACAAAATCGTCTCGGGGACTCCCGACATGACGTTTCAGCCAGTTTGGCCCAAAATCGTCTCGGCGACTCCCGACATGACGTTGCAGACAATTTCGCCCAAAATCGTCTCGGGGGCTCCCGATATGACGTTGCAGACAATTTCGCCCAAAATCGTCTCGGGGGCTCCCGATATGACGTTGCAGACAATTTCGCCCAAAATCGTCTCGGGGGCTCCCGATATGACGTTTCAGACAATTTCGCCCAAAATCGTCTCGGGGGCTCCCGATATGACGTTTCAGACAATTTCGCCCAAAATCGTCTTGGGGGCTCCCGATATGACGTTTCAGACAATTTCGCCCAAAATCGTCTCGAGGACTCCCGATATGACGTTTCAGCCAATTTTTGCCCAAAATCGTCTCGAGGACTCCCGATATGACGTTTCAGCCAATTTCGCCCAATATCGTCTCGAGGACTCCCTATATGACGTTTCAGCCAATTTTTGCCCAAAATCGTCTCGAGGACTCCCGATATGACGTTTAAGCCAATTTGGCCCAAAATCGTCTCGAGGACTCCCGACATGACGTTTCAGCCAATTTCGCCCAATATCGTCTCGAGGACTCCCGATATGACGTTTAAGCCAATTTGGCCCAAAATCGTCTCGAGGACTCCCGACATGACGTTTCAGCCAATTTTGCCCAAAATCGTCTCTAGGACTCCCGATATGACGTTTCAGCCAATTTGGCCCAAAATCGTCTCGGGGGCTCCCGATATGACGTTTCGCCCAAAATCGTCTCGAGGACTCCCGATATGACGTTTCAGCCAATTTCGCCCAAAATCGTCTCGAGGACTCCCGATATGACGTTTCGCCCAAAATCGTCTCGAGGACTCCCGATATGACGTTTCAGCCAATTTCGCACAAAATCGTCTCGAGGACTCCCGATATGACGTTTCAGCCAATTTCGCACAAAATCGTCTCGGGGACTCCCGACATGACGTTTCAGCCAGTTTGGCCCAAAATCGTCTCGGGGACTCCCGACATGACGTTGCAGACAATTTCGCCCAAAATCGTCTCGGGGGCTCCCGATATGACGTTGCAGACAATTTCGCCCAAAATCGTCTTGGGGGCTCCCGATATGACGTTGCAGACAATTTCGCCCAAAATCGTCTCGGGGACTCCCGATATGACGTTTCAGACAATTTCGCCCAAAATCGTCTCGAGAACTCCCGATATGACGTTTCGCCCAAAATCGTCTCGAGGACTCCCGATATGACGTTTCAGCCAATTTCGCACAAAATCGTCTCGAGGACTCCCGATATGACGTTTCAGCCAATTTCGCACAAAATCGTCTCGAGGACTCCCGATATGACGTTTCAGCCAATTTCGCACAAAATCGTCTCGAGGACTCCCGATATGACGTTTCAGCCAATTTCGCACAAAATCGTCTCGAGGACTCCCGATATGACGTTTCAGCCAATTTCGCACAAAATCGTCTCGGGGACTCCCGACATGACGTTTCAGCCAGTTTGGCCCAAAATCGTCTCGGGGACTCCCGACATGACGTTGCAGACAATTTCGCCCAAAATCGTCTCGGGGGCTCCCGATATGACGTTGCAGACAATTTCGCCCAAAATCGTCTCGGGGGCTCCCGATATGACGTTTCAGACAATTTCGCCCAAAATCGTCTCGGGGGCTCCCGACATGACGTTTCAGACAATTTCGCCCAAAATCGTCTCGGGGACTCCCGATATGACGTTTCAGCCAATTTCGCCCAAAATCGTCTCGGGGACTCCCGATATGACGTTTCAGCCAATTTCGCCCAAAATCGTCTCGAGGACTCCCGATATGACGTTTCAGCCAATTTCGCACAAAATCGTCTCGAGGACTCCCGATATGACGTTTCGCCCAAAATCGTCTCGAGGACTCCCGATATGACGTTTAAGCCAATTTCGCCCAAAATCGTCTCGAGGACTCCCGATATGACGTTTCAGCCAATTTCGCACAAAATCGTCTCGGGGGCTCCCGATATGACGTTGCAGACAATTTCGCACAAAATCGTCTCGAGGACTCCCGATATGACGTTTCAGACAATTTCGCCCAAAATCTTCTCGGGGACTCCCGATATGACGTTTCAGCCAATTTCGCCCAAAATCGTCTCGAGGACTCCCGATATGACGTTTCGCCCAAAATCGTCTCGAGGACTCCCGATATGACGTTTCAGCCAATTTCGCCCAAAATCGTCTCGAGGACTCCCGATATGACGTTTCAGCCAATTTTGCCCAAAATCGTCTCTAGGACTCCCGATATGACGTTTCGCCCAAAATCGTCTCGAGGACTCCCGATATGACGTTTCAGCCAATTTCGCCCAAAATCGTCTCGAGGACTCCCGATATGACGTTTCAGCCAATTTCGCCCAAAATCGTCTCGGGGGCTCCCGATATGACGTTGCAGACAATTTCGCCCAAAATCGTCTCGGGGGCTCCCGATATGACGTTTCAGACAATTTCGCCCAAAATCGTCTCGAGGACTCCCGATATGACGTTTCAGACAATTTCGCCCAAAATCGTCTCGAGGACTCCCGATATGACGTTTCAGCCAATTTCGCCCAAAATCGTCTCGGGGACTCCCGACATGACGTTTCAGCCAGTTTGGCCCAAAATCGTCTCGAGGACTCCCGATATGACGTTTCAGCCAATTTCGCCCAAAATCGTCTCGAGGACTCCCGATATGACGTTTCAGACAATTTCGCCCAAAATCGTCTCGGGGACTCCCGATATGACGTTACAGCCAATTTCGCCCAAAATCGTCTCGAGGACTCCCGATATGACGTTGCAGCCAATTTCGCCCAAAATCGTCTCGAGGACTCCCGATATGACGTTTCGCCCAAAATAGTCTTGAGGACTCCCGATATGACGTTTCAGCCAATTTCGCCCAAAATCGTATCGAGGACTCCCGATATGACGTTTCAGCCAATTTCGCCCAAAATCGTCTCGAGGACTCCCGATATGACGTTTCAGCCAATTTCGCCCAAAATCGTCTCGAGGACTCCCGATATGACGTTTCGCCCAAAATCGTCTCGAGGACTCCCGATATGACGTTTCAGCCAATTTCGCCCAAAATCGTCTCAAGGACTCCCGACATGACGTTTCAGCCAATTTCACCCAAAATCGTCTCGAGGACTCCCGACATGACGTTTCAGCCAATTTTGCCCAAAATGGTCTCTTGGACTCCCGATATGACGTTTCAGCCTATTTCGCCCAAAATCGTCTCGAGGACTCCCGATATGACGTTTCGCCCAAAATCGTCTCGAGGACTCCCGATATGACGTTTAAGCCAATTTCGCCCAAAATCGTCTCGAGGACTCCCGATATGACGTTTCAGCCAATTTCGCACAAAATCGTCTCGAGGACTCCCGATATGACGTTTCAGCCAATTTCGCCCAAAATCGTCTCGAGGACTCCCGATATGACGTTTCAGCCAATTTCGCACAAAATCGTCTTGGGGGCTCCCGATATGACGTTGCAGACAATTTCGCACAAAATCGTCTCGAGGACTCCCGATATGACGTTTCAGACAATTTCGCCCAAAATCTTCTCGGGGACTCCCGATATGACGTTTCAGCCAATTTCGCCCAAAATCGTCTCGAGGACTCCCGATATGACGTTTCGCCCAAAATCGTCTCGAGGACTCCCGATATGACGTTTCAGCCAATTTCGCCCAAAATCGTCTCGAGGACTCCCGATATGACGTTTCAGCCAATTTTGCCCAAAATCGTCTCTAGGACTCCCGATATGACGTTTCGCCCAAAATCGTCTCGAGGACTCCCGATATGACGTTTCAGCCAATTTCGCCCAAAATCGTCTCGAGGACTCCTGATATGACGTTTCAGCCAATTTCGCCCAAAATCGTCTCGGGGGCTCCCGATATGACGTTGCAGACAATTTCGCCCAAAATCGTCTCGGGGGCTCCCGATATGACGTTTCAGACAATTTCGCCCAAAATCGTCTCGAGGACTCCCGATATGACGTTTCAGACAATTTCGCCCAAAATCGTCTCGAGGACTCCCGATATGACGTTTCAGCCAATTTCGCCCAAAATCGTCTCGGGGACTCCCGACATGACGTTTCAGCCAGTTTGGCCCAAAATCGTCTCGAGGACTCCCGATATGACGTTTCAGCCAATTTCGCCCAAAATCGTCTCGAGGACTCCCGATATGACGTTGCAGACAATTTCGCCCAAAATCGTCTCGGGGACTCCCGATATGACGTTTCAGCCAATTTCGCACAAAATCGTCTCGGGGACTCCCGACATGACGTTTCAGCCAGTTTGGCCCAAAATCGTCTCGGCGACTCCCGACATGACGTTGCAGACAATTTCGCCCAAAATCGTCTCGGGGGCTCCCGATATGACGTTGCAGACAATTTCGCCCAAAATCGTCTCGGGGGCTCCCGATATGACGTTGCAGACAATTTCGCCCAAAATCGTCTCGGGGGCTCCCGATATGACGTTGCAGACAATTTCGCCCAAAATCGTCTCGGGGGCTCCCGATATGACGTTTCAGACAATTTCGCCCAAAATCGTCTTGGGGGCTCCCGATATGACGTTTCAGCCAATTTCGCCCAAAATCGTCTCGAGGACTCCCGATATGACGTTTCAGCCAATTTCGCCCAATATCGTCTCGAGGACTCCCTATATGACGTTTCAGCCAATTTTTGCCCAAAATCGTCTCGAGGACTCCCGATATGACGTTTAAGCCAATTTGGCCCAAAATCGTCTCGAGGACTCCCGACATGACGTTTCAGCCAATTTCGCCCAATATCGTCTCGAGGACTCCCGATATGACGTTTAAGCCAATTTGGCCCAAAATCGTCTCGAGGACTCCCGACATGACGTTTCAGCCAATTTTGCCCAAAATCGTCTCTAGGACTCCCGATATGACGTTTCAGCCAATTTTGCCCAAAATCGTCTCTAGGACTCCCGATATGACGTTTCGCCCAAAATCGTCTCGAGGACTCCCGATATGACGTTTCAGCCAATTTCGCCCAAAATCGTCTCGAGGACTCCCGATATGACGTTTCAGCCAATTTTGCCCAAAATCGTCTCTAGGACTCCCGATATGACGTTTCAGCCAATTTCGCCCAAAATCGTCTCGAGAACTCCCGATATGACGTTTCGCCCAAAATCGTCTCGAGGACTCCCGATATGACGTTTAAGCCAATTTGGCCCAAAATCGTCTCGGGGGCTCCCGATATGACGTTTCGCCCAAAATCGTCTCGAGGACTCCCGATATGACGTTTAAGCCAATTTGGCCCAAAATCGTCTCGGGGGCTCCCGATATGACGTTTCGCCCAAAATCGTCTCGAGGACTCCCGATATGACGTTTCAGCCAATTTCGCACAAAATCGTCTCGAGGACTCCCGATATGACGTTTCAGCCAATTTCGCACAAAATCGTCTCGGGGACTCCCGACATGACGTTTCAGCCAGTTTGGCCCAAAATCGTCTCGGGGACTCCCGACATGACGTTGCAGACAATTTCGCCCAAAATCGTCTCGGGGGCTCCCGACATGACGTTGCAGACAATTTCGCCCAAAATCGTCTCGGGGGCTCCCGATATGACGTTGCAGACAATTTCGCCCAAAATCGTCTCGGGGGCTCCCGATATGACGTTGCAGACAATTTCGCCCAAAATCGTCTCGGGGGCTCCCGATATGACGTTGCAGACAATTTCGCCCAAAATCGTCTCGGGGGCTCCCGATATGACGTTTCAGACAATTTCGCCCAAAATCGTCTTGGGGGCTCCCGATATGACGTTTCAGCCAATTTCGCCCAAAATCGTCTCGAGGACTCCCGATATGACGTTTCAGCCAATTTCGCCCAATATCGTCTCGAGGACTCCCTATATGACGTTTCAGCCAATTTTTGCCCAAAATCGTCTCGAGGACTCCCGATATGACGTTTAAGCCAATTTGGCCCAAAATCGTCTCGAGGACTCCCGACATGACGTTTCAGCCAATTTCGCCCAATATCGTCTCGAGGACTCCCGATATGACGTTTAAGCCAATTTGGCCCAAAATCGTCTCGAGGACTCCCGACATGACGTTTCAGCCAATTTTGCCCAAAATCGTCTCTAGGACTCCCGATATGACGTTTCAGCCAATTTTGCCCAAAATCGTCTCTAGGACTCCCGATATGACGTTTCGCCCAAAATCGTCTCGAGGACTCCCGATATGACGTTTCAGCCAATTTCGCCCAAAATCGTCTCGAGGACTCCCGATATGACGTTTCAGCCAATTTTGCCCAAAATCGTCTCTAGGACTCCCGATATGACGTTTCAGCCAATTTCGCCCAAAATCGTCTCGAGAACTCCCGATATGACGTTTCGCCCAAAATCGTCTCGAGGACTCCCGATATGACGTTTAAGCCAATTTGGCCCAAAATCGTCTCGGGGGCTCCCGATATGACGTTTCGCCCAAAATCGTCTCGAGGACTCCCGATATGACGTTTAAGCCAATTTGGCCCAAAATCGTCTCGGGGGCTCCCGATATGACGTTTCGCCCAAAATCGTCTCGAGGACTCCCGATATGACGTTTCAGCCAATTTCGCACAAAATCGTCTCGAGGACTCCCGATATGACGTTTCAGCCAATTTCGCACAAAATCGTCTCGGGGACTCCCGACATGACGTTTCAGCCAGTTTGGCCCAAAATCGTCTCGGGGACTCCCGACATGACGTTGCAGACAATTTCGCCCAAAATCGTCTCGGGGGCTCCCGATATGACGTTGCAGACAATTTCGCCCAAAATCGTCTTGGGGGCTCCCGATATGACGTTGCAGACAATTTCGCCCAAAATCGTCTCGGGGGCTCCCGATATGACGTTTCAGACAATTTCGCCCAAAATCGTCTCGGGGGCTCCCGATATGACGTTTCAGACAATTTCGCCCAAAATCGTCTCGGGGGCTCCCGATATGACGTTGCAGACAATTTCGCCAAAAATCGTCTCGGGGGCTCCCGATATGACGTTTCAGACAATTTCGCCCAAAATCGTCTCGGGGACTCCCGATATGACGTTTCAGACAATTTCGCCCAAAATCGTCTCGAGGACTCCCGATATGACGTTTCAGCCAATTTCGCCCAAAATCGTCTCGAGAACTCCCGATATGACGTTTCGCCCAAAATCGTCTCGAGGACTCCCGATATGACGTTTAAGCCAATTTGGCCCAAAATCGTCTCGGGGGCTCCCGATATGACGTTTCGCCCAAAATCGTCTCGAGGACTCCCGATATGACGTTTCAGCCAATTTCGCCCAAAATCGTCTCGAGGACTCCCGATATGACGTTTCGCCCAAAATCGTCTCGAGGACTCCCGATATGACGTTTCAGCCAATTTCGCACAAAATCGTCTCGAGGACTCCCGATATGACGTTTCAGCCAATTTCGCACAAAATCGTCTCGGGGACTCCCGACATGACGTTTCAGCCAGTTTGGCCCAAAATCGTCTCGGGGACTCCCGACATGACGTTGCAGACAATTTCGCCCAAAATCGTCTCGGGGGCTCCCGATATGACGTTGCAGACAATTTCGCCCAAAATCGTCTTGGGGGCTCCCGATATGACGTTGCAGACAATTTCGCCCAAAATCGTCTCGAGGACTCCCGATATGACGTTTCAGCCAATTTTTGCCCAAAATCGTCTCGAGGACTCCCGATATGACGTTTCAGCCAATTTCGCCCAATATCGTCTCGAGGACTCCCTATATGACGTTTCAGCCAATTTTTGCCCAAAATCGTCTCGAGGACTCCCGATATGACGTTTAAGCCAATTTGGCCCAAAATCGTCTCGAGGACTCCCGACATGACGTTTCAGCCAATTTCGCCCAATATCGTCTCGAGGACTCCCGATATGACGTTTAAGCCAATTTGGCCCAAAATCGTCTCGAGGACTCCCGACATGACGTTTCAGCCAATTTTGCCCAAAATCGTCTCTAGGACTCCCGATATGACGTTTCAGCCAATTTCGCCCAAAATCGTCTCGAGAACTCCCGATATGACGTTTCGCCCAAAATCGTCTCGAGGACTCCCGATATGACGTTTAAGCCAATTTGGCCCAAAATCGTCTCGGGGGCTCCCGATATGACGTTTCGCCCAAAATCGTCTCGAGGACTCCCGATATGACGTTTAAGCCAATTTGGCCCAAAATCGTCTCGGGGGCTCCCGATATTATGTTTCGCCCCAAATCGTCTCGAGAACTCCCGATATGACGTTTCGCCCAAAATCGTCTCGAGGACTCCCGATATGACGTTTAAGCCAATTTGGCCCAAAATCGTCTCGGGGGCTCCCGATATGACGTTTCGCCCAAAATCGTCTCGAGGACTCCCGATATGACGTTTCAGCCAATTTCGCCCAAAATCGTCTCGAGGACTCCCGATATGACGTTTCGCCCAAAATCGTCTCGAGGACTCCCGATATGACGTTTCAGCCAATTTCGCACAAAATCGTCTCGAGGACTCCCGATATGACGTTTCAGCCAATTTCGCACAAAATCGTCTCGGGGACTCCCGACATGACGTTTCAGCCAGTTTGGCCCAAAATCGTCTCGGGGACTCCCGACATGACGTTGCAGACAATTTCGGCCAAAATCGTCTCGGGGGCTCCCGATATGACGTTGCAGACAATTTCGCCCAAAATCGTCTTGGGGGCTCCCGATATGACGTTGCAGACAATTTCGCCCAAAATCGTCTCGGGGACTCCCGATATGACGTTTCAGACAATTTCGCCCAAAATCGTCTCGAGGACTCCCGATATGACGTTTCAGCCAATTTCGCCCAAAATCGTCTCGAGGACTCCCGACATGACGTTTCAGCCAATTTTGCCCAAAATCGTCTCTAGGACTCCCGATATGACGTTTCAGCCAATTTCGCCCAAAATCGTCTCGAGAACTCCCGATATGACGTTTCGCCCAAAATCGTCTCGAGGACTCCCGATATGACGTTTCAGCCAATTTCGCACAAAATCGTCTCGAGGACTCCCGATATGACGTTTCAGCCAATTTCGCACAAAATCGTCTCGAGGACTCCCGATATGACGTTTCAGCCAATTTCGCACAAAATCGTCTCGAGGACTCCCGATATGACGTTTCAGCCAATTTCGCACAAAATCGTCTCGAGGACTCCCGATATGACGTTTCAGCCAATTTCGCACAAAATCGTCTCGGGGACTCCCGACATGACGTTTCAGCCAGTTTGGCCCAAAATCGTCTCGGGGACTCCCGACATGACGTTGCAGACAATTTCGCCCAAAATCGTCTCGGGGGCTCCCGATATGACGTTGCAGACAATTTCGCCCAAAATCGTCTCGGGGGCTCCCGATATGACGTTTCAGACAATTTCGCCCAAAATCGTCTCGGGGGCTCCCGACATGACGCTTCAGACAATTTCGCCCAAAATCGTCTCGAGGACTCCCGATATGACGTTTCAGCCAATTTCGCCCAAAATCGTCTCGAGGACTCCCGATATGACGTTTCAGCCAATTTCGCCCAAAATCGTCTCGGGGGCTCCCGATATGACGTTACAGCCAATTTCGCCCAAAATCGTCTCGAGGACTCCCGATATGACGTTTCGCCCAAAATCGTCTTGAGGACTCCCGATATGACGTTTCAGCCAATTTCGCGCAAAATCGTATCGAGGACTCCCGATATGACGTTTCAGCCAATTTCGCCCAAAATCGTCTCGAGGACTCCCGATATGACGTTTCAGCCAATTTCGACCAAAATCGTCTCGAGGACTCCCGATATGACGTTTCGCCCAAAATCGTCTCGAGGACTCCCGATATGACGTTTCAGCCAATTTCGCCCAAAATCGTCTCAAGGACTCCCGACATGACGTTTCAGCCAATTTCACCCAAAATCGTCTCGAGGACTCCCGACTTGACGTTTCAGCCAATTTTGCCCAAAATCGTCTCTAGGACTCCCGATATGACGTTTCAGCCAATTTCGCCCAAAATCGTCTCGAGAACTCCCGATATGACGTTTCGCCCAAAATCGTCTCGAGGACTCCCGATATGACGTTTCAGCCAATTTCGCCCAAAATCGTCTCGAGGACTCCCGATATGACGTTTCGCCCAAAATCGTCTCGAGGACTCCCGATATGATGTTTCAGCCAATTTCGCACAAAATCGTCTCGAGGACTCCCGATATGACGTTTCAGCCAGTTTCGCACAAAATCGTCTCGGGGACTCCCGACATGACGTTTCAGCCAGTTTGGCCCAAAATCGTCTCGGGGACTCCCGACATGACGTTGCAGACAATTTCGCCCAAAATCGTCTCGGGGGCTCCCGATATGACGTTGCAGACAATTTCGCCCAAAATCGTCTTGGGGGCTCCCGATATGACGTTGCAGACAATTTCGCCCAAAATCGTCTCGGGGGCTCCCGATATGACGTTTCAGACAATTTCGCCCAAAATCGTCTCGGGGGCTCCCGATATGACGTTTCAGACAATTTCGCCCAAAATCGTATCGAGGACTCCCGATATGACGTTTCAGCCAATTTCGCCCAAAATCGTCTCGAGGACTCCCGATATGACGTTTCAGCCAATTTCGACCAAAATCGTCTCGAGGACTCCCGATATGACGTTTCGCCCAAAATCGTCTCGAGGACTCCCGATATGACGTTTCAGCCAATTTCGCCCAAAATCGTCTCAAGGACTCCCGACATGACGTTTCAGCCAATTTCACCCAAAATCGTCTCGAGGACTCCCGACTTGACGTTTCAGCCAATTTTGCCCAAAATCGTCTCTAGGACTCCCGATATGACGTTTCAGCCAATTTCGCCCAAAATCGTCTCGAGGACTCCCGATATGACGTTTCAGCCAATTTCGCACAAAATCGTCTCGGGGACTCCCGACATGACGTTTCAGCCAGTTTGGCCCAAAATCGTCTCGGGGACTCCCGACATGACGTTGCAGACAATTTCGCCCAAAATCGTCTCGGGGGCTCCCGATATGACGTTGCAGACAATTTCGCCCAAAATCGTCTCGGGGGCTCCCGATATGACGTTTCAGACAATTTCGCCCAAAATCGTCTCGGGGGCTCCCGACATGACGTTTCAGACAATTTCGCCCAAAATCGTCTCGGGGACTCCCGATATGACGTTTCAGCCAATTTCGCCCAAAATCGTCTCGGGGACTCCCGATATGACGTTTCAGCCAATTTCGCCCAAAATCGTCTCGAGGACTCCCGATATGACGTTTCAGCCAATTTCGCCCAAAATCGTCTCGAGGACTCCCGATATGACGTTTCAGCCAATTTCGCCCAAAATCGTCTCGGGGGCTCCCGATATGACGTTACAGCCAATTTCGCCCAAAATCGTCTCGAGGACTCCCGATATGACGTTGCAGCCAATTTCGCCCAAAATCGTCTCGAGGACTCCCGATATGACGTTTCGCCCAAAATCGTCTTGAGGACTCCCGATATGACGTTTCAGCCAATTTCGCCCAAAATCGTATCGAGGACTCCCGATATGACGTTTCAGCCAATTTCGCCCAAAATCGTCTCGAGGACTCCCGATATGACGTTTCAGCCAATTTCGACCAAAATCGTCTCGAGGACTCCCGATATGACGTTTCGCCCAAAATCGTCTCGAGGACTCCCGATATGACGTTTCAGCCAATTTCGCCCAAAATCGTCTCAAGGACTCCCGATATGACGTTTCAGCCAATTTCGCCCAAAATCGTATCGAGGACTCCCGATATGACGTTTCAGCCAATTTCGCCCAAAATCGTCTCAAGGACTCCCGATATGACGTTTCAGCCAATTTCGCCCAAAATCGTCTCTAGGACTCCCGATATGACGTTTCAGCCAATTTCGCCCAAAATCGTATCGAGGACTCCCGATATGACGTTTCAGCCAATTTCGCCCAAAATCGTCTCGAGGACTCCCGATATGACGTTTCAGCCAATTTCGCCCAAAATCGTCTCGAGAACTCCCGATATGACGTTTCGCCCAAAATCGTCTCGAGGACTCCCGATATGACGTTTCAGCCAATTTCGCCCAAAATCGTCTCGAGGACTCCGGATATGACGTTTCGCCCAAAATCGTCTCGAGGACTCCCGATATGATGTTTCAGCCAATTTCGCACAAAATCGTCTCGAGGACTCCCGATATGACGTTTCAGCCAATTTCGCACAAAATCGTCTCGGGGACTCCCGACATGACGTTTCAGCCAGTTTGGCCCAAAATCGTCTCGGGGACTCCCGACATGACGTTGCAGACAATTTCGCCCAAAATCGTCTCGGGGGCTCCCGATATGACGTTGCAGACAATTTCGCCCAAAATCGTCTTGGGGGCTCCCGATATGACGTTGCAGACAATTTCGCCCAAAATCGTCTCGGGGGCTCCCGATATGACGTTTCAGACAATTTCGCCCAAAATCGTCTCGGGGGCTCCCGATATGACGTTTCAGACAATTTCGCCCAAAATCGTCTCGGGGGCTCCCGATATGACGTTGCAGACAATTTCGCCCAAAATCGTCTCGGGGGCTCCCGATATGACGTTTCAGACAATTTCGCCCAAAATCGTCTCGGGGGCTCCCGATATGACGTTTCAGACAATTTCGCCCAAAATCGTCTCGGGGACTCCCGATATGACGTTTCAGCCAATTTCGCCCAAAATCGTCTCGAGGACTCCCGATATGACGTTTCAGCCAATTTCGCCCAAAATCGTCTCGAGGACTCCCGATATGACGTTTCAGCCAATTTCGCCCAAAATCGTCTCGAGGACTCCCGATATGACGTTTCAGCCAATTTCAGACAATTTCAGACAATTTCGCCCAAAATCGTCTCGGGGGCTCCCGATATGACGTTTCAGACAATTTCGCCCAAAATCGTCTCGGGGGCTCCCGATATGACGTTGCAGACAATTTCGCCCAAAATCGTCTCGGGGGCTCCCGATATGACGTTTCAGACAATTTCGCCCAAAATCGTCTCGGGGACTCCCGATATGACGTTACAGCCAATTTCGCCCAAAATCGTCTCGAGGACTCCCGATATGACGTTGCAGCCAATTTCGCCCAAAATCGTCTTGAGGCCTCCCGATATGACGTTTCAGCCAATTTCGCCCAAAATCGTCTCGGGAACTCCCGACATGACGTTTCAGCCAATTTCGCCCAAAATCGTCTCGGGAACTCCCGACATGACGTTGCAGACAATTTCGCCCAAAATCGTCTCGGGGGCTCCCGATATGACGTTTCAGACAATTTCGCCCAAAATCGTCTCGAGGACTCCCGATATGACGTTTCAGCCAATTTCGCCCAAAATCGTCTCGAGGACTGCCGATATGACGTTTCAGCTAATTTCGCCCTAAATCGTCTCGAGGACTCCCGATATGACGTTTCGCCCAAAATCGTCTTGAGGACTCCCGATATGACGTTTCAGCCAATTTCGCCCAAAATCGTCTTGAGGACTCCCGATATGACGTTTCAGCTAATTTCGCCCAAAATCGTCTCGAGGACTCCCGATATGACGTTTCAGCCAATTTCGCCCAAAATCGTCTCGGGGACTCCCAATATGACGTTTCAGCCAATTTTTGCCCAAAATCGTCTCGAGGACTCCCGATATGACGTTTCAGCCAATTTCGCCCAAAATCGTCTCGGGGACTCCCGACATGACGTTTCAGCCAGTTTGGCCCAAAATCGTCTCTAGGACTCCCGATATGACGTTTCGCCCAAAATCGTCTCGAGGACTCCCGATATGACGTTTCAGCCAATTTCGCCCAAAATCGTCTCGAGGACTCCCGATATGACGTTTCAGCCAATTTCGCCCAAAATCGTCTCGGGGACTCCCGACATGACGTTTCAGCCAGTTTGGCCCAAAATCGTCTCGAGGACTCCCGATATGACGTTTCAGCCAATTTCGCCCAAAATCGTCTCGAGGACTCCCGATATGACGTTTCAGCCAATTTCGCCCAAAATCGTCTCGGGGACTCCCGACATGACGTTTCAGACAATTTCGCCCAAAATCGTCTCGGGGGCTCCCGATATGACGTTTCAGACAATTTCGCCCAAAATCGTCTTGGGGGCTCCCGATATGACGTTGCAGCCAATTTCGCCCAAAATCGTCTCGAGGACTCCCGATATGACGTTTCGCCCAAAATCGTCTTGAGGACTCCCGATATGACGTTTCAGCCAATTTCGCCCAAAATCGTATCGAGGACTCCCGATATGACGTTTCAGCCAATTTCGCCCAAAATCGTCTCGAGGACTCCCGATATGACGTTTCGCCCAAAATCGTCTCGAGGACTCCCGATATGACGTTTCAGCCAATTTCGCCCAAAATCGTCTCAAGGACTCCCGACATGACGTTTCAGCCAATTTCACCCAAAATCGTCTCGAGGACTCCCGACATGACGTTTCAGCCAATTTTGCCCAAAATGGTCTCTTGGACTCCCGATATGACGTTTCAGCCAATTTCGCCCAAAATCGTCTCGAGGACTCCCGATATGACGTTTCGCCCAAAATCGTCTCGAGGACTCCCGATATGACGTTTAAGCCAATTTCGCCCAAAATCGTCTCGAGGACTCCCGATATGACGTTTCAGCCAATTTCGCACAAAATCGTCTCGAGGACTCCCGATATGACGTTTCAGCCAATTTCGCACAAAATCGTCTCGAGGACTCCCGATATGACGTTGCAGACAATTTCGCCCAAAATCGTCTCGGGGGCTCCCGATATGACGTTGCAGACAATTTCGCCCAAAATCGTCTCGGGGGCTCCCGATATGACGTTTCAGACAATTTCGCCCAAAATCGTCTTGGGGGCTCCCGATATGACGTTTCAGCCAATTTCGCCCAAAATCGTCTTGAGGACTCCCGATATGACGTTTCAGCCAATTTCGCCCAAAATCGTCTTGAGGACTCCCGATATGACGTTTCAGCCAATTTCGCCCAAAATCGTCTCGGGGACTCCCAATATGACGTTTCAGCCAATTTTTGCCCAAAATCGTCTCGAGGACTCCCGATATGACGTTTCAGCCAATTTCGCCCAAAATCGTCTCGGGGACTCCCGACATGACGTTTCAGCCAGTTTGGCCCAAAATCGTCTCTAGGACTCCCGATATGACGTTTCGCCCAAAATCGTCTCGAGGACTCCCGATATGACGTTTCAGCCAATTTCGCCCAAAATCGTCTCGAGGACTCCCGATATGACGTTTCAGCCAATTTCGCCCAAAATCGTCTCGGGGACTCCCGACATGACGTTTCAGCCAGTTTGGCCCAAAATCGTCTCGAGGACTCCCGATATGACGTTTCAGCCAATTTCGCCCAAAATCGTCTCGAGGACTCCCGATATGACGTTTCAGCCAATTTCGCCCAAAATCGTATCGAGGACTCCCGATATGACGTTTCAGCCAATTTCGCCCAAAATCGTCTCGAGGACTCCCGATATGACGTTTCGCCCAAAATCGTCTCGAGGACTCCCGATATGACGTTTCAGCCAATTTCGCCCAAAATCGTCTCAAGGACTCCCGACATGACGTTTCAGCCAATTTCACCCAAAATCGTCTCGAGGACTCCCGACATGACGTTTCAGCCAATTTTGCCCAAAATGGTCTCTTGGACTCCCGATATGACGTTTCAGCCAATTTCGCCCAAAATCGTCTCGAGGACTCCCGATATGACGTTTCGCCCAAAATCGTCTCGAGGACTCCCGATATGACGTTTAAGCCAATTTCGCCCAAAATCGTCTCGAGGACTCCCGATATGACGTTTCAGCCAATTTCGCACAAAATCGTCTCGAGGACTCCCGATATGACGTTTCAGCCAATTTCGCACAAAATCGTCTCGAGGACTCCCGATATGACGTTGCAGACAATTTCGCCCAAAATCGTCTCGGGGGCTCCCGATATGACGTTGCAGACAATTTCGCCCAAAATCGTCTCGGGGGCTCCCGATATGACGTTTCAGACAATTTCGCCCAAAATCGTCTTGGGGGCTCCCGATATGACGTTTCAGCCAATTTCGCCCAAAATCGTCTCGAGGACTCCCGATATGACGTTTCAGCCAATTTCGCCCAAAATCGTCTTGAGGCCTCCCGATATGACGTTTCAGCCAATTTCGCCCAAAATCGTCTCGGGAACTCCCGACATGACGTTTCAGCCAATTTCGCCCAAAATCGTCTCGGGAACTCCCGACATGACGTTGCAGACAATTTCGCCCAAAATCGTCTCGGGGGCTCCCGATATGACGTTTCAGACAATTTCGCCCAAAATCGTCTCGAGGACTCCCGATATGACGTTTCAGCCAATTTCGCCCAAAATCGTCTCGAGGACTGCCGATATGACGTTTCAGCTAATTTCGCCCTAAATCGTCTCGAGGACTCCCGATATGACGTTTCGCCCAAAATCGTCTTGAGGACTCCCGATATGACGTTTCAGCCAATTTCGCCCAAAATCGTCTTGAGGACTCCCGATATGACGTTTCAGCTAATTTCGCCCAAAATCGTCTCGAGGACTCCCGATATGACGTTTCAGCCAATTTCGCCCAAAATCGTCTCGGGGACTCCCAATATGACGTTTCAGCCAATTTTTGCCCAAAATCGTCTCGAGGACTCCCGATATGACGTTTCAGCCAATTTCGCCCAAAATCGTCTCGGGGACTCCCGACATGACGTTTCAGCCAGTTTGGCCCAAAATCGTCTCTAGGACTCCCGATATGACGTTTCGCCCAAAATCGTCTCGAGGACTCCCGATATGACGTTTCAGCCAATTTCGCCCAAAATCGTCTCGAGGACTCCCGATATGACGTTTCAGCCAATTTCGCCCAAAATCGTCTCGGGGACTCCCGACATGACGTTTCAGCCAGTTTGGCCCAAAATCGTCTCGAGGACTCCCGATATGACGTTTCAGCCAATTTCGCCCAAAATCGTCTCGAGGACTCCCGATATGACGTTTCAGCCAATTTCGCCCAAAATCGTCTCGGGGACTCCCGACATGACGTTTCAGACAATTTCGCCCAAAATCGTCTCGGGGGCTCCCGATATGACGTTTCAGACAATTTCGCCCAAAATCGTCTTGGGGGCTCCCGATATGACGTTTCAGACAATTTCGCCCAAAATCGTCTCGAGGACTCCCGATATGACGTTTCAGCCAATTTCGCCCAAAATCGTCTCGAGGACTCCCGATATGACGTTGCAGCCAATTTCGCCCAAAATCGTCTCGAGGACTCCCGATATGACGTTTCGCCCAAAATCGTCTTGAGGACTCCCGATATGACGTTTCAGCCAATTTCGCCCAAAATCGTATCGAGGACTCCCGATATGACGTTTCAGCCAATTTCGCCCAAAATCGTCTCGAGGACTCCCGATATGACGTTTCGCCCAAAATCGTCTCGAGGACTCCCGATATGACGTTTCAGCCAATTTCGCCCAAAATCGTCTCAAGGACTCCCGACATGACGTTTCAGCCAATTTCACCCAAAATCGTCTCGAGGACTCCCGACATGACGTTTCAGCCAATTTTGCCCAAAATGGTCTCTTGGACTCCCGATATGACGTTTCAGCCAATTTCGCCCAAAATCGTCTCGAGGACTCCCGATATGACGTTTCGCCCAAAATCGTCTCGAGGACTCCCGATATGACGTTTAAGCCAATTTCGCCCAAAATCGTCTCGAGGACTCCCGATATGACGTTTCAGCCAATTTCGCACAAAATCGTCTCGAGGACTCCCGATATGACGTTTCAGCCAATTTCGCACAAAATCGTCTCGAGGACTCCCGATATGACGTTGCAGACAATTTCGCCCAAAATCGTCTCGGGGGCTCCCGATATGACGTTGCAGACAATTTCGCCCAAAATCGTCTCGGGGGCTCCCGATATGACGTTTCAGACAATTTCGCCCAAAATCGTCTTGGGGGCTCCCGATATGACGTTTCAGCCAATTTCGCCCAAAATCGTCTCGAGGACTCCCGATATGACGTTTCAGCCAATTTTTGCCCAAAATCGTCTCGAGGACTCCCGATATGACGTTTCAGCCAATTTCGCCCAATATCGTCTCGAGGACTCCCTATATGACGTTTCAGCCAATTTTTGCCCAAAATCGTCTCGAGGACTCCCGATATGACGTTTCAGCCAATTTCGCCCAATATCGTCTCGAGGACTCCCTATATGACGTTTCAGCCAATTTTTGCCCAAAATCGTCTCGAGGACTCCCGATATGACGTTTAAGCCAGTTTAGCCCAAAATCGTCTCGAGGACTCCCGATATGACGTTTCAGCCAATTTCGCCCAAAATCGTCTCGAGGACTCCCGATATGACGTTTCAGCCAATTTCGCCCAAAATCGTCTCGGGGACTCCCGACATGACGTTTCAGCCAGTTTGGCCCAAAATCGTCTCGGGGACTCCCGATATGACGTTTCAGCCAATTTCGCACAAAATCGTCTCGGGGACTCCCGACATGACGTTTCAGCCAGTTTGGCCCAAAATCGTCTCGGCGACTCCCGACATGACGTTGCAGACAATTTCGCCCAAAATCGTCTCGGGGGCTCCCGATATGACGTTGCAGACAATTTCGCCCAAAATCGTCTCGGGGGCTCCCGATATGACGTTGCAGACAATTTCGCCCAAAATCGTCTCGAGGACTCCCGATATGACGTTTCGCCCAAAATCGTCTTGAGGACTCCCGATATGACGTTTCAGCCAATTTCGCCCAAAATCGTATCGAGGACTCCCGATATGACGTTTCAGCCAATTTCGCCCAAAATCGTCTCGAGGACTCCCGATATGACGTTTCAGCCAATTTCGACCAAAATCGTCTCGAGGACTCCCGATATGACGTTTCGCCCAAAATCGTCTCGAGGACTCCCGATATGACGTTTCAGACAATTTCGCCCAAAATCGTCTCGGGGGCTCCCGATATGACGTTGCAGACAATTTCGCCAAAAATCGTCTCGGGGGCTCCCGATATGACGTTTCAGACAATTTCGCCCAAAATCGTCTCGGGGACTCCCGATATGACGTTTCAGACAATTTCGCCCAAAATCGTCTCGAGGACTCCCGATATGACGTTTCAGCCAATTTCGCCCAAAATCGTCTCGAGGACTCCCGACATGACGTTTCAGCCAATTTTGCCCAAAATCGTCTCTAGGACTCCCGATATGACGTTTCAGCCAATTTCGCCCAAAATCGTCTCGAGAACTCCCGATATGACGTTTCGCCCAAAATCGTCTCGAGGACTCCCGATATGACGTTTCAGCCAATTTCGCCCAAAATCGTCTCGAGGACTCCCGACATGACGTTTCAGCCAATTTTTGCCCAAAATCGTCTCGAGGACTCCCGACATGACGTTTCAGCCAATTTTGCCCAAAATCGTCTCTAGGACTCCCGATATGACGTTTCAGCCAATTTCGCCCAAAATCGTCTCGAGAACTCCCGATATGACGTTTCGCCCAAAATCGTCTCGAGGACTCCCGATATGACGTTTAAGCCAATTTGGCCCAAAATCGTCTCGGGGGCTCCCGATATGACGTTTCGCCCAAAATCGTCTCGAGGACTCCCGATATGACGTTTCAGCCAATTTCGCCCAAAATCGTCTCGAGGACTCCCGATATGACGTTTCAGCCTTTTTCGCCCAAAATCGTCTCGAGGACTCCCGATATGACGTTTCAGCCAATTTCGCACAAAATCGTCTCGGGGACTCCCGACATGACGTTTCAGCCAGTTTGGCCCAAAATCGTCTCGGCGACTCCCGACATGACTTTGCAGACAATTTCGCCCAAAATCGTCTCGAGGACTCCCGATATGACGTTTCAGCCAATTTCGCACAAAATCGTCTCGAGGACTCCCGATATGACGTTTCAGCCAGTTTAGCCCAAAATCGTCTCGAGGACTCCCGATATGACGTTTCAGCCAATTTCGCCCAAAATCGTCTCGAGGACTCCCGATATGACGTTTCAGCCAATTTCGCACAAAATCGTCTCGGGGACTCCCGACATGACGTTTCAGCCAGTTTGGCCCAAAATCGTCTCGGGGACTCCCGATATGACGTTTCAGCCAATTTCGCACAAAATCGTCTCGGGGACTCCCGACATGACGTTTCAGCCAGTTTGGCCCAAAATCGTCTCGGCGACTCCCGACATGACGTTGCAGACAATTTCGCCCAAAATCGTCTCGGGGGCTCCCGATATGACGTTGCAGACAATTTCGCCCAAAATCGTCTCGGGGGCTCCCGATATGACGTTGCAGACAATTTCGCCCAAAATCGTCTCGGGGGCTCCCGATATGACTTTTCAGACAATTTCGCCCAAAATCGTCTCGGGGGCTCCCGATATGACGTTTCAGACAATTTCGCCCAAAATCGTCTCGGGGGCTCCCGATATGACGTTTCAGACAATTTCGCCCAAAATCGTCTCGAGGACTCCCGATATGACGTTTCAGCCAATTTCGCCCAAAATCGTCTCGAGGACTCCCGATATGACGTTTCAGCCAATTTTTGCCCAAAATCGTCTCGAGGACTCCCGATATGACGTTTCAGCCAATTTCGCCCAATATCGTCTCGAGGACTCCCTATATGACGTTTCAGCCAATTTTTGCCCAAAATCGTCTCGAGGACTCCCGATATGACGTTTAAGCCAGTTTAGCCCAAAATCGTCTCGAGGACTCCCGATATGACGTTTCAGCCAATTTCGCCCAAAATCGTCTCGAGGACTCCCGATATGACGTTTCAGCCAATTTCGCCCAAAATCGTCTCGGGGACTCCCGACATGACGTTTCAGCCAGTTTGGCCCAAAATCGTCTCGGGGACTCCCGATATGACGTTTCAGCCAATTTCGCACAAAATCGTCTCGGGGACTCCCGACATGACGTTTCAGCCAGTTTGGCCCAAAATCGTCTCGGCGACTCCCGACATGACGTTGCAGACAATTTCGCCCAAAATCGTCTCGGGGGCTCCCGACATGACGTTGCAGACAATTTCGCCCAAAATCGTCTCGGGGGCTCCCGATATGACGTTGCAGACAATTTCGCCCAAAATCGTCTCGAGGACTCCCGATATGACGTTTCGCCCAAAATCGTCTCGAGGACTCCCGATATGACGTTTCAGCCAATTTCGACCAAAATCGTCTCGAGGACTCCCGATATGACGTTTCGCCCAAAATCGTCTCGAGGACTCCCGATATGACGTTTCAGCCAATTTCGCCCAAAATCGTCTCAAGGACTCCCGACATGACGTTTCAGCCAATTTCACCCAAAATCGTCTCGAGGACTCCCGACTTGACGTTTCAGCCAATTTTGCCCAAAATCGTCTCTAGGACTCCCGATATGACGTTTCAGCCAATTTCGCCCAAAATCGTCTCGAGAACTCCCGATATGACGTTTCGCCCAAAATCGTCTCGAGGACTCCCGATATGACGTTTCAGCCAATTTCGCCCAAAATCGTCTCGAGGACTCCCGATATGACGTTTCGCCCAAAATCGTCTCGAGGACTCCCGATATGATGTTTCAGCCAATTTCGCACAAAATCGTCTCGAGGACTCCCGATATGACGTTTCAGCCAATTTCGCACAAAATCGTCTCGGGGACTCCCGACATGACGTTTCAGCCAGTTTGGCCCAAAATCGTCTCGGGGACTCCCGACATGACGTTGCAGACAATTTCGCCCAAAATCGTCTCGGGGGCTCCCGATATGACGTTGCAGACAATTTCGCCCAAAATCGTCTTGGGGGCTCCCGATATGACGTTGCAGACAATTTCGCCCAAAATCGTCTCGGGGGCTCCCGATATGACGTTTCAGACAATTTCGCCCAAAATCGTCTCGGGGGCTCCCGATATGACGTTTCAGACAATTTCGCCCAAAATCGTCTCGGGGGCTCCCGATATGACGTTGCAGACAATTTCAGACAATTTCAGACAATTTCAGACAATTTCGCCCAAAATCGTCTCGGGGGCTCCCGATATGACGTTTCAGACAATTTCGCCCAAAATCGTCTCGGGGGCTCCCGATATGACGTTGCAGACAATTTCGCCCAAAATCGTCTCGGGGGCTCCCGATATGACGTTTCAGACAATTTCGCCCAAAATCGTCTCGGGGACTCCCGATATGACGTTACAGACAATTTCGCCCAAAATCGTCTCGGGGGCTCCCGATATGACGTTGCAGACAATTTCGCCCAAAATCGTCTCGAGGGCTCCCGATATGACGTTGCAGACAATTTCGCCCAGACAATTTCGCCCAAAATCGTCTCGGGGGCTCCCGATATGACGTTGCAGACAATTTCACCCAAAATCGTCTCGAGAACTCCCGATATGACGTTTCGCCCAAAATCGTCTCGAGGACTCCCGATATGACGTTTCAGCCAATTTCGCCCAAAATCGTCTCGAGGACTCCCGATATGACGTTTCGCCCAAAATCGTCTCGAGGACTCCCGATATGACGTTGCAGCCAATTTCGCACAAAATCGTCTCGAGGACTCCCGATATGACGTTTCAGCCAATTTCGCACAAAATCGTCTCGGGGACTCCCGACATGACGTTTCAGCCAGTTTGGCCCAAAATCGTCTCGGGGACTCCCGACATGACGTTGCAGACAATTTCGCCCAAAATCGTCTCGGGGGCTCCCGATATGACGTTGCAGACAATTTCGCCCAAAATCGTCTTGGGGGCTCCCGATATGACGTTGCAGACAATTTCGCCCAAAATCGTCTCGGGGGCTCCCGATATGACGTTTCAGACAATTTCGCCCAAAATCGTCTCGGGGGCTCCCGATATGACGTTTCAGACAATTTCGCCCAAAATCGTCTCGGGGGCTCCCGATATGACGTTGCAGACAATTTCAGACAATTTCAGACAATTTCAGACAATTTCGCCCAAAATCGTCTCGGGGGCTCCCGATATGACGTTTCAGACAATTTCGCCCAAAATCGTCTCGGGGGCTCCCGATATGACGTTGCAGACAATTTCGCCCAAAATCGTCTCGGGGGCTCCCGATATGACGTTTCAGACAATTTCGCCCAAAATCGTCTCTGGGACTCCCGATATGACGTTACAGACAATTTCGCCCAAAATCGTCTCGGGGGCTCCCGATATGACGTTGCAGACAATTTCGCCCAAAATCGTCTCGAGGGCTCCCGATATGACGTTGCAGACAATTTCGCCCAGACAATTTCGCCCAAAATCGTCTCGGGGGCTCCCGATATGACGTTGCAGACAATTTCACCCAAAATCGTCTCGGGGGCTCCCGATATGACGTTTCAGACAATTTCGCCCAAAATCGTCTCGAGGACTCCCGATATGACGTTTCAGCCAATTTCGCCCAAAATCGTCTCGAGGACTCCCGATATGACGTTTCAGCTAATTTCGCCCAAAATCGTCTCGAGGACTCCCGATATGACGTTTCGCCCAAAATCGTCTTGAGGACTCCCGATATGACGTTTCAGCCAATTTCGCCCAAAATCGTCTCGAGGACTCCCGATATGACGTTTCAGCTAATTTCGCCCAAAATCGTCTCGAGGACTCCCGATATGACGTTTCAGCCAATTTCGCCCAAAATCGTCTCGGGGACTCCCGACATGACGTTTCAGCCAGTTTGGCCCAAAATCGTCTCGGGGACTCCCAATATGACGTTTCAGCCAATTTTTGCCCAAAATCGTCTCGAGGACTCCCGATATGACGTTTCAGCCAATTTCGCCCAAAATCGTCTCGGGGACTCCCGACATGACGTTTCAGCCAGTTTGGCCCAAAATCGTCTCTAGGACTCCCGATATGACGTTTCGCCCAAAATCGTCTCGAGGACTCCCGATATGACGTTTCAGCCAATTTCGCCCAAAATCGTCTCGAGGACTCCCGATATGACGTTTCAGCCAATTTCGCCCAAAATCGTCTCGGGGACTCCCGACATGACGTTTCAGCCAGTTTGGCCCAAAATCGTCTCGAGGACTCCCGATATGACGTTTCAGCCAATTTCGCCCAAAATCGTCTCGAGGACTCCCGATATGACGTTTCAGCCAATTTCGCCCAAAATCGTCTCGGGGACTCCCGACATGACGTTTCAGCCAGTTTGGCCCAAAATCGTCTCTAGGACTCCCGATATGACGTTTCGCCCAAAATCGTCTCGAGGACTCCCGATATGACGTTTCAGCCAATTTGGCCCAAAATCGTCTCGAGGACTCCCGATATGACGTTTCAGCCAATTTCGCCCAAAATCGTCTCGGGGACTCCCGACATGACGTTTCAGCCAGTTTGGCCCAAAATCGTCTCGAGGACTCCCGATATGACGTTTCAGCCAATTTCGCCCAAAATCGTCTCGAGGACTCCCGATATGACGTTTCAGCCAATTTCGCCCAAAATCGTCTCGGGGACTCCCGACATGACGTTTCAGCCAGTTTGGCCCAAAATCGTCTCGGGGACTCCCGATATGACGTTTCAGCCAATTTCGCACAAAATCGTCTCGGGGGCTCCCGATATGACGTTGCAGACAATTTCACCCAAAATCGTCTCGGGGGCTCCCGATATGACGTTTCAGACAATTTCGCCCAAAATCGTCTCGAGGACTCCCGATATGACGTTTCAGCCAATTTCGCCCAAAATCGTCTCGAGGACTCCCGATATGACGTTTCAGCTAATTTCGCCCAAAATCGTCTCGAGGACTCCCGATATGACGTTTCGCCCAAAATCGTCTTGAGGACTCCCGATATGACGTTTCAGCCAATTTCGCCCAAAATCGTCTCGAGGACTCCCGATATGACGTTTCAGCTAATTTCGCCCAAAATCGTCTCGAGGACTCCCGATATGACGTTTCAGCCAATTTCGCCCAAAATCGTCTCGGGGACTCCCGACATGACGTTTCAGCCAGTTTGGCCCAAAATCGTCTCGGGGACTCCCAATATGACGTTTCAGCCAATTTTTGCCCAAAATCGTCTCGAGGACTCCCGATATGACGTTTCAGCCAATTTCGCCCAAAATCGTCTCGGGGACTCCCGACATGACGTTTCAGCCAGTTTGGCCCAAAATCGTCTCTAGGACTCCCGATATGACGTTTCGCCCAAAATCGTCTCGAGGACTCCCGATATGACGTTTCAGCCAATTTCGCCCAAAATCGTCTCGAGGACTCCCGATATGACGTTTCAGCCAATTTCGCCCAAAATCGTCTCGGGGACTCCCGACATGACGTTTCAGCCAGTTTGGCCCAAAATCGTCTCGAGGACTCCCGATATGACGTTTCAGCCAATTTCGCCCAAAATCGTCTCGAGGACTCCCGATATGACGTTTCAGCCAATTTCGCCCAAAATCGTCTCGGGGACTCCCGACATGACGTTTCAGCCAGTTTGGCCCAAAATCGTCTCTAGGACTCCCGATATGACGTTTCGCCCAAAATCGTCTCGAGGACTCCCGATATGACGTTTCAGCCAATTTGGCCCAAAATCGTCTCGAGGACTCCCGATATGACGTTTCAGCCAATTTCGCCCAAAATCGTCTCGGGGACTCCCGACATGACGTTTCAGCCAGTTTGGCCCAAAATCGTCTCGAGGACTCCCGATATGACGTTTCAGCCAATTTCGCCCAAAATCGTCTCGAGGACTCCCGATATGACGTTTCAGCCAATTTCGCCCAAAATCGTCTCGGGGACTCCCGACATGACGTTTCAGCCAGTTTGGCCCAAAATCGTCTCGGGGACTCCCGATATGACGTTTCAGCCAATTTCGCACAAAATCGTCTCGGGGACTCCCGACATGACGTTTCAGCCAGTTTGGCCCAAAATCGTCTCGGCGACTCCCGACATGACGTTGCAGACAATTTCGCCCAAAATCGTCTCGGGGGCTCCCGATATGACGTTGCAGACAATTTCGCCCAAAATCGTCTCGGGGGCTCCCGATATGACGTTGCAGACAATTTCGCCCAAAATCGTCTCGGGGGCTCCCGATATGACGTTTCAGACAATTTCGCCCAAAATCGTCTCGGGGGCTCCCGATATGACGTTTCAGACAATTTCGCCCAAAATCGTCTTGGGGGCTCCCGATATGACGTTTCAGACAATTTCGCCCAAAATCGTCTCGAGGACTCCCGATATGACGTTTCAGCCAATTTCGCCCAAAATCGTCTCGAGGACTCCCGATATGACGTTTCAGCCAATTTTTGCCCAAAATCGTCTCGAGGACTCCCGATATGACGTTTCAGCCAATTTCGCCCAAAATCGTCTCGAGGACTCCCGATATGACGTTTCAGCCAATTTCGCCCAAAATCGTCTCGGGGACTCCCGACATGACGTTTCAGACAATTTCGCCCAAAATCGTCTCGGGGGCTCCCGATATGACGTTTCAGACAATTTCGCCCAAAATCGTCTTGGGGGCTCCCGATATGACGTTTCAGACAATTTCGCCCAAAATCGTCTCGAGGACTCCCGATATGACGTTTCAGCCAATTTCGCCCAAAATCGTCTCGAGGACTCCCGATATGACGTTGCAGCCAATTTCGCCCAAAATCGTCTTGGGGGCTCCCGATATGACGTTTCAGACAATTTCGCCCAAAATCGTCTCGAGGACTCCCGATATGACGTTTCAGCCAATTTCGCCCAAAATCGTCTCGAGGACTCCCGATATGACGTTGCAGCCAATTTCGCCCAAAATCGTCTCGAGGACTCCCGATATGACGTTTCGCCCAAAATCGTCTTGAGGACTCCCGATATGACGTTTCAGCCAATTTCGCCCAAAATCGTATCGAGGACTCCCGATATGACGTTTCAGCCAATTTCGCCCAAAATCGTCTCGAGGACTCCCGATATGACGTTTCGCCCAAAATCGTCTCGAGGACTCCCGATATGACGTTTCAGCCAATTTCGCCCAAAATCGTCTCAAGGACTCCCGACATGACGTTTCAGCCAATTTCACCCAAAATCGTCTCGAGGACTCCCGACATGACGTTTCAGCCAATTTTGCCCAAAATGGTCTCTTGGACTCCCGATATGACGTTTCAGCCAATTTCGCCCAAAATCGTCTCGAGGACTCCCGATATGACGTTTCGCCCAAAATCGTCTCGAGGACTCCCGATATGACGTTTAAGCCAATTTCGCCCAAAATCGTCTCGAGGACTCCCGATATGACGTTTCAGCCAATTTCGCACAAAATCGTCTCGAGGACTCCCGATATGACGTTTCAGCCAATTTCGCACAAAATCGTCTCGAGGACTCCCGATATGACGTTGCAGACAATTTCGCCCAAAATCGTCTCGGGGGCTCCCGATATGACGTTGCAGACAATTTCGCCCAAAATCGTCTCGGGGGCTCCCGATATGACGTTTCAGACAATTTCGCCCAAAATCGTCTTGGGGGCTCCCGATATGACGTTTCAGCCAATTTCGCCCAAAATCGTCTCGAGGACTCCCGATATGACGTTTCAGCCAATTTTTGCCCAAAATCGTCTCGAGGACTCCCGATATGACGTTTCAGCCAATTTCGCCCAATATCGTCTCGAGGACTCCCTATATGACGTTTCAGCCAATTTTTGCCCAAAATCGTCTCGAGGACTCCCGATATGACGTTTAAGCCAGTTTAGCCCAAAATCGTCTCGAGGACTCCCGATATGACGTTGCAGACAATTTCGCCCAAAATCGTCTCGGGGGCTCCCGATATGACGTTGCAGACAATTTCGCCCAAAATCGTCTCGGGGGCTCCCGATATGACGTTTCAGACAATTTCGCCCAAAATCGTCTTGGGGGCTCCCGATATGACGTTTCAGCCAATTTCGCCCAAAATCGTCTCGAGGACTCCCGATATGACGTTTCAGCCAATTTTTGCCCAAAATCGTCTCGAGGACTCCCGATATGACGTTTCAGCCAATTTCGCCCAATATCGTCTCGAGGACTCCCTATATGACGTTTCAGCCAATTTTTGCCCAAAATCGTCTCGAGGACTCCCGATATGACGTTTAAGCCAGTTTAGCCCAAAATCGTCTCGAGGACTCCCGATATGACGTTTCAGCCAATTTCGCCCAAAATCGTCTCGAGGACTCCCGATATGACGTTTCAGCCAATTTCGCCCAAAATCGTCTCGGGGACTCCCGACATGACGTTTCAGCCAGTTTGGCCCAAAATCGTCTCGGGGACTCCCGATATGACGTTTCAGCCAATTTCGCACAAAATCGTCTCGGGGACTCCCGACATGACGTTTCAGCCAGTTTGGCCCAAAATCGTCTCGGCGACTCCCGACATGACGTTGCAGACAATTTCGCCCAAAATCGTCTCGGGGGCTCCCGATATGACGTTGCAGACAATTTCGCCCAAAATCGTCTCGGGGGCTCCCGATATGACGTTGCAGACAATTTCGCCCAAAATCGTCTCGAGGACTCCCGATATGACGTTTCGCCCAAAATCGTCTTGAGGACTCCCGATATGACGTTTCAGCCAATTTCGCCCAAAATCGTATCGAGGACTCCCGATATGACGTTTCAGCCAATTTCGCCCAAAATCGTCTCGAGGACTCCCGATATGACGTTTCAGCCAATTTCGACCAAAATCGTCTCGAGGACTCCCGATATGACGTTTCGCCCAAAATCGTCTCGAGGACTCCCGATATGACGTTTCAGACAATTTCGCCCAAAATCGTCTCGGGGGCTCCCGATATGACGTTGCAGACAATTTCGCCAAAAATCGTCTCGGGGGCTCCCGATATGACGTTTCAGACAATTTCGCCCAAAATCGTCTCGGGGACTCCCGATATGACGTTTCAGACAATTTCGCCCAAAATCGTCTCGAGGACTCCCGATATGACGTTTCAGCCAATTTCGCCCAAAATCGTCTCGAGGACTCCCGACATGACGTTTCAGCCAATTTTGCCCAAAATCGTCTCTAGGACTCCCGATATGACGTTTCAGCCAATTTCGCCCAAAATCGTCTCGAGAACTCCCGATATGACGTTTCGCCCAAAATCGTCTCGAGGACTCCCGATATGACGTTTCAGCCAATTTCGCCCAAAATCGTCTCGAGGACTCCCGACATGACGTTTCAGCCAATTTTTGCCCAAAATCGTCTCGAGGACTCCCGACATGACGTTTCAGCCAATTTTGCCCAAAATCGTCTCTAGGACTCCCGATATGACGTTTCAGCCAATTTCGCCCAAAATCGTCTCGAGAACTCCCGATATGACGTTTCGCCCAAAATCGTCTCGAGGACTCCCGATATGACGTTTAAGCCAATTTGGCCCAAAATCGTCTCGGGGGCTCCCGATATGACGTTTCGCCCAAAATCGTCTCGAGGACTCCCGATATGACGTTTCAGCCAATTTCGCCCAAAATCGTCTCGAGGACTCCCGATATGACGTTTCAGCCTTTTTCGCCCAAAATCGTCTCGAGGACTCCCGATATGACGTTTCAGCCAATTTCGCACAAAATCGTCTCGGGGACTCCCGACATGACGTTTCAGCCAGTTTGGCCCAAAATCGTCTCGGCGACTCCCGACATGACTTTGCAGACAATTTCGCCCAAAATCGTCTCGAGGACTCCCGATATGACGTTTCAGCCAATTTCGCACAAAATCGTCTCGAGGACTCCCGATATGACGTTTCAGCCAGTTTAGCCCAAAATCGTCTCGAGGACTCCCGATATGACGTTTCAGCCAATTTCGCCCAAAATCGTCTCGAGGACTCCCGATATGACGTTTCAGCCAATTTCGCACAAAATCGTCTCGGGGACTCCCGACATGACGTTTCAGCCAGTTTGGCCCAAAATCGTCTCGGGGACTCCCGATATGACGTTTCAGCCAATTTCGCACAAAATCGTCTCGGGGACTCCCGACATGACGTTTCAGCCAGTTTGGCCCAAAATCGTCTCGGCGACTCCCGACATGACGTTGCAGACAATTTCGCCCAAAATCGTCTCGGGGGCTCCCGATATGACGTTGCAGACAATTTCGCCCAAAATCGTCTCGGGGGCTCCCGATATGACGTTGCAGACAATTTCGCCCAAAATCGTCTCGGGGGCTCCCGATATGACTTTTCAGACAATTTCGCCCAAAATCGTCTCGGGGGCTCCCGATATGACGTTTCAGACAATTTCGCCCAAAATCGTCTCGGGGGCTCCCGATATGACGTTTCAGACAATTTCGCCCAAAATCGTCTCGAGGACTCCCGATATGACGTTTCAGCCAATTTCGCCCAAAATCGTCTCGAGGACTCCCGATATGACGTTTCAGCCAATTTTTGCCCAAAATCGTCTCGAGGACTCCCGATATGACGTTTCAGCCAATTTCGCCCAATATCGTCTCGAGGACTCCCTATATGACGTTTCAGCCAATTTTTGCCCAAAATCGTCTCGAGGACTCCCGATATGACGTTTAAGCCAGTTTAGCCCAAAATCGTCTCGAGGACTCCCGATATGACGTTTCAGCCAATTTCGCCCAAAATCGTCTCGAGGACTCCCGATATGACGTTTCAGCCAATTTCGCCCAAAATCGTCTCGGGGACTCCCGACATGACGTTTCAGCCAGTTTGGCCCAAAATCGTCTCGGGGACTCCCGATATGACGTTTCAGCCAATTTCGCACAAAATCGTCTCGGGGACTCCCGACATGACGTTTCAGCCAGTTTGGCCCAAAATCGTCTCGGCGACTCCCGACATGACGTTGCAGACAATTTCGCCCAAAATCGTCTCGGGGGCTCCCGACATGACGTTGCAGACAATTTCGCCCAAAATCGTCTCGGGGGCTCCCGATATGACGTTGCAGACAATTTCGCCCAAAATCGTCTCGAGGACTCCCGATATGACGTTTCGCCCAAAATCGTCTCGAGGACTCCCGATATGACGTTTCAGCCAATTTCGACCAAAATCGTCTCGAGGACTCCCGATATGACGTTTCGCCCAAAATCGTCTCGAGGACTCCCGATATGACGTTTCAGCCAATTTCGCCCAAAATCGTCTCAAGGACTCCCGACATGACGTTTCAGCCAATTTCACCCAAAATCGTCTCGAGGACTCCCGACTTGACGTTTCAGCCAATTTTGCCCAAAATCGTCTCTAGGACTCCCGATATGACGTTTCAGCCAATTTCGCCCAAAATCGTCTCGAGAACTCCCGATATGACGTTTCGCCCAAAATCGTCTCGAGGACTCCCGATATGACGTTTCAGCCAATTTCGCCCAAAATCGTCTCGAGGACTCCCGATATGACGTTTCGCCCAAAATCGTCTCGAGGACTCCCGATATGATGTTTCAGCCAATTTCGCACAAAATCGTCTCGAGGACTCCCGATATGACGTTTCAGCCAATTTCGCACAAAATCGTCTCGGGGACTCCCGACATGACGTTTCAGCCAGTTTGGCCCAAAATCGTCTCGGGGACTCCCGACATGACGTTGCAGACAATTTCGCCCAAAATCGTCTCGGGGGCTCCCGATATGACGTTGCAGACAATTTCGCCCAAAATCGTCTTGGGGGCTCCCGATATGACGTTGCAGACAATTTCGCCCAAAATCGTCTCGGGGGCTCCCGATATGACGTTTCAGACAATTTCGCCCAAAATCGTCTCGGGGGCTCCCGATATGACGTTTCAGACAATTTCGCCCAAAATCGTCTCGGGGGCTCCCGATATGACGTTGCAGACAATTTCAGACAATTTCAGACAATTTCAGACAATTTCGCCCAAAATCGTCTCGGGGGCTCCCGATATGACGTTTCAGACAATTTCGCCCAAAATCGTCTCGGGGGCTCCCGATATGACGTTGCAGACAATTTCGCCCAAAATCGTCTCGGGGGCTCCCGATATGACGTTTCAGACAATTTCGCCCAAAATCGTCTCGGGGACTCCCGATATGACGTTACAGACAATTTCGCCCAAAATCGTCTCGGGGGCTCCCGATATGACGTTGCAGACAATTTCGCCCAAAATCGTCTCGAGGGCTCCCGATATGACGTTGCAGACAATTTCGCCCAGACAATTTCGCCCAAAATCGTCTCGGGGGCTCCCGATATGACGTTGCAGACAATTTCACCCAAAATCGTCTCGAGAACTCCCGATATGACGTTTCGCCCAAAATCGTCTCGAGGACTCCCGATATGACGTTTCAGCCAATTTCGCCCAAAATCGTCTCGAGGACTCCCGATATGACGTTTCGCCCAAAATCGTCTCGAGGACTCCCGATATGACGTTGCAGCCAATTTCGCACAAAATCGTCTCGAGGACTCCCGATATGACGTTTCAGCCAATTTCGCACAAAATCGTCTCGGGGACTCCCGACATGACGTTTCAGCCAGTTTGGCCCAAAATCGTCTCGGGGACTCCCGACATGACGTTGCAGACAATTTCGCCCAAAATCGTCTCGGGGGCTCCCGATATGACGTTGCAGACAATTTCGCCCAAAATCGTCTTGGGGGCTCCCGATATGACGTTGCAGACAATTTCGCCCAAAATCGTCTCGGGGGCTCCCGATATGACGTTTCAGACAATTTCGCCCAAAATCGTCTCGGGGGCTCCCGATATGACGTTTCAGACAATTTCGCCCAAAATCGTCTCGGGGGCTCCCGATATGACGTTGCAGACAATTTCAGACAATTTCAGACAATTTCAGACAATTTCGCCCAAAATCGTCTCGGGGGCTCCCGATATGACGTTTCAGACAATTTCGCCCAAAATCGTCTCGGGGGCTCCCGATATGACGTTGCAGACAATTTCGCCCAAAATCGTCTCGGGGGCTCCCGATATGACGTTTCAGACAATTTCGCCCAAAATCGTCTCTGGGACTCCCGATATGACGTTACAGACAATTTCGCCCAAAATCGTCTCGGGGGCTCCCGATATGACGTTGCAGACAATTTCGCCCAAAATCGTCTCGAGGGCTCCCGATATGACGTTGCAGACAATTTCGCCCAGACAATTTCGCCCAAAATCGTCTCGGGGGCTCCCGATATGACGTTGCAGACAATTTCACCCAAAATCGTCTCGGGGGCTCCCGATATGACGTTTCAGACAATTTCGCCCAAAATCGTCTCGAGGACTCCCGATATGACGTTTCAGCCAATTTCGCCCAAAATCGTCTCGAGGACTCCCGATATGACGTTTCAGCTAATTTCGCCCAAAATCGTCTCGAGGACTCCCGATATGACGTTTCGCCCAAAATCGTCTTGAGGACTCCCGATATGACGTTTCAGCCAATTTCGCCCAAAATCGTCTCGAGGACTCCCGATATGACGTTTCAGCTAATTTCGCCCAAAATCGTCTCGAGGACTCCCGATATGACGTTTCAGCCAATTTCGCCCAAAATCGTCTCGGGGACTCCCGACATGACGTTTCAGCCAGTTTGGCCCAAAATCGTCTCGGGGACTCCCAATATGACGTTTCAGCCAATTTTTGCCCAAAATCGTCTCGAGGACTCCCGATATGACGTTTCAGCCAATTTCGCCCAAAATCGTCTCGGGGACTCCCGACATGACGTTTCAGCCAGTTTGGCCCAAAATCGTCTCTAGGACTCCCGATATGACGTTTCGCCCAAAATCGTCTCGAGGACTCCCGATATGACGTTTCAGCCAATTTCGCCCAAAATCGTCTCGAGGACTCCCGATATGACGTTTCAGCCAATTTCGCCCAAAATCGTCTCGGGGACTCCCGACATGACGTTTCAGCCAGTTTGGCCCAAAATCGTCTCGAGGACTCCCGATATGACGTTTCAGCCAATTTCGCCCAAAATCGTCTCGAGGACTCCCGATATGACGTTTCAGCCAATTTCGCCCAAAATCGTCTCGGGGACTCCCGACATGACGTTTCAGCCAGTTTGGCCCAAAATCGTCTCTAGGACTCCCGATATGACGTTTCGCCCAAAATCGTCTCGAGGACTCCCGATATGACGTTTCAGCCAATTTGGCCCAAAATCGTCTCGAGGACTCCCGATATGACGTTTCAGCCAATTTCGCCCAAAATCGTCTCGGGGACTCCCGACATGACGTTTCAGCCAGTTTGGCCCAAAATCGTCTCGAGGACTCCCGATATGACGTTTCAGCCAATTTCGCCCAAAATCGTCTCGAGGACTCCCGATATGACGTTTCAGCCAATTTCGCCCAAAATCGTCTCGGGGACTCCCGACATGACGTTTCAGCCAGTTTGGCCCAAAATCGTCTCGGGGACTCCCGATATGACGTTTCAGCCAATTTCGCACAAAATCGTCTCGGGGGCTCCCGATATGACGTTGCAGACAATTTCACCCAAAATCGTCTCGGGGGCTCCCGATATGACGTTTCAGACAATTTCGCCCAAAATCGTCTCGAGGACTCCCGATATGACGTTTCAGCCAATTTCGCCCAAAATCGTCTCGAGGACTCCCGATATGACGTTTCAGCTAATTTCGCCCAAAATCGTCTCGAGGACTCCCGATATGACGTTTCGCCCAAAATCGTCTTGAGGACTCCCGATATGACGTTTCAGCCAATTTCGCCCAAAATCGTCTCGAGGACTCCCGATATGACGTTTCAGCTAATTTCGCCCAAAATCGTCTCGAGGACTCCCGATATGACGTTTCAGCCAATTTCGCCCAAAATCGTCTCGGGGACTCCCGACATGACGTTTCAGCCAGTTTGGCCCAAAATCGTCTCGGGGACTCCCAATATGACGTTTCAGCCAATTTTTGCCCAAAATCGTCTCGAGGACTCCCGATATGACGTTTCAGCCAATTTCGCCCAAAATCGTCTCGGGGACTCCCGACATGACGTTTCAGCCAGTTTGGCCCAAAATCGTCTCTAGGACTCCCGATATGACGTTTCGCCCAAAATCGTCTCGAGGACTCCCGATATGACGTTTCAGCCAATTTCGCCCAAAATCGTCTCGAGGACTCCCGATATGACGTTTCAGCCAATTTCGCCCAAAATCGTCTCGGGGACTCCCGACATGACGTTTCAGCCAGTTTGGCCCAAAATCGTCTCGAGGACTCCCGATATGACGTTTCAGCCAATTTCGCCCAAAATCGTCTCGAGGACTCCCGATATGACGTTTCAGCCAATTTCGCCCAAAATCGTCTCGGGGACTCCCGACATGACGTTTCAGCCAGTTTGGCCCAAAATCGTCTCTAGGACTCCCGATATGACGTTTCGCCCAAAATCGTCTCGAGGACTCCCGATATGACGTTTCAGCCAATTTGGCCCAAAATCGTCTCGAGGACTCCCGATATGACGTTTCAGCCAATTTCGCCCAAAATCGTCTCGGGGACTCCCGACATGACGTTTCAGCCAGTTTGGCCCAAAATCGTCTCGAGGACTCCCGATATGACGTTTCAGCCAATTTCGCCCAAAATCGTCTCGAGGACTCCCGATATGACGTTTCAGCCAATTTCGCCCAAAATCGTCTCGGGGACTCCCGACATGACGTTTCAGCCAGTTTGGCCCAAAATCGTCTCGGGGACTCCCGATATGACGTTTCAGCCAATTTCGCACAAAATCGTCTCGGGGACTCCCGACATGACGTTTCAGCCAGTTTGGCCCAAAATCGTCTCGGCGACTCCCGACATGACGTTGCAGACAATTTCGCCCAAAATCGTCTCGGGGGCTCCCGATATGACGTTGCAGACAATTTCGCCCAAAATCGTCTCGGGGGCTCCCGATATGACGTTGCAGACAATTTCGCCCAAAATCGTCTCGGGGGCTCCCGATATGACGTTTCAGACAATTTCGCCCAAAATCGTCTCGGGGGCTCCCGATATGACGTTTCAGACAATTTCGCCCAAAATCGTCTTGGGGGCTCCCGATATGACGTTTCAGACAATTTCGCCCAAAATCGTCTCGAGGACTCCCGATATGACGTTTCAGCCAATTTCGCCCAAAATCGTCTCGAGGACTCCCGATATGACGTTTCAGCCAATTTTTGCCCAAAATCGTCTCGAGGACTCCCGATATGACGTTTCAGCCAATTTCGCCCAATATCGTCTCGAGGACTCCCGATATGACGTTTCAGCCAATTTTTGCCCAAAATCGTCTCGAGGACTCCCGATATGACGTTTAAGCCAATTTGGCCCAAAATCGTCTCGAGGACTCCCGACATGACGTTTCAGCCAATTTCGCCCAATATCGTCTCGAGGACTCCCGATATGACGTTTAAGCCAATTTGGCCCAAAATCGTCTCGAGGACTCCCGACATGACGTTTCAGCCAATTTTGCCCAAAATCGTCTCTAGGACTCCCGATATGACGTTTCAGCCAATTTCGCCCAAAATCGTCTCGAGAACTCCCGATATGACGTTTCGCCCAACATCGTCTCGAGGACTCCCGATATGACGTTTCAGCCAATTTCGCCCAAAATCGTCTCGAGGACTCCCGATATGACGTTTCAGCCAATTTCGCCCAAAATCGTCTCGAGAACTCCCGATATGACGTTTCGCCCAAAATCGTCTCGAGGACTCCCGATATGACGTTTAAGCCAATTTGGCCCAAAATCGTCTCGGGGGCTCCCGATATGACGTTTCGCCCAAAATCGTCTCGAGGACTCCCGATATGACGTTTAAGCCAATTTGGCCCAAAATCGTCTCGGGGGCTCCCGATATGACGTTTCGCCCAAAATCGTCTCGAGAACTCCCGATATGACGTTTCGCCCAAAATCGTCTCGAGGACTCCCGATATGACGTTTAAGCCAATTTGGCCCAAAATCGTCTCGGGGGCTCCCGATATGACGTTTCGCCCAAAATCGTCTCGAGGACTCCCGATATGACGTTTCAGCCAATTTCGCCCAAAATCGTCTCGAGGACTCCCGACATGACGTTTCAGCCAGTTTGGCCCAAAATCGTCTCGAGGACTCCCGATATGACGTTGCAGACAATTTCGCCCAAAATCGTCTCGAGGACTCCCGACATGACGTTTCAGCCAGTTTGGCCCAAAATCGTCTTGGGGGCTCCCGATATGACGTTGCAGACAATTTCGCCCAAAATCGTCTCGGGGGCTCCCGATATGACGTTTCAGACAATTTCGCCCAAAATCGTCTCGGGGGCTCCCGATATGACGTTTCAGACAATTTCGCCCAAAATCGTCTCGGGGGCTCCCGATATGACGTTGCAGACAATTTCGCCCAAAATCGTCTCGGGGGCTCCCGATATGACGTTTCAGACAATTTCGCCCAAAATCGTCTCGGGGACTCCCGATATGACGTTTCAGACAATTTCGCCCAAAATCGTCTCGAGGACTCCCGATATGACGTTTCAGCCAATTTCGCCCAAAATCGTCTCGAGGACTCCCGACATGACGTTTCAGCCAATTTTGCCCAAAATCGTCTCTAGGACTCCCGATATGACGTTTCGCCCAAAATCAACTCGAGGACTCCCGATATGACGTTTCAGCCAATTTCGCCCAAAATCGTCTCGAGGACTCCCGACATGACGTTTCAGCCAATTTTTGCCCAAAATCGTCTCGAGGACTCCCGACATGACGTTTCAGCCAATTTTGCCCAAAATCGTCTCTAGGACTCCCGATATGACGTTTCAGCCAATTTCGCCCAAAATCGTCTCGAGAACTCCCGATATGACGTTTCGCCCAAAATCGTCTCGAGGACTCCCGATATGACGTTTCAGCCAATTTCGCCCAAAATCGTCTCGAGGACTCCCGACATGACGTTTCAGCCAATTTCGCCCAAAATCGTCTCGAGAACTCCCGATATGACGTTTCGCCCAAAATCGTCTCGAGGACTCCCGATATGACGTTTCAGCCAATTTCGCCCAAAATCGTCTCGAGGACTCCCGACATGACGTTTCAGCCAATTTTTGCCCAAAATCGTCTCGAGGACTCCCGACATAACGTTTCAGCCAATTTTGCCCAAAATCGTCTCTAGGACTCCCGATATGACGTTTCAGCCAATTTCGCCCAAAATCGTCTCGAGAACTCCCGATATGACGTTTCGCCCAAAATCGTCTCGAGGACTCCCGATATGACGTTTAAGCCAATTTGGCCCAAAATCGTCTCGGGGGCTCCCGATATGACGTTTCGCCCAAAATCGTCTCGAGGACTCCCGATATGACGTTTCAGCCAATTTCGCCCAAAATCGTCTCGAGGACTCCCGATATGACGTTTCAGCCTTTTTCGCCCAAAATCGTCTCGAGGACTCCCGATATGACGTTTCAGCCAATTTCGCACAAAATCGTCTCGGGGACTCCCGATATGACGTTTAAGCCAATTTGGCCCAAAATCGTCTCGGGGGCTCCCGATATGACGTTTCGCCCAAAATCGTCTCGAGAACTCCCGATATGACGTTTCGCCCAAAATCGTCTCGAGGACTCCCGATATGACGTTTAAGCCAATTTGGCCCAAAATCGTCTCGGGGGCTCCCGATATGACGTTTCGCCCAAAATCGTCTCGAGGACTCCCGATATGACGTTTCAGCCAATTTCGCCCAAAATCGTCTCGAGGACTCCCGATATGACGTTTCGCCCAAAATCGTCTCGAGGACTCCCGATATGACGTTTCAGCCAATTTCGCACAAAATCGTCTCGAGGACTCCCGATATGACGTTTCAGCCAATTTCGCACAAAATCGTCTCGGGGACTCCCGACATGACGTTTCAGCCAGTTTGGCCCAAAATCGTCTCGGGGACTCCCGACATGACGTTGCAGACAATTTCGCCCAAAATCGTCTCGGGGGCTCCCGATATGACGTTGCAGACAATTTCGCCCAAAATTGTCTCGGGGGCTCCCGATATGACGTTTCAGACAATTTCGCCCAAAATCGTCTCGGGGGCTCCCGATATGACGTTGCAGACAATTTCGCCCAAAATCGTCTCGGGGGCTCCCGATATGACGTTTCAGACAATTTCGCCCAAAATCGTCTCGGGGACTCCCGATATGACGTTTCAGACAATTTCGCCCAAAATCGTCTCGAGGACTCCCGATATGACGTTTCAGCCAATTTCGCCCAAAATCGTCTCGAGGACTCCCGACATGACGTTTCAGCCAATTTTGCCCAAAATCGTCTCTAGGACTCCCGATATGACGTT
Organism: Romanogobio albipinnatus; assembly: GCA_023566225.1. NCBI lineage: Eukaryota > Metazoa > Chordata > Actinopteri > Cypriniformes > Gobionidae > Romanogobio > Romanogobio albipinnatus. The sequence continues at coordinate 421,580 of JAKRKY010000031.1, forward strand.
TCAGCCAATTTCGCCCAAAATCGTCTCGAGAACTCCCGATATGACGTTTCGCCCAAAATCGTCTCGAGGACTCCCGATATGACGTTTCAGCCAATTTCGCCCAAAATCGTCTCGAGGACTCCCGACATGACGTTTCAGCCAATTTTTGCCCAAAATCGTCTCGAGGACTCCCGACATGACGTTTCAGCCAATTTTGCCCAAAATCGTCTCTAGGACTCCCGATATGACGTTTCAGCCAATTTCGCCCAAAATCGTCTCGAGAACTCCCGATATGACATTTCGCCCAAAATCGTCTCGAGGACTCCCGATATGACGTTTAAGCCAATTTGGCCCAAAATCGTTTCGGGGGCTCCCGATATGGCGTTTCGCCCAAAATCGTCTCGAGGACTCCCGATATGACGTTTCAGCCAATTTCGCCCAAAATCGTCTCGAGGACTCCCGACATGACGTTTCAGCCAATTTCGCCCAAAATCGTCTCGAGAACTCCCGATATGACGTTTCGCCCAAAATCGTCTCGAGGACTCCCGATATGACGTTTCAGCCAATTTCGCCCAAAATCGTCTCGAGGACTCCCGACATGACGTTTCAGCCAATTTTGCCCAAAATCGTCTCTAGGACTCCCGATATGACGTTTCAGCCAATTTCGCCCAAAATCGTCTCGAGGACTCCCGATATGACGTTTCAGCCAATTTCGCCCAAAATCGTCTCGAGGACTCCCGATATGACGTTTAAGCCAATTTGGCCCAAAATCGTCTCGAGGACTCCCGATATGACGTTTCAGCCAATTTCGCCCAAAATCGTCTCGAGGACTCCCGATATGACGTTTCAGCCTTTTTCGCCCAAAATCGTCTCGAGGACTCCCGATATGACGTTTCAGCCAATTTCGCACAAAATCGTCTCGGGGACTCCCGATATGACGTTTAAGCCAATTTGGCCCAAAATCGTCTCGGGGGCTCCCGATATGACGTTTCGCCCAAAATCGTCTCGAGAACTCCCGATATGACGTTTCGCCCAAAATCGTCTCGAGGACTCCCGATATGACGTTTAAGCCAATTTGGCCCAAAATCGTCTCGGGGGCTCCCGATATGACGTTTCGCCCAAAATCGTCTCGAGGACTCCCGATATGACGTTTCAGCCAATTTCGCCCAAAATCGTCTCGAGGACTCCCGATATGACGTTTCGCCCAAAATCGTCTCGAGGACTCCCGATATGACGTTTCAGCCAATTTCGCACAAAATCGTCTCGAGGACTCCCGATATGACGTTTAAGCCAATTTTGCCCAAAATCGTCTCTAGGACTCCCGATATGACGTTTCAGCCAATTTCGCCCAAAATCGTCTCGAGGACTCCCGATATGACGTTTCAGCCAATTTCGCCCAAAATCGTCTCGAGAACTCCCGATATGACGTTTCGCCCAAAATCGTCTCGAGGACTCCCGATATGACGTTTAAGCCAATTTGGCCCAAAATCGTCTCGGGGGCTCCCGATATGACGTTTCGCCCAAAATCGTCTCGAGGACTCCCGATATGACGTTTAAGCCAATTTGGCCCAAAATCGTCTCGGGGGCTCCCGATATGACGTTTCGCCCAAAATCGTCTCGAGAACTCCCGATATGACGTTTCGCCCAAAATCGTCTCGAGGACTCCCGATATGACGTTTAAGCCAATTTGGCCCAAAATCGTCTCGGGGGCTCCCGATATGACGATTCGCCCAAAATCGTCTCGAGGACTCCCGATATGACGTTTCAGCCAATTTCGCCCAAAATCGTCTCGAGGACTCCCGACATGACGTTTCAGCCAGTTTGGCCCAAAATCGTCTCGAGGACTCCCGATATGACGTTGCAGACAATTTCGCCCAAAATCGTCTCGAGGACTCCCGACATGACGTTTCAGCCAGTTTGGCCCAAAATCGTCTTGGGGGCTCCCGATATGACGTTGCAGACAATTCCGCCCAAAATCGTCTCGGGGGCTCCCGATATGACGTTTCAGACAATTTCGCCCAAAATCGTCTCGGGGGCTCCCGATATGACGTTTCAGACAATTTCGCCCAAAATCGTCTCGGGGGCTCCCGATATGACGTTGCAGACAATTTCGCCCAAAATCGTCTCGGGGGCTCCCGATATGACGTTTCAGACAATTTCGCCCAAAATCGTCTCGGGGACTCCCGATATGACGTTTCAGACAATTTCGCCCAAAATCGTCTCGAGGACTCCCGATATGACGTTTCAGCCAATTTCGCCCAAAATCGTCTCGAGGACTCCCGACATGACGTTTCAGCCAATTTTGCCCAAAATCGTCTCTAGGACTCCCGATATGACGTTTCGCCCAAAATCGTCTCGAGGACTCCCGATATGACGTTTCAGCCAATTTCGCCCAAAATCGTCTCGAGGACTCCCGACATGACGTTTCAGCCAATTTTTGCCCAAAATCGTCTCGAGGACTCCCGACATGACGTTTCAGCCAATTTTGCCCAAAATCGTCTCTAGGACTCCAGATATGACGTTTCAGCCAATTTCGCCCAAAATCGTCTCGAGAACTCCCGATATGACGTTTCGCCCAAAATCGTCTCGAGGACTCCCGATATGACGTTTCAGCCAATTTCGCCCAAAATCGTCTCGAGGACTCCCGACATGACGTTTCAGCCAATTTCGCCCAAAATCGTCTCGAGAACTCCCGATATGACGTTTCGCCCAAAATCGTCTCGAGGACTCCCGATATGACGTTTCAGCCAATTTCGCCCAAAATCGTCTCGAGGACTCCCGACATGACGTTTCAGCCAATTTTTGCCCAAAATCGTCTCGAGGACTCCCGACATAACGTTTCAGCCAATTTTGCCCAAAATCGTCTCTAGGACTCCCGATATGACGTTTCAGCCAATTTCGCCCAAAATCGTCTCGAGAACTCCCGATATGACGTTTCGCCCAAAATCGTCTCGAGGACTCCCGATATGACGTTTAAGCCAATTTGGCCCAAAATCGTCTCGGGGGCTCCCGATATGACGTTTCGCCCAAAATCGTCTCGAGGACTCCCGATATGACGTTTCAGCCAATTTCGCCCAAAATCGTCTCGAGGACTCCCGATATGACGTTTCAGCCTTTTTCGCCCAAAATCGTCTCGAGGACTCCCGATATGACGTTTCAGCCAATTTCGCACAAAATCGTCTCGGGGACTCCCGATATGACGTTTAAGCCAATTTGGCCCAAAATCGTCTCGGGGGCTCCCGATATGACGTTTCGCCCAAAATCGTCTCGAGAACTCCCGATATGACGTTTCGCCCAAAATCGTCTCGAGGACTCCCGATATGACGTTTAAGCCAATTTGGCCCAAAATCGTCTCGGGGGCTCCCGATATGACGTTTCGCCCAAAATCGTCTCGAGGACTCCCGATATGACGTTTCAGCCAATTTCGCCCAAAATCGTCTCGAGGACTCCCGATATGACGTTTCGCCCAAAATCGTCTCGAGGACTCCCGATATGACGTTTCAGCCAATTTCGCACAAAATCGTCTCGAGGACTCCCGATATGACGTTTCAGCCAATTTCGCACAAAATCGTCTCGGGGACTCCCGACATGACGTTTCAGCCAGTTTGGCCCAAAATCGTCTCGGGGACTCCCGACATGACGTTGCAGACAATTTCGCCCAAAATCGTCTCGGGGGCTCCCGATATGACGTTGCAGACAATTTCGCCCAAAATTGTCTCGGGGGCTCCCGATATGACGTTTCAGACAATTTCGCCCAAAATCGTCTCGGGGGCTCCCGATATGACGTTGCAGACAATTTCGCCCAAAATCGTCTCGGGGGCTCCCGATATGACGTTTCAGACAATTTCGCCCAAAATCGTCTCGGGGACTCCCGATATGACGTTTCAGACAATTTCGCCCAAAATCGTCTCGAGGACTCCCGATATGACGTTTCAGCCAATTTCGCCCAAAATCGTCTCGAGGACTCCCGACATGACGTTTCAGCCAATTTTGCCCAAAATCGTCTCTAGGACTCCCGATATGACGTTTCAGCCAATTTCGCCCAAAATCGTCTCGAGAACTCCCGACATGACGTTTCAGCCAATTTTTGCCCAAAATCGTCTCGAGGACTCCCGACATGACGTTTCAGCCAATTTTGCCCAAAATCGTCTCTAGGACTCCCGATATGACGTTTCAGCCAATTTCGCCCAAAATCGTCTCGAGAACTCCCGATATGACGTTTCGCCCAAAATCGTCTCGAGGACTCCCGATATGACGTTTCAGCCAATTTCGCCCAAAATCGTCTCGAGGACTCCCGACATGACGTTTCAGCCAATTTCGCCCAAAATCGTCTCGAGAACTCCCGATATGACGTTTCGCCCAAAATCGTCTCGAGGACTCCCGATATGACGTTTCAGCCAATTTCGCCCAAAATCGTCTCGAGGACTCCCGACATGACGTTTCAGCCAATTTTTGCCCAAAATCGTCTCGAGGACTCCCGACATGACGTTTCAGCCAATTTTGCCCAAAATCGTCTCTAGGACTCCCGATATGACGTTTCAGCCAATTTCGCCCAAAATCGTCTCGAGGACTCCCGATATGACGTTTCAGCCTTTTTCGCCCAAAATCGTCTCGAGGACTCCCGATATGACGTTTCAGCCAATTTCGCACAAAATCGTCTCGGGGACTCCCGATATGACGTTTAAGCCAATTTGGCCCAAAATCGTCTCGGGGGCTCCCGATATGACGTTTCGCCCAAAATCGTCTCGAGAACTCCCGATATGACGTTTCGCCCAAAATCGTCTCGAGGACTCCCGATATGACGTTTAAGCCAATTTGGCCCAAAATCGTCTCGGGGGCTCCCGATATGACGTTTCGCCCAAAATCGTCTCGAGGACTCCCGATATGACGTTTCAGCCAATTTCGCCCAAAATCGTCTCGAGGACTCCCGATATGACGTTTCAGCCAATTTCGCACAAAATCGTCTCGAGGACTCCCGATATGACGTTTCAGCCAATTTCGCACAAAATCGTCTCGGGGACTCCCGACATGACGTTTCAGCCAGTTTGGCCCAAAATCGTCTCGGGGACTCCCGACATGACGTTGCAGACAATTTCGCCCAAAATCGTCTCGGGGGCTCCCGATATGACGTTGCAGACAATTTCGCCCAAAATCGTCTCGGGGGCTCCCGATATGACGTTTCAGACAATTTCGCCCAAAATCGTCTCGGGGGCTCCCGATATGACGTTGCAGACAATTTCGCCCAAAATCGTCTCGGGGACTCCCGATATGACGTTTCAGACAATTTCGCCCAAAATCGTCTCGAGGACTCCCGATATGACGTTTCAGCCAATTTCGCCCAAAATCGTCTCGAGGACTCCCGACATGACGTTTCAGCCAATTTTGCCCAAAATCGTCTCTAGGACTCCCGATATGACGTTTCAGCCAATTTCGCCCAAAATCGTCTCGAGAACTCCCGATATGACGTTTCGCCCAAAATCGTCTCGAGGACTCCCGATATGACGTTTCAGCCAATTTCGCCCAAAATCGTCTCGAGGACTCCCGATATGACGTTTCAGCCTTTTTCGCCCAAAATCGTCTCGAGGACTCCCGATATGACGTTTCAGCCAATTTCGCACAAAATCGTCTCGGGGACTCCCGACATGACGTTTCAGCCAGTTTGGCCCAAAATCGTCTCGGCGACTCCCGACATGACGTTGCAGACAATTTCGCCCAAAATCGCCTCGAGGACTCCCGATATGACGTTTCAGCCAATTTCGCACAAAATCGTCCCGGGGACCCCCGGTATGACGTGTCAGCCAACGTTGGCCAAAATCGTCCCGGGGACCCCCGGTATGACGTGTCAGCCGACTCTGCCCAAAATCGTCCCGGGGACCCCCGGTATGACGTGTCAGCCAACGTTGGCCAAAATCGTCCCGGGGACCCCCGGTATGACGTGTCAGCCGACTCTGCCCAAAATCGTCCCGGGGACCCCAGGTATGACGTGTCAGCCGACTCTGCCCAAAATCGTCCCGGGGACCCCCGGTATGACGTGTCAGCCGACTCTGCCCAAAATCGTCCCGGGGACCCCCGGTATGACGTGTCAGCCGACTCTGCCCAAAATCGTCCCGGGGACCCCCGGTATGACGTGTCAGCCGACTCTGCCCAAAATCGTCCCGGGGACCCCCGGTATGACGTGTCAGCCGACTCTGCCCAAAATCGTCCCGGGGACCCCCGGTATGACGTGTCAGCCGACTCTGCCCAAAATCGTCCCGGGGACCCCCGGTATGACGTGCCAGCCGACTCTGCCCAAAATCGTCCCGGGGACCCCCGGTATGACGTGCCAGCCGACTCTGCCCAAAATCGTCCCGGGGACCCCCGGTATGACGTGCCAGCCTCGTCCCGGGGACCCCCGGTATGACGTGCCAGCCGACTCTGCCCAAAATCGTCCCGGGGACCCCCGGTATGACGTGCCAGCCGACTCTGCCCAAAATCGTCCCGGGGACCCCCGGTATGACGTGCCAGCCTCGTCCCGGGGACCCCCGGTATGACGTGCCAGCCGACTCTGCCCAAAATCGTCCCGGGGACCCCCGGTATGACGTGCCAGCCGACTCTGCCCAAAATCGTCCCGGGGACCCCCGGTATGACGTGCCAGCCGACTCTGCCCAAAATCGTCCCGGGGACCCCCGGTATGACGTGCCAGCCGACTCTGCCCAAAATCGTCCCGGGGACCCCCGGTATGACGTTTCAGCCGACTCTGCCCAAAATCGTCCCGGGGACCCCCGGTATGACGTGTCAGCCGACTCTGCCCAAAATCGCCCGGGGACCCCCGGTATGACGTGTCAGCCGACTCTGCCCAAAATCGCCCCGGGGACCCCCGGTATGACGTGCCAGCCGACTCTGCCCAAAATCGCCCCGGGGACCCCCGGTATGACGTGTCAGCCGACTCTGCCCAAAATCGCCCCGGGGACCCCCGGTATGACGTGTCAGCCGACTCTGCCCAAAATCGCCCCGGGGACCCCCGGTATGACATGTCAGCCAACTCTGCCCAAAATCGTCCCGGGGACCCCCGGTATGACGTGTCAGCCGACTCTGCCCAAAATCGTCCCGGGGACTCCCGGTATGACGTGTCAGCCAACTCTGCCCAAAATCGTCCCGGGGACTCCCGGTATGACGTGTCAGCCAACTCTGCCCAAAATCGTCCCGGGGACTCCCGGTATGACGTGTCAGCCAATTTTGCCCAAAATCGTCCCGGGGACTCCCGGTATGACGTGTCAGCCAATTTTGCCCAAAATCGTCCCGGGGACTCCCGGTATGACGTGTCAGCCAATTTTGCCCAAAATCGTCCCGGGGACTCCCGGTATGACGTGTCAGCCAATTTTGCCCAAATTCGTCCCGGGGACTCCCGGTATGACGTGTCAGCCAATTTTGCCCAAAATCGTCCCGGGGACTCCCGGTATGACGTGTCAGCCAATATTGCCCAAAATCGTCCCGGGGACTCCCGGTATGACGTGTCAGCCAATTTTGCCCAAAATCGTCCCGGGGACTCCCGGTATGACGTGTCAGCCAATTTTGCCCAAAATCGTCCCGGGGACTCCCGGTATGACGTGTCAGCCAACTCTGCCCAAAATCGTCCCGGGGACTCCCTGTATGACGTGTCAGCCAACTCTGCCCAAAATCGTCCCGGGGACTCCCGGTATGACGTGTCAGCCAATTTTGCCCAAAATCGTCCCGGGGACTCCCGGTATGACGTGTCAGCCAATTTTGCCCAAAATCGTCCCGGGGACTCCCGGTATGACGTGTCAGCCAATTTTGCCCAAAATCGTCCCGGGGACTCCCGGTATGACGTGTCAGCCAATTTTGCCCAAATTCGTCCCGGGGACTCCCGGTATGACGTGTCAGCCAATTTTGCCCAAAATCGTCCCGGGGACTCCCGGTATGACGTGTCAGCCAATATTGCCCAAAATCGTCCCGGGGACTCCCGGTATGACGTGTCAGCCAATTTTGCCCAAAATCGTCCCGGGGACTCCCGGTATGACGTGTCAGCCAATTTTGCCCAAAATCGTCCCGGGGACTCCCGGTATGACGTGTCAGCCAATTTTGCCCAAAATCGTCCCGGGGACTCCCGGTATGACGTGTCAGCCAATTTTGCCCAAAATCGTCCCGGGGACTCCCGGTATGACGTGTCAGCCAATTTTGCCCAAAATCGTCCCGGGACTCCCGGTATGACGTGTCAGCCAATTTTGCCCAAAATCGTCCCGGGGACTCCCGGTATGACGTGTCAGCCATTTTTGCCCAAAATCGTCCCGGGGACCCCCGGTATGACGTGTCAGCCAACTCTGCCCAAAATCGTCCCGGGGACCCCCGGTATGACGTGTCAGCCAACTCTGCCCAAAATCGTCCCGGGGACCCCCGGTATGACGTGTCAGCCAATTTTGCCCAAAATCGTCCCGGGGACCCCCGGTATGACGTGTCAGCCAACTCTGCCCAAAATCGTCCCGGGGACTCCCGGTATGACGTGTCAGCCATTTTTGCCCAAAATCGTCCCGGGGACCCCCGGTATGACGTGTCAGCCAACTCTGCCCAAAATCGTCCCGGGGACCCCCGGTATGACGTGTCAGCCAACTCTGCCCAAAATCGTCCCGGGGACCCCCGGTATGACGTGTCAGCCAATTTTGCCCAAAATCGTCCCGGGGACCCCCGGTATGACGTGTCAGCCAACTCTGCCCAAAATCGTCCCGGGGACTCCCGGTATGACGTGTCAGCCAATTTTGCCCAAAATCGTCCCGGGTACTCCCGGTATGACGTGTCAGCCAATTTTGCCCAAAATCGTCCCGGGGACTCTCGGTATGACGTGTCAGCCAACTCTGCCCAAAATCGTCCCGGGGACTCCCGGTATGACGTGTCAGCCAATTTTGCCCAAAATCGTCCCGGGGACTCCCGGTATGACGTGTCAGCCAATTTTGCCCAAAATCGTCCCGGGGACTCCCGGTATGACGTGTCAGCCAATTTTGCCCAAAATCGTCCCGGGGACTCCCGGTATGACGTGTCAGCCATTTTTGCCCAAAATCGTCCCGGGGACCCCCGGTATGACGTGTCAGCCAACTCTGCCCAAATCGTCCCGGGGACCCCCGGTATGACGTGTCAGCCAACTCTGCCCAAAATCGTCCCGGGGACCCCCGGTATGACGTGTCAGCCGACTCTGCCCAAAATCGTCCCGGGGACCCCCGGTATGACGTGCCAGCCGACTCTGCCCAAAATCGTCCCGGGGACCCCCGGTATGACGTGCCAGCCGACTCTGCCCAAAATCGTCCCGGGGACCCCCCGTATGACGTGCCAGCCGACTCTGCCCAAAATCGCCCGGGGACCCCCGGTATGACGTGTCAGCCGACTCTGCCCAAAATCGCCCCGGGGACCCCCGGTATGACGTGTCAGCCGACTCTGCCCAAAATCGCCCCGGGGACCCCCGGTATGACGTGTCAGCCGACTCTGCCCAAAATCGCCCCGGGGACCCCCGGTATGACGTGTCAGCCGACTCTGCCCAAAATCGCCCCGGGGACCCCCGGTATGACGTGTCAGCCGACTCTGCCCAAAATCGCCCCGGGGACCCCCGGTATGACGTGTCAGCCGACTCTGCCCAAAATCGCCCAGGGGACCCCCGGTATGACGTGTCAGCCGACTCTGCCCAAAATCGTCCCGGGGACCCCCGGTATGACGTGTCAGCCGACTCTGCCCAAAATCGTCCCGGGGACTCCCGGTATGACGTGTTAGCCAATTTTGCCCAAAATCGTCCCGGGGACTCCCGGTATGACGTGTCAGCCATTTTTGCCCAAAATCGTCCCGGGGACCCCCGGTATGACGTGTCAGCCAACTCTGCCCAAAATCGTCCCGGGGACCCCCGGTATGACGTGTCAGCCAACTCTGCCCAAAATCGTCCCGGGGACCCCCGGTATGACGTGTCAGCCAACTCTGCCCAAAATCGTCCCGGGGACCCCCGGTATGACGTGCCAGCCGACTCTGCCCAAAATCGTCCCGGGGACCCCCGGTATGACGTGCCAGCCGACTCTGCCCAAAATCGCCCGGGGACCCCCGGTATGACGTGTCAGCCGACTCTGCCCAAAATCGCCCCGGGGACCCCCGGTATGACGTGTCAGCCGACTCTGCCCAAAATCGCCCCGGGGACCCCCGGTATGACGTGTCAGCCGACTCTGCCCAAAATCGCCCCGGGGACCCCCGGTATGACGTGTCAGCCGACTCTGCCCAAAATCGCCCCGGGGACCCCCGGTATGACGTGTCAGCCGACTCTGCCCAAAATCGCCCCGGGGACCCCCGGTATGACGTGTCAGCCGACTCTGCCCAAAATCGCCCCGGGGACCCCCGGTATGACGTGTCAGCCGACTCTGCCCAAAATCGCCCCGGGGACCCCCGGTATGACGTGTCAGCCGACTCTGCCCAAAATCGCCCAGGGGACCCCCGGTATGACGTGTCAGCCGACTCTGCCCAAAATCGTCCCGGGGACCCCCGGTATGACGTGTCAGCCGACTCTGCCCAAAATCGTCCCGGGGACTCCCGGTATGACGTGTTAGCCATTTTTGCCCAAAATCGTCCCGGGGACCCCCGGTATGACGTGTCAGCCGACTCTGCCCAAAATCGTCCCGGGGACCCCCGGTATGACGTGTCAGCCAATTTTTGCCCAAAATCGTCCCGGGGACTCCCGGTATGACGTGTCAGCCATTTTTGCCCAAAATCGTCCCGGGGACCCCCGGTATGACGTGTCAGCCAACTCTGCCCAAAATCGTCCCGGGGACCCCCGGTATGACGTGTCAGCCGACTCTGCCCAAAATCGTCCCGGGGACCCCCGGTATGACGTGCCAGCCGACTCTGCCCAAAATCGTCCCGGGGACCCCCGGTATGACGTGTCAGCCGACTCTGCCCAAAATCGTCCCGGGGACCCCGGGTATGACGTGTCAGCCAATTTTGCCCAAAATCGTCCGGGGGACTCCCGGTATGACGTGTCAGCCAATTTTTGCCCAAAATCGTCCCGGGGACTCCCGGTATGACGTGTTAGCCATTTTTGCCCAAAATCGTCCCGGGGACCCCCGGTATGACGTGTCAGCCAACTCTGCCCAAAATCGTCCCGGGGACCCCCGGTATGACGTGTCAGCCGACTCTGCCCAAAATCGTCCCGGGGACCCCCGGTATGACGTGTCAGCCGACTCTGCCCAAAATCGCCCCGGGGACCCCCGGTATGACGTGTCAGCCGACTCTGCCCAAAATCGCCCCGGGGACCCCCGGTATGACGTGTCAGCCGACTCTGCCCAAAATCGCCCCGGGGACCCCCGGTATGACGTGTCAGCCGACTCTGCCCAAAATCGCCCCGGGGACCCCCGGTATGACGTGTCAGCCGACTCTGCCCAAAATCGCCCCGGGGACCCCCGGTATGACGTGTCAGCCGACTCTGCCCAAAATCGCCCCGGGGACCCCCGGTATGACGTGTCAGCCGACTCTGCCCAAAATCGCCCCGGGGACCCCCGGTATGACGTGTCAGCCGACTCTGCCCAAAATCGTCCCGGGGACTCCCGGTATGACGTGTCAGCCAATTTTGCCCAAAATCGTCCCGGGGACTCCCGGTATGACGTGTCAGCCAATTTTGCCCAAAATCGTCCCGGGGACTCCCGGTATGACGTGTCAGCCAATTTTGCCCAAAATCGTCCCGGGGACTCCCGGTATGACGTGTCAGCCAATTTTGCCCAAATTCGTCCCGGGGACTCCCGGTATGACGTGTCAGCCAATTTTGCCCAAAATCGTCCCGGGGACTCCCGGTATGACGTGTCAGCCAATATTGCCCAAAATCGTCCCGGGGACTCCCGGTATGACGTGTCAGCCAATTTTGCCCAAAATCGTCCCGGGGACTCCCGGTATGACGTGTCAGCCAATTTTGCCCAAAATCGTCCCGGGGACTCCCGGTATGACGTGTCAGCCAACTCTGCCCAAAATCGTCCCGGGGACTCCCTGTATGACGTGTCAGCCAACTCTGCCCAAAATCGTCCCGGGGACTCCCGGTATGACGTGTCAGCCAATTTTGCCCAAAATCGTCCCGGGGACTCCCGGTATGACGTGTCAGCCAATTTTGCCCAAAATCGTCCCGGGGACTCCCGGTATGACGTGTCAGCCAATTTTGCCCAAAATCGTCCCGGGGACTCCCGGTATGACGTGTCAGCCAATTTTGCCCAAATTCGTCCCGGGGACTCCCGGTATGACGTGTCAGCCAATTTTGCCCAAAATCGTCCCGGGGACTCCCGGTATGACGTGTCAGCCAATATTGCCCAAAATCGTCCCGGGGACTCCCGGTATGACGTGTCAGCCAATTTTGCCCAAAATCGTCCCGGGGACTCCCGGTATGACGTGTCAGCCAATTTTGCCCAAAATCGTCCCGGGGACTCCCGGTATGACGTGTCAGCCAATTTTGCCCAAAATCGTCCCGGGGACTCCCGGTATGACGTGTCAGCCAATTTTGCCCAAAATCGTCCCGGGGACTCCCGGTATGACGTGTCAGCCAATTTTGCCCAAAATCGTCCCGGGACTCCCGGTATGACGTGTCAGCCAATTTTGCCCAAAATCGTCCCGGGGACTCCCGGTATGACGTGTCAGCCATTTTTGCCCAAAATCGTCCCGGGGACCCCCGGTATGACGTGTCAGCCAACTCTGCCCAAAATCGTCCCGGGGACCCCCGGTATGACGTGTCAGCCAACTCTGCCCAAAATCGTCCCGGGGACCCCCGGTATGACGTGTCAGCCAATTTTGCCCAAAATCGTCCCGGGGACCCCCGGTATGACGTGTCAGCCAACTCTGCCCAAAATCGTCCCGGGGACTCCCGGTATGACGTGTCAGCCATTTTTGCCCAAAATCGTCCCGGGGACCCCCGGTATGACGTGTCAGCCAACTCTGCCCAAAATCGTCCCGGGGACCCCCGGTATGACGTGTCAGCCAACTCTGCCCAAAATCGTCCCGGGGACCCCCGGTATGACGTGTCAGCCAATTTTGCCCAAAATCGTCCCGGGGACCCCCGGTATGACGTGTCAGCCAACTCTGCCCAAAATCGTCCCGGGGACTCCCGGTATGACGTGTCAGCCAATTTTGCCCAAAATCGTCCCGGGTACTCCCGGTATGACGTGTCAGCCAATTTTGCCCAAAATCGTCCCGGGGACTCTCGGTATGACGTGTCAGCCAACTCTGCCCAAAATCGTCCCGGGGACTCCCGGTATGACGTGTCAGCCAATTTTGCCCAAAATCGTCCCGGGGACTCCCGGTATGACGTGTCAGCCAATTTTGCCCAAAATCGTCCCGGGGACTCCCGGTATGACGTGTCAGCCAATTTTGCCCAAAATCGTCCCGGGGACTCCCGGTATGACGTGTCAGCCATTTTTGCCCAAAATCGTCCCGGGGACCCCCGGTATGACGTGTCAGCCAACTCTGCCCAAATCGTCCCGGGGACCCCCGGTATGACGTGTCAGCCAACTCTGCCCAAAATCGTCCCGGGGACCCCCGGTATGACGTGTCAGCCGACTCTGCCCAAAATCGTCCCGGGGACCCCCGGTATGACGTGCCAGCCGACTCTGCCCAAAATCGTCCCGGGGACCCCCGGTATGACGTGCCAGCCGACTCTGCCCAAAATCGTCCCGGGGACCCCCCGTATGACGTGCCAGCCGACTCTGCCCAAAATCGCCCGGGGACCCCCGGTATGACGTGTCAGCCGACTCTGCCCAAAATCGCCCCGGGGACCCCCGGTATGACGTGTCAGCCGACTCTGCCCAAAATCGCCCCGGGGACCCCCGGTATGACGTGTCAGCCGACTCTGCCCAAAATCGCCCCGGGGACCCCCGGTATGACGTGTCAGCCGACTCTGCCCAAAATCGCCCCGGGGACCCCCGGTATGACGTGTCAGCCGACTCTGCCCAAAATCGCCCCGGGGACCCCCGGTATGACGTGTCAGCCGACTCTGCCCAAAATCGCCCAGGGGACCCCCGGTATGACGTGTCAGCCGACTCTGCCCAAAATCGTCCCGGGGACCCCCGGTATGACGTGTCAGCCGACTCTGCCCAAAATCGTCCCGGGGACTCCCGGTATGACGTGTTAGCCAATTTTGCCCAAAATCGTCCCGGGGACTCCCGGTATGACGTGTCAGCCATTTTTGCCCAAAATCGTCCCGGGGACCCCCGGTATGACGTGTCAGCCAACTCTGCCCAAAATCGTCCCGGGGACCCCCGGTATGACGTGTCAGCCAACTCTGCCCAAAATCGTCCCGGGGACCCCCGGTATGACGTGTCAGCCAACTCTGCCCAAAATCGTCCCGGGGACCCCCGGTATGACGTGCCAGCCGACTCTGCCCAAAATCGTCCCGGGGACCCCCGGTATGACGTGCCAGCCGACTCTGCCCAAAATCGCCCGGGGACCCCCGGTATGACGTGTCAGCCGACTCTGCCCAAAATCGCCCCGGGGACCCCCGGTATGACGTGTCAGCCGACTCTGCCCAAAATCGCCCCGGGGACCCCCGGTATGACGTGTCAGCCGACTCTGCCCAAAATCGCCCCGGGGACCCCCGGTATGACGTGTCAGCCGACTCTGCCCAAAATCGCCCCGGGGACCCCCGGTATGACGTGTCAGCCGACTCTGCCCAAAATCGCCCCGGGGACCCCCGGTATGACGTGTCAGCCGACTCTGCCCAAAATCGCCCCGGGGACCCCCGGTATGACGTGTCAGCCGACTCTGCCCAAAATCGCCCCGGGGACCCCCGGTATGACGTGTCAGCCGACTCTGCCCAAAATCGCCCAGGGGACCCCCGGTATGACGTGTCAGCCGACTCTGCCCAAAATCGTCCCGGGGACCCCCGGTATGACGTGTCAGCCGACTCTGCCCAAAATCGTCCCGGGGACTCCCGGTATGACGTGTTAGCCATTTTTGCCCAAAATCGTCCCGGGGACCCCCGGTATGACGTGTCAGCCGACTCTGCCCAAAATCGTCCCGGGGACCCCCGGTATGACGTGTCAGCCAATTTTTGCCCAAAATCGTCCCGGGGACTCCCGGTATGACGTGTCAGCCATTTTTGCCCAAAATCGTCCCGGGGACCCCCGGTATGACGTGTCAGCCAACTCTGCCCAAAATCGTCCCGGGGACCCCCGGTATGACGTGTCAGCCGACTCTGCCCAAAATCGTCCCGGGGACCCCCGGTATGACGTGCCAGCCGACTCTGCCCAAAATCGTCCCGGGGACCCCCGGTATGACGTGTCAGCCGACTCTGCCCAAAATCGTCCCGGGGACCCCCGGTATGACGTGTCAGCCAATTTTGCCCAAAATCGTCCGGGGGACTCCCGGTATGACGTGTCAGCCAATTTTTGCCCAAAATCGTCCCGGGGACTCCCGGTATGACGTGTTAGCCATTTTTGCCCAAAATCGTCCCGGGGACCCCCGGTATGACGTGTCAGCCAACTCTGCCCAAAATCGTCCCGGGGACCCCCGGTATGACGTGTCAGCCGACTCTGCCCAAAATCGTCCCGGGGACCCCCGGTATGACGTGTCAGCCGACTCTGCCCAAAATCGCCCCGGGGACCCCCGGTATGACGTGTCAGCCGACTCTGCCCAAAATCGCCCCGGGGACCCCCGGTATGACGTGTCAGCCGACTCTGCCCAAAATCGCCCCGGGGACCCCCGGTATGACGTGTCAGCCGACTCTGCCCAAAATCGCCCCGGGGACCCCCGGTATGACGTGTCAGCCGACTCTGCCCAAAATCGCCCCGGGGACCCCCGGTATGACGTGTCAGCCGACTCTGCCCAAAATCGCCCCGGGGACCCCCGGTATGACGTGTCAGCCGACTCTGCCCAAAATCGTCCCGGGGACTCCCGGTGTGACGTGTCAGCCGACTCTGCCCAAAATCGTCCCGGGGACTCCCGGTGTGACGTGTCAGCCAACTCTGCCCAAAATCGTCCCGGGGACTCCCGGTATGACGTGTCAGCCAATTTTGCACAAAATCGTCCCGGGGACTCCCGGTATGACGTGTCAGCCAATTTTGCCCAAAATCGTCCCGGGGACTCCCGGTATGACGTGTCAGCCAATTTTGCCCAAAATCGTCCCGGGGACTCCCGGTATGACGTGTCAGCCAATTTTGCCCAAAATCGTCCCGGGGACTCCCGGTATGACGTGTCAGCCAATTTTGCCCAAAATCGTCCCGGGGACTCCCGGTATGACGTGTCAGCCAATTTTGCCCAAAATCGTCCCGGGGACTCCCGGTATGACGTGTCAGGCAATTTTGCCCAAAATCGTCCCGGGGACTCCCGGTATGACGTGTCAGCCAATTTTGCCCAAAATCGTCCCGGGGACTCCCGGTATGACGTGTCAGCCAATTTTGCCCAAAATCGTCCCGGGGACTCCCGGTATGACGTGTCAGCCAATTTTGCCCAAAATCGTCCCGGGACTCCCGGTATGACGTGTCAGCCAATTTTGCCCAAAATCGTCCCGGGGACTCTCGGTATGACGTGTCAGCCAATTTTGCCCAATATCGTCCCGGGGACTCCCGGTATGACGTGTCAGCCAATTTTGCTCTAAATCGTCCCGGGGACTCCCGGTATGACGTGTCAGCCAATTTTTGCCCAAAATCGTCCCGGGGACTCCCGGTATGACGTGTCAGCCATTTTTGCCCAAAATCGTCCCGGGGACCCCCGGTATGACGTGTCAGCCAACTCTGCCCAAAATCGTCCCGGGGACCCCCGGTATGACGTGTCAGCCGACTCTGCCCAAAATCGTCCCGGGGACCCCCGGTATGACGTGCCAGCCGACTCTGCCCAAAATCGTCCCGGGGACCCCCGGTATGACGTGCCAGCCGACTCTGCCCAAAATCGCCCGGGGACCCCCGGTATGACGTGTCAGCCGACTCTGCCCAAAATCGCCCGGGGACCCCCGGTATGACGTGTCAGCCGACTCTGCCCAAAATCGCCCCGGGGACCCCCGGTATGACGTGTCAGCCGACTCTGCCCAAAATCGTCCCGGGGACTCCCGGTATGATGTGTTAGCCATTTTTGCCCAAAATCGTCCCGGGGACCCCCGGTATGACGTGTCAGCCAACTCTGCCCAAAATCGTCCCGGGGACCCCCGGTATGACGTGTCAGCCGACTCTGCCCAAAATCGTCCCGGGGACCCCCGGTATGACGTGTCAGCCGACTCTGCCCAAAATCGCCCCGGGGACCCCCGGTATGACGTGTCAGGCGACTCTGCCCAAAATCGCCCCGGGGACCCCCGGTATGACGTGTCAGCCGACTCTGCCCAAAATCGCCCCGGGGACCCCCGGTATGACGTGTCAGCCGACTCTGCCCAAAATCGCCCCGGGGACCCCCGGTATGACGTGTCAGCCGACTCTGCCCAAAATCGTCCCGGGGACCCCCGGTATGACGTGTCAGCCAACTCTGCCCAAAATCGTCCCGGGGACTCCCGGTATGACGTGTCAGCCAACTCTGCCCAAAATCGTCCCGGGGACTCCCGGTATGACGTGTCAGCCAACTTTGCCCAAAATCGTCCCGGGGACTCCCGGTATGACGTGTCAGCCAATTTTGCCCAAAATCGTCCCGGGGACTCCCGGTATGACGTGTCAGCCAATTTTGCCCAAAATCGTCCCGGGGACTCCCGGTATGACGTGTCAGCCAATTTTGCCCAAAATCGTCCCGGGGACTCCCGGTATGACGTGTCAGCCAATTTTGCCCAAAATCGTCCCGGGGACTCCCGGTATGACGTGTCAGCCAATTTTGCCCAAAATCGTCCCGGGGACTCCCGACATGACGTTGCAGACAATTTCGCCCAAAATCGTCTCGGGGGCTCCCGATATGACGTTGCAGACAATTTCGCCCAAAATTGTCTCGGGGGCTCCCGATATGACGTTTCAGACAATTTCGCCCAAAATCGTCTCGAGGACTCCCGATATGACGTTTCAGCCAATTTCGCACAAAATCGTCTCGAGGACTCCCGATATGACGTTTCAGCCAATTTCGCACAAAATCGTCTCGGGGACTCCCGACATGACGTTTCAGCCAGTTTGGCCCAAAATCGTCTCGGGGACTCCCGACATGACGTTGCAGACAATTTCGCCCAAAATCGTCTCGGGGGCTCCCGATATGACGTTGCAGACAATTTCGCCCAAAATTGTCTCGGGGGCTCCCGATATGACGTTTCAGACAATTTCGCCCAAAATCGTCTCGGGGGCTCCCGATATGACGTTGCAGACAATTTCGCCCAAAATCGTCTCGGGGGCTCCCGATATGACGTTTCAGACAATTTCGCCCAAAATCGTCTCGGGGACTCCCGATATGACGTTTCAGACAATTTCGCCCAAAATCGTCTCGAGGACTCCCGATATGACGTTTCAGCCAATTTCGCCCAAAATCGTCTCGAGGACTCCCGACATGACGTTTCAGCCAATTTTGCCCAAAATCGTCTCTAGGACTCCCGATATGACGTTTCAGCCAATTTCGCCCAAAATCGTCTCGAGAACTCCCGATATGACGTTTCGCCCAAAATCGTCTCGAGGACTCCCGATATGACGTTTCAGCCAATTTCGCCCAAAATCGTCTCGAGGACTCCCGACATGACGTTTCAGCCAATTTTTGCCCAAAATCGTCTCGAGGACTCCCGACATGACGTTTCAGCCAATTTTGCCCAAAATCGTCTCTAGGACTCCCGATATGACGTTTCAGCCAATTTCGCCCAAAATCGTCTCGAGAACTCCCGATATGACGTTTCGCCCAAAATCGTCTCGAGGACTCCCGATATGACGTTTAAGCCAATTTGGCCCAAAATCGTTTCGGGGGCTCCCGATATGGCGTTTCGCCCAAAATCGTCTCGAGGACTCCCGATATGACGTTTCAGCCAATTTCGCCCAAAATCGTCTCGAGGACTCCCGACATGACGTTTCAGCCAATTTCGCCCAAAATCGTCTCGAGAACTCCCGATATGACGTTTCGCCCAAAATCGTCTCGAGGACTCCCGATATGACGTTTCAGCCAATTTCGCCCAAAATCGTCTCGAGGACTCCCGACATGACGTTTCAGCCAATTTTTGCCCAAAATCGTCTCGAGGACTCCCGACATGACGTTTCAGCCAATTTTGCCCAAAATCGTCTCTAGGACTCCCGATATGACGTTTCAGCCAATTTCGCCCAAAATCGTCTCGAGGACTCCCGATATGACGTTTCAGCCAATTTCGCCCAAAATCGTCTCGAGGACTCCCGATATGACGTTTAAGCCAATTTGGCCCAAAATCGTCTCGAGGACTCCCGATATGACGTTTCAGCCAATTTCGCCCAAAATCGTCTCGAGGACTCCCGATATGACGTTTCAGCCTTTTTCGCCCAAAATCGTCTCGAGGACTCCCGATATGACGTTTCAGCCAATTTCGCACAAAATCGTCTCGGGGACTCCCGATATGACGTTTAAGCCAATTTGGCCCAAAATCGTCTCGGGGGCTCCCGATATGACGTTTCGCCCAAAATCGTCTCGAGAACTCCCGATATGACGTTTCGCCCAAAATCGTCTCGAGGACTCCCGATATGACGTTTAAGCCAATTTGGCCCAAAATCGTCTCGGGGGCTCCCGATATGACGTTTCGCCCAAAATCGTCTCGAGGACTCCCGATATGACGTTTCAGCCAATTTCGCCCAAAATCGTCTCGAGGACTCCCGATATGACGTTTCGCCCAAAATCGTCTCGAGGACTCCCGATATGACGTTTCAGCCAATTTCGCACAAAATCGTCTCGAGGACTCCCGATATGACGTTTAAGCCAATTTTGCCCAAAATCGTCTCTAGGACTCCCGATATGACGTTTCAGCCAATTTCGCCCAAAATCGTCTCGAGGACTCCCGATATGACGTTTCAGCCAATTTCGCCCAAAATCGTCTCGAGAACTCCCGATATGACGTTTCGCCCAAAATCGTCTCGAGGACTCCCGATATGACGTTTAAGCCAATTTGGCCCAAAATCGTCTCGGGGGCTCCCGATATGACGTTTCGCCCAAAATCGTCTCGAGGACTCCCGATATGACGTTTAAGCCAATTTGGCCCAAAATCGTCTCGGGGGCTCCCGATATGACGTTTCGCCCAAAATCGTCTCGAGAACTCCCGATATGACGTTTCGCCCAAAATCGTCTCGAGGACTCCCGATATGACGTTTAAGCCAATTTGGCCCAAAATCGTCTCGGGGGCTCCCGATATGACGTTTCGCCCAAAATCGTCTCGAGGACTCCCGATATGACGTTTCAGCCAATTTCGCCCAAAATCGTCTCGAGGACTCCCGACATGACGTTTCAGCCAGTTTGGCCCAAAATCGTCTCGAGGACTCCCGATATGACGTTGCAGACAATTTCGCCCAAAATCGTCTCGAGGACTCCCGACATGACGTTTCAGCCAGTTTGGCCCAAAATCGTCTTGGGGGCTCCCGATATGACGTTGCAGACAATTCCGCCCAAAATCGTCTCGGGGGCTCCCGATATGACGTTTCAGACAATTTCGCCCAAAATCGTCTCGGGGGCTCCCGATATGACGTTTCAGACAATTTCGCCCAAAATCGTCTCGGGGGCTCCCGATATGACGTTGCAGACAATTTCGCCCAAAATCGTCTCGGGGGCTCCCGATATGACGTTTCAGACAATTTCGCCCAAAATCGTCTCGGGGACTCCCGATATGACGTTTCAGACAATTTCGCCCAAAATCGTCTCGAGGACTCCCGATATGACGTTTCAGCCAATTTCGCCCAAAATCGTCTCGAGGACTCCCGACATGACGTTTCAGCCAATTTTGCCCAAAATCGTCTCTAGGTCTCCCGATATGACGTTTCGCCCAAAATCGTCTCGAGGACTCCCGATATGACGTTTCAGCCAATTTCGCCCAAAATCGTCTCGAGGACTCCCGACATGACGTTTCAGCCAATTTTTGCCCAAAATCGTCTCGAGGACTCCCGACATGACGTTTCAGCCAATTTTGCCCAAAATCGTCTCTAGGACTCCCGATATGACGTTTCAGCCAATTTCGCCCAAAATCGTCTCGAGAACTCCCGATATGACGTTTCGCCCAAAATCGTCTCGAGGACTCCCGATATGACGTTTCAGCCAATTTCGCCCAAAATCGTCTCGAGGACTCCCGACATGACGTTTCAGCCAATTTCGCCCAAAATCGTCTCGAGAACTCCCGATATGACGTTTCGCCCAAAATCGTCTCGAGGACTCCCGATATGACGTTTCAGCCAATTTCGCCCAAAATCGTCTCGAGGACTCCCGACATGACGTTTCAGCCAATTTTTGCCCAAAATCGTCTCGAGGACTCCCGACATAACGTTTCAGCCAATTTTGCCCAAAATCGTCTCTAGGACTCCCGATATGACGTTTCAGCCAATTTCGCCCAAAATCGTCTCGAGAACTCCCGATATGACGTTTCGCCCAAAATCGTCTCGAGGACTCCCGATATGACGTTTAAGCCAATTTGGCCCAAAATCGTCTCGGGGGCTCCCGATATGACGTTTCGCCCAAAATCGTCTCGAGGACTCCCGATATGACGTTTCAGCCAATTTCGCCCAAAATCGTCTCGAGGACTCCCGATATGACGTTTCAGCCTTTTTCGCCCAAAATCGTCTCGAGGACTCCCGATATGACGTTTCAGCCAATTTCGCACAAAATCGTCTCGGGGACTCCCGATATGACGTTTAAGCCAATTTGGCCCAAAATCGTCTCGGGGGCTCCCGATATGACGTTTCGCCCAAAATCGTCTCGAGAACTCCCGATATGACGTTTCGCCCAAAATCGTCTCGAGGACTCCCGATATGACGTTTAAGCCAATTTGGCCCAAAATCGTCTCGGGGGCTCCCGATATGACGTTTCGCCCAAAATCGTCTCGAGGACTCCCGATATGACGTTTCAGCCAATTTCGCCCAAAATCGTCTCGAGGACTCCCGATATGACGTTTCGCCCAAAATCGTCTCGAGGACTCCCGATATGACGTTTCAGCCAATTTCGCACAAAATCGTCTCGAGGACTCCCGATATGACGTTTCAGCCAATTTCGCACAAAATCGTCTCGGGGACTCCCGACATGACGTTTCAGCCAGTTTGGCCCAAAATCGTCTCGGGGACTCCCGACATGACGTTGCAGACAATTTCGCCCAAAATCGTCTCGGGGGCTCCCGATATGACGTTGCAGACAATTTCGCCCAAAATTGTCTCGGGGGCTCCCGATATGACGTTTCAGACAATTTCGCCCAAAATCGTCTCGGGGGCTCCCGATATGACGTTGCAGACAATTTCGCCCAAAATCGTCTCGGGGGCTCCCGATATGACGTTTCAGACAATTTCGCCCAAAATCGTCTCGGGGACTCCCGATATGACGTTTCAGACAATTTCGCCCAAAATCGTCTCGAGGACTCCCGATATGACGTTTCAGCCAATTTCGCCCAAAATCGTCTCGAGGACTCCCGACATGACGTTTCAGCCAATTTTGCCCAAAATCGTCTCTAGGACTCCCGATATGACGTTTCAGCCAATTTCGCCCAAAATCGTCTCGAGAACTCCCGACATGACGTTTCAGCCAATTTTTGCCCAAAATCGTCTCGAGGACTCCCGACATGACGTTTCAGCCAATTTTGCCCAAAATCGTCTCTAGGACTCCCGATATGACGTTTCAGCCAATTTCGCCCAAAATCGTCTCGAGAACTCCCGATATGACGTTTCGCCCAAAATCGTCTCGAGGACTCCCGATATGACGTTTCAGCCAATTTCGCCCAAAATCGTCTCGAGGACTCCCGACATGACGTTTCAGCCAATTTCGCCCAAAATCGTCTCGAGAACTCCCGATATGACGTTTCGCCCAAAATCGTCTCGAGGACTCCCGATATGACGTTTCAGCCAATTTCGCCCAAAATCGTCTCGAGGACTCCCGACATGACGTTTCAGCCAATTTTTGCCCAAAATCGTCTCGAGGACTCCCGACATGACGTTTCAGCCAATTTTGCCCAAAATCGTCTCTAGGACTCCCGATATGACGTTTCAGCCAATTTCGCCCAAAATCGTCTCGAGGACTCCCGATATGACGTTTCAGCCTTTTTCGCCCAAAATCGTCTCGAGGACTCCCGATATGACGTTTCAGCCAATTTCGCACAAAATCGTCTCGGGGACTCCCGATATGACGTTTAAGCCAATTTGGCCCAAAATCGTCTCGGGGGCTCCCGATATGACGTTTCGCCCAAAATCGTCTCGAGAACTCCCGATATGACGTTTCGCCCAAAATCGTCTCGAGGACTCCCGATATGACGTTTAAGCCAATTTGGCCCAAAATCGTCTCGGGGGCTCCCGATATGACGTTTCGCCCAAAATCGTCTCGAGGACTCCCGATATGACGTTTCAGCCAATTTCGCCCAAAATCGTCTCGAGGACTCCCGATATGACGTTTCAGCCAATTTCGCACAAAATCGTCTCGAGGACTCCCGATATGACGTTTCAGCCAATTTCGCACAAAATCGTCTCGGGGACTCCCGACATGACGTTTCAGCCAGTTTGGCCCAAAATCGTCTCGGGGACTCCCGACATGACGTTGCAGACAATTTCGCCCAAAATCGTCTCGGGGGCTCCCGATATGACGTTGCAGACAATTTCGCCCAAAATCGTCTCGGGGGCTCCCGATATGACGTTTCAGACAATTTCGCCCAAAATCGTCTCGGGGGCTCCCGATATGACGTTGCAGACAATTTCGCCCAAAATCGTCTCGGGGACTCCCGATATGACGTTTCAGACAATTTCGCCCAAAATCGTCTCGAGGACTCCCGATATGACGTTTCAGCCAATTTCGCCCAAAATCGTCTCGAGGACTCCCGACATGACGTTTCAGCCAATTTTGCCCAAAATCGTCTCTAGGACTCCCGATATGACGTTTCAGCCAATTTCGCCCAAAATCGTCTCGAGAACTCCCGATATGACGTTTCGCCCAAAATCGTCTCGAGGACTCCCGATATGACGTTTCAGCCAATTTCGCCCAAAATCGTCTCGAGGACTCCCGATATGACGTTTCAGCCTTTTTCGCCCAAAATCGTCTCGAGGACTCCCGATATGACGTTTCAGCCAATTTCGCACAAAATCGTCTCGGGGACTCCCGACATGACGTTTCAGCCAGTTTGGCCCAAAATCGTCTCGGCGACTCCCGACATGACGTTGCAGACAATTTCGCCCAAAATCGCCTCGAGGACTCCCGATATGACGTTTCAGCCAATTTCGCACAAAATCGTCCCGGGGACCCCCGGTATGACGTGTCAGCCAACGTTGGCCAAAATCGTCCCGGGGACCCCCGGTATGACGTGTCAGCCGACTCTGCCCAAAATCGTCCCGGGGACCCCCGGTATGACGTGTCAGCCAACGTTGGCCAAAATCGTCCCGGGGACCCCCGGTATGACGTGTCAGCCGACTCTGCCCAAAATCGTCCCGGGGACCCCCGTATGACGTGTCAGCCGACTCTGCCCAAAATCGTCCCGGGGACCCCCGGTATGACGTGTCAGCCGACTCTGCCCAAAATCGTCCCGGGGACCCCCGGTATGACGTGTCAGCCGACTCTGCCCAAAATCGTCCCGGGGACCCCCGGTATGACGTGTCAGCCGACTCTGCCCAAAATCGTCCCGGGGACCCCCGGTATGACGTGTCAGCCGACTCTGCCCAAAATCGTCCCGGGGACCCCCGGTATGACGTGCCAGCCGACTCTGCCCAAAATCGTCCCGGGGACCCCCGGTATGACGTGCCAGCCGACTCTGCCCAAAATCGTCCCGGGGACCCCCGGTATGACGTGCCAGCCTCGTCCCGGGGACCCCCGGTATGACGTGCCAGCCGACTCTGCCCAAAATCGTCCCGGGGACCCCCGGTATGACGTGCCAGCCGACTCTGCCCAAAATCGTCCCGGGGACCCCCGGTATGACGTGCCAGCCTCGTCCCGGGGACCCCCGGTATGACGTGCCAGCCGACTCTGCCCAAAATCGTCCCGGGGACCCCCGGTATGACGTGCCAGCCGACTCTGCCCAAAATCGTCCCGGGGACCCCCGGTATGACGTGCCAGCCGACTCTGCCCAAAATCGTCCCGGGGACCCCCGGTATGACGTGCCAGCCGACTCTGCCCAAAATCGTCCCGGGGACCCCCGGTATGACGTTTCAGCCGACTCTGCCCAAAATCGTCCCGGGGACCCCCGGTATGACGTGTCAGCCGACTCTGCCCAAAATCGCCCGGGGACCCCCGGTATGACGTGTCAGCCGACTCTGCCCAAAATCGCCCCGGGGACCCCCGGTATGACGTGCCAGCCGACTCTGCCCAAAATCGCCCCGGGGACCCCCGGTATGACGTGTCAGCCGACTCTGCCCAAAATCGCCCCGGGGACCCCCGGTATGACGTGTCAGCCGACTCTGCCCAAAATCGCCCCGGGGACCCCCGGTATGACATGTCAGCCAACTCTGCCCAAAATCGTCCCGGGGACCCCCGGTATGACGTGTCAGCCGACTCTGCCCAAAATCGTCCCGGGGACTCCCGGTATGACGTGTCAGCCAACTCTGCCCAAAATCGTCCCGGGGACTCCCGGTATGACGTGTCAGCCAACTCTGCCCAAAATCGTCCCGGGGACTCCCGGTATGACGTGTCAGCCAATTTTGCCCAAAATCGTCCCGGGGACTCCCGGTATGACGTGTCAGCCAATTTTGCCCAAAATCGTCCCGGGGACTCCCGGTATGACGTGTCAGCCAATTTTGCCCAAAATCGTCCCGGGGACTCCCGGTATGACGTGTCAGCCAATTTTGCCCAAATTCGTCCCGGGGACTCCCGGTATGACGTGTCAGCCAATTTTGCCCAAAATCGTCCCGGGGACTCCCGGTATGACGTGTCAGCCAATATTGCCCAAAATCGTCCCGGGGACTC
The DNA here is from genome assembly GCA_023566225.1 of Romanogobio albipinnatus. Classification (NCBI taxonomy): domain Eukaryota; kingdom Metazoa; phylum Chordata; class Actinopteri; order Cypriniformes; family Gobionidae; genus Romanogobio; species Romanogobio albipinnatus. Next base: position 447,497 of record JAKRKY010000031.1, read on the forward strand.
CCGGTATGACGTGTCAGCCAATTTTGCCCAAAATCGTCCCGGGGACTCCCGGTATGACGTGTCAGCCAATTTTGCCCAAAATCGTCCCGGGGACTCCCGGTATGACGTGTCAGCCAACTCTGCCCAAAATCGTCCCGGGGACTCCCTGTATGACGTGTCAGCCAACTCTGCCCAAAATCGTCCCGGGGACTCCCGGTATGACGTGTCAGCCAATTTTGCCCAAAATCGTCCCGGGGACTCCCGGTATGACGTGTCAGCCAATTTTGCCCAAAATCGTCCCGGGGACTCCCGGTATGACGTGTCAGCCAATTTTGCCCAAAATCGTCCCGGGGACTCCCGGTATGACGTGTCAGCCAATTTTGCCCAAATTCGTCCCGGGGACTCCCGGTATGACGTGTCAGCCAATTTTGCCCAAAATCGTCCCGGGGACTCCCGGTATGACGTGTCAGCCAATATTGCCCAAAATCGTCCCGGGGACTCCCGGTATGACGTGTCAGCCAATTTTGCCCAAAATCGTCCCGGGGACTCCCGGTATGACGTGTCAGCCAATTTTGCCCAAAATCGTCCCGGGGACTCCCGGTATGACGTGTCAGCCAATTTTGCCCAAAATCGTCCCGGGGACTCCCGGTATGACGTGTCAGCCAATTTTGCCCAAAATCGTCCCGGGGACTCCCGGTATGACGTGTCAGCCAATTTTGCCCAAAATCGTCCCGGGACTCCCGGTATGACGTGTCAGCCAATTTTGCCCAAAATCGTCCCGGGGACTCCCGGTATGACGTGTCAGCCATTTTTGCCCAAAATCGTCCCGGGGACCCCCGGTATGACGTGTCAGCCAACTCTGCCCAAAATCGTCCCGGGGACCCCCGGTATGACGTGTCAGCCAACTCTGCCCAAAATCGTCCCGGGGACCCCCGGTATGACGTGTCAGCCAATTTTGCCCAAAATCGTCCCGGGGACCCCCGGTATGACGTGCCAGCCGACTCTGCCCAAAATCGTCCCGGGGACCCCCGGTATGACGTGCCAGCCGACTCTGCCCAAAATCGTCCCGGGGACCCCCCGTATGACGTGCCAGCCGACTCTGCCCAAAATCGCCCGGGGACCCCCGGTATGACGTGTCAGCCGACTCTGCCCAAAATCGCCCCGGGGACCCCCGGTATGACGTGTCAGCCGACTCTGCCCAAAATCGCCCCGGGGACCCCCGGTATGACGTGTCAGCCGACTCTGCCCAAAATCGCCCCGGGGACCCCCGGTATGACGTGTCAGCCGACTCTGCCCAAAATCGCCCCGGGGACCCCCGGTATGACGTGTCAGCCGACTCTGCCCAAAATCGCCCCGGGGACCCCCGGTATGACGTGTCAGCCGACTCTGCCCAAAATCGCCCAGGGGACCCCCGGTATGACGTGTCAGCCGACTCTGCCCAAAATCGTCCCGGGGACCCCCGGTATGACGTGTCAGCCGACTCTGCCCAAAATCGTCCCGGGGACTCCCGGTATGACGTGTTAGCCAATTTTGCCCAAAATCGTCCCGGGGACTCCCGGTATGACGTGTCAGCCATTTTTGCCCAAAATCGTCCCGGGGACCCCCGGTATGACGTGTCAGCCAACTCTGCCCAAAATCGTCCCGCGGACCCCCGGTATGACGTGTCAGCCAACTCTGCCCAAAATCGTCCCGGGGACCCCCGGTATGACGTGTCAGCCAACTCTGCCCAAAATCGTCCCGGGGACCCCCGGTATGACGTGCCAGCCGACTCTGCCCAAAATCGTCCCGGGGACCCCCGGTATGACGTGCCAGCCGACTCTGCCCAAAATCGCCCGGGGACCCCCGGTATGACGTGTCAGCCGACTCTGCCCAAAATCTCCCCGGGGACCCCCGGTATGACGTGTCAGCCGACTCTGCCCAAAATCGCCCCGGGGACCCCCGGTATGACGTGTCAGCCGACTCTGCCCAAAATCGCCCCGGGGACCCCCGGTATGACGTGTCAGCCGACTCTGCCCAAAATCGCCCCGGGGACCCCCGGTATGACGTGTCAGCCGACTCTGCCCAAAATCGCCCCGGGGACCCCCGGTATGACGTGTCAGCCGACTCTGCCCAAAATCGCCCCGGGGACCCCCGGTATGACGTGTCAGCCGACTCTGCCCAAAATCGCCCCGGGGACCCCCGGTATGACGTGTCAGCCGACTCTGCCCAAAATCGCCCAGGGGACCCCCGGTATGACGTGTCAGCCGACTCTGCCCAAAATCGTCCCGGGGACCCCCGGTATGACGTGTCAGCCGACTCTGCCCAAAATCGTCCCGGGGACTCCCGGTATGACGTGTTAGCCATTTTTGCCCAAAATCGTCCCGGGGACCCCCGGTATGACGTGTCAGCCGACTCTGCCCAAAATCGTCCCGGGGACCCCCGGTATGACGTGTCAGCCAATTTTTGCCCAAAATCGTCCCGGGGACTCCCGGTATGACGTGTCAGCCATTTTTGCCCAAAATCGTCCCGGGGACCCCCGGTATGACGTGTCAGCCAACTCTGCCCAAAATCGTCCCGGGGACCCCCGGTATGACGTGTCAGCCGACTCTGCCCAAAATCGTCCCGGGGACCCCCGGTATGACGTGCCAGCCGACTCTGCCCAAAATCGTCCCGGGGACCCCCGGTATGACGTGTCAGCCGACTCTGCCCAAAATCGTCCCGGGGACCCCCGGTATGACGTGTCAGCCAATTTTGCCCAAAATCGTCCGGGGGACTCCCGGTATGACGTGTCAGCCAATTTTTGCCCAAAATCGTCCCGGGGACTCCCGGTATGACGTGTTAGCCATTTTTGCCCAAAATCGTCCCGGGGACCCCCGGTATGACGTGTCAGCCAACTCTGCCCAAAATCGTCCCGGGGACCCCCGGTATGACGTGTCAGCCGACTCTGCCCAAAATCGTCCCGGGGACCCCCGGTATGACGTGTCAGCCGACTCTGCCCAAAATCGCCCCGGGGACCCCCGGTATGACGTGTCAGCCGACTCTGCCCAAAATCGCCCCGGGGACCCCCGGTATGACGTGTCAGCCGACTCTGCCCAAAATCGCCCCGGGGACCCCCGGTATGACGTGTCAGCCGACTCTGCCCAAAATCGCCCCGGGGACCCCCGGTATGACGTGTCAGCCGACTCTGCCCAAAATCGCCCCGGGGACCCCCGGTATGACGTGTCAGCCGACTCTGCCCAAAATCGCCCCGGGGACCCCCGGTATGACGTGTCAGCCGACTCTGCCCAAAATCGTCCCGGGGACTCCCGGTGTGACGTGTCAGCCGACTCTGCCCAAAATCGTCCCGGGGACTCCCGGTGTGACGTGTCAGCCAACTCTGCCCAAAATCGTCCCGGGGACTCCCGGTATGACGTGTCAGCCAATTTTGCACAAAATCGTCCCGGGGACTCCCGGTATGACGTGTCAGCCAATTTTGCCCAAAATCGTCCCGGGGACTCCCGGTATGACGTGTCAGCCAATTTTGCCCAAAATCGTCCCGGGGACTCCCGGTATGACGTGTCAGCCAATTTTGCCCAAAATCGTCCCGGGGACTCCCGGTATGACGTGTCAGCCAATTTTGCCCAAAATCGTCCCGGGGACTCCCGGTATGACGTGTCAGCCAATTTTGCCCAAAATCGTCCCGGGGACTCCCGGTATGACGTGTCAGGCAATTTTGCCCAAAATCGTCCCGGGGACTCCCGGTATGACGTGTCAGCCAATTTTGCCCAAAATCGTCCCGGGGACTCCCGGTATGACGTGTCAGCCAATTTTGCCCAAAATCGTCCCGGGGACTCCCGGTATGACGTGTCAGCCAATTTTGCCCAAAATCGTCCCGGGACTCCCGGTATGACGTGTCAGCCAATTTTGCCCAAAATCGTCCCGGGGACTCTCGGTATGACGTGTCAGCCAATTTTGCCCAATATCGTCCCGGGGACTCCCGGTATGACGTGTCAGCCAATTTTGCTCTAAATCGTCCCGGGGACTCCCGGTATGACGTGTCAGCCAATTTTTGCCCAAAATCGTCCCGGGGACTCCCGGTATGACGTGTCAGCCATTTTTGCCCAAAATCGTCCCGGGGACCCCCGGTATGACGTGTCAGCCAACTCTGCCCAAAATCGTCCCGGGGACCCCCGGTATGACGTGTCAGCCGACTCTGCCCAAAATCGTCCCGGGGACCCCCGGTATGACGTGCCAGCCGACTCTGCCCAAAATCGTCCCGGGGACCCCCGGTATGACGTGCCAGCCGACTCTGCCCAAAATCGCCCGGGGACCCCCGGTATGACGTGTCAGCCGACTCTGCCCAAAATCGCCCGGGGACCCCCGGTATGACGTGTCAGCCGACTCTGCCCAAAATCGCCCCGGGGACCCCCGGTATGACGTGTCAGCCGACTCTGCCCAAAATCGTCCCGGGGACCCCCGGTATGACGTGTCAGCCGACTCTGCCCAAAATCGTCCCGGGGACTCCCGGTATGATGTGTTAGCCATTTTTGCCCAAAATCGTCCCGGGGACCCCCGGTATGACGTGTCAGCCAACTCTGCCCAAAATCGTCCCGGGGACCCCCGGTATGACGTGTCAGCCAACTCTGCCCAAAATCGTCCCGGGGACCCCCGGTATGACGTGTCAGCCGACTCTGCCCAAAATCGTCCCGGGGACCCCCGGTATGACGTGTCAGCCGACTCTGCCCAAAATCGCCCCGGGGACCCCCGGTATGACGTGTCAGCCGACTCTGCCCAAAATCGCCCCGGGGACCCCCGGTATGACATGTCAGCCAATTTTGCCCAAAATCGTCCCGGGGACTCCCGGTATGACGTGTCAGCCAATTTTGCCCAAAATCGTCCCGGGGACTCCCGGTATGACGTGTCAGCCAATTTTGCCCAAAATCGTCCCGGGGACTCCCGGTATGACGTGTCAGCCAATTTTGCCCAAAATCGTCCCGGGGACTCCCGGTATGACGTGTCAGCCAATTTTGCCCAAAATCGTCCCGGGGACTCCCGGTATGACGTGTCAGCCAATTTTGCCCAAAATCGTCCCGGGGACTCCCGGTATGACGTGTCAGCCAATTTTGCCCAAAATCGTCCCGGGGACTCCCGGTATGACGTGTCAGCCAATTTTGCCCAATATCGTCCCGGGGACTCCCGGTATGACGTGTCAGCCAATTTTGCTCTAAATCGTCCCGGGGACTCCCGGTATGACGTGTCAGCCAATTTTTGCCCAAAATCGTCCCGGGGACTCCCGGTATGACGTGTCAGCCATTTTTGCCCAAAATCGTCCCGGGGACCCCCGGTATGACGTGTCAGCCAACTCTGCCCAAAATCGTCCCGGGGACCCCCGGTATGACGTGTCAGCCAACTCTGCCCAAAATCGTCCCGGGGACCCCCGGTATGACGTGTCAGCCAACTCTGCCCAAAATCGTCCCGGGGACCCCCGGTATGACGTGTCAGCCAACTCTGCCCAAAACCGTCCCGGGGACCCCCGGTATGACGTGTCAGCCAACTCTGCCCAAAATCGTCCCGGGGACCCCCGGTATGACGTGTCAGCCAACTCTGCCCAAAATCGTCCCGGGGACCCCCGGTATGACGTGTCAGCCAACTCTGCCCAAAATCGTCCCGGGGACCCCCGGTATGACGTGTCAGCCAACGTTGGCCAAAATCGTCCCGGGGACCCCCGGTATGACGTGTCAGCCGACTCTGCCCAAAATCGTCCCGGGGACCCCAGGTATGACGTGTCAGCCGACTCTGCCCAAAATCGTCCCGGGGACCCCCGGTATGACGTGTCAGCCGACTCTGCCCAAAATCGTCCCGGGGACCCCCGTTATGACGTGTCAGCCGACTCTGCCCAAAATCGTCCCGGGGACCCCCGGTATGACGTGTCAGCCGACTCTGCCCAAAATCGTCCCGGGGACCCCCGGTATGACGTGTCAGCCGACTCTGCCCAAAATCGTCCCGGGGACCCCCTGTATGACGTGTCAGCCGACTCTGCCCAAAATCGTCCCGGGGACCCCCGGTATGACGTGCCAGCCGACTCTGCCCAAAATCGTCCCGGGGACCCCCGGTATGACGTGCCAGCCGACTCTGCCCAAAATCGTCCCGGGGACCCCCGGTATGACGTGCCAGCCGACTCTGCCCAAAATCGTCCCGGGGACCCCCGGTATGACGTGCCAGCCGACTCTGCCCAAAATCGTCCCGGGGACCCCCGGTATGACGTGCCAGCAGACTCTGCCCAAAATCGTCCCGGGGACCCCCGGTATGACGTGCCAGCCGACTCTGCCCAAAATCGCCCCGGGGACCCCCGGTATGACGTGTCAGCCGACTCTGCCCAAAATCGCCCCGGGGACCCCCGGTATGACGTGTCAGCCGACTCTGCCCAAAATCGCCCCGGGGACCCCCGGTATGACGTGTCAGCCGACTCTGCCCAAAATCGCCCCGGGGACCCCCGGTATGACGTGTCAGCCGACTCTGCCCAAAATCGCCCCGGGGACCCCCGGTATGACGTGTCAGCCGACTCTGCCCAAAATCGCCCCGGGGACCCCCGGTATGACGTGTCAGCCGACTCTGCCCAAAATCGCCCCGGGGACCCCCGGTATGACGTGTCAGCCGACTCTGCCCAAAATCGCCCCGGGGACCCCCGGTATGACGTGTCAGCCGACTCTGCCCAAAATCGTCCCGGGGACCCCCGGTATGACGTGTCAGCCGACTCTGCCCAAAATCGTCCCGGGGACCCCCGGTATGACGTGTCAGCCGACTCTGCCCAAAATCGTCCAGGGGACCCCCGGTATGACGTGTCAGTCGACTCTGCCCAAAATCGTCCCGGGGACCCCCGGTATGAGGTGTCAGCCGACTCTGCCCAAAATCGTACCGGGGACCCCCGGTATGAGGTGTCAGCCGACTCTGCCCAAAATCGTCCCGGGGACCCCCGGTATGACGTGTCAGCCAATTTTGCCCAAAATCGTCCCGGGGACTCCCGGTATGACGTGTCAGCCAATTTTTGCCCAAAATCGTCCCGGGGACTCCCGGTATGACGTGTTAGCCATTTTTGCCCAAAATCGTCCCGGGGACCCCCGGTATGACGTGTCAGCCAACTCTGCCCAAAATCGTCCCGGGGACCCCCGGTATGACGTGTCAGCCAACTCTGCCCAAAATCGTCCCGGGGACCCCCGGTATGACGTGTCAGCCGACTCTGCCCAAAATCGTCCCGGGGACCCCCGGTATGACGTGTCAGCCGACTCTGCCCAAAATCGCCCCGGGGACCCCCGGTATGACGTGTCAGCCGACTCTGCCCAAAATCGCCCCGGGGACCCCCGGTATGACGTGTCAGCCGACTCTGCCCAAAATCGCCCCGGGGACCCCCGGTATGACGTGTCAGCCGACTCTGCCCAAAATCGTCCCGGGGACCCCCGGTATGACGTGTCAGCCAACTCTGCCCAAAATCGTCCCGGGGACTCCCGGTATGACGTGTCAGCCAACTCTGCCCAAAATCGTCCCGGGGACTCCCGGTATGACGTGTCAGCCAATTTTGCCCAAAATCGTCCCGGGGACTCCCGGTATGACGTGTCAGCCAATTTTGCCCAAAATCGTCCCGGGGACTCCCGGTATGACGTGTCAGCCAATTTTGCCCAAAATCGTCCCGGGGACTCCCGGTATGACGTGTCAGCCAATTTTGCCCAAAATCGTCCCGGGGACTCCCGGTATGACGTGTCAGCCAATTTTGCCCAAAATCGTCCCGGGGACTCCCGGTATGACGTGTCAGCCAATTTTGCCCAAAATCGTCCCGGGGACTCCCGGTATGACGTGTCAGCCAATTTTGCCCAAAATCGTCCCGGGGACTCCCGGTATGACGTGTCAGCCAATTTTGCCCAAAATCGTCCCGGGGACTCCCGGTATGACGTGTCAGCCAATTTTGCCCAAAATCGTCCCGGGACTCCCGGTATGACGTGTCAGCCAATTTTGCCCAAAATCGTCCCGGGGACTCCCGGTATGACGTGTCAGCCAATTTTGCCCAAAATCGTCCCGGGGACTCCCGGTATGACGTGTCAGCCAATTTTGCCCAAAATCGTCCCGGGGACTCCCGGTATGACGTGTCAGCCAATTTTGCCCAATATCGTCCCGGGGACTCCCAGTATGACGTGTCAGCCAATTTTGCTCTAAATCGTCCCGGGGACTCCCGGTATGACGTGTCAGCCAATTTTTGCCCAAAATCGTCCCGGGGACTCCCGATATGACGTGTCAGCCATTTTTGCCCAAAATCGTCCCGGGGACCCCCGGTATGACGTGTCAGCCAACTCTGCCCAAAATCGTCCCGGGGACCCCCGGTATGACGTGTCAGCCAACTCTGCCCAAAATCGTCCCGGGGACCCCCGGTATGACGTGTCAGCCAACTCTGCCCAAAATCGTCCCGGGGACCCCCGGTATGACGTGTCAGCCAACTTTGCCCAAAATCGTCCCGGGGACCCCCGGTATGACGTGTCAGCCAACTCTGCCCAAAATCGTCCCGGGGACCCCCGGTATGACGTGTCAGCCAACGTTGGCCAAAATCGTCCCGGGAACCCCCGGTATGACGTGTCAGCCGACTCTGCCCAAAATCGTCCCGGGGACCCCAGGTATGACGTGTCAGCCGACTCTGCCCAAAATCGTCCCGGGGACCCCCGGTATGACGTGTCAGCCGACTCTGCCCAAAATCGTCCCGGGGACCCCCGGTATGACGTGTCAGCCGACTCTGCCCAAAATCGTCCCGGGGACCCCCGGTATGACGTGTCAGCCGACTCTGCCCAAAATCGTCCCGGGGACCCCCGGTATGACGTGTCAGCCGACTCTGCCCAAAATCGTCCAGGGGACCCCCGGTATGACGTGTCAGTCGACTCTGCCCAAAATCGTCCCGGGGACCCCCGGTATGAGGTGTCAGCCGACTCTGCCCAAAATCGTACCGGGGACCCCCGGTATGAGGTGTCAGCCGACTCTGCCCAAAATCGTCCCGGGGACCCCCGGTATGACGTGTCAGCCAATTTTGCCCAAAATCGTCCCGGGGACTCCCGGTATGACGTGTCAGCCAATTTTTGCCCAAAATCGTCCCGGGGACTCCCGGTATGACGTGTTAGCCATTTTTGCCCAAAATCGTCCCGGGGACCCCCGGTATGACGTGTCAGCCAACTCTGCCCAAAATCGTCCCGGGGACCCCCGGTATGACGTGTCAGCCAACTCTGCCCAAAATCGTCCCGGGGACCCCCGGTATGACGTGTCAGCCGACTCTGCCCAAAATCGTCCCGGGGACCCCCGGTATGACGTGTCAGCCGACTCTGCCCAAAATCGCCCCGGGGACCCCCGGTATGACGTGTCAGCCGACTCTGCCCAAAATCGCCCCGGGGACCCCCGGTATGACGTGTCAGCCGACTCTGCCCAAAATCGCCCCGGGGACCCCCGGTATGACGTGTCAGCCGACTCTGCCCAAAATCGTCCCGGGGACCCCCGGTATGACGTGTCAGCCAACTCTGCCCAAAATCGTCCCGGGGACTCCCGGTATGACGTGTCAGCCAACTCTGCCCAAAATCGTCCCGGGGACTCCCGGTATGACGTGTCAGCCAATTTTGCCCAAAATCGTCCCGGGGACTCCCGGTATGACGTGTCAGCCAATTTTGCCCAAAATCGTCCCGGGGACTCCCGGTATGACGTGTCAGCCAATTTTGCCCAAAATCGTCCCGGGGACTCCCGGTATGACGTGTCAGCCAATTTTGCCCAAAATCGTCCCGGGGACTACCGGTATGACGTGTCAGCCAATTTTGCCCAAAATCGTCCCGGGGACTCCCGGTATGACGTGTCAGCCAATTTTGCCCAAAATCGTCCCGGGGACTCCCGGTATGACGTGTCAGCCAATTTTGCCCAAAATCGTCCCGGGGACTCCCGGTATGACGTGTCAGCCAATTTTGCCCAAAATCGTCCCGGGGACTCCCGGTATGACGTGTCAGCCAATTTTGCCCAAAATCGTCCCGGGACTCCCGGTATGACGTGTCAGCCAATTTTGCCCAAAATCGTCCCGGGGACTCCCGGTATGACGTGTCAGCCAATTTTGCCCAAAATCGTCCCGGGGACTCCCGGTATGACGTGTCAGCCAATTTTGCCCAAAATCGTCCCGGGGACTCCCGGTATGACGTGTCAGCCAATTTTGCCCAATATCGTCCCGGGGACTCCCAGTATGACGTGTCAGCCAATTTTGCTCTAAATCGTCCCGGGGACTCCCGGTATGACGTGTCAGCCAATTTTTGCCCAAAATCGTCCCGGGGACTCCCGATATGACGTGTCAGCCATTTTTGCCCAAAATCGTCCCGGGGACCCCCGGTATGACGTGTCAGCCAACTCTGCCCAAAATCGTCCCGGGGACCCCCGGTATGACGTGTCAGCCAACTCTGCCCAAAATCGTCCCGGGGACCCCCGGTATGACGTGTCAGCCAACTCTGCCCAAAATCGTCCCGGGGACCCCCGGTATGACGTGTCAGCCAACTTTGCCCAAAATCGTCCCGGGGACCCCCGGTATGACGTGTCAGCCAACTCTGCCCAAAATCGTCCCGGGGACCCCCGGTATGACGTGTCAGCCAACGTTGGCCAAAATCGTCCCGGGAACCCCCGGTATGACGTGTCAGCCGACTCTGCCCAAAATCGTCCCGGGGACCCCAGGTATGACGTGTCAGCCGACTCTGCCCAAAATCGTCCCGGGGACCCCCGGTATGACGTGTCAGCCGACTCTGCCCAAAATCGTCCCGGGGACCCCCGGTATGACGTGTCAGCCGACTCTGCCCAAAATCGTCCCGGGGACCCCCGGTATGACGTGTCAGCCGACTCTGCCCAAAATCGTCCCGGGGACCCCCGGTATGACGTGTCAGCCGACTCTGCCCAAAATCGTCCCGGGGACCCCCGGTATGACGTGTCAGCCGACTCTGCCCAAAATCGTCCCGGGGACCCCCGGTATGACGTGTCAGCCGACTCTGCCCAAAATCGTCCCGGGGACCCCCTGTATGACGTGTCAGCCGACTCTGCCCAAAATCGTCCCGGGGACCCCCGGTATGACGTGTCAGCCGACTCTGCCCAAAATCGTCCCGGGGACCCCCGGTATGACGTGTCAGCCGACTCTGCCCAAAATCGTCCCGGGGACCCCCGGTATGACGTGTCAGCCGACTCTGCCCAAAATCGTCCCGGGGACCCCCGGTATGACGTGCCAGCCGACTCTGCCCGCCCCGGGGACCCCCGGTATGACGTGTCAGCCGACTCTGCCCAAAATCGCCCCGGGGACCCCCGGTATGACGTGTCAGCCGACTCTGCCCAAAATCGTCCCGGGGACCCCCGGTATGACGTGTCAGCCAACTCTGCCCAAAATCGTCCCGGGGACTCCCGGTATGACGTGTCAGCCAACTCTGCCCAAAATCGTCCCGGGGACTCCCGGTATGACGTGTCAGCCAACTTTGCCCAAAATCGTCCCGGGGACTCCCGGTATGACGTGTCAGCCAATTTTGCCCAAAATCGTCCCGGGGACTCCCGGTATGACGTGTCAGCCAATTTTGCCCAAAATCGTCCCGGGGACTCCCGGTATGACGTGTCAGCCAATTTTGCCCAAAATCGTCCCGGGGACTCCCGGTATGACGTGTCAGCCAATTTTGCCCAAAACCGTCCCGGGGACTCCCGGTATGACGTGTCAGCCAATTTTGCCCAAAATCGTCCCGGGGACTCCCGGTATGACGTGTCAGCCAATTTTGCCCAAAATCGTCCCGGGGACTCCCGGTATGACGTGTCAGCCAATTTTGCCCAAAATCGTCCCGGGGACTCCCGGTATGACGTGTCAGCCAATTTTGCCCAATATCGTCCCGGGGACTCCCGGTATGACGTGTCAGCCAATTTTGCTCTAAATCGTCCCGGGGACTCCCGGTATGACGTGTCAGCCAATTTTTGCCCAAAATCGTCCCGGGGACTCCCGGTATGACGTGTCAGCCATTTTTGCCCAAAATCGTCCCGGGGACCCCCGGTATGACGTGTCAGCCAACTCTGCCCAAAATCGTCCCGGGGACCCCCGGTATGACGTGTCAGCCAACTCTGCCCAAAATCGTCCCGGGGACCCCCGGTATGACGTGTCAGCCAACTCTGCCCAAAATCGTCCCGGGGACCCCCGGTATGACGTGTCAGCCAACTCTGCCCAAAATCGTCCCGGGGACTCCCGGTATGACGTGTCAGCCAACTCTGCCCAAAATCGTCCCGGGGACCCCCGGTATGACGTGTCAGCCAACTCTGCCCAAAATCGTCCCGGGGACCCCCGGTATGACGTGTCAGCCAACTTTGCCCAAAATCGTCCCGGGGACCCCCGGTATGACGTGTCAGCCAACTCTGCCCAAAATCGTCCCGGGGACCCCCGGTATGACGTGTCAGCCAACGTTGGCCAAAATCGTCCCGGGAACCCCCGGTATGACGTGTCAGCCGACTCTGCCCAAAATCGTCCCGGGGACCCCAGGTATGACGTGTCAGCCGACTCTGCCCAAAATCGTCCCGGGGACCCCCGGTATGACGTGTCAGCCGACTCTGCCCAAAATCGTCCTGGGGACCCCCGGTATGACGTGCCAGCCGACTCTGCCCGCCCCGGGGACCCCCGGTATGACGTGTCAGCCGACTCTGCCCAAAATCGCCCCGGGGACCCCCGGTATGACGTGTCAGCCGACTCTGCCCAAAATCGCCCCGGGGACCCCCGGTATGACGTGTCAGCCGACTCTGCCCAAAATCGTCCCGGGGACCCCCGGTATGACGTGTCAGCCAACTCTGCCCAAAATCGTCCCGGGGACTCCCGGTATGACGTGTCAGCCAACTCTGCCCAAAATCGCCCCGGGGACCCCCGGTATGACGTGTCAGCCGACTCTGCCCAAAATCGCCCCGGGGACCCCCGGTATGACGTGTCAGCCGACTCTGCCCAAAATCGTCCCGGGGACCCCCGGTATGACGTGTCAGCCAACTCTGCCCAAAATCGTCCCGGGGACTCCCGGTATGACGTGTCAGCCAACTCTGCCCAAAATCGTCCCGGGGACTCCCGGTATGACGTGTCAGCCAACTTTGCCCAAAATCGTCCCGGGGACTCCCGGTATGACGTGTCAGCCAATTTTGCCCAAAATCGTCCCGGGGACTCCCGGTATGACGTGTCAGCCAATTTTGCCCAAAATCGTCCCGGGGACTCCCGGTATGACGTGTCAGCCAATTTTGCCCAAAATCGTCCCGGGGACTCCCGGTATGACGTGTCAGCCAATTTTGCCCAAAATCGTCCCGGGGACTCCCGGTATGCCGTGTCAGCCAATTTTGCCCAAAATCGTCCCGGGGACTCCCGGTATGACGTGTCAGCCAATTTTGCCCAAAATCGTCCCGGGGACTCCCGGTATGACGTGTCAGCCAATTTTGCCCAAAATCGTCCCGGGGACTCCCGGTATGACGTGTCAGCCAATTTTGCCCAAAATCGTCCCGGGGACTCCCGATATGACGTGTCAGCCAATTTTGCCCAAAATCGTCCCGGGGACTCCCGGTATGACGTGTCAGCCAATTTTGCCCAAAATCGTCCCGGGGACTCCCGGTATGACGTGTCAGCCAATTTTGCCCAAAATCGTCCCGGGACTCCCGGTATGACGTGTCAGCCAATTTTGCCCAAAATCGTCCCGGGGACTCCCGGTATGACGTGTCAGCCAATTTTGCCCAAAATCGTCCCGGGGACTCCCGGTATGAAGTGTCAGCCAATTTTGCCCAAAATCGTCCCGGGGACTCCCGGTATGACGTGTCAGCCAATTTTGCCCAATATCGTCCCGGGGACTCCCGGTATGACGTATCAGCCAATTTTGCTCTAAATCGTCCCGGGGACTCCCGGTATGATGTGTCAGCCAATTTTTGCCCAAAATCGTCCCGGGGACTCCCGGTATGACGTGTCAGCCATTTTTGCCCAAAATCGTCCCGGGGACCCCCGGTATGACGTGTCAGCCAACTCTGCCCAAAATCGTCCCGGGGACCCCCGGTATGACGTGTCAGCCAACTCTGCCCAAAATCGTCCCGGGGACCCCCGGTATGACGTGTCAGCCAACTCTGCCCAAAATCGTCCCGGGGACCCCCGGTATGACGTGTCAGCCAACTCTGCCCAAAATCGTCCCGGGGACCCCCGGTATGACGTGTCAGCCAACTCTGCCCAAAATCGTCCCGGGGACCCCCGGTATGACGTGTCAGCCAACTCTGCCCAAAATCGTCCCGGGGACCCCCGGTATGACGTGTCAGCCAACTCTGCCCAAAATCGTCCCGGGGACCTTCGGTATGACGTGTCAGCCAACTCTGCCCAAAATCGTCCCGGGGACCCCCGGTATGACGTGTCAGCCAACGTTGGCCAAAATCGTCCCGGGGACCCCCGGTATGACGTGTCAGCCGACTCTGCCCAAAATCGTCCCGGGGACCCCAGGTATGACGTGTCAGCCGACTCTGCCCAAAATCGTCCCGGGGACCCCCGGTATGACGTGTCAGCCGACTCTGCCCAAAATCGTCCCGGGGACCCCCGGTATGACGTGTCAGCCGACTCTTCCCAAAATCGTCCCGGGGACCCCCGGTATGACGTGTCAGCCGACTCTGCCCAAAATCGTCCCGGGGACCCCCGGTATGACGTGTCAGCCGACTCTGCCCAAAATCGTCCCGGGGACCCCCGGTATGACGTGCCAGCCGACTCTGCCCGCCCCGGGGACCCCCGGTATGACGTGTCAGCCGACTCTGCCCAAAATCGCCCCGGGGACCCCCGGTATGACGTGTCAGCCGACTCTGCCCAAAATCGCCCCGGGGACCCCCGGTATGACGTGTCAGCCGACTCTGCCCAAAATCGTCCCGGGGACCCCCGGTATGACGTGTCAGCCGACTCTGCCCAAAATCGTCCCGGGGACTCCCGGTATGACGTGTCAGCCAACTCTGCCCAAAATCGTCCCGGGGACTCCCGGTATGACGTGTCAGCCAACTTTGCCCAAAATCGTCCCGGGGACTCCCGGTATGACGTGTCAGCCAATTTTGCCCAAAATCGTCCCGGGGACTCCCGGTATGACGTGTCAGCCAATTTTGCCCAAAATCGTCCCGGGGACTCCCGGTATGACGTGTCAGCCAATTTTGCCCAAAATCGTCCCGGGGACTCCCGGTATGACGTGTCAGCCAATTTTGCCCAAAATCGTCCCGGGGACTCCCGGTATGACGTGTCAGCCAATTTTGCCCAAAATCGTCCCGGGGACTCCCGGTATGACGTGTCAGCCAATTTTGCCCAAAATCGTCCCGGGGACTCCCGGTATGACGTGTCAGCCAATTTTGCCCAAAATCGTCCCGGGGACTCCCGGTATGACGTGTCAGCCAATTTTGCCCAAAATCGTCCCGGGACTCCCGGTATGACGTGTCAGCCAATTTTGCCCAAAATCGTCCCGGGGACTCCCGGTATGACGTGTCAGCCAATTTTGCCCAAAATCGTCCCGGGGACTCCCGGTATGACGTGTCAGCCAATTTTGCCCAAAATCGTCCCGGGGACTCCCGGTATGACGTGTCAGCCAATTTTGCCCAATATCGTCCCGGGGACTCCCAGTATGACGTGTCAGCCAATTTTGCTCTAAATCGTCCCGGGGACCCCCGGTATGACGTGTCAGCCGACTCTGCCCAAAATCGCCCCGGGGACCCCCGGTATGACGTGTCAGCCGACTCTGCCCAAAATCGTCCCGGGGACCCCCGGTATGACGTGTCAGCCAACTCTGCCCAAAATCGTCCCGGGGACTCCCGGTATGACGTGTCAGCCAACTCTGCCCAAAATCGCCCCGGGGACCCCCGGTATGACGTGTCAGCCGACTCTGCCCAAAATCGCCCCGGGGACCCCCGGTATGACGTGTCAGCCGACTCTGCCCAAAATCGTCCCGGGGACCCCCGGTATGACGTGTCAGCCAACTCTGCCCAAAATCGTCCCGGGGACTCCCGGTATGACGTGTCAGCCAACTCTGCCCAAAATCGTCCCGGGGACTCCCGGTATGACGTGTCAGCCAACTTTGCCCAAAATCGTCCCGGGGACTCCCGGTATGACGTGTCAGCCAATTTTGCCCAAAATCGTCCCGGGGACTCCCGGTATGACGTGTCAGCCAATTTTGCCCAAAATCGTCCCGGGGACTCCCGGTATGACGTGTCAGCCAATTTTGCCCAAAATCGTCCCGGGGACTCCCGGTATGACGTGTCAGCCAATTTTGCCCAAAATCGTCCCGGGGACTCCCGGTATGCCGTGTCAGCCAATTTTGCCCAAAATCGTCCCGGGGACTCCCGGTATGACGTGTCAGCCAATTTTGCCCAAAATCGTCCCGGGGACTCCCGGTATGACGTGTCAGCCAATTTTGCCCAAAATCGTCCCGGGGACTCCCGGTATGACGTGTCAGCCAATTTTGCCCAAAATCGTCCCGGGGACTCCCGATATGACGTGTCAGCCAATTTTGCCCAAAATCGTCCCGGGGACTCCCGGTATGACGTGTCAGCCAATTTTGCCCAAAATCGTCCCGGGGACTCCCGGTATGACGTGTCAGCCAATTTTGCCCAAAATCGTCCCGGGACTCCCGGTATGACGTGTCAGCCAATTTTGCCCAAAATCGTCCCGGGGACTCCCGGTATGACGTGTCAGCCAATTTTGCCCAAAATCGTCCCGGGGACTCCCGGTATGAAGTGTCAGGCAATTTTGCCCAAAATCGTCCCGGGGACTCCCGGTATGACGTGTCAGCCAATTTTGCCCAATATCGTCCCGGGGACTCCCGGTATGACGTATCAGCCAATTTTGCTCTAAATCGTCCCGGGGACTCCCGGTATGATGTGTCAGCCAATTTTTGCCCAAAATCGTCCCGGGGACTCCCGGTATGACGTGTCAGCCATTTTTGCCCAAAATCGTCCCGGGGACCCCCGGTATGACGTGTCAGCCAACTCTGCCCAAAATCGTCCCGGGGACCCCCGGTATGACGTGTCAGCCAACTCTGCCCAAAATCGTCCCGGGGACCCCCGGTATGACGTGTCAGCCAACTCTGCCCAAAATCGTCCCGGGGACCCCCGGTATGACGTGTCAGCCAACTCTGCCCAAAATCGTCCCGGGGACCCCCGGTATGACGTGTCAGCCAACTCTGCCCAAAATCGTCCCGGGGACCCCCGGTATGACGTGTCAGCCAACTCTGCCCAAAATCGTCCCGGGGACCTTCGGTATGACGTGTCAGCCAACTCTGCCCAAAATCGTCCCGGGGACCCCCGGTATGACGTGTCAGCCAACGTTGGCCAAAATCGTCCCGGGGACCCCCGGTATGACGTGTCAGCCGACTCTGCCCAAAATCGTCCCGGGGACCCCAGGTATGACGTGTCAGCCGACTCTGCCCAAAATCGTCCCGGGGACCCCCGGTATGACGTGTCAGCCGACTCTGCCCAAAATCGTCCCGGGGACCCCCGGTATGACGTGTCAGCCGACTCTTCCCAAAATCGTCCCGGGGACCCCCGGTATGACGTGTCAGCCGACTCTGCCCAAAATCGTCCCGGGGACCCCCGGTATGACGTGTCAGCCGACTCTGCCCAAAATCGTCCCGGGGACCCCCGGTATGACGTGCCAGCCGACTCTGCCCGCCCCGGGGACCCCCGGTATGACGTGTCAGCCGACTCTGCCCAAAATCGCCCCGGGGACCCCCGGTATGACGTGTCAGCCGACTCTGCCCAAAATCGCCCCGGGGACCCCCGGTATGACGTGTCAGCCGACTCTGCCCAAAATCGTCCCGGGGACCCCCGGTATGACGTGTCAGCCGACTCTGCCCAAAATCGTCCCGGGGACTCCCGGTATGACGTGTCAGCCAACTCTGCCCAAAATCGTCCCGGGGACTCCCGGTATGACGTGTCAGCCAACTTTGCCCAAAATCGTCCCGGGGACTCCCGGTATGACGTGTCAGCCAATTTTGCCCAAAATCGTCCCGGGGACTCCCGGTATGACGTGTCAGCCAATTTTGCCCAAAATCGTCCCGGGGACTCCCGGTATGACGTGTCAGCCAATTTTGCCCAAAATCGTCCCGGGGACTCCCGGTATGACGTGTCAGCCAATTTTGCCCAAAATCGTCCCGGGGACTCCCGGTATGACGTGTCAGCCAATTTTGCCCAAAATCGTCCCGGGGACTCCCGGTATGACGTGTCAGCCAATTTTGCCCAAAATCGTCCCGGGGACTCCCGGTATGACGTGTCAGCCAATTTTGCCCAAAATCGTCCCGGGGACTCCCGGTATGACGTGTCAGCCAATTTTGCCCAAAATCGTCCCGGGGACTCCCGGTATGACGTGTCAGCCAATTTTGCCCAAAATCGTCCCGGGGACTCCCGGTATGACGTGTCAGCCAATTTTGCCCAAAATCGTCCCGGGGACTCCCGGTATGACGTGTCAGCCAATTTTGCCCAAAATCGTCCCGGGACTCCCGGTATGACGTGTCAGCCAATTTTGCCCAAAATCGTCCCGGGGACTCCCGGTATGACGTGTCAGCCAATTTTGCCCAAAATCGTCCCGGGGACTCCCGGTATGACGTGTCAGCCAATTTTGCCCAAAATCGTCCCGGGGACTCCCGGTATGACGTGTCAGCCAATTTTGCCCAATATCGTCCCGGGGACTCCCAGTATGACGTGTCAGCCAATTTTGCTCTAAATCGTCCCGGGGACTCCCGGTATGACGTGTCAGCCAATTTTTGCCCAAAATCGTCCCGGGGACTCCCGGTATGACGTGTCAGCCATTTTTGCCCAAAATCGTCCCGGGGACCCCCGGTATGACGTGTCAGCCAACTCTGCCCAAAATCGTCCCGGGGACCCCCGGTATGACGTGTCAGCCAACTCTGCCCAAAATCGTCCCGGGGACCCCCGGTATGACGTGTCAGCCAACTCTGCCCAAAATCGTCCCGGGGACTCCCGGTATGACGTGTCAGCCAACTCTGCCCAAAATCGTCCCGGGGACCCCCGGTATGACGTGTCAGCCAACTCTGCCCAAAATCGTCCCGGGGACCCCCGGTATGACGTGTCAGCCAACTTTGCCCAAAATCGTCCCGGGGACCCCCGGTATGACGTGTCAGCCAACTCTGCCCAAAATCGTCCCGGGGACCCCCGGTATGACGTGTCAGCCAACGTTGGCCAAAATCGTCCCGGGAACCCCCGGTATGACGTGTCAGCCGACTCTGCCCAAAATCGTCCCGGGGACCCCAGGTATGACGTGTCAGCCGACTCTGCCCAAAATCGTCTTGGGGACCCCCGGTATGACGTGTCAGCCGACTCTGCCCAAAATCGTCCCGGGGACCCCCGGTATGACGTGTCAGCCGACTCTGCCCAAAATCGTCCCGGGGACCCCCGGTATGACGTGTCAGCCGACTCTGCCCAAAATCGTCCCGGGGACCCCCGGTATGACGTGTCAGCCGACTCTGCCCAAAATCGTCCTGGGGACCCCCGGTATGACGTGTCAGCCGACTCTGCCCAAAATCGTCCCGGGGACCCCCGGTATGACGTGTCAGCCGACTCTGCCCAAAATCGTCCCGGGGACCCCCTGTATGACGTGTCAGCCGACTCTGCCCAAAATCGTCCCGGGGACCCCCGGTATGACGTGTCAGCCGACTCTGCCCAAAATCGTCCCGGGGACCCCCTGTATGACGTGTCAGCCGACTCTGCCCAAAATCGTCCCGGGGACCCCCGGTATGACGTGTCAGCCGACTCTGCCCAAAATCGTCCCGGGGACCCCCGGTATGACGTGTCAGCCGACTCTGCCCAAAATCGTCCCGGGGACCCCCGGTATGATGTGCCAGCCGACTCTGCCCGCCCCGGGGACCCCCGGTATGACGTGTCAGCCGACTCTGCCCAAAATCGCCCCGGGGACCCCCGGTATGACGTGTCAGCCGACTCTGCCCAAAATCGTCCCGGGGACCCCCGGTATGACGTGTCAGCCGACTCTGCCCAAAATCGTCCCGGGGACCCCCGGTATGACGTGTCAGCCGACTCTGCCCAAAATCGTCCCGGGGACCCCCGGTATGACGTGTCAGCCGACTCTGCCCAAAATCGTCCCGGGGACCCCCGGTATGACGTGCCAGCCGACTCTGCCCGCCCCGGGGACCCCCGGTATGACGTGTCAGCCGACTCTGCCCAAAATCGCCCCGGGGACCCCCGGTATGACGTGTCAGCCGACTCTGCCCAAAATCGCCCCGGGGACCCCCGGTATGACGTTTCAGCCGACTCTGCCCAAAATCGTCCCGGGGACCCCCGGTATGACGTGTCAGCCAACTCTGCCCAAAATCGTCCCGGGGACTCCCGGTATGACGTGTCAGCCAATTTTGCCCAAAATCGTCCCGGGGACTCCCGGTATGACGTGTCAGCCAATTTTGCCCAAAATCGTCCCGGGGACTCCCGGTATGACGTGTCAGCCAATTTTGCCCAAAATCGTCCCGGGGACTCCCGGTATGACGTGTCAGCCAATTTTGCCCAAAATCGTCCCGGGGACTCCCGGTATGACGTGTCAGCCAATTTTGCCCAAAATCGTCCCGGGACTCCCGGTATGACGTGTCAGCCAATTTTGCCCAAAATCGTCCCGGGGACTCCCGGTATGACGTGTCAGCCAATTTTGCCCAAAATCGTCCCGGGGACTCCCGGTATGACGTGTCAGCCAATTTTGCCCAAAATCGTCCCGGGGACTCCCGGTATGACGTGTCAGCCAATTTTGCCCAATATCGTCCCGGGGACTCCCAGTATGACGTGTCAGCCAATTTTGCTCTAAATCGTCCCGGGGACCCCCGGTATGACGTGTCAGCCGACTCTGCCCAAAATCGCCCCGGGGACCCCCGGTATGACGTGTCAGCCGACTCTGCCCAAAATCGTCCCGGGGACCCCCGGTATGACGTGTCAGCCAACTCTGCCCAAAATCGTCCCGGGGACTCCCGGTATGACGTGTCAGCCAACTCTGCCCAAAATCGCCCCGGGGACCCCCGGTATGACGTGTCAGCCGACTCTGCCCAAAATCGCCCCGGGGACCCCCGGTATGACGTGTCAGCCGACTCTGCCCAAAATCGTCCCGGGGACCCCCGGTATGACGTGTCAGCCAACTCTGCCCAAAATCGTCCCGGGGACTCCCGGTATGACGTGTCAGCCAACTCTGCCCAAAATCGTCCCGGGGACTCCCGGTATGACGTGTCAGCCAACTTTGCCCAAAATCGTCCCGGGGACTCCCGGTATGACGTGTCAGCCAATTTTGCCCAAAATCGTCCCGGGGACTCCCGGTATGACGTGTCAGCCAATTTTGCCCAAAATCGTCCCGGGGACTCCCGGTATGACGTGTCAGCCAATTTTGCCCAAAATCGTCCCGGGGACTCCCGGTATGACGTGTCAGCCAATTTTGCCCAAAATCGTCCCGGGGACTCCCGGTATGCCGTGTCAGCCAATTTTGCCCAAAATCGTCCCGGGGACTCCCGGTATGACGTGTCAGCCAATTTTGCCCAAAATCGTCCCGGGGACTCCCGGTATGACGTGTCAGCCAATTTTGCCCAAAATCGTCCCGGGGACTCCCGGTATGACGTGTCAGCCAATTTTGCCCAAAATCGTCCCGGGGACTCCCGATATGACGTGTCAGCCAATTTTGCCCAAAATCGTCCCGGGGACTCCCGGTATGACGTGTCAGCCAATTTTGCCCAAAATCGTCCCGGGGACTCCCGGTATGACGTGTCAGCCAATTTTGCCCAAAATCGTCCCGGGACTCCCGGTATGACGTGTCAGCCAATTTTGCCCAAAATCGTCCCGGGGACTCCCGGTATGACGTGTCAGCCAATTTTGCCCAAAATCGTCCCGGGGACTCCCGGTATGAAGTGTCAGCCAATTTTGCCCAAAATCGTCCCGGGGACTCCCGGTATGACGTGTCAGCCAATTTTGCCCAATATCGTCCCGGGGACTCCCGGTATGACGTATCAGCCAATTTTGCTCTAAATCGTCCCGGGGACTCCCGGTATGATGTGTCAGCCAATTTTTGCCCAAAATCGTCCCGGGGACTCCCGGTATGACGTGTCAGCCATTTTTGCCCAAAATCGTCCCGGGGACCCCCGGTATGACGTGTCAGCCAACTCTGCCCAAAATCGTCCCGGGGACCCCCGGTATGACGTGTCAGCCAACTCTGCCCAAAATCGTCCCGGGGACCCCCGGTATGACGTGTCAGCCAACTCTGCCCAAAATCGTCCCGGGGACCCCCGGTATGACGTGTCAGCCAACTCTGCCCAAAATCGTCCCGGGGACCCCCGGTATGACGTGTCAGCCAACTCTGCCCAAAATCGTCCCGGGGACCCCCGGTATGACGTGTCAGCCAACTCTGCCCAAAATCGTCCCGGGGACCTTCGGTATGACGTGTCAGCCAACTCTGCCCAAAATCGTCCCGGGGACCCCCGGTATGACGTGTCAGCCAACGTTGGCCAAAATCGTCCCGGGGACCCCCGGTATGACGTGTCAGCCGACTCTGCCCAAAATCGTCCCGGGGACCCCAGGTATGACGTGTCAGCCGACTCTGCCCAAAATCGTCCCGGGGACCCCCGGTATGACGTGTCAGCCGACTCTGCCCAAAATCGTCCCGGGGACCCCCGGTATGACGTGTCAGCCGACTCTTCCCAAAATCGTCCCGGGGACCCCCGGTATGACGTGTCAGCCGACTCTGCCCAAAATCGTCCCGGGGACCCCCGGTATGACGTGTCAGCCGACTCTGCCCAAAATCGTCCCGGGGACCCCCGGTATGACGTGCCAGCCGACTCTGCCCGCCCCGGGGACCCCCGGTATGACGTGTCAGCCGACTCTGCCCAAAATCGCCCCGGGGACCCCCGGTATGACGTGTCAGCCGACTCTGCCCAAAATCGCCCCGGGGACCCCCGGTATGACGTGTCAGCCGACTCTGCCCAAAATCGTCCCGGGGACCCCCGGTATGACGTGTCAGCCGACTCTGCCCAAAATCGTCCCGGGGACTCCCGGTATGACGTGTCAGCCAACTCTGCCCAAAATCGTCCCGGGGACTCCCGGTATGACGTGTCAGCCAACTTTGCCCAAAATCGTCCCGGGGACTCCCGGTATGACGTGTCAGCCAATTTTGCCCAAAATCGTTCCGGGGACTCCCGGTATGACGTGTCAGCCAATTTTGCCCAAAATCGTCCCGGGGACTCCCGGTATGACGTGTCAGCCAATTTTGCCCAAAATCGTCCCGGGGACTCCCGGTATGACGTGTCAGCCAATTTTGCCCAAAATCGTCCCGGGGACTCCCGGTATGACGTGTCAGCCAATTTTGCCCAAAATCGTCCCGGGGACTCCCGGTATGACGTGTCAGCCAATTTTGCCCAAAATCGTCCCGGGGACTCCCGGTATGACGTGTCAGCCAATTTTGCCCAAAATCGTCCCGGGGACTCCCGGTATGACGTGTCAGCCAATTTTGCCCAAAATCGTCCCGGGGACTCCCGGTATGACGTGTCAGCCAATTTTGCCCAAAATCGTCCCGGGGACTCCCGGTATGACGTGTCAGCCAATTTTGCCCAAAATCGTCCCGGGGACTCCCGGTATGACGTGTCAGCCAATTTTGCCCAAAATCGTCCCGGGACTCCCGGTATGACGTGTCAGCCAATTTTGCCCAAAATCGTCCCGGGGACTCCCGGTATGACGTGTCAGCCAATTTTGCCCAAAATCGTCCCGGGGACTCCCGGTATGACGTGTCAGCCAATTTTGCCCAAAATCGTCCCGGGGACTCCCGGTATGACGTGTCAGCCAATTTTGCCCAATATCGTCCCGGGGACTCCCAGTATGACGTGTCAGCCAATTTTGCTCTAAATCGTCCCGGGGACTCCCGGTATGACGTGTCAGCCAATTTTTGCCCAAAATCGTCCCGGGGACTCCCGGTATGACGTGTCAGCCATTTTTGCCCAAAATCGTCCCGGGGACCCCCGGTATGACGTGTCAGCCAACTCTGCCCAAAATCGTCCCGGGGACCCCCGGTATGACGTGTCAGCCAACTCTGCCCAAAATCGTCCCGGGGACCCCCGGTATGACGTGTCAGCCAACTCTGCCCAAAATCGTCCCGGGGACTCCCGGTATGACGTGTCAGCCAACTCTGCCCAAAATCGTCCCGGGGACCCCCGGTATGACGTGTCAGCCAACTCTGCCCAAAATCGTCCCGGGGACCCCCGGTATGACGTGTCAGCCAACTTTGCCCAAAATCGTCCCGGGGACCCCCGGTATGACGTGTCAGCCAACTCTGCCCAAAATCGTCCCGGGGACCCCCGGTATGACGTGTCAGCCAACGTTGGCCAAAATCGTCCCGGGAACCCCCGGTATGACGTGTCAGCCGACTCTGCCCAAAATCGTCCCGGGGACCCCAGGTATGACGTGTCAGCCGACTCTGCCCAAAATCGTCTTGGGGACCCCCGGTATGACGTGTCAGCCGACTCTGCCCAAAATCGTCCCGGGGACCCCCGGTATGACGTGTCAGCCGACTCTGCCCAAAATCGTCCCGGGGACCCCCGGTATGACGTGTCAGCCGACTCTGCCCAAAATCGTCCCGGGGACCCCCGGTATGACGTGTCAGCCGACTCTGCCCAAAATCGTCCTGGGGACCCCCGGTATGACGTGTCAGCCGACTCTGCCCAAAATCGTCCCGGGGACCCCCGGTATGACGTGTCAGCCGACTCTGCCCAAAATCGTCCCGGGGACCCCCTGTATGACGTGTCAGCCGACTCTGCCCAAAATCGTCCCGGGGACCCCCGGTATGACGTGTCAGCCGACTCTGCCCAAAATCGTCCCGGGGACCCCCGGTATGACGTGTCAGCCGACTCTGCCCAAAATCGTCCCGGGGACCCCCGGTATGACGTGTCAGCCGACTCTGCCCAAAATCGTCCCGGGGACCCCCGGTATGATGTGCCAGCCGACTCTGCCCGCCCCGGGGACCCCCGGTATGACGTGTCAGCCGACTCTGCCCAAAATCGCCCCGGGGACCCCCGGTATGACGTGTCAGCCGACTCTGCCCAAAATCGCCCCGGGGACCCCCGGTATGACGTGTCAGCCGACTCTGCCCAAAATCGTCCCGGGGACCCCCGGTATGACGTGTCAGCCGACTCTGCCCAAAATCGTCCCGGGGACCCCCGGTATGACGTGTCAGCCGACTCTGCCCAAAATCGTCCCGGGGACCCCCGGTATGACGTGTCAGCCGACTCTGCCCAAAATCGTCCCGGGGACCCCCGGTATGACGTGCCAGCCGACTCTGCCCGCCCCGGGGACCCCCGGTATGACGTGTCAGCCGACTCTGCCCAAAATCGCCCCGGGGACCCCCGGTATGACGTGTCAGCCGACTCTGCCCAAAATCGCCCCGGGGACCCCCGGTATGACGTTTCAGCCGACTCTGCCCAAAATCGTCCCGGGGACCCCCGGTATGACGTGTCAGCCAACTCTGCCCAAAATCGTCCCGGGGACTCCCGGTATGACGTGTCAGCCAATTTTGCCCAAAATCGTCCCGGGGACTCCCGGTATGACGTGTCAGCCAATTTTGCCCAAAATCGTCCCGGGGACTCCCGGTATGACGTGTCAGCCAATTTTGCCCAAAATCGTCCCGGGGACTCCCGGTATGACGTGTCAGCCAATTTTGCCCAAAATCGTCCCGGGGACTCCCGGTATGACGTGTCAGCCAATTTTGCCCAAAATCGTCCCGGGACTCCCGGTATGACGTGTCAGCCAATTTTGCCCAAAATCGTCCCGGGGACTCCCGGTATGACGTGTCAGCCAATTTTGCCCAAAATCGTCCCGGGGACTCCCGGTATGACGTGTCAGCCAATTTTGCCCAAAATCGTCCCGGGGACTCCCGGTATGACGTGTCAGCCAATTTTGCCCAATATCGTCCCGGGGACTCCCAGTATGACGTGTCAGCCAATTTTGCTCTAAATCGTCCCGGGGACTCCCGGTATGACGTGTCAGCCAACTCTGCCCAAAATCGTCCCGGGGACCCCCGGTATGACGTGTCAGCCAACTTTGCCCAAAATCGTCCCGGGGACCCCCGGTATGACGTGTCAGCCAACTCTGCCCAAAATCGTCCCGGGGACCCCCGGTATGACGTGCCAGCCGACTCTGCCCAAAATCGTCCCGGGGACTCCAGGTATGACGTGTCAGCCGACATTGCCCAAAATCGTCCCGGGGACTCCCGGTATGACGTGTCAGCCAATTTTGCCCAAAATCGTCCCGGGGACTCCCGGTATGACGTGTCAGCCAATTTTGCCCAAAATCGTCCCGGGGACTCCCGGTATGACGTGTCAGCCAATTTTGCCCAAAATCGTCCCGGGGACTCCCGGTATGACGTGTCAGCCAATTTTGCCCAAAATCGTCCCGGGGACTCCCGGTATGACGTGTCAGCCAATTTTGCCCAAAATCGTCCCGGGGACTCCCGGTATGACGTGTCAGCCAATTTTGCCCAAAATCGTCCCGGGGACCCCCGGTATGACGTGTCAGCCGACTCTGCCCAAAATCGTCCCGGGGACCCCCGGTATGACGTGTCAGCCGACTCTGCCCAAAATCGTCCCGGGGACTCCCGGTATGACGTGTCAGCCAACTCTGCCCAAAATCGCCCCGGGGACCCCCGGTATGACGTGTCAGCCGACTCTGCCCAAAATCGCCCCGGGGACCCCCGGTATGACGTGTCAGCCGACTCTGCCCAAAATCGTCCCGGGGACCCCCGGTATGACGTGTCAGCCGACTCTGCCCAAAATCGTCCCGGGGACTCCCGGTATGACGTGTCAGCCAACTCTGCCCAAAATCGTCCCGGGGACTCCCGGTATGACGTGTCAGCCAACTTTGCCCAAAATCGTCCCGGGGACTCCCGGTATGACGTGTCAGCCAATTTTGCCCAAAATCGTCCCGGGGACTCCCGGTATGACGTGTCAGCCAATTTTGCCCAAAATCGTCCCGGGGACTCCCGGTATGACGTGTCAGCCAATTTTGCCCAAAATCGTCCCGGGGACTCCCGGTATGACATGTCAGCCAATTTTGCCCAAAATCGTCCCGGGGACTCCCGGTATGACGTGTCAGCCAATTTTGCCCAAAATCGTCCCGGGGACTCCCGGTATGACGTGTCAGCCAATTTTGCCCAAAATCGTCCCGGGGACTCCCGTTATGACGTGTCAGCCAATTTTGCCCAAAATCGTCCCGGGGACTCCCGGTATGACGTGTCAGCCAATTTTGCCCAATATCGTCCCGGGGACTCCCGGTATGACGTGTCAGCCAATTTTGCCCAATATCGTCCCGGGGACTCCCGGTATGACGTATCAGCCAATTTTGCTCTAAATCGTCCCGGGGACTCCCGGTATGATGTGTCAGCCAATTTTTGCCCAAAATCGTCCCGGGGACTCCCGGTATGACGTGTCAGCCATTTTTGCCCAAAATCGTCCCGGGGACCCCCGGTATGACGTGTCAGCCGACTCTGCCCAAAATCGTCCCGGGGACCCCCGGTATGACGTGTCAGCCGACTCTGCCCAAAATCGTCCCGGGGACCCCCGGTATGACGTGTCAGCCGACTCTGCCCAAAATCGTCCCGGGGACCCCCGGTATGACGTGTCAGCCGACTCTGCCCAAAATCGTCCCGGGGACCCCCGGTATGACGTGCCAGCCGACTCTGCCCGCCCCGGGGACCCCCGGTATGACGTGTCAGCCGACTCTGCCCAAAATCGTCCCGGGGACCCCCGGTATGACGTGTCAGCCGACTCTGCCCAAAATCGTCCCGGGGACCCCCTGTATGACGTGTCAGCCGACTCTGCCCAAAATCGTCCCGGGGACCCCCGGTATGACGTGTCAGCCGACTCTGCCCAAAATCGTCCCGGGGACCCCCGGTATGACGTGTCAGCCGACTCTGCCCAAAATCGTCCCGGGGACCCCCGGTATGACGTGTCAGCCGACTCTGCCCAAAATCGTCCCGGGGACCCCCGGTATGACGTGCCAGCCGACTCTGCCCGCCCCGGGGACCCCCGGTATGACGTGTCAGCCAACTCTGCCCAAAATCGTCCCGGGGACTCCCGGTATGACGTGTCAGCCAACTCTGCCCAAAATCGCCCCGGGGACCCCCGGTATGACGTGTCAGCCGACTCTGCCCAAAATCGCCCCGGGGACCCCCGGTATGACGTGTCAGCCAACTCTGCCCAAAATCGTCCCGGGGACTCCCGGTATGACGTGTCAGCCAACTCTGCCCAAAATCGTCCCGGGGACTCCCGGTATGACGTGTCAGCCAACTTTGCCCAAAATCGTCCCGGGGACTCCCGGTATGACGTGTCAGCCAATTTTGCCCAAAATCGTCCCGGGGACTCCCGGTATGACGTGTCAGCCAATTTTGCCCAAAATCGTCCCGGGGACTCCCGGTATGACGTGTCAGCCAATTTTGCCCAAAATCGTCCCGGGGACTCCCGGTATGACATGTCAGCCAATTTTGCCCAAAATCGTCCCGGGGACTCCCGGTATGACGTGTCAGCCAATTTTGCCCAAAATCGTCCCGGGGACTCCCGGTATGACGTGTCAGCCAATTTTGCCCAAAATCGTCCCGGGGACTCCCGGTATGACGTGTCAGCCAATTTTGCCCAAAATCGTCCCGGGGACTCCCGGTATGACGTATCAGCCAATTTTGCTCTAAATCGTCCCGGGGACTCCCGGTATGATGTGTCAGCCAATTTTTGCCCAAAATCGTCCCGGGGACTCCCGGTATGACGTGTCAGCCATTTTTGCCCAAAATCGTCCCGGGGACCCCCGGTATGACGTGTCAGCCGACTCTGCCCAAAATCGTCCCGGGGACCCCCGGTATGACGTATCAGCCAATTTTTGCCCAAAATCGTCCCGGGGACTCCCGGTATGACGTGTCAGCCAATTTTGCCCAAAATCGTCCCGGGGACTCCCGGTATGACGTGTCAGCCAATTTTGCCCAAAATCGTCCCGGGGACTCCCGGTATGACGTATCAGCCAATTTTGCTCTAAATCGTCCCGGGGACTCCCGGTATGACGTGTCAGCCAATTTTTGCCCAAAATCGTCCCGGGGACTCCCGGTATGACGTGTCAGCCATTTTTGCCCAAAATCGTCCCGGGGACCCCCGGTATGACGTGTCAGCCAACTCTGCCCAAAATCGTCCCGGGGACCCCCGGTATGACGTGTCAGCCAACTCTGCCCAAAATCGTCCCGGGGACCCCCGGTATGACGTGTCAGCCAACTCTGCCCAAAATCGTCCCGGGGACTCCCGGTATGACGTGTCAGCCAACTCTGCCCAAAATCGTCCCGGGGACCCCCGGTATGACGTGTCAGCCAACTCTGCCCAAAATCGTCCCGGGGACCCCCGGTATGACGTGTCAGCCAACTTTGCCCAAAATCGTCCCGGGGACCCCCGGTATGACGTGTCAGCCAACTCTGCCCAAAATCGTCCCGGGGACCCCCGGTATGACGTGTCAGCCAACGTTGGCCAAAATCGTCCCGGGAACCCCCGGTATGACGTGTCAGCCGACTCTGCCCAAAATCGTCCCGGGGACCCCAGGTATGACGTGTCAGCCGACTCTGCCCAAAATCGTCTTGGGGACCCCCGGTATGACGTGTCAGCCGACTCTGCCCAAAATCGTCCCGGGGACCCCCGGTATGACGTGTCAGCCGACTCTGCCCAAAATCGTCCCGGGGACCCCCGGTATGACGTGTCAGCCGACTCTGCCCAAAATCGTCCCGGGGACCCCCGGTATGACGTGTCAGCCGACTCTGCCCAAAATCGTCCTGGGGACCCCCGGTATGACGTGTCAGCCGACTCTGCCCAAAATCGTCCCGGGGACCCCCGGTATGACGTGTCAGCCGACTCTGCCCAAAATCGTCCCGGGGACCCCCTGTATGACGTGTCAGCCGACTCTGCCCAAAATCGTCCCGGGGACCCCCGGTATGACGTGTCAGCCGACTCTGCCCAAAATCGTCCCGGGGACCCCCGGTATGACGTGTCAGCCGACTCTGCCCAAAATCGTCCCGGGGACCCCCGGTATGACGTGTCAGCCGACTCTGCCCAAAATCGTCCCGGGGACCCCCGGTATGATGTGCCAGCCGACTCTGCCCGCCCCGGGGACCCCCGGTATGACGTGTCAGCCGACTCTGCCCAAAATCGCCCCGGGGACCCCCGGTATGACGTGTCAGCCGACTCTGCCCAAAATCGCCCCGGGGACCCCCGGTATGACGTGTCAGCAGACTCTGCCCAAAATCGTCCCGGGGACCCCCGGTATGACGTGTCAGCCGACTCTGCCCAAAATCGTCCCGGGGACCCCCGGTATGACGTGTCAGCCGACTCTGCCCAAAATCGTCCCGGGGACCCCCGGTATGACGTGTCAGCCGACTCTGCCCAAAATCGTCCCGGGGACCCCCGGTATGACGTGCCAGCCGACTCTGCCCGCCCCGGGGACCCCCGGTATGACGTGTCAGCCGACTCTGCCCAAAATCGCCCCGGGGACCCCCGGTATGACGTGTCAGCCGACTCTGCCCAAAATCGCCCCGGGGACCCCCGGTATGACGTTTCAGCCGACTCTGCCCAAAATCGTCCCGGGGACCCCCGGTATGACGTGTCAGCCAACTCTGCCCAAAATCGTCCCGGGGACTCCCGGTATGACGTGTCAGCCAATTTTGCCCAAAATCGTCCCGGGGACTCCCGGTATGACGTGTCAGCCAATTTTGCCCAAAATCGTCCCGGGGACTCCCGGTATGACGTGTCAGCCAATTTTGCCCAAAATCGTCCCGGGGACTCCCGGTATGACGTGTCAGCCAATTTTGCCCAAAATCGTCCCGGGGACTCCCGGTATGACGTGTCAGCCAATTTTGCCCAAAATCGTCCCGGGACTCCCGGTATGACGTGTCAGCCAATTTTGCCCAAAATCGTCCCGGGGACTCCCGGTATGACGTGTCAGCCAATTTTGCCCAAAATCGTCCCGGGGACTCCCGGTATGACGTGTCAGCCAATTTTGCCCAAAATCGTCCCGGGGACTCCCGGTATGACGTGTCAGCCAATTTTGCCCAATATCGTCCCGGGGACTCCCAGTATGACGTGTCAGCCAATTTTGCTCTAAATCGTCCCGGGGACTCCCGGTATGACGTGTCAGCCAACTCTGCCCAAAATCGTCCCGGGGACCCCCGGTATGACGTGTCAGCCAACTTTGCCCAAAATCGTCCCGGGGACCCCCGGTATGACGTGTCAGCCAACTCTGCCCAAAATCGTCCCGGGGACCCCCGGTATGACGTGTCAGCCAACGTTGGCCAAAATCGTCCCGGGAACCCCCGGTATGACGTGTCAGCCGACTCTGCCCAAAATCGTCCCGGGGACCCCAGGTATGACGTGTCAGCCGACTCTGCCCAAAATCGTCTTGGGGACCCCCGGTATGACGTGTCAGCCGACTCTGCCCAAAATCGTCCCGGGGACCCCCGGTATGACGTGTCAGCCGACTCTGCCCAAAATCGTCCCGGGGACCCCCGGTATGACGTGTCAGCCGACTCTGCCCAAAATCGTCCCGGGGACCCCCGGTATGACGTGTCAGCCGACTCTGCCCAAAATCGTCCCGGGGACCCCCGGTATGACGTGTCAGCCGACTCTGCCCAAAATCGTCCCGGGGACCCCCGGTATGACGTGTCAGCCGACTCTGCCCAAAATCGTCCCGGGGACCCCCGGTATGACGTGTCAGCCGACTCTGCCCAAAATCGTCCCGGGGACTCCCGGTATGACGTGTCAGCCAACTCTGCCCAAAATCGCCCCGGGGACCTCCGGTATGACGTGTCAGCCGACTCTGCCCAAAATCGCCCCGGGGACCCCCGGTATGACGTGTCAGCCGACTCTGCCCAAAATCGTCCCGGCGACCCCCGGTATGACGTGTCAGCCGACTCTGCCCAAAATCGTCCCGGGGACTCCCGGTATGACGTGTCAGCCAACTCTGCCCAAAATCGTCCCGGGGACTCCCGGTATGACGTGTCAGCCAACTTTGCCCAAAATCGTCCCGGGGACTCCCGGTATGACGTGTCAGCCAACTTTGCCCAAAATCGTCCCGGGGACTCCCGGTATGACGTGTCAGCCAATTTTGCCCAAAATCGTCCCGGGGACTCCCGGTATGACGTGTCAGCCAATTTTGCCCAAAATCGTCCCGGGGACCCCCGGTATGACGTGCCAGCCGACTCTGCCCAAAATCGTCCCGGGGACCCCCGGTATGACGTGCCAGCCGACTCTGCCCAAAATCGTCCCGGGGACCCCCGGTATGACGTGCCAGCCGACTCTGCCCAAAATCGTCCCGGGGACTCCAGGTATGACGTGTCAGCCGACATTGCCCAAAATCGTCCCGGGGACTCCCGGTATGACGTGTCAGCCAATTTTGCCCAAAATCGTCCCGGGGACTCCCGGTATGACGTGTCAGCCAATTTTGCCCAAAATCGTCCCGGGGACTCCCGGTATGACGTGTCAGCCAATTTTGCCCAAAATCGTCCCGGGGACTCCCGGTATGACGTGTCAGCCAATTTTGCCCAAAATCGTCCCGGGGACTCCCGGTATGACGTGTCAGCCAATTTTGCCCAAAATCGTCCCGGGGACTCCCGGTATGACGTGTCAGCCAATTTTGCCCAAAATCGTCCCGGGGACCCCCGGTATGACGTGTCAGCCGACTCTGCCCAAAATCGTCCCGGGGACCCCCGGTATGACGTGTCAGCCGACTCTGCCCAAAATCGTCCCGGGGACTCCCGGTATGACGTGTCAGCCAACTCTGTCCAAAATCGCCCCGGGGACCCCCGGTATGACGTGTCAGCCGACTCTGCCCAAAATCGCCCCGGGGACCCCCGGTATGACGTGTCAGCCGACTCTGCCCAAAATCGTCCCGGGGACCCCCGGTATGACGTGTCAGCCGACTCTGCCCAAAATCGTCCCGGGGACTCCCGGTATGACGTGTCAGCCAACTCTGCCCAAAATCGTCCCGGGGACTCCCGGTATGACGTGTCAGCCAACTTTGCCCAAAATCGTCCCGGGGACTCCCGGTATGACGTGTCAGCCAATTTTGCCCAAAATCGTCCCGGGGACTCCCGGTATGACGTGTCAGCCAATTTTGCCCAAAATCGTCCCGGGGACTCCCGGTATGACGTGTCAGCCAATTTTGCCCAAAATCGTCCCGGGGACTCCCGGTATGACATGTCAGCCAATTTTGCCCAAAATCGTCCCGGGGACTCCCGGTATGACGTGTCAGCCAATTTTGCCCAAAATCGTCCCGGGGACTCCCGGTATGACGTGTCAGCCAATTTTGCCCAAAATCGTCCCGGGGACTCCCGTTATGACGTGTCAGCCAATTTTGCCCAAAATCGTCCCGGGGACTCCCGGTATGACGTGTCAGCCAATTTTGCCCAATATCGTCCCGGGGACTCCCGGTATGACGTGTCAGCCAATTTTGCCCAATATCGTCCCGGGGACTCCCGGTATGACGTATCAGCCAATTTTGCTCTAAATCGTCCCGGGGACTCCCGGTATGATGTGTCAGCCAATTTTTGCCCAAAATCGTCCCGGGGACTCCCGGTATGACGTGTCAGCCATTTTTGCCCAAAATCGTCCCGGGGACCCCCGGTATGACGTGTCAGCCGACTCTGCCCAAAATCGTCCCGGGGACCCCCGGTATGACGTGTCAGCCGACTCTGCCCAAAATCGCCCCGGGGACCCCCGGTATGACGTGTCAGCCGACTCTGCCCAAAATCGTCCCGGGGACCCCCTGTATGACGTGTCAACCGACTCTGCCCAAAATCGTCCCGGGGACCCCCGGTATGACGTGTCAGCCGACTCTGCCCAAAATCGTCCCGGGGACCCCCGGTATGACGTGTCAGCCGACTCTGCCCAAAATCGTCCCGGGGACCCCCGGTATGACGTGTCAGCCGACTCTGCCCAAAATCGTCCCGGGGACCCCCGGTATGACGTGCCAGCCGACTCTGCCCGCCCCGGGGACCCCCGGTATGACGTGTCAGCCGACTCTGCCCAAAATCGTCCCGGGGACCCCCGGTATGACGTGTCAGCCGACTCTGCCCAAAATCGTCCCGGGGACCCCCTGTATGACGTGTCAGCCGACTCTGCCCAAAATCGTCCCGGGGACCCCCGGTATGACGTGTCAGCCGACTCTGCCCAAAATCGTCCCGGGGACCCCCGGTATGACGTGTCAGCCGACTCTGCCCAAAATCGTCCCGGGGACCCCCGGTATGACGTGTCAGCCGACTCTGCCCGCCCCGGGGACCCCCGGTATGACGTGTCAGCCAACTCTGCCCAAAATCGTCCCGGGGACTCCCGGTATGACGTGTCAGCCAACTCTGCCCAAAATCGCCCCGGGGACCCCCGGTATGACGTGTCAGCCGACTCTGCCCAAAATCGCCCCGGGGACCCCCGGTATGACGTGTCAGCCAACTCTGCCCAAAATCGTCCCGGGGACCCCCGGTATGACGTGTCAGCCGACTCTGCCCAAAATCGTCCCGGGGACTCCCGGTATGACGTGTCAGCCAACTCTGCCCAAAATCGTCCCGGGGACTCCCGGTATGACGTGTCAGCCAACTTTGCCCAAAATCGTCCCGGGGACTCCCGGTATGACGTGTCAGCCAATTTTGCCCAAAATCGTCCCGGGGACTCCCGGTATGACGTGTCAGCCAATTTTGCCCAAAATCGTCCCGGGGACTCCCGGTATGACGTGTCAGCCAATTTTGCCCAAAATCGTCCCGGGGACTCCCGGTATGACGTGTCAGCCAATTTTGCCCAAAATCGTCCCGGGGACTCCCGGTATGACGTATCAGCCAATTTTGCTCTAAATCGTCCCGGGGACTCCCGGTATGATGTGTCAGCCAATTTTTGCCCAAAATCGTCCCGGGGACTCCCGGTATGACGTGTCAGCCATTTTTGCCCAAAATCGTCCCGGGGACCCCCGGTATGACGTGTCAGCCGACTCTGCCCAAAATCGTCCCGGGGACCCCCGGTATGACGTGTCAGCCGACTCTGCCCAAAATCGTCCCGGGGACCCCCGGTATGACGTGTCAGCCGACTCTGCCCAAAATCGTCCCGGGGACCCCCTGTATGACGTGTCAGCCGACTCTGCCCAAAATCGTCCCGGGGACCCCCGGTATGACGTGTCAGCCGACTCTGCCCAAAATCGTCCCGGGGACCCCCGGTATGACGTGTCAGCCGACTCTGCCCAAAATCGTCCCGGGGACCCCCGGTATGACGTGTCAGCCGACTCTGCCCAAAATCGTCCCGGGGACCCCCGGTATGACGTGCCAGCCGACTCTGCCCGCCCCGGGGACCCCCGGTATGACGTGTCAGCCGACTCTGCCCAAAATCGCCCCGGGGACCCCCGGTATGACGTGTCAGCCGACTCTGCCCAAAATCGCCCCGGGGACCCCCGGTATGACGTGTCAGCCGACTCTGCCCAAAATCGTCCCGGGGACCCCCGGTATGACATGTCAGCCAATTTTGCCCAAAATCGTCCCGGGGACTCCCGGTATGACGTGTCAGCCAATTTTGCCCAAAATCGTCCCGGGGACTCCCGGTATGACGTGTCAGCCAATTTTGCCCAAAATCGTCCCGGGGACTCCCGATATGACGTGTCAGCCAATTTTGCCCAAAATCGTCCCGGGGACTCCCGGTATGACGTGTCAGCCAATTTTGCCCAAAATCGTCCCGGGGACTCCCGGTATGACGTGTCAGCCAATTTTGCCCAAAATCGTCCCGGGACTCCCGGTATGACGTGTCAGCCAATTTTGCCCAAAATCGTCCCGGGGACTCCCGGTATGACGTGTCAGCCAATTTTGCCCAAAATCGTCCCGGGGACTCCCGGTATGAAGTGTCAGCCAATTTTGCCCAAAATCGTCCCGGGGACTCCCGGTATGACGTGTCAGCCAATTTTGCCCAATATCGTCCCGGGGACTCCCGGTATGACGTGTCAGCCAATTTTGCCCAATATCGTCCCGGGGACTCCCGGTATGACGTATCAGCCAATTTTGCTCTAAATCGTCCCGGGGACTCCCGGTATGATGTGTCAGCCAATTTTTGCCCAAAATCGTCCCGGGGACTCCCGGTATGACGTGTCAGCCATTTTTGCCCAAAATCGTCCCGGGGACCCCCGGTATGACGTGTCAGCCGACTCTGCCCAAAATCGTCCCGGGGACCCCCGGTATGACGTGTCAGCCGACTCTGCCCAAAATCGTCCCGGGGACCCCCGGTATGACGTGTCAGCCGACTCTGCCCAAAATCGTCCCGGGGACCCCCTGTATGACGTGTCAGCCGACTCTGCCCAAAATCGTCCCGGGGACCCCCGGTATGACGTGTCAGCCGACTCTGCCCAAAATCGTCCCGGGGACCCCCGGTATGACGTGTCAGCCGACTCTGCCCAAAATCGTCCCGGGGACCCCCGGTATGACGTGTCAGCCGACTCTGCCCAAAATCGTCCCGGGGACCCCCGGTATGACGTGCCAGCCGACTCTGCCCGCCCCGGGGACCCCCGGTATGACGTGTCAGCCGACTCTGCCCAAAATCGCCCCGGGGACCCCCGGTATGACGTGTCAGCCGACTCTGCCCAAAATCGCCCCGGGGACCCCCGGTATGACGTGTCAGCCGACTCTGCCCAAAATCGTCCCGGGGACCCCCGGTATGACGTGTCAGCCAACTCTGCCCAAAATCGTCCCGGGGACTCCCGGTATGACGTGTCAGCCAACTCTGCCCAAAATCGCCCCGGGGACCCCCGGTATGACGTGTCAGCCGACTCTGCCCAAAATCGCCCCGGGGACCCCCGGTATGACGTGTCAGCCGACTCTGCCCAAAATCGTCCCGGGGACCCCCGGTATGACGTGTCAGCCGACTCTGCCCAAAATCGTCCCGGGGACTCCCGGTATGACGTGTCAGCCAACTCTGCCCAAAATCGTCCCGGGGACTCCCGGTATGACGTGTCAGCCAACTTTGCCCAAAATCGTCCCGGGGACTCCCAGTATGACGTGTCAGCCAATTTTGCCCAAAATCGTCCCGGGACTCCCGGTATGACGTGTCAGCCAATTTTGCCCAAAATCGTCCCGGGGACTCCCGGTATGACGTGTCAGCCAATTTTGCCCAAAATCGTCCCGGGGACTCCCGGTATGAAGTGTCAGCCAATTTTGCCCAAAATCGTCCCGGGGACTCCCGGTATGACGTGTCAGCCAATTTTGCCCAATATCGTCCCGGGGACTCCCGGTATGACGTGTCAGCCAATTTTGCCCAATATCGTCCCGGGGACTCCCGGTATGACGTATCAGCCAATTTTGCTCTAAATCGTCCCGGGGACTCCCGGTATGATGTGTCAGCCAATTTTTGCCCAAAATCGTCCCGGGGACTCCCGGTATGACGTGTCAGCCATTTTTGCCCAAAATCGTCCCGGGGACCCCCGGTATGACGTGTCAGCCGACTCTGCCCAAAATCGTCCCGGGGACCCCCGGTATGACGTGTCAGCCGACTCTGCCCAAAATCGTCCCGGGGACCCCCGGTATGACGTGTCAGCCGACTCTGCCCAAAATCGTCCCGGGGACCCCCTGTATGACGTGTCAGCCGACTCTGCCCAAAATCGTCCCGGGGACCCCCGGTATGACGTGTCAGCCGACTCTGCCCAAAATCGTCCCGGGGACCCCCGGTATGACGTGTCAGCCGACTCTGCCCAAAATCGTCCCGGGGACCCCCGGTATGACGTGTCAGCCGACTCTGCCCAAAATCGTCCCGGGGACCCCCGGTATGACGTGCCAGCCGACTCTGCCCGCCCCGGGGACCCCCGGTATGACGTGTCAGCCGACTCTGCCCAAAATCGCCCCGGGGACCCCCGGTATGACGTGTCAGCCGACTCTGCCCAAAATCGCCCCGGGGACCCCCGGTATGACGTGTCAGCCGACTCTGCCCAAAATCGTCCCGGGGACCCCCGGTATGACGTGTCAGCCAACTCTGCCCAAAATCGTCCCGGGGACTCCCGGTATGACGTGTCAGCCAACTCTGCCCAAAATCGCCCCGGGGACCCCCGGTATGACGTGTCAGCCGACTCTGCCCAAAATCGCCCCGGGGACCCCCGGTATGACGTGTCAGCCGACTCTGCCCAAAATCGTCCCGGGGACCCCCGGTATGACGTGTCAGCCGACTCTGCCCAAAATCGTCCCGGGGACTCCCGGTATGACGTGTCAGCCAACTCTGCCCAAAATCGTCCCGGGGACTCCCGGTATGACGTGTCAGCCAACTTTGCCCAAAATCGTCCCGGGGACTCCCAGTATGACGTGTCAGCCAATTTTGCCCAAAATCGTCCCGGGGACTCCCGGTATGACGTGTCAGCCAATTTTGCCCAAAATCGTCCCGGGGACTCCCGGTATGACGTGTCAGCCAATTTTGCCCAAAATCGTCCCGGGGACTCCCGGTATGACGTGTCAGCCAATTTTGCCCAAAATCGTCCCGGGGACTCCCGGTATGACGTGTCAGCCAATTTTGCCCAAAATCGTCCCGGGGACTCCCGGTATGACGTGTCAGCCAATTTTGCCCAAAATCGTCCCGGGGACTCCCGGTATGACGTGTCAGCCAATTTTGCCCAAAATCGTCCCGGGGACTCCCGATATGACGTGTCAGCCAATTTTGCCCAAAATCGTCCCGGGGACTCCCGGTATGACGTGTCAGCCAATTTTGCCCAAAATCGTCCCGGGGACTCCCGGTATGACGTGTCAGCCAATTTTGCCCAAAATCGTCCCGGGACTCCCGGTATGACGTGTCAGCCAATTTTGCCCAAAATCGTCCCGGGGACTCCCGGTATGACGTGTCAGCCAATTTTGCCCAAAATCGTCCCGGGGACTCCCGGTATGAAGTGTCAGCCAATTTTGCCCAAAATCGTCCCGGGGACTCCCGGTATGACGTGTCAGCCAATTTTGCCCAATATCGTCCCGGGGACTCCCGGTATGACGTATCAGCCAATTTTGCTCTAAATCGTCCCGGGGACTCCCGGTATGATGTGTCAGCCAGTTTTTGCCCAAAATCGTCCCGGGGACTCCCGGTATGACGTGTCAGCCATTTTTGCCCAAAATCGTCCCGGGGACCCCCGGTATGACGTGTCAGCCAACTCTGCCCAAAATCGTCCCGGGGACCCCCGGTATGACATGTCAGCCAACTCTGCCCAAAATCGTCCCGGGGACCCCCGGTATGACGTGTCAGCCAACTCTGCCCAAAATCGTCCCGGGGACCCCCGGTATGACGTGTCAGCCAACTCTGCCCAAAATCGTCCCGGGGACCCCCGGTATGACGTGTCAGCCAACTCTGCCCAAAATCGTCCCGGGGACCCCCGGTATGACGTGTCAGCCAACTCTGCCCAAAATCGTCCCGGGGACCTTCGGTATGACGTGTCAGCCAACTCTGCCCAAAATCGTCCCGGGGACCCCCGGTATGACGTGTCAGCCAACGTTGGCCAAAATCGTCCCGGGGACCCCCGGTATGACGTGTCAGCCGACTCTGCCCAAAATCGTCCCGGGGACCCCAGGTATGACGTGTCAGCCGACTCTGCCCAAAATCGTCCCGGGGACCCCCGGTATGACGTGTCAGCCGACTCTGCCCAAAATCGTCCCGGGGACCCCCGGTATGACGTGTCAGCCGACTCTTCCCAAAATCGTCCCGGGGACCCCCGGTATGACGTGTCAGCCGACTCTGCCCAAAATCGTCCCGGGGACCCCCGGTATGACGTGTCAGCCGACTCTGCCCAAAATCGTCCCGGGGACCCCCGGTATGACGTGTCAGCCGACTCTTCCCAAAATCGTCCCGGGGACCCCCGGTATGACGTGTCAGCCGACTCTGCCCAAAATCGTCCCGGGGACCCCCGGTATGACGTGTCAGCCGACTCTGCCCAAAATCGTCCCGGGGACCCCCGGTATGACGTTCCAGCCGACTCTGCCCGCCCCGGGGACCCCCGGTATGACGTGTCAGCCGACTCTGCCCAAAATCGCCCCGGGGACCCCCGGTATGACGTGTCAGCCGACTCTGCCCAAAATCGCCCCGGGGACCCCCGGTATGACGTGTCAGCCGACTCTGCCCAAAATCGTCCCGGGGACCCCCGGTATGACGTGTCAGCCAACTCTGCCCAAAATCGTCCCGGGGACTCCCGGTATGACGTGTCAGCCAACTCTGCCCAAAATCGTCCCGGGGACTCCCGGTATGACGTGTCAGCCAACTCTGCCCAAAATCGTCCCGGGGACTCCCGGTATGACGTGTCAGCCAATTTTGCCCAAAATCGTCCCGGGGACTCCCGGTATGACGTTTCAGCCAATTTTGCCCAAAATCGTCCCGGGGACTCCCGGTATGACGTGTCAGCCAATTTTGCCCAAAATCGTCCCGGGGACTCCCGGTATGACGTGTCAGCCAATTTTGCCCAAAATCGTCCCGGGGACTCCCGGTATGACGTGTCAGCCAATTTTGCCCAAAATCGTCCCGGGGACTCCCGGTATGACGTGTCAGCCAATTTTGCCCAAAATCGTCCCGGGGACTCCCGGTATGACGTGTCAGCCAATTTTGCCCAAAATCGTCCCGGGGACTCCCGGTATGACGTGTCAGCCAATTTTGCCCAAAATCGTCCCGGGGACTCCCGGTATGACGTGTCAGCCAATTTTGCCCAAAATCGTCCCGGGACTCCCGGTATGACGTGTCAGCCAATTTTGCCCAAAATCGTCCCGGGGACTCCCGGTATGACGTGTCAGCCAATTTTGCCCAAAATCGTCCCGGGGACTCCCGGTATGACGTGTCAGCCAATTTTGCCCAAAATCGTCCCGGGGACCCCCGGTATGACGTGTCAGCCAACTCTGCCCAAAATCGTCCCGGGGACTCCCGGTATGACGTGTCAGCCAACTCTGCCCAAAATCGTCCCGGGGACTCCCGGTATGACGTGTCAGCCAACTCTGCCCAAAATCGTCCCGGGGACCCCCGGTATGACGTGTCAGCCAACTCTGCCCAAAATCGTCCCGGGGACCCCCGGTATGACGTGTCAGCCAACTTTGCCCAAAATCGTCCCGGGGACCCCCGGTATGACGTGTCAGCCAACTCTGCCCAAAATCGTCCCGGGGACCCCCGGTATGACGTGTCAGCCAACGTTGGCCAAAATCGTCCCGGGAACCCCCGGTATGACGTGTCAGCCGACTCTGCCCAAAATCGTCCCGGGGACCCCAGGTATGACGTGTCAGCCGACTCTGCCCAAAATCGTCTTGGGGACCCCCGGTATGACGTGTCAGCCGACTCTGCCCAAAATCGTCCCGGGGACCCCCGGTATGACGTGTCAGCCGACTCTGCCCAAAATCGTCCCGGGGACCCCCGGTATGACGTGTCAGCCGACTCTGCCCAAAATCGTCCCGGGGACCCCCGGTATGACGTGTCAGCCGACTCTGCCCAAAATCGTCCCGGGGACCCCCGGTATGACGTGTCAGCCGACTCTGCCCAAAATCGTCCCGGGGACCCCCGGTATGACGTGTCAGCCGACTCTGCCCAAAATCGTCCCGGGGACCCCCTGTATGACGTGTCAGCCGACTCTGCCCAAAATCGTCCCGGGGACCCCCGGTATGACGTGTCAGCCGACTCTGCCCAAAATCGTCCCGGGGACCCCCGGTATGACGTGTCAGCCGACTCTGCCCAAAATCGTCCCGGGGACCCCCGGTATGACGTGTCAGCCGACTCTGCCCAAAATCGTCCCGGGGACCCCCGGTATGACGTGCCAGCCGACTCTGCCCGCCCCGGGGACCCCCGGTATGACGTGTCAGCCGACTCTGCCCAAAATCGCCCCGGGGACCCCCGGTATGACGTGTCAGCCGACTCTGCCCAAAATCGCCCCGGGGACCCCCGGTATGACGTGTCAGCCGACTCTGCCCAAAATCGTCCCGGGGACCCCCGGTATGACGTGTCAGCCAACTCTGTCCAAAATCGTCCCGGGGACTCCCGGTATGACGTGTCAGCCAACTCTGCCCAAAATCGCCCCGGGGACCCCCGGTATGACGTGTCAGCCGACTCTGCCCAAAATCGCCCCGGGGACCCCCGGTATGACGTGTCAGCCGACTCTGCCCAAAATCGTCCCGGGGACCCCCGGTATGACGTGTCAGCCAACTCTGCCCAAAATCGTCCCGGGGACCCCCGGTATGACGTGTCAGCCAACTCTGCCCAAAATCGTCCCGGGGACTCCCGGTATGACGTGTCAGCCAACTTTGCCCAAAATCGTCCCGGGGACTCCCGGTATGACGTGTCAGCCAATTTTGCCCAAAATCGTCCCGGGGACTCCCGGTATGACGTGTCAGCCAATTTTGCCCAAAATCGTCCCGGGGACTCCCGGTATGACGTGTCAGCCAATTTTGCCCAAAATCGTCCCGGGGACTCCCGGTATGACGTGTCAGCCAATTTTGCCCAAAATCGTCCCGGGGACTCCCGGTATGACGTGTCAGCCAATTTTGCCCAAAATCGTCCCGGGGACTCCCGGTATGACGTGTCAGCCAATTTTGCCCAAAATCGTCCCGGGGACTCCCGATATGACGTGTCAGCCAATTTTGCCCAAAATCGTCCCGGGGACTCCCGGTATGACGTGTCAGCCAATTTTGCCCAAAATCGTCCCGGGGACTCCCGGTATGACGTGTCAGCCAATTTTGCCCAAAATCGTCCCGGGACTCCCGGTATGACGTGTCAGCCAATTTTGCCCAAAATCGTCCCGGGGACTCCCGGTATGACGTGTCAGCCAATTTTGCCCAAAATCGTCCCGGGGACTCCCGGTATGAAGTGTCAGCCAATTTTGCCCAAAATCGTCCCGGGGACTCCCGGTATGACGTGTCAGCCAATTTTGCCCAATATCGTCCCGGGGACTCCCGGTATGACGTGTCAGCCAATTTTGCCCAATATCGTCCCGGGGACTCCCGGTATGACGTATCAGCCAATTTTGCTCTAAATCGTCCCGGGGACTCCCGGTATGATGTGTCAGCCAATTTTTGCCCAAAATCGTCCCGGGGACTC
Organism: Romanogobio albipinnatus; assembly: GCA_023566225.1. Lineage (NCBI taxonomy): Eukaryota > Metazoa > Chordata > Actinopteri > Cypriniformes > Gobionidae > Romanogobio > Romanogobio albipinnatus. The sequence continues at coordinate 490,531 of JAKRKY010000031.1, forward strand.
CCGGTATGACGTGTCAGCCATTTTTGCCCAAAATCGTCCCGGGGACCCCCGGTATGACGTGTCAGCCGACTCTGCCCAAAATCGTCCCGGGGACCCCCGGTATGACGTGTCAGCCGACTCTGCCCAAAATCGTCCCGGGGACCCCCGGTATGACGTGTCAGCCGACTCTGCCCAAAATCGTCCCGGGGACCCCCTGTATGACGTGTCAGCCGACTCTGCCCAAAATCGTCCCGGGGACCCCCGGTATGACGTGTCAGCCGACTCTGCCCAAAATCGTCCCGGGGACCCCCGGTATGACGTGTCAGCCGACTCTGCCCAAAATCGTCCCGGGGACCCCCGGTATGACGTGCCAGCCGACTCTGCCCGCCCCGGGGACCCCCGGTATGACGTGTCAGCCGACTCTGCCCAAAATCGCCCCGGGGACCCCCGGTATGACGTGTCAGCCGACTCTGCCCAAAATCGCCCCGGGGACCCCCGGTATGACGTGTCAGCCGACTCTGCCCAAAATCGTCCCGGGGACCCCCGGTATGACGTGTCAGCCAACTCTGCCCAAAATCGTCCCGGGGACTCCCGGTATGACGTGTCAGCCAACTCTGCCCAAAATCGCCCCGGGGACCCCCGGTATGACGTGTCAGCCGACTCTGCCCAAAATCGCCCCGGGGACCCCCGGTATGACGTGTCAGCCGACTCTGCCCAAAATCGTCCCGGGGACCCCCGGTATGACGTGTCAGCCAACTCTGCCCAAAATCGTCCCGGGGACTCCCGGTATGACGTGTCAGCCAACTCTGCCCAAAATCGTCCCGGGGACTCCCGGTATGACGTGTCAGCCAACTTTGCCCAAAATCGTCCCGGGGACTCCCGGTATGACGTGTCAGCCAATTTTGCCCAAAATCGTCCCGGGGACTCCCGGTATGACGTGTCAGCCAATTTTGCCCAAAATCGTCCCGGGGACTCCCGGTATGACGTGTCAGCCAATTTTGCCCAAAATCGTCCCTTGGACTCCCGGTATGACGTGTCAGCCAATTTTGCCCAAAATCGTCCCGGGGACTCCCGGTATGACGTGTCAGCCAATTTTGCCCAAAATCGTCCCGGGGACTCCCGGTATGACGTGTCAGCCAATTTTGCCCAAAATCGTCCCGGGGACTCCCGGTATGACGTGTCAGCCAATTTTGCACAAAATCGTCCCGGGGACTCCCGGTATGACGTGTCAGCCAATTTTGCCCAAAATCGTCCCGGGACTCCCGGTATGACGTGTCAGCCAATTTTGCCCAAAATCGTCCCGGGGACTCCCGGTATGACGTGTCAGCCAATTTTGCCCAAAATCGTCCCGGGGACTCCCGGTATGAAGTGTCAGCCAATTTTGCCCAAAATCGTCCCGGGGACTCCCGGTATGACGTGTCAGCCAATTTTGCCCAATATCGTCCCGGGGACTCCCGGTATGACGTATCAGCCAATTTTGCTCTAAATCGTCCCGGGGACTCCCGGTATGATGTGTCAGCCAATTTTTGCCCAAAATCGTCCCGGGGACTCCCGGTATGACGTGTCAGCCATTTTTGCCCAAAATCGTCCCGGGGACCCCCGGTATGACGTGTCAGCCAACTCTGCCCAAAATCGTCCCGGGGACCCCCGGTATGACATGTCAGCCAACTCTGCCCAAAATCGTCCCGGGGACCCCCGGTATGACGTGTCAGCCAACTCTGCCCAAAATCGTCCCGGGGACCCCCGGTATGACGTGTCAGCCAACTCTGCCCAAAATCGTCCCGGGGACCCCCGGTATGACGTGTCAGCCAACTCTGCCCAAAATCGTCCCGGGGACCCCCGGTATGACGTGTCAGCCAACTCTGCCCAAAATCGTCCCGGGGACCTTCGGTATGACGTGTCAGCCAACTCTGCCCAAAATCGTCCCGGGGACCCCCGGTATGACGTGTCAGCCAACGTTGGCCAAAATCGTCCCGGGGACCCCCGGTATGACGTGTCAGCCGACTCTGCCCAAAATCGTCCCGGGGACCCCAGGTATGACGTGTCAGCTGACTCTGCCCAAAATCGTCCCGGGGACCCCCGGTATGACGTGTCAGCCGACTCTGCCCAAAATCGTCCCGGGGACCCCCGGTATGACGTGTCAGCCGACTCTTCCCAAAATCGTCCCGGGGACCCCCGGTATGACGTGTCAGCCGACTCTGCCCAAAATCGTCCCGGGGACCCCCGGTATGACGTGTCAGCCGACTCTGCCCAAAATCGTCCCGGGGACCCCCGGTATGACGTGTCAGCCGACTCTTCCCAAAATCGTCCCGGGGACCCCCGGTATGACGTGTCAGCCGACTCTGCCCAAAATCGTCCCGGGGACCCCCGGTATGACGTGTCAGCCGACTCTGCCCAAAATCGTCCCGGGGACCCCCGGTATGACGTGTCAGCCGACTCTGCCCAAAATCGTCCCGGGGACCCCCGGTATGACGTGTCAGCCGACTCTGCCCAAAATCGTCCCGGGGACCCCCGGTATGACGTGTCAGCCGACTCTGCCCAAAATCGTCCCGGGGACCCCCGGTATGACGTGTCAGCCGACTCTGCCCAAAATCGTCCCGGGGACCCCCGGTATGACGTGCCAGCCGACTCTGCCCGCCCCGGGGACCCCCGGTATGACGTGTCAGCCGACTCTGCCCAAAATCGCCCCGGGGACCCCCGGTATGACGTGTCAGCCGACTCTGCCCAAAATCGCCCCGGGGACCCCCGGTATGACGTGTCAGCCGACTCTGCCCAAAATCGTCCCGGGGACCCCCGGTATGACGTGTCAGCCAACTCTGCCCAAAATCGTCCCGGGGACTCCCGGTATGACGTGTCAGCCAATTTTGCCCAAAATCGTCCCGGGGACTCCCGGTATGACGTGTCAGCCAATTTTGCCCAAAATCGTCCCGGGGACTCCCGGTATGACGTGTCAGCCAATTTTGCCCAAAATCGTCCCGGGGACTCCCGGTATGACGTGTCAGCCAATTTTGCCCAAAATCGTCCCGGGGACTCCCGGTATGACGTGTCAGCCAATTTTGCCCAAAATCGTCCCGGGACTCCCGGTATGACGTGTCAGCCAATTTTGCCCAAAATCGTCCCGGGGACTCCCGGTATGACGTGTCAGCCAATTTTGCCCAAAATCGTCCCGGGGACTCCCGGTATGACGTGTCAGCCAATTTTGCCCAATATCGTCCCGGGGACTCCCAGTATGACGTGTCAGCCAATTTTGCTCTAAATCGTCCCGGGGACTCCCGGTATGACGTGTCAGCCAACTCTGCCCAAAATCGTCCCGGGGACCCCCGGTATGACGTGTCAGCCAACTTTGCCCAAAATCGTCCCGGGGACCCCCGGTATGACGTGTCAGCCAACTCTGCCCAAAATCGTCCCGGGGACCCCCGGTATGACGTGTCAGCCAACGTTGGCCAAAATCGTCCCGGGAACCCCCGGTATGACGTGTCAGCCGACTCTGCCCAAAATCGTCCCGGGGACCCCAGGTATGACGTGTCAGCCGACTCTGCCCAAAATCGTCTTGGGGACCCCCGGTATGACGTGTCAGCCGACTCTGCCCAAAATCGTCCCGGGGACCCCCGGTATGACGTGTCAGCCGACTCTGCCCAAAATCGTCCCGGGGACCCCCGGTATGACGTGTCAGCCGACTCTGCCCAAAATCGTCCCGGGGACCCCCGGTATGACGTGTCAGCCGACTCTGCCCAAAATCGTCCCGGGGACCCCCGGTATGACGTGTCAGCCGACTCTGCCCAAAATCGTCCCGGGGACCCCCGGTATGACGTGTCAGCCGACTCTGCCCAAAATCGTCCCGGGGACCCCCGGTATGACGTGTCAGCCGACTCTGCCCAAAATCGTCCCGGGGACTCCCGGTATGACGTGTCAGCCAACTCTGCCCAAAATCGCCCCGGGGACCCCCGGTATGACGTGTCAGCCGACTCTGCCCAAAATCGCCCCGGGGACCCCCGGTATGACGTGTCAGCCGACTCTGCCCAAAATCGTCCCGGCGACCCCCGGTATGACGTGTCAGCCGACTCTGCCCAAAATCGTCCCGGGGACTCCCGGTATGACGTGTCAGCCAACTCTGCCCAAAATCGTCCCGGGGACTCCCGGTATGACGTGTCAGCCAACTTTGCCCAAAATCGTCCCGGGGACTCCCGGTATGACGTGTCAGCCAACTTTGCCCAAAATCGTCCCGGGGACTCCCGGTATGACGTGTCAGCCAATTTTGCCCAAAATCGTCCCGGGGACTCCCGGTATGACGTGTCAGCCAATTTTGCCCAAAATCGTCCCGGGGACCCCCGGTATGACGTGCCAGCCGACTCTGCCCAAAATCGTCCCGGGGACCCCCGGTATGACGTGCCAGCCGACTCTGCCCAAAATCGTCCCGGGGACCCCCGGTATGACGTGCCAGCCGACTCTGCCCAAAATCGTCCCGGGGACTCCAGGTATGACGTGTCAGCCGACATTGCCCAAAATCGTCCCGGGGACTCCCGGTATGACGTGTCAGCCAATTTTGCCCAAAATCGTCCCGGGGACTCCCGGTATGACGTGTCAGCCAATTTTGCCCAAAATCGTCCCGGGGACTCCCGGTATGACGTGTCAGCCAATTTTGCCCAAAATCGTCCCGGGGACTCCCGGTATGACGTGTCAGCCAATTTTGCCCAAAATCGTCCCGGGGACTCCCGGTATGACGTGTCAGCCAATTTTGCCCAAAATCGTCCCGGGGACTCCCGGTATGACGTGTCAGCCAATTTTGCCCAAAATCGTCCCGGGGACTCCCGGTATGACGTGTCAGCCAATTTTGCCCAAAATCGTCCCGGGGACTCCCGGTATGAAGTGTCAGCCAATTTTGCCCAAAATCGTCCCGGGGACTCCCGGTATGACGTGTCAGCCAATTTTGCCCAATATCGTCCCGGGGACTCCCGGTATGACGTATCAGCCAATTTTGCTCTAAATCGTCCCGCGGACTCCCGGTATGACGTGTCAGCCAATTTTTGCCCAAAATCGTCCCGGGGACTCCCGGTATGACGTGTCAGCCATTTTTGCCCAAAATCGTCCCGGGGACCCCCGGTATGACATTTCAGCCAACTCTGCCCAAAATCGTCCCGGGGACCCCCGGTATGACGTGTCAGCCAACTCTGCCCAAAATCGTCCCGGGGACCCCCGGTATGACGTGTCAGCCAACTCTGCCCAAAATCGTCCCGGGGACCCCCGGTATGACGTGTCAGCCAACTCTGCCCAAAATCGTCCCGGGGACCCCCGGTATGACGTGTCAGCCAACTCTGCCCAAAATCGTCCCGGGGACCCCCGGTATGACGTGTCAGCCAACTCTGCCCAAAATCGTCCCGGGGACCCCCGGTATGACGTGTCAGCCAACGTTGGCCAAAATCGTCCCGGGGACCCCCGGTATGACGTGTCAGCCGACTCTGCCCAAAATCGTCCCGGGGACGCCAGGTATGACGTGTCAGCCGACTCTGCCCAAAATCGTCCCGGGGACCCCCGGTATGACGTGTCAGCCGACTCTGCCCAAAATCGTCCCGGGGACCCCCGGTATGACGTGTCAGCCGACTCTGCCCAAAATCGTCCCGGGGACTCCCGGTATGACGTGTCAGCCGACTCTGCCCAAAATCGTCCCGGGGACTCCCGGTATGACGTGCCAGCCGACTCTGCCCAAAATCGCCCCGGGGACCCCCGGTATGACGTGTCAGCCGACTCTGCCCAAAATCGTCCCGGGGACCCCCGGTATGACGTGTCAGCCGACTCTTCCCAAAATCGTCCCGGGGACCCCCGGTATGACGTGTCAGCCGACTCTGCCCAAAATCGTCCCGGGGACCCCCGGTATGACGTGCCAGCCGACTCTGCCCAAAATCGTCCCGGGGACCCCCGGTATGACGTGTCAGCCGACTCTGCCCAAAATCGCCCCGGGGACCCCCGGTATGACGTGTCAGCCGACTCTGCCCAAAATCGCCCCGGGGACCCCCGGTATGACGTGTCAGCCGACTCTGCCCAAAATCGCCCCGGGGACCCCCGGTATGACGTGTCAGCCGACTCTGCCCAAAATCGCCCCGGGGACCCCCGGTATGACGTGTCAGCCGACTCTGCCCAAAATCGCCCCGGGGACCCCCGGTATGACGTGTCAGCCGACTCTGCCCAAAATCGCCCCGGGGACCCCCGGTATGACGTGTCAGCCGACTCTGCCCAAAATCGCCCCGGGGACCCCCGGTATGACGTGTCAGCCGACTCTGCCCAAAATCGCCCCGGGGACCCCCGGTATGACGTGTCAGCCGACTCTGCCCAAAATCGCCCCGGGGACCCCCGGTATGACGTGTCAGCCGACTCTGCCCAAAATCGTGCCGGGGACCCCCGGTATGACGTGTCAGCCGACTCTGCCCAAAATCGTCCCGGGGACCCCCGGTATGACGTGTCAGCCGACTCTGCCCAAAATCGTCCCGGGGACTCCCGGTATGACGTGTCAGCCAATTTTGCCCAAAATCGTCACGGGGACTCCCGGTATGACGTGTCAGCCAATTTTGCCCAAAATCGTCACGGGGACTCCCGGTATGACGTGTCAGCCGACTCTGCCCAAAATCGTCCCGGGGACCCTCGGTATGACGTGTCAGCCGACTCTTCCCAAAATCGTCCCGGGGACCCCCGGTATGACGTGTCAGCCGACTCTGCCCAAAATCGTCCCGGGGACCCCCGGTATGACGTGCCAGCCGACTCTGCCCAAAATCGTCCCGGGGACCCCCGGTATGACGTGTCAGCCGACTCTGCCCAAAATCGCCCCGGGGACCCCCGGTATGACGTGTCAGCCGACTCTGCCCAAAATCGCCCCGGGGACCCCCGGTATGACGTGTCAGCCGACTCTGCCCAAAATCGCCCCGGGGACCCCCGGTATGACGTGTCAGCCGACTCTGCCCAAAATCGCCCCGGGGACCCCCGGTATGACGTGTCAGCCGACTCTGCCCAAAATCGCCCCGGGGACCCCCGGTATGACGTGTCAGCCGACTCTGCCCAAAATCGCCCCGGGGACCCCCGGTATGACGTGTCAGCCGACTCTGCCCAAAATCGCCCCGGGGACCCCCGGTATGACGTGTCAGCCGACTCTGCCCAAAATCGTCCCGGGGACCCCCGGTATGACGTGCCAGCCGACTCTGCCCAAAATCGTCCCGGGGACCCCCGGTATGACGTGCCAGCCGACTCTGCCCAAAATCGTCCCGGGGACCCCCGGTATGACGTGTCAGCCGACTCTGCCCAAAATCGTCCCGGGGACCCCCGGTATGACGTGCCAGCCGACTCTGCCCAAAATCGTCCCGGGGACCCCCGGTATGACGTGCCAGCCGACTCTGCCCAAAATCGTCCCGGGGACCCCCGGTATGACGTGCCAGCCGACTCTGCCCAAAATCGCCCCGGGGACCCCCGGTATGACGTGTCAGCCGACTCTGCCCAAAATCGCCCCGGGGACCCCCGGTATGACGTGTCAGCCGACTCTGCCCAAAATCGCCCCGGGGACCCCCGGTATGACGTGCCAGCCGACTCTGCCCAAAATCGCCCCGGGGACCCCCGGTATGACGTGTCAGCCGACTCTGCCCAAAATCGCCCCGGGGACCCCCGGTATGACGTGTCAGCCGACTCTGCCCAAAATCGCCCCGGGGACCCCCGGTATGACGTGTCAGCCGACTCTGCCCAAAATCGCCCCGGGGACCCCCGGTATGACGTGTCAGCCGACTCTGCCCAAAATCGCCCCGGGGACCCCCGGTATGACGTGTCAGCCGACTAAATCGTCCCGGGGACTCGGTAAATCGTCCCGGGTAAAGTGTCCCGGTAAATCGTCCCGGGGACTCCCGGTATGACGTGTCAGCCGACTCTGCCCAAAATCGTCCCGGGGACTCCCGGTATGACGTGCCAGCCGACTCTGCCCAAAATCGCCCCGGGGACCCCCGGTATGACGTGTCAGCCGACTCTGCCCAAAATCGCCCCGGGGACCCCCGGTATGACGTGTCAGCCGACTCTGCCCAAAATCGCCCCGGGGACCCCCGGTATGACGTGTCAGCCGACTCTGCCCAAAATCGCCCCGGGGACCCCCGGTATGACGTGTCAGCCGACTCTGCCCAAAATCGCCCCGGGGACCCCCGGTATGACGTGTCAGCCGACTCTGCCCAAAATCGCCCCGGGGACCCCCGGTATGACGTGTCAGCCGACTCTGCCCAAAATCGCCCCGGGGACCCCCGGTATGACGTGTCAGCCGACTCTGCCCAAAATCGCCCCGGGGACCCCCGGTATGACGTGTCAGCCGACTCTGCCCAAAATCGCCCCGGGGACCCCCGGTATGACGTGTCAGCCGACTAAATCGTCCCGGGGACTCGGTAAATCGTCCCGGGTAAAGTGTCCCGGTAAATCGTCCCGGGGACTCCCGGTATGACGTGTCAGCCGACTCTGCCCAAAATCGTCCCGGGGACTCCCGGTATGACGTGCCAGCCGACTCTGCCCAAAATCGCCCCGGGGACCCCCGGTATGACGTGTCAGCCGACTCTGCCCAAAATCGCCCCGGGGACCCCCGGTATGACGTGTCAGCCGACTCTGCCCAAAATCGCCCCGGGGACCCCCGGTATGACGTGTCAGCCGACTCTGCCCAAAATCGCCCCGGGGACCCCCGGTATGACGTGTCAGCCGACTCTGCCCAAAATCGCCCCGGGGACCCCCGGTATGACGTGTCAGCCGACTCTGCCCAAAATCGCCCCGGGGACCCCCGGTATGACGTGTCAGCCGACTCTGCCCAAAATCGCCCCGGGGACCCCCGGTATGACGTGTCAGCCGACTCTGCCCAAAATCGCCCCGGGGACCCCCGGTATGACGTGTCAGCCGACTCTGCCCAAAATCGCCCCGGGGACCCCCGGTATGACGTGTCAGCCGACTCTGCCCAAAATCGCCCCGGGGACCCCCGGTATGACGTGTCAGCCGACTCTGCCCAAAATCGCCCCGGGGACCCCCGGTATGACGTGTCAGCCGACTCTGCCCAAAATCGCCCCGGGGACCCCCGGTATGACGTGTCAGCCGACTCTGCCCAAAATCGCCCCGGGGACCCCCGGTATGACGTGTCAGCCGACTCTGCCCAAAATCGCCCCGGGGACCCCCGGTATGACGTGTCAGCCGACTCTGCCCAAAATCGCCCCGGGGACCCCCGGTATGACGTGTCAGCCGACTCTGCCCAAAATCGCCCCGGGGACCCCCGGTATGACGTGTCAGCCGACTCTGCCCAAAATCGCCCCGGGGACCCCCGGTATGACGTGTCAGCCGACTCTGCCCAAAATCGCCCCGGGGACCCCCGGTATGACGTGTCAGCCGACTCTGCCCAAAATCGCCCCGGGGACCCCCGGTATGACGTGTCAGCCGACTCTGCCCAAAATCGCCCCGGGGACCCCCGGTATGACGTGTCAGCCGACTCTGCCCAAAATCGCCCCGGGGACCCCCGGTATGACGTGTCAGCCGACTCTGCCCAAAATCGCCCCGGGGACCCCCGGTATGACGTGTCAGCCGACTCTGCCCAAAATCGCGCCGGGGACCCCCGGTATGACGTGTCAGCCGACTCTGCCCAAAATCGTCCCGGGGACCCCCGGTATGACGTGTCAGCCGACTCTGCCCAAAATCGTCCCGGGGACTCCCGGTATGACGTGTCAGCCAATTTTGCCCAAAATCGTCACGGGGACTCCCGGTATGACGTGTCAGCCAATTTTGCCCAAAATCGTCCCGGGGACTCCCGGTATGACGTGTCAGCCAATTTTTGCCCAAAATCGTCCCGGGGACTCCCGGTATGACGTGTCAGCCAACTCTGCCCAAAATCGTCCCGGGGACTCCCGGTATGACGTGTCAGCCAACTTTGCCCAAAATCGTCCCGGGGACTCCCGGTATGACGTGTCAGCCAATTTTGCCCAAAATCGTCCCGGGGACTCCCGGTATGACGTGTCAGCCAAATTTGCCCAAAATCGTCCCGGGGACTCCCGGTATGACGTGTCAGCCAACTCTGCCCAAAATCGTCCCGGGGACTCCCGGTATGACGTGTCAGCCAACTCTGCCCAAAATCGTCCCGGGGACTCCCGGTATGACGTGTCAGCCAACTCTGCCCAAAATAGTCCCGCGGACTCCCGGTATGACGTGTCAGCCAACTCTGCCCAAAATCGTCCCGGGGACTCCCGGTATGACGTGCCAGCCAACTCTGCCCAAAATCGCCCCGGGGACCCCCGGTATGACGTGTCAGCCAATTTTGCCCAAAATCGTCCCGGGGACTCCCGGTATGACGTGTCAGCCAATTTTGCCCAAAATCGTCCCGGGGACTCCCGGTATGACGTGTCAGCCAATTTTGCCCAAAATCGTCCCGGGGACTCCCGGTATGACGTGTCAGCCAATTTTGCCCAAAATCGTCCCGGGGACTCAAGGTATGACGTGTCAGCCAATTTTGCCCAAAATCGTCCCGGGGACTCCCGGTATGACGTGTCAGCCAATTTTGCCCAAAATCGTCCCGGGGACTCCCGGTATGACGTGTCAGCCAATTTTGCCCAATATCGTCCCGGGGACTCCCGGTATGACGTGTCAGCCAATTTTGCCCAATATCGTCCCGGGGACTCCCGGTATGACGTATCAGCCAATTTTGCTCTAAATCGTCCCGGGGACTCCCGGTATGATGTGTCAGCCAATTTTTGCCCAAAATCGTCCCGGGGACTCCCGGTATGACGTGTCAGCCATTTTTGCCCAAAATCGTCCCGGGGACCCCCGGTATGACGTGTCAGCCGACTCTGCCCAAAATCGTCCCGGGGACCCCCGGTATGACGTGTCAGCCGACTCTGCCCAAAATCGTCCCGGGGACCCCCGGTATGACGTGTCAGCCGACTCTGCCCAAAATCGTCCCGGGGACCCCCTGTATGACGTGTCAGCCGACTCTGCCCAAAATCGTCCCGGGGACCCCCGGTATGACGTGTCAGCCGACTCTGCCCAAAATCGTCCCGGGGACCCCCGGTATGACGTGTCAGCCGACTCTGCCCAAAATCGTCCCGGGGACCCCCGGTATGACGTGTCAGCCGACTCTGCCCAAAATCGTCCCGGGGACCCCCGGTATGACGTGCCAGCCGACTCTGCCCGCCCCGGGGACCCCCGGTATGACGTGTCAGCCGACTCTGCCCAAAATCGCCCCGGGGACCCCCGGTATGACGTGTCAGCCGACTCTGCCCAAAATCGCCCCGGGGACCCCCGGTATGACGTGTCAGCCGACTCTGCCCAAAATCGTCCCGGGGACCCCCGGTATGACGTGTCAGCCAACTCTGCCCAAAATCGTCCCGGGGACTCCCGGTATGACGTGTCAGCCAACTCTGCCCAAAATCGCCCCGGGGACCCCCGGTATGACGTGTCAGCCGACTCTGCCCAAAATCGCCCCGGGGACCCCCGGTATGACGTGTCAGCCGACTCTGCCCAAAATCGTCCCGGGGACCCCCGGTATGACGTGTCAGCCGACTCTGCCCAAAATCGTCCCGGGGACTCCCGGTATGACGTGTCAGCCAACTCTGCCCAAAATCGTCCCGGGGACTCCCGGTATGACGTGTCAGCCAACTTTGCCCAAAATCGTCCCGGGGACTCCCAGTATGACGTGTCAGCCAATTTTGCCCAAAATCGTCCCGGGGACTCCCGGTATGACGTGTCAGCCAATTTTGCCCAAAATCGTCCCGGGGACTCCCGGTATGACGTGTCAGCCAATTTTGCCCAAAATCGTCCCGGGGACTCCCGGTATGACGTGTCAGCCAATTTTGCCCAAAATCGTCCCGGGGACTCCCGGTATGACGTGTCAGCCAATTTTGCCCAAAATCGTCCCGGGGACTCCCGGTATGACGTGTCAGCCAATTTTGCCCAAAATCGTCCCGGGGACTCCCGGTATGACGTGTCAGCCAATTTTGCCCAAAATCGTCCCGGGGACTCCCGGTATGACGTGTCAGCCAATTTTGCCCAAAATCGTCCCGGGGACTCCCGGTATGACGTGTCAGCCAATTTTGCCCAAAATCGTCCCGGGGACTCCCGGTATGACGTGTCAGCCAATTTTGCCCAAAATCGTCCCGGGACTCCCGGTATGACGTGTCAGCCAATTTTGCCCAAAATCGTCCCGGGGACTCCCGGTATGACGTGTCAGCCAATTTTGCCCAAAATCGTCCCGGGGACTCCCGGTATGAAGTGTCAGCCAATTTTGCCCAAAATCGTCCCGGGGACTCCCGGTATGACGTGTCAGCCAATTTTGCCCAATATCGTCCCGGGGACTCCCGGTATGACGTATCAGCCAATTTTGCTCTAAATCGTCCCGGGGACTCCCGGTATGATGTGTCAGCCAATTTTTGCCCAAAATCGTCCCGGGGACTCCCGGTATGACGTGTCAGCCATTTTTGCCCAAAATCGTCCCGGGGACCCCCGGTATGACGTGTCAGCCAACTCTGCCCAAAATCGTCCCGGGGACCCCCGGTATGACATGTCAGCCAACTCTGCCCAAAATCGTCCCGGGGACCCCCGGTATGACGTGTCAGCCAACTCTGCCCAAAATCGTCCCGGGGACCCCCGGTATGACGTGTCAGCCAACTCTGCCCAAAATCGTCCCGGGGACCCCCGGTATGACGTGTCAGCCAACTCTGCCCAAAATCGTCCCGGGGACCCCCGGTATGACGTGTCAGCCAACTCTGCCCAAAATCGTCCCGGGGACCTTCGGTATGACGTGTCAGCCAACTCTGCCCAAAATCGTCCCGGGGACCCCCGGTATGACGTGTCAGCCAACGTTGGCCAAAATCGTCCCGGGGACCCCCGGTATGACGTGTCAGCCGACTCTGCCCAAAATCGTCCCGGGGACCCCAGGTATGACGTGTCAGCCGACTCTGCCCAAAATCGTCCCGGGGACCCCCGGTATGACGTGTCAGCCGACTCTGCCCAAAATCGTCCCGGGGACCCCCGGTATGACGTGTCAGCCGACTCTTCCCAAAATCGTCCCGGGGACCCCCGGTATGACGTGTCAGCCGACTCTGCCCAAAATCGTCCCGGGGACCCCCGGTATGACGTGTCAGCCGACTCTGCCCAAAATCGTCCCGGGGACCCCCGGTATGACGTGTCAGCCGACACTTCCCAAAATCGTCCCGGGGACCCCCGGTATGACGTGTCAGCCGACTCTGCCCAAAATCGTCCCGGGGACCCCCGGTATGACGTGTCAGCCGACTCTGCCCAAAATCGTCCCGGGGACCCCCGGTATGACGTTCCAGCCGACTCTGCCCGCCCCGGGGACCCCCGGTATGACGTGTCAGCCGACTCTGCCCAAAATCGCCCCGGGGACCCCCGGTATGACGTGTCAGCCGACTCTGCCCAAAATCGCCCCGGGGACCCCCGGTATGACGTGTCAGCCGACTCTGCCCAAAATCGTCCCGGGGACCCCCGGTATGACGTGTCAGCCAACTCTGCCCAAAATCGTCCCGGGGACTCCCGGTATGACGTGTCAGCCAACTCTGCCCAAAATCGTCCCGGGGACTCCCGGTATGACGTGTCAGCCAACTCTGCCCAAAATCGTCCCGGGGACTCCCGGTATGACGTGTCAGCCAATTTTGCCCAAAATCGTCCCGGGGACTCCCGGTATGACGTTTCAGCCAATTTTGCCCAAAATCGTCCCGGGGACTCCCGGTATGACGTGTCAGCCAATTTTGCCCAAAATCGTCCCGGGGACTCCCGGTATGACGTGTCAGCCAATTTTGCCCAAAATCGTCCCGGGGACTCCCGGTATGACGTGTCAGCCAATTTTGCCCAAAATCGTCCCGGGGACTCCCGGTATGACGTGTCAGCCAATTTTGCCCAAAATCGTCCCGGGGACTCCCGGTATGACGTGTCAGCCAATTTTGCCCAAAATCGTCCCGGGGACTCCCGGTATGACGTGTCAGCCAATTTTGCCCAAAATCGTCCCGGGGACTCCCGGTATGACGTGTCAGCCAATTTTGCCCAAAATCGTCCCGGGACTCCCGGTATGACGTGTCAGCCAATTTTGCCCAAAATCGTCCCGGGGACTCCCGGTATGACGTGTCAGCCAATTTTGCCCAAAATCGTCCCGGGGACTCCCGGTATGACGTGTCAGCCAATTTTGCCCAAAATCGTCCCGGGGACTCCCGGTATGACGTGTCAGCCAATTTTGCCCAATATCGTCCCGGGGACTCCCAGTATGACGTGTCAGCCAATTTTGCTCTAAATCGTCCCGGGGACTCCCGGTATGACGTGTCAGCCAATTTTTGCCCAAAATCGTCCCGGGGACTCCCGGTATGACGTGTCAGCCATTTTTGCCCAAAATCGTCCCGGGGACCCCCGGTATGACGTGTCAGCCAACTCTGCCCAAAATCGTCCCGGGGACCCCCGGTATGACGTGTCAGCCAACTCTGCCCAAAATCGTCCCGGGGACCCCCGGTATGACGTGTCAGCCAACTCTGCCCAAAATCGTCCCGGGGACCCCCGGTATGACGTGTCAGCCAACTCTGCCCAAAATCGTCCCGGGGACTCCCGGTATGACGTGTCAGCCAACTCTGCCCAAAATCGTCCCGGGGACCCCCGGTATGACGTGTCAGCCAACTCTGCCCAAAATCGTCCCGGGGACCCCCGGTATGACGTGTCAGCCAACTTTGCCCAAAATCGTCCCGGGGACCCCCGGTATGACGTGTCAGCCAACTCTGCCCAAAATCGTCCCGGGGACCCCCGGTATGACGTGTCAGCCAACGTTGGCCAAAATCGTCCCGGGAACCCCCGGTATGACGTGTCAGCCGACTCTGCCCAAAATCGTCCCGGGGACCCCAGGTATGACGTGTCAGCCGACTCTGCCCAAAATCGTCTTGGGGACCCCCGGTATGACGTGTCAGCCGACTCTGCCCAAAATCGTCCCGGGGACCCCCGGTATGACGTGTCAGCCGACTCTGCCCAAAATCGTCCCGGGGACCCCCGGTATGACGTGTCAGCCGACTCTGCCCAAAATCGTCCCGGGGACCCCCGGTATGACGTGTCAGCCGACTCTGCCCAAAATCGTCCCGGGGACCCCCGGTATGACGTGTCAGCCGACTCTGCCCAAAATCGTCCCGGGGACCCCCGGTATGACGTGTCAGCCGACTCTGCCCAAAATCGTCCCGGGGACCCCCTGTATGACGTGTCAGCCGACTCTGCCCAAAATCGTCCCGGGGACCCCCGGTATGACGTGTCAGCCGACTCTGCCCAAAATCGTCCCGGGGACCCCCGGTATGACGTGTCAGCCGACTCTGCCCAAAATCGTCCCGGGGACCCCCGGTATGACGTGTCAGCCGACTCTGCCCAAAATCGTCCCGGGGACCCCCGGTATGACGTGCCAGCCGACTCTGCCCGCCCCGGGGACCCCCGGTATGACGTGTCAGCCGACTCTGCCCAAAATCGCCCCGGGGACCCCCGGTATGACGTGTCAGCCGACTCTGCCCAAAATCGCCCCGGGGACCCCCGGTATGACGTGTCAGCCGACTCTGCCCAAAATCGTCCCGGGGACCCCCGGTATGACGTGTCAGCCAACTCTGTCCAAAATCGTCCCGGGGACTCCCGGTATGACGTGTCAGCCAACTCTGCCCAAAATCGCCCCGGGGACCCCCGGTATGACGTGTCAGCCGACTCTGCCCAAAATCGCCCCGGGGACCCCCGGTATGACGTGTCAGCCGACTCTGCCCAAAATCGTCCCGGGGACCCCCGGTATGACGTGTCAGCCAACTCTGCCCAAAATCGTCCCGGGGACCCCCGGTATGACGTGTCAGCCAACTCTGCCCAAAATCGTCCCGGGGACTCCCGGTATGACGTGTCAGCCAACTTTGCCCAAAATCGTCCCGGGGACTCCCGGTATGACGTGTCAGCCAATTTTGCCCAAAATCGTCCCGGGGACTCCCGGTATGACGTGTCAGCCAATTTTGCCCAAAATCGTCCCGGGGACTCCCGGTATGACGTGTCAGCCAATTTTGCCCAAAATCGTCCCGGGGACTCCCGGTATGACGTGTCAGCCAATTTTGCCCAAAATCGTCCCGGGGACTCCCGGTATGACGTGTCAGCCAATTTTGCCCAAAATCGTCCCGGGGACTCCCGGTATGACGTGTCAGCCAATTTTGCCCAAAATCGTCCCGGGGACTCCCGATATGACGTGTCAGCCAATTTTGCCCAAAATCGTCCCGGGGACTCCCGGTATGACGTGTCAGCCAATTTTGCCCAAAATCGTCCCGGGGACTCCCGGTATGACGTGTCAGCCAATTTTGCCCAAAATCGTCCCGGGACTCCCGGTATGACGTGTCAGCCAATTTTGCCCAAAATCGTCCCGGGGACTCCCGGTATGACGTGTCAGCCAATTTTGCCCAAAATCGTCCCGGGGACTCCCGGTATGAAGTGTCAGCCAATTTTGCCCAAAATCGTCCCGGGGACTCCCGGTATGACGTGTCAGCCAATTTTGCCCAATATCGTCCCGGGGACTCCCGGTATGACGTGTCAGCCAATTTTGCCCAATATCGTCCCGGGGACTCCCGGTATGACGTATCAGCCAATTTTGCTCTAAATCGTCCCGGGGACTCCCGGTATGATGTGTCAGCCAATTTTTGCCCAAAATCGTCCCGGGGACTCCCGGTATGACGTGTCAGCCATTTTTGCCCAAAATCGTCCCGGGGACCCCCGGTATGACGTGTCAGCCGACTCTGCCCAAAATCGTCCCGGGGACCCCCGGTATGACGTGTCAGCCGACTCTGCCCAAAATCGTCCCGGGGACCCCCGGTATGACGTGTCAGCCGACTCTGCCCAAAATCGTCCCGGGGACCCCCTGTATGACGTGTCAGCCGACTCTGCCCAAAATCGTCCCGGGGACCCCCGGTATGACGTGTCAGCCGACTCTGCCCAAAATCGTCCCGGGGACCCCCGGTATGACGTGTCAGCCGACTCTGCCCAAAATCGTCCCGGGGACCCCCGGTATGACGTGTCAGCCGACTCTGCCCAAAATCGTCCCGGGGACCCCCGGTATGACGTGCCAGCCGACTCTGCCCGCCCCGGGGACCCCCGGTATGACGTGTCAGCCGACTCTGCCCAAAATCGCCCCGGGGACCCCCGGTATGACGTGTCAGCCGACTCTGCCCAAAATCGCCCCGGGGACCCCCGGTATGACGTGTCAGCCGACTCTGCCCAAAATCGTCCCGGGGACCCCCGGTATGACGTGTCAGCCAACTCTGCCCAAAATCGTCCCGGGGACTCCCGGTATGACGTGTCAGCCAACTCTGCCCAAAATCGCCCCGGGGACCCCCGGTATGACGTGTCAGCCGACTCTGCCCAAAATCGCCCCGGGGACCCCCGGTATGACGTGTCAGCCGACTCTGCCCAAAATCGTCCCGGGGACCCCCGGTATGACGTGTCAGCCAACTCTGCCCAAAATCGTCCCGGGGACTCCCGGTATGACGTGTCAGCCAACTCTGCCCAAAATCGTCCCGGGGACTCCCGGTATGACGTGTCAGCCAACTTTGCCCAAAATCGTCCCGGGGACTCCCGGTATGACGTGTCAGCCAATTTTGCCCAAAATCGTCCCGGGGACTCCCGGTATGACGTGTCAGCCAATTTTGCCCAAAATCGTCCCGGGGACTCCCGGTATGACGTGTCAGCCAATTTTGCCCAAAATCGTCCCTTGGACTCCCGGTATGACGTGTCAGCCAATTTTGCCCAAAATCGTCCCGGGGACTCCCGGTATGACGTGTCAGCCAATTTTGCCCAAAATCGTCCCGGGGACTCCCGGTATGACGTGTCAGCCAATTTTGCCCAAAATCGTCCCGGGGACTCCCGGTATGACGTGTCAGCCAATTTTGCACAAAATCGTCCCGGGGACTCCCGGTATGACGTGTCAGCCAATTTTGCCCAAAATCGTCCCGGGACTCCCGGTATGACGTGTCAGCCAATTTTGCCCAAAATCGTCCCGGGGACTCCCGGTATGACGTGTCAGCCAATTTTGCCCAAAATCGTCCCGGGGACTCCCGGTATGAAGTGTCAGCCAATTTTGCCCAAAATCGTCCCGGGGACTCCCGGTATGACGTGTCAGCCAATTTTGCCCAATATCGTCCCGGGGACTCCCGGTATGACGTATCAGCCAATTTTGCTCTAAATCGTCCCGGGGACTCCCGGTATGATGTGTCAGCCAATTTTTGCCCAAAATCGTCCCGGGGACTCCCGGTATGACGTGTCAGCCATTTTTGCCCAAAATCGTCCCGGGGACCCCCGGTATGACGTGTCAGCCAACTCTGCCCAAAATCGTCCCGGGGACCCCCGGTATGACATGTCAGCCAACTCTGCCCAAAATCGTCCCGGGGACCCCCGGTATGACGTGTCAGCCAACTCTGCCCAAAATCGTCCCGGGGACCCCCGGTATGACGTGTCAGCCAACTCTGCCCAAAATCGTCCCGGGGACCCCCGGTATGACGTGTCAGCCAACTCTGCCCAAAATCGTCCCGGGGACCCCCGGTATGACGTGTCAGCCAACTCTGCCCAAAATCGTCCCGGGGACCTTCGGTATGACGTGTCAGCCAACTCTGCCCAAAATCGTCCCGGGGACCCCCGGTATGACGTGTCAGCCAACGTTGGCCAAAATCGTCCCGGGGACCCCCGGTATGACGTGTCAGCCGACTCTGCCCAAAATCGTCCCGGGGACCCCAGGTATGACGTGTCAGCCGACTCTGCCCAAAATCGTCCCGGGGACCCCCGGTATGACGTGTCAGCCGACTCTGCCCAAAATCGTCCCGGGGACCCCCGGTATGACGTGTCAGCCGACTCTTCCCAAAATCGTCCCGGGGACCCCCGGTATGACGTGTCAGCCGACTCTGCCCAAAATCGTCCCGGGGACCCCCGGTATGACGTGTCAGCCGACTCTGCCCAAAATCGTCCCGGGGACCCCCGGTATGACGTGTCAGCCGACTCTTCCCAAAATCGTCCCGGGGACCCCCGGTATGACGTGTCAGCCGACTCTGCCCAAAATCGTCCCGGGGACCCCCGGTATGACGTGTCAGCCGACTCTGCCCAAAATCGTCCCGGGGACCCCCGGTATGACGTGTCAGCCGACTCTGCCCAAAATCGTCCCGGGGACCCCCGGTATGACGTGTCAGCCGACTCTGCCCAAAATCGTCCCGGGGACCCCCGGTATGACGTGTCAGCCGACTCTGCCCAAAATCGTCCCGGGGACCCCCGGTATGACGTGTCAGCCGACTCTGCCCAAAATCGTCCCGGGGACCCCCGGTATGACGTGCCAGCCGACTCTGCCCGCCCCGGGGACCCCCGGTATGACGTGTCAGCCGACTCTGCCCAAAATCGCCCCGGGGACCCCCGGTATGACGTGTCAGCCGACTCTGCCCAAAATCGCCCCGGGGACCCCCGGTATGACGTGTCAGCCGACTCTGCCCAAAATCGTCCCGGGGACCCCCGGTATGACGTGTCAGCCAACTCTGCCCAAAATCGTCCCGGGGACTCCCGGTATGACGTGTCAGCCAATTTTGCCCAAAATCGTCCCGGGGACTCCCGGTATGACGTGTCAGCCAATTTTGCCCAAAATCGTCCCGGGGACTCCCGGTATGACGTGTCAGCCAATTTTGCCCAAAATCGTCCCGGGGACTCCCGGTATGACGTGTCAGCCAATTTTGCCCAAAATCGTCCCGGGGACTCCCGGTATGACGTGTCAGCCAATTTTGCCCAAAATCGTCCCGGGACTCCCGGTATGACGTGTCAGCCAATTTTGCCCAAAATCGTCCCGGGGACTCCCGGTATGACGTGTCAGCCAATTTTGCCCAAAATCGTCCCGGGGACTCCCGGTATGACGTGTCAGCCAATTTTGCCCAATATCGTCCCGGGGACTCCCAGTATGACGTGTCAGCCAATTTTGCTCTAAATCGTCCCGGGGACTCCCGGTATGACGTGTCAGCCAACTCTGCCCAAAATCGTCCCGGGGACCCCCGGTATGACGTGTCAGCCAACTTTGCCCAAAATCGTCCCGGGGACCCCCGGTATGACGTGTCAGCCAACTCTGCCCAAAATCGTCCCGGGGACCCCCGGTATGACGTGTCAGCCAACGTTGGCCAAAATCGTCCCGGGAACCCCCGGTATGACGTGTCAGCCGACTCTGCCCAAAATCGTCCCGGGGACCCCAGGTATGACGTGTCAGCCGACTCTGCCCAAAATCGTCTTGGGGACCCCCGGTATGACGTGTCAGCCGACTCTGCCCAAAATCGTCCCGGGGACCCCCGGTATGACGTGTCAGCCGACTCTGCCCAAAATCGTCCCGGGGACCCCCGGTATGACGTGTCAGCCGACTCTGCCCAAAATCGTCCCGGGGACCCCCGGTATGACGTGTCAGCCGACTCTGCCCAAAATCGTCCCGGGGACCCCCGGTATGACGTGTCAGCCGACTCTGCCCAAAATCGTCCCGGGGACCCCCGGTATGACGTGTCAGCCGACTCTGCCCAAAATCGTCCCGGGGACCCCCGGTATGACGTGTCAGCCGACTCTGCCCAAAATCGTCCCGGGGACCCCCGGTATGACGTGTCAGCCGACTCTGCCCAAAATCGCCCCGGGGACCCCCGGTATGACGTGTCAGCCGACTCTGCCCAAAATCGCCCCGGGGACCCCCGGTATGACGTGTCAGCCGACTCTGCCCAAAATCGTCCCGGCGACCCCCGGTATGACGTGTCAGCCGACTCTGCCCAAAATCGTCCCGGGGACTCCCGGTATGACGTGTCAGCCAACTCTGCCCAAAATCGTCCCGGGGACTCCCGGTATGACGTGTCAGCCAACTCTGCCCAAAATCGTCCCGGGGACTCCCGGTATGACGTGTCAGCCAACTTTGCCCAAAATCGTCCCGGGGACTCCCGGTATGACGTGTCAGCCAATTTTGCCCAAAATCGTCCCGGGGACTCCCGGTATGACGTGTCAGCCAATTTTGCCCAAAATCGTCCCGGGGACCCCCGGTATGACGTGCCAGCCGACTCTGCCCAAAATCGTCCCGGGGACCCCCGGTATGACGTGCCAGCCGACTCTGCCCAAAATCGTCCCGGGGACCCCCGGTATGACGTGCCAGCCGACTCTGCCCAAAATCGTCCCGGGGACTCCAGGTATGACGTGTCAGCCGACATTGCCCAAAATCGTCCCGGGGACTCCCGGTATGACGTGTCAGCCAATTTTGCCCAAAATCGTCCCGGGGACTCCCGGTATGACGTGTCAGCCAATTTTGCCCAAAATCGTCCCGGGGACTCCCGGTATGACGTGTCAGCCAATTTTGCCCAAAATCGTCCCGGGGACTCCCGGTATGACGTGTCAGCCAATTTTGCCCAAAATCGTCCCGGGGACTCCCGGTATGACGTGTCAGCCAATTTTGCCCAAAATCGTCCCGGGGACTCCCGGTATGACGTGTCAGCCAATTTTGCCCAAAATCGTCCCGGGGACTCCCGGTATGACGTGTCAGCCAATTTTGCCCAAAATCGTCCCGGGGACTCCCGGTATGAAGTGTCAGCCAATTTTGCCCAAAATCGTCCCGGGGACTCCCGGTATGACGTGTCAGCCAATTTTGCCCAATATCGTCCCGGGGACTCCCGGTATGACGTATCAGCCAATTTTGCTCTAAATCGTCCCGCGGACTCCCGGTATGACGTGTCAGCCAATTTTTGCCCAAAATCGTCCCGGGGACTCCCGGTATGACGTGTCAGCCATTTTTGCCCAAAATCGTCCCGGGGACCCCCGGTATGACGTGTCAGCCAACTCTGCCCAAAATCGTCCCGGGGACCCCCGGTATGACATGTCAGCCAACTCTGCCCAAAATCGTCCCGGGGACCCCCGGTATGACGTGTCAGCCAACTCTGCCCAAAATCGTCCCGGGGACCCCCGGTATGACGTGTCAGCCAACTCTGCCCAAAATCGTCCCGGGGACCCCCGGTATGACGTGTCAGCCAACTCTGCCCAAAATCGTCCCGGGGACCCCCGGTATGACGTGTCAGCCAACTCTGCCCAAAATCGTCCCGGGGACCCCCGGTATGACGTGTCAGCCAACTCTGCCCAAAATCGTCCCGGGGACCCCCGGTATGACGTGTCAGCCAACGTTGGCCAAAATCGTCCCGGGGACCCCCGGTATGACGTGTCAGCCGACTCTGCCCAAAATCGTCCCGGGGACGCCAGGTATGACGTGTCAGCCGACTCTGCCCAAAATCGTCCCGGGGACCCCCGGTATGACGTGTCAGCCGACTCTGCCCAAAATCGTCCCGGGGACCCCCGGTATGACGTGTCAGCCGACTCTTCCCAAAATCGTCCCGGGGACCCCCGGTATGACGTGTCAGCCGACTCTGCCCAAAATCGTCCCGGGGACCCCCGGTATGACGTGCCAGCCGACTCTGCCCAAAATCGTCCCGGGGACCCCCGGTATGACGTGCCAGCCGACTCTGCCCAAAATCGTCCCGGGGACCCCCGGTATGACGTGCCAGCCGACTCTGCCCAAAATCGCCCCGGGGACCCCCGGTATGACGTGTCAGCCGACTCTGCCCAAAATCGCCCCGGGGACCCCCGGTATGACGTGTCAGCCGACTCTGCCCAAAATCGCCCCGGGGACCCCCGGTATGACGTGTCAGCCGACTCTGCCCAAAATCGCCCCGGGGACCCCCGGTATGACGTGTCAGCCGACTCTGCCCAAAATCGCCCCGGGGACCCCCGGTATGACGTGTCAGCCGACTCTGCCCAAAATCGCCCCGGGGACCCCCGGTATGACGTGTCAGCCGACTCTGCCCAAAATCGTCCCGGGGACCCCCGGTATGACGTGTCAGCCGACTCTGCCCAAAATCGTCCCGGGGACCCCCGGTATGACGTGTCAGCCGACTCTGCCCAAAATCGTCCCGGGGACTCCCGGTATGACGTGTCAGCCGACTCTGCCCAAAATCGTCCCGGGGACTCCCGGTATGACGTGCCAGCCGACTCTGCCCAAAATCGCCCCGGGGACCCCCGGTATGACGTGTCAGCCGACTCTGCCCAAAATCGCCCCGGGGACCCCCGGTATGACGTGTCAGCCGACTCTGCCCAAAATCGCCCCGGGGACCCCCGGTATGACGTGTCAGCCGACTCTGCCCAAAATCGCCCCGGGGACCCCCGGTATGACGTGTCAGCCGACTCTGCCCAAAATCGCCCCGGGGACCCCCGGTATGACGTGTCAGCCGACTCTGCCCAAAATCGCCCCGGGGACCCCCGGTATGACGTGTCAGCCGACTCTGCCCAAAATCGCCCCGGGGACCCCCGGTATGACGTGTCAGCCGACTCTGCCCAAAATCGCCCCGGGGACCCCCGGTATGACGTGTCAGCCGACTCTGCCCAAAATCGCCCCGGGGACCCCCGGTATGACGTGTCAGCCGACTCTGCCCAAAATCGCCCCGGGGACCCCCGGTATGACGTGTCAGCCGACTCTGCCCAAAATCGCCCCGGGGACCCCCGGTATGACGTGTCAGCCGACTCTGCCCAAAATCGCCCCGGGGACCCCCGGTATGACGTGTCAGCCGACTCTGCCCAAAATCGCCCCGGGGACCCCCGGTATGACGTGTCAGCCGACTCTGCCCAAAATCGCCCCGGGGTCCCCCGGTATGACGTGTCAGCCGACTCTGCCCAAAATCGCCCCGGGGACCCCCGGTATGACGTGTCAGCCGACTCTGCCCAAAATCGCCCCGGGGACCCCCGGTATGACGTGTCAGCCGACTCTGCCCAAAATCGTCCCGGGGACCCCCGGTATGACGTGTCAGCCGACTCTGCCCAAAATCGTCCCGGGGACCCCCGGTATGACGTGTCAGCCGACTCTGCCCAAAATCGTCCCGGGGACTCCCGGTATGACGTGTCAGCCGACTCTGCCCAAAATCGTCCCGGGGACTCCCGGTATGACGTGTCAGCCGACTTTGCCCAAAATCGTCCCGGGGACTCCCGGTATGACGTGTCAGCCAATTTTGCCCAAAATCGTCCCGGGGACTCCCGGTATGACGTGTCAGCCAATTTTGCCCAAAATCGTCCCGGGGACTCCCGGTATGACGTGTCAGCCAATTTTGCCCAAAATCGTCCCGGGGACTCCCGGTATGACGTGTCAGCCAATTTTGCCCAAAATCGTCCCGGGGACTCCCGGTATGACGTGTCAGCCAACTCTGCCCAAAATCGTCCCGGGGACTCCCGGTATGACGTGCCAGCCGACTCTGCCCAAAATCGCCCCGGGGACCCCCGGTATGACGTGTCAGCCGACTCTGCCCAAAATCGTCCCGGGGACCCCCGGTATAACGTGTCAGCCGACTCTGCCCAAAATCGTCCCGGGGACCCCCGGTATGACGTGCCAGCCGACTCTGCCCAAAATCGTCCCGGGGACCCCCGGTATGACGTGTCAGCCGACTCTGCCCAAAATCGCCCCGGGGACCCCCGGTATGACGTGTCAGCCGACTCTGCCCAAAATCGCCCCGGGGACCCCCGGTATGACGTGTCAGCCGACTCTGCCCAAAATCGCCCCGGGGACCCCCGGTATGACGTGTCAGCCGACTCTGCCCAAAATCGCCCCGGGGACCCCCGGTATGACGTGTCAGCCGACTCTGCCCAAAATCGCCCCGGGGACCCCCGGTATGACGTGTCAGCCGACTCTGCCCAAAATCGTGCCGGGGACCCCCGGTATGACGTGTCAGCCGACTCTGCCCAAAATCGTGCCGGGGACCCCCGGTATGACGTGTCAGCCGACTCTGCCCAAAATCGTCCCGGGGACCCCCGGTATGACGTGTCAGCCGACTCTGCCCAAAATCGTCCCGGGGACTCCCGGTATGACGTGTCAGCCAATTTTGCCCAAAATCGTCCCGGGGACTCCCGGTATGACGTGTCAGCCAATTTTGCCCAAAATCGTCCCGGGGACTCCCGGTATGACGTGTCAGCCAATTTTTGCCCAAAATCGTCCCGGGGACTCCCGGTATGACGTGTCAGCCAACTCTGCCCAAAATCGTCCCGGGGACTCCCGGTATGACGTGTCAGCCAACTTTGCCCAAAATCGTCCCGGGGACTCCCGGTATGACGTGTCAGCCAATTTTGCCCAAAATCGTCCCGGGGACTCCCGGTATGACGTGTCAGCCAATTTTGCCCAAAATCGTCCCGGGGACTCCCGGTATGACGTGTCAGCCAACTCTGCCCAAAATCGTCCCGGGGACTCCCGGTATGACGTGTCAGCCAACTCTGCCCAAAATCGTCCCGGGGACTCCCGGTATGACGTGTCAGCCAACTCTGCCCAAAATAGTCCCGCGGACTCCCGGTATGACGTGTCAGCCAACTCTGCCCAAAATCGTCCCGGGGACTCCCGGTATGACGTGCCAGCCAACTCTGCCCAAAATCGCCCCGGGGACCCCCGGTATGACGTGTCAGCCAATTTTGCCCAAAATCGTCCCGGGGACTCCCGGTATGACGTGTCAGCCAATTTTGCCCAAAATCGTCCCGGGGACTCCCGGTATGACGTGTCAGCCAATTTTGCCCAAAATCGTCCCGGGGACTCCCGGTATGACGTGTCAGCCAATTTTGCCCAAAATCGTCCCGGGGACTCAAGGTATGACGTGTCAGCCAATTTTGCCCAAAATCGTCCCGGGGACTCCCGGTATGACGTGTCAGCCAATTTTGCCCAAAATCGTCCCGGGGGCTCCCGGTATGACGTGTCAGCCAATTTTGCCCAAAATCGTCCCGGGACTCCCGGTATGACGTGTCAGCCAATTTTGCCCAAAATCGTCCCGGGACTCCCGGTATGACGTGTCAGCCAATTTTGCCCAAAATCGTCCCGGGGACTCCCGGTATGACGTGTCAGCCAATTTTGCCCAAAATCGTCCCGGGGACTCCCGGTATGACGTGTCAGCCAATTTTGCCCAAAATCGTCCCGGGGACCCCCGGTATGACGTGTCAGCCGACTCTGCCCAAAATCGTCCCGGGGACCCCCGGTATGACGTGTCAGCCGACTCTGCCCAAAATCGTCCCGGGGACCCCCGGTATGACGTGTCAGCCGACTCTGCCCAAAATCGTCCCGGGGACCCCCTGTATGACGTGTCAGCCGACTCTGCCCAAAATCGTCCCGGGGACCCCCGGTATGACGTGTCAGCCAACTCTGCCCAAAATCGTCCCGGGGACCCCCGGTATGACGTGTCAGCCAACTCTGCCCAAAATCGTCCCGGGGACCCCCGGTATGACGTGTCAGCCAACTCTGCCCAAAATCGTCCCGGGGACCCCCGGTATGACGTGTCAGCCAACGTTGGCCAAAATCGTCCCGGGGACCCCCGGTATGACGTGTCAGCCGACTCTGCCCAAAATCGTCCCGGGGACCCCAGGTATGACGTGTCAGCCGACTCTGCCCAAAATCGTCCCGGGGACCCCCGGTATGACGTGTCAGCCGACTCTGCCCAAAATCGTCCCGGGGACCCCCGGTATGACGTGTCAGCCGACTCTGCCCAAAATCGTCCCGGGGACCCCCGGTATGACGTGTCAGCCGACTCTGCCCAAAATCGTCCCGGGGACCCCCGGTATGACGTGTCAGCCGACTCTGCCCAAAATCGTCCCGGGGACCCCCGGTATGACGTGCCAGCCGACTCTGCCCAAAATCGTCCCGGGGACCCCCGGTATGACGTGCCAGCCGACTCTGCCCAAAATCGTCCCGGGGACCCCCGGTATGACGTGCCAGCCGACTCTGCCCAAAATCGTCCCGGGGACCCCCGGTATGACTTGCCAGCCGACTCTGCCCAAAATCGTCCCGGGGACCCCCGGTATGACGTGCCAGCCGACTCTGCCCAAAATCGTCCCGGGGACCCCCGGTATGACGTGTCAGCCGACTCTGCCCAAAATCGCCCAGGGGACCCCCGGTATGACGTGTCAGCCGACTCTGCCCAAAATCGCCCCGGGGACCCCCGGTATGACGTGTCAGCCGACTCTGCCCAAAATCGCCCCGGGGACCCCGGTATGACGTGTCAGCCGACTCTGCCCAAAATCGCCCCGGGGACCCCCGGTATGACGTGTCAGCCGACTCTGCCCAAAATCGCCCCGGGGACCCCCGGTATGACGTGTCAGCCGACTCTGCCCAAAATCGCCCCGGGGACCCCCGGTATGACGTGTCAGCCGACTCTTCCCAAAATCGCCCCGGGGACCCCCGGTATGACGTGTCAGCCGACTCTGCCGAAAATCGCCCCGGGGACCCCCGGTATGACGTGTCAGCCGACTCTGCCCAAAATCGCCCCGGGGACCCCCGGTATGACGTGTCAGCCGACTCTGCCCAAAATCGCCCCGGGGACCCCCGGTATGACGTGTCAGCCTGTAGTTGATCTGTAGTTCAGCTTTTGTTTAGAACATTGTATGTGTGCTGTAGTTGGCCATTTGTTGTAGTCTCGTTTGTTATCGTTTGACCTCGTGCGAGCTCACGCGTTTCACTGGGCGTGGCCATAAGCCAGCGTGGTATTTAGAGCGTGCACTGTTTACATTGTGTCAGAGAGAAGCACCGAACATCAGGGAGAACAACTAGTGTGTGAGTTTCTGTATTCATTTTCCTCACTTGATCTGTAGTTCAGCTTTTGTTTAGAACATTGTATGTGTGCTGTAGTTGGCCGTTTGTTGTAGTCTCGTTTGTTATCGTTTGACCTCGTGCGAGCTCACGCGTTTCACTGGGCGTGGCCATAAGCCAGCGTGGTATTTAGAGCGTGCACTGTTTACATTGTGTCAGAGAGAAGCACCGAACATCAGGGAGAACAACTAGTGTGTGAGTTTCTGTATTCATTTTCCTCACTTGATCTGTAGTTCAGCTTTTGTTTAGAACATTGTATGTGTGCTGTAGTTGGCCGTTTGTTGTAGTCTCGTTTGTTATCGTTTGACCTCGTGCGAGCTCACGCGTTTCACTGGGCGTGGCCATAAGCCAGCGTGGTATTTAGAGCGTGCACTGTTTACATTGTGTCAGAGAGAAGCACCGAACATCAGGGAGAACAACTAGTGTGTGAGTTTCTGTATTCATTTTCCTCACTTGATCTGTAGTTCAGCTTTTGTTTAGAACATTGTATGTGTGCTGTAGTTGGCCGTTTGTTGTAGTCTCGTTTGTTATCGTTTGACCTCGTGCGAGCTCACGCGTTTCACTGGGCGTGGCCATAAGCCAGCATGGTATTTAGCAGAGGTGGGTAGTAACGAATTACATTTACTTCGTTACATTTACTTGAGTACATTTTTTGGGTATCTTGTACTTTTAGAGTAGATTTAAAGATGGGTACTTTTACTCTTACTCAAGTAAATTTCTTGTGAAAAAACTGTACTTTTACTTAGTTACATTCGGTGGCGTTCCTCCGTTACTGTCAAATGGTAATAATTATATTATATATATTAAAATAAGTTAATATGACTTTCGCAAGTCTCGCGAAACGTTGGAGAGGCTGTTTCGCGAGAGGTTGCTACGCATCACCCGCTTATATTAGCGCGCGTTTAGTCGGAAGATGATGGCCGAAGCAGAGGAAGATGTATGTGAGCTACGGGAGGCAGATTGCTCGTGGCTTCAAGTTCAGTCTATGTTTTCACTCCAAGATGTCAAAAAGAATAGTTTCATAATGCGATGCATGTTGTGTGCACCCAAACGAACTGACTTCTCTCAGCATACAAGAATTCCACCCTGAAAAGAACATGTAGCGGTAAGTGTCACAATGATGCCTATATTTGAACACTATTAACGGTCATTTGGTAACTATGGGAAATTTTCCCTTATTATAATACTATTTCACACACTGTCCGAGTGTTTTCCTCATATGCGCTCTTGTGCAAGCAATGACAAATCGTTTGAATCCTCCAAACAACACACGTCCACGAACAAACGTTCACATCTGCACATTTACATATCCTTTTCTTCACAAAACGAAACAAATTGAATAGCCTAATGTGACGTCTTGCATTTATACACAAATCCGGACAGACACCTGTCTGAAGTGTAGAAAATACATACAAATAAAAACGGTATTGTATTTTATTCCTACCTAAAGAATAGCCTATATACTTATAAAAATATAAGAACAAAGTATGTTTTAAGAAGAGACACATCATTAATTTACACTGTTTAACCATTAATCACACACACACACACACACACACACACACACACACACACACACACACACACACACAAGGTTCATTAGCTTACATTAGTTAACATGAACTAATAATGAACTGTACTTATAAAGCACTTATTTATCTTTATGTTAATTTAAACATTTACTAATGCATTATTCAAGTATTGTTAACATTAGTCAATGCACTGTGAACTAACATGAATAAACTATGAACAGCTGGATTTTTATGAACTAACGTTGACAAAGATGAACTAATGCTGAACAGAGGTGTTGTTCATGGTTAGTTCATGTTAACTAATACAACCTTCTTGTAAAGTGTTACCGAGGGGTGTGTGAAAGTTCTCCAAGTAGCCAGAAATTCATGGTTTTCGCTTCTTATCAATCAGATCGAAAGTAACTAGTAACTAACTACTTGAGTAGTTTTCTCATCGAAT
Source organism: Romanogobio albipinnatus (assembly GCA_023566225.1). NCBI lineage: Eukaryota > Metazoa > Chordata > Actinopteri > Cypriniformes > Gobionidae > Romanogobio > Romanogobio albipinnatus. The sequence continues at coordinate 520,118 of JAKRKY010000031.1, forward strand.
ACTTTTTTACTCTTACTCAAGTAAATATTACGATTGTTACTTTTACTTTTACTTGAGTAAATATTTCCGTAAGTACTTGTACTTTTACTTGAGTACAGATTTTGGCTACTCTACCCACCTCTGTATGTGTGCTGTAGTTGGCCGTTTGTTGTACTCTCGTTTGTTATCGTTTGACCTCATGCGAGCTCACGCGTTTCACTGGGCGTGGCCATAAGCCAGCGTGGTATTTAGAGCGTGCACTGTTTACATTGTGTCAGAGAGAAGCACCGAACATCAGGGAGAACAACTAGTGTGTGAGTTTCTGTATTCATTTTTCTCACTTGATCTGTAGTTCAGCTTTTGTTTAGAACATTGTATGTGTGCTGTAGTTGGCCGTTTGTTGTAGTCTCGTTTGTTATCGTTTGACCTCGTGCGAGCTCACGCGTTTCACTGGGCGTGGCCATAAGCCAGCGTGGTATTTAGAGCGTGCACTGTTTACATTGTGTCAGAGAGAAGCAGCGAACATCAGGGAGAACAACTAGTGTGTGAGTTTCTGTATTCATTTTCCTCACTTGATCTGTAGTTCAGCTTTTGTTTAGAACATTGTATGTGTGCTGTAGTTGGCCGTTTGTTGTAGTCTCGTTTGTTATCGTTTGACCTCGTGCGAGCTCACGCGTTTCACTGGGCGTGGCCATAAGCCAGCGTGGTATTTAGAGCGTGCACTGTTTACATTGTGTCAGAGAGAAGCACCGAACATCAGGGAGAACAACTAGTGTGTGAGTTTCTGTATTCATTTTCCTCACTTGATCTGTAGTTCAGCTTTTGTTTAGAACATTGTATGTGTGCTGTAGTTGGCCGTTTGTTGTAGTCTCGTTTCTTATCGTTTGACCTCGTGCGAGCTCACGCGTTTCACTGGGCGTGGCCATAAGCCAGCGTGGTATTTAGAGCGTGCACTGTTTACATTGTGTCAGAGAGAAGCACCGAACATCAGGGAGAACAACTAGTGTGTGAGTTTCTGTATTCATTTTCCTCACTTGATCTGTAGTTCGATCAGCTTTTGTTTAGAACATTGTATGTGTGCTGTAGTTGGCCGTTTGTTGTAGTCTCGTTTGTTATCGTTTGACCTCGTGCGAGCTCACGCGTTTCACTGGGCGTGGCCATAAGCCAGCGTGGTATTTAGAGCGTGCACTGTTTACATTGTGTCAGAGAGAAGCACCGAACATCAGGGAAAACAACTAGTGTGTGAGTTTCTGTATTCATTTTCCTCACTTGATCTGTAGTTCAGCTTTTGTTTAGAACATTGTATGTGTGCTGTAGTTGGCCGTTTGTTGTAGTCTCGTTTGTTATCGTTTGACCTCGTGCGAGCTCACGCGTTTCACTGGGCGTGGCCATAAGCCAGCGTGGTATTTAGAGCGTGCACTGTTTACATTGTGTCAGAGAGAAGCACCGAACATCAGGGAGAACAACTAGTGTGTGAGTTTCTGTATTCATTTTCCTCACTTGATCTGTAGTTCAGCTTTTGTTTAGAACATTGTATGTGTGCTGTAGTTGGCCGTTTGTTGTAGTCTCGTTTGTTATCGTTTGACCTCGTGCGAGCTCACGCGTTTCACTGGGCGTGGCCATAAGCCAGCGTGGTATTTAGAGCGTGCACTGTTTACATTGTGTCAGAGAGAAGCACCGAACATCAGGGAGAACAACTAGTGTGTGAGTTTCTGTATTCATTTTCCTCACTTGATCTGTAGTTCAGCTTTTGTTTAGAACATTGTATGTGTGCTGTAGTTGGCCGTTTGTTGTAGTCTCGTTTGTTATCGTTTGACCTCGTGCGAGCTCACGCGTTTCACTGGGCGTGGCCATAAGCCAGCGTGGTATTTAGAGCGTGCACTGTTTACATTGTGTCAGAGAGAAGCAGCGAACATCAGGGAGAACAACTAGTGTGTGAGTTTCTGTATTCATTTTCCTCACTTGATCTGTAGTTCAGCTTTTGTTTAGAACATTGTATGTGTGCTGTAGTTGGCCGTTTGTTGTAGTCTCGTTTGTTATCGTTTGACCTCGTGCGAGCTCACGCGTTTCACTGGGCGTGGCCATAAGCCAGCGTGGTATTTAGAGCGTGCACTGTTTACATTGTGTCAGAGAGAAGCACCGAACATCAGGGAGAACAACTAGTGTGTGAGTTTCTGTATTCATTTTCCTCACTTGATCTGTAGTTCAGCTTTTGTTTAGAACATTGTATGTGTGCTGTAGTTGGCCGTTTGTTGTAGTCTCGTTTCTTATCGTTTGACCTCGTGCGAGCTCACGCGTTTCACTGGGCGTGGCCATAAGCCAGCGTGGTATTTAGAGCGTGCACTGTTTACATTGTGTCAGAGAGAAGCACCGAACATCAGGGAGAACAACTAGTGTGTGAGTTTCTGTATTCATTTTCCTCACTTGATCTGTAGTTCGATCAGCTTTTGTTTAGAACATTGTATGTGTGCTGTAGTTGGCCGTTTGTTGTAGTCTCGTTTGTTATCGTTTGACCTCGTGCGAGCTCACGCGTTTCACTGGGCGTGGCCATAAGCCAGCGTGGTATTTAGAGCGTGCACTGTTTACATTGTGTCAGAGAGAAGCACCGAACATCAGGGAAAACAACTAGTGTGTGAGTTTCTGTATTCATTTTCCTCACTTGATCTGTAGTTCAGCTTTTGTTTAGAACATTGTATGTGTGCTGTAGTTGGCCGTTTGTTGTAGTCTCGTTTGTTATCGTTTGACCTCGTGCGAGCTCACGCGTTTCACTGGGCGTGGCCATAAGCCAGCGTGGTATTTAGAGCGTGCACTGTTTACATTGTGTCAGAGAGAAGCACCGAACATCAGGGAGAACAACTAGTGTGTGAGTTTCTGTATTCATTTTCCTCACTTGATCTGTAGTTCAGCTTTTGTTTAGAACATTGTATGTGTGCTGTAGTTGGCCGTTTGTTGTAGTCTCGTTTGACCTCGTGCGAGCTCATGCGTTTCACTGGGCGTGGCCATAAGCCAGCGTGGTATTTAGAGCGTGCACTGTTTACATTGTGTCAGAGAGAAGCACCGAACATCAGGGAGAACAACTAGTGTGTGAGTTTCTGTATTCATTTTCCTCACTTGATCTGTAGTTCAGCTTTTGTTTAGAACATTGTATGTGTGCTGTAGTTGGCCGTTTGTTGTAGTCTCGTTTGTTATCGTTTGACCTCGTGCGAGCTCACGCGTTTCACTGGGCGTGGCCATAAGCCAGCGTGGTATTTAGAGCGTGCACTGTTTACATTGTGTCAGAGAGAAGCACCGAACATCAGGGAAAACAACTAGTGTGTGAGTTTCTGTATTCATTTTCCTCACTTGATCTGTAGTTCAGCTTTTGTTTAGAACATTGTATGTGTGCTGTAGTTGGCCGTTTGTTGTAGTCTCGTTTGTTATCGTTTGACCTCGTGCGAGCTCACGCGTTTCACTGGGCGTGGCCATAAGCCAGCGTGGTATTTAGAGCGTGCACTGTTTACATTGTGTCAGAGAGAAGCACCGAACATCAGGGAGAACAACTAGTGTGTGAGTTTCTGTATTCATTTTCCTCACTTGATCTGTAGTTCAGCTTTTGTTTAGAACATTGTATGTGTGCTGTAGTTGGCCGTTTGTCGTAGTCTCGTTTGTTATCGTTTGACCTCGTGCGAGCTCACGCGTTTCACTGGGCGTGGCCATAAGCCAGCGTGGTATTTAGAGCGTGCACTGTTTACATTGTGTCAGAGAGAAGCACCGAACATCAGGGAGAACAACTAGTGTGTGAGTTTCTGTATTCATTTTCCTCACTTGATCTGTAGTTCAGCTTTTGTTTAGAACATTGTATGTGTGCTGTAGTTGGCCGTTTGTTGTAGTCTCGTTTGTTATCGTTTGACCTCGTGCGAGCTCACGCGTTTCACTGGGCGTGGCCATAAGCCAGCGTGGTATTTAGAGCGTGCACTGTTTACATTGTGTCAGAGAGAAGCACCGAACATCAGGGAGAACAACTAGTGTGTGAGTTTCTGTATTCATTTTCCTCACTTGATCTGTAGTTCAGCTTTTGTTTAGAACATTGTATGTGTGCTGTAGTTGGCCGTTTGTTGTAGTCTCGTTTGTTATCGTTTGACCTCGTGCGAGCTCACGCGTTTCACTGGGCGTGGCCATAAGCCAGCATGGTATTTAGCAGAGGTGGGTAGTAACGAATTACATTTACTTCGTTACATTTACTTGAGTACATTTTTTGGGTATCTTGTACTTTTAGAGTAGATTTAAAGATGGGTACTTTTACTCTTACTCAAGTAAATTTCTTGTGAAAAAACTGTACTTTTACTTAGTTACATTCGGTGGCGTTCCTCCGTTACTGTCAAATGGTAATAATTATATTATATATATTAAAATAAGTTAATATGACTTTCGCAAGTCTCGCGAAACGTTGGAGAGGCTGTTTCGCGAGAGGTTGCTACGCATCACCCGCTTATATTAGCGCGCGTTTAGTCGGAAGATGATGGCCGAAGCAGAGGAAGATGTATGTGAGCTACGGGAGGCAGATTGCTCGTGGCTTCAAGTTCAGTCTATGTTTTCACTCCAAGATGTCAAAAAGAATAGTTTCATAATGCGATGCATGTTGTGTGCACCCAAACGAACTGACTTCTCTCAGCATACAAGAATTCCACCCTGAAAAGAACATGTAGCGGTAAGTGTCACAATGATGCCTATATTTGAACACTATTAACGGTCATTTGGTAACTATGGGAAATTTTCCCTTATTATAATACTATTTCACACACTGTCCGAGTGTTTTCCTCATATGCGCTCTTGTGCAAGCAATGACAAATCGTTTGAATCCTCCAAACAACACACGTCCACGAACAAACGTTCACATCTGCACATTTACATATCCTTTTCTTCACAAAACGAAACAAATTGAATAGCCTAATGTGACGTCTTGCATTTATACACAAATCCGGACAGACACCTGTCTGAAGTGTAGAAAATACATACAAATAAAAACGGTATTGTATTTTATTCCTACCTAAAGAATAGCCTATATACTTATAAAAATATAAGAACAAAGTATGTTTTAAGAAGAGACACATCATTAATTTACACTGTTTAACCATTAATCACACACACACACACACACACACACACACACACACACACACACACACACACACACACACACACACACACACACACACAAGGTTCATTAGCTTACATTAGTTAACATGAACTAATAATGAACTGTACTTATAAAGCACTTATTTATCTTTATGTTAATTTAAACATTTACTAATGCATTATTCAAGTATTGTTAACATTAGTCAATGCACTGTGAACTAACATGAATAAACTATGAACAGCTGGATTTTTATGAACTAACGTTGACAAAGATGAACTAATGCTGAACAGAGGTGTTGTTCATGGTTAGTTCATGTTAACTAATACAACCTTCTTGTAAAGTGTTACCGAGGGGTGTGTGAAAGTTCTCCAAGTAGCCAGAAATTCATGGTTTTCGCTTCTTATCAATCAGATCGAAAGTAACTAGTAACTAACTACTTGAGTAGTTTTCTCATCGAATACTTTTTTACTCTTACTCAAGTAAATATTACGATTGTTACTTTTACTTTTACTTGAGTAAATATTTCCGTAAGTACTTGTACTTTTACTTGAGTACAGATTTTGGCTACTCTACCCACCTCTGTATGTGTGCTGTAGTTGGCCGTTTGTTGTACTCTCGTTTGTTATCGTTTGACCTCATGCGAGCTCACGCGTTTCACTGGGCGTGGCCATAAGCCAGCGTGGTATTTAGAGCGTGCACTGTTTACATTGTGTCAGAGAGAAGCACCGAACATCAGGGAGAACAACTAGTGTGTGAGTTTCTGTATTCATTTTCCTCACTTGATCTGTAGTTCAGCTTTTGTTTAGAACATTGTATGTGTGCTGTAGTTGGCCGTTTGTTGTAGTCTCGTTTGTTATCGTTTGACCTCGTGCGAGCTCACGCGTTTCACTGGGCGTGGCCATAAGCCAGCGTGGTATTTAGAGCGTGCACTGTTTACATTGTGTCAGAGAGAAGCAGCGAACATCAGGGAGAACAACTAGTGTGTGAGTTTCTGTATTCATTTTCCTCACTTGATCTGTAGTTCAGCTTTTGTTTAGAACATTGTATGTGTGCTGTAGTTGGCCGTTTGTTGTAGTCTCGTTTGTTATCGTTTGACCTCGTGCGAGCTCACGCGTTTCACTGGGCGTGGCCATAAGCCAGCGTGGTATTTAGAGCGTGCACTGTTTACATTGTGTCAGAGAGAAGCACCGAACATCAGGGAGAACAACTAGTGTGTGAGTTTCTGTATTCATTTTCCTCACTTGATCTGTAGTTCGTTCAGCTTTTGTTTAGAACATTGTATGTGTGCTGTAGTTGGCCGTTTGTTGTAGTCTCGTTTGACCTCGTGCGAGCTCATGCGTTTCACTGGGCGTGGCCATAAGCCAGCGTGGTATTTAGAGCGTGCACTGTTTACATTGTGTCAGAGAGAAGCACCGAACATCAGGGAGAACAACTAGTGTGTGAGTTTCTGTATTCATTTTCCTCACTTGATCTGTAGTTCAGCTTTTGTTTAGAACATTGTATGTGTGCTGTAGTTGGCCGTTTGTCGTAGTCTCGTTTGTTATCGTTTGACCTCGTGCGAGCTCACGCGTTTCACTGGGCGTGGCCATAAGCCAGCGTGGTATTTAGAGCGTGCACTGTTTACATTGTGTCAGAGAGAAGCACCGAACATCAGGGAGAACAACTAGTGTGTGAGTTTCTGTATTCATTTTCCTCACTTGATCTGTAGTTCAGCTTTTGTTTAGAACATTGTATGTGTGCTGTAGTTGGCCGTTTGTTGTAGTCTCGTTTGTTATCGTTTGACCTCGTGCGAGCTCACGCGTTTCACTGGGCGTGGCCATAAGCCAGCGTGGTATTTAGAGCGTGCACTGTTTACATTGTGTCAGAGAGAAGCACCGAACATCAGGGAGAACAACTAGTGTGTGAGTTTCTGTATTCATTTTCCTCACTTGATCTGTAGTTCAGCTTTTGTTTAGAACATTGTATGTGTGCTGTAGTTGGCCGTTTGTTGTAGTCTCGTTTGTTATCGTTTGACCTCGTGCGAGCTCACGCGTTTCACTGGGCGTGGCCATAAGCCAGCATGGTATTTAGCAGAGGTGGGTAGTAACGAATTACATTTACTTCGTTACATTTACTTGAGTACATTTTTTGGGTATCTTGTACTTTTAGAGTAGATTTAAAGATGGGTACTTTTACTCTTACTCAAGTAAATTTCTTGTGAAAAAACTGTACTTTTACTTAGTTACATTCGGTGGCGTTCCTCCGTTACTGTCAAATGGTAATAATTATATTATATATATTAAAATAAGTTAATATGACTTTCGCAAGTCTCGCGAAACGTTGGAGAGGCTGTTTCGCGAGAGGTTGCTACGCATCACCCGCTTATATTAGCGCGCGTTTAGTCGGAAGATGATGGCCGAAGCAGAGGAAGATGTATGTGAGCTACGGGAGGCAGATTGCTCGTGGCTTCAAGTTCAGTCTATGTTTTCACTCCAAGATGTCAAAAAGAATAGTTTCATAATGCGATGCATGTTGTGTGCACCCAAACGAACTGACTTCTCTCAGCATACAAGAATTCCACCCTGAAAAGAACATGTAGCGGTAAGTGTCACAATGATGCCTATATTTGAACACTATTAACGGTCATTTGGTAACTATGGGAAATTTTCCCTTATTATAATACTATTTCACACACTGTCCGAGTGTTTTCCTCATATGCGCTCTTGTGCAAGCAATGACAAATCGTTTGAATCCTCCAAACAACACACGTCCACGAACAAACGTTCACATCTGCACATTTACATATCCTTTTCTTCACAAAACGAAACAAATTGAATAGCCTAATGTGACGTCTTGCATTTATACACAAATCCGGACAGACACCTGTCTGAAGTGTAGAAAATACATACAAATAAAAACGGTATTGTATTTTATTCCTACCTAAAGAATAGCCTATATACTTATAAAAATATAAGAACAAAGTATGTTTTAAGAAGAGACACATCATTAATTTACACTGTTTAACCATTAATCACACACACACACACACACACACACGGTTCATTAGCTTACATTAGTTAACATGAACTAATAATGAACTGCACTTATAAAGCACTTATTTATCTTTATGTTAATTTAAACATTTACTAATGCATTATTCAAGTATTGTTAACATTAGTCAATGCACTGTGAACTAACATGAATAAACTATGAACAGCTGGATTTTTATGAACTAACGTTGACAAAGATGAACTAATGCTGAACAGAGGTGTTGTTCATGGTTAGTTCATGTTAACTAATACAACCTTCTTGTAAAGTGTTACCGAGGGGTGTGTGAAAGTTCTCCAAGTAGCCAGAAATTCATGGTTTTCGCTTCTTATCAATCAGATCGAAAGTAACTAGTAACTAACTACTTGAGTAGTTTTCTCATCGAATACTTTTTTACTCTTACTCAAGTAAATATTACGATTGTTACTTTTACTTTTACTTGAGTAAATATTTCCGTAAGTACTTGTACTTTTACTTGAGTACAGATTTTGGCTACTCTACCCACCTCTGTATGTGTGCTGTAGTTGGCCGTTTGTTGTACTCTCGTTTGTTATCGTTTGACCTCATGCGAGCTCACGCGTTTCACTGGGCGTGGCCATAAGCCAGCGTGGTATTTAGAGCGTGCACTGTTTACATTGTGTCAGAGAGAAGCACCGAACATCAGGGAGAACAACTAGTGTGTGAGTTTCTGTATTCATTTTCCTCACTTGATCTGTAGTTCGATCAGCTTTTGTTTAGAACATTGTATGTGTGCTGTAGTTGGCCGTTTGTTGTAGTCTCGTTTGTTATCGTTTGACCTCGTGCGAGCTCACGCGTTTCACTGGGCGTGGCCATAAGCCAGCGTGGTATTTAGAGCGTGCACTGTTTACATTGTGTCAGAGAGAAGCACCGAACATCAGGGAAAACAACTAGTGTGTGAGTTTCTGTATTCATTTTCCTCACTTGATCTGTAGTTCAGCTTTTGTTTAGAACATTGTATGTGTGCTGTAGTTGGCCGTTTGTTGTAGTCTCGTTTGTTATCGTTTGACCTCGTGCGAGCTCACGCGTTTCACTGGGCGTGGCCATAAGCCAGCGTGGTATTTAGAGCGTGCACTGTTTACATTGTGTCAGAGAGAAGCACCGAACATCAGGGAGAACAACTAGTGTGTGAGTTTCTGTATTCATTTTCCTCACTTGATCTGTAGTTCAGCTTTTGTTTAGAACATTGTATGTGTGCTGTAGTTGGCCGTTTGTTGTAGTCTCGTTTGACCTCGTGCGAGCTCATGCGTTTCACTGGGCGTGGCCATAAGCCAGCGTGGTATTTAGAGCGTGCACTGTTTACATTGTGTCAGAGAGAAGCACCGAACATCAGGGAGAACAACTAGTGTGTGAGTTTCTGTATTCATTTTCCTCACTTGATCTGTAGTTCAGCTTTTGTTTAGAACATTGTATGTGTGCTGTAGTTGGCCGTTTGTCGTAGTCTCGTTTGTTATCGTTTGACCTCGTGCGAGCTCACGCGTTTCACTGGGCGTGGCCATAAGCCAGCGTGGTATTTAGAGCGTGCACTGTTTACATTGTGTCAGAGAGAAGCACCGAACATCAGGGAGAACAACTAGTGTGTGAGTTTCTGTATTCATTTTCCTCACTTGATCTGTAGTTCAGCTTTTGTTTAGAACATTGTATGTGTGCTGTAGTTGGCCGTTTGTTGTAGTCTCGTTTGTTATCGTTTGACCTCGTGCGAGCTCACGCGTTTCACTGGGCGTGGCCATAAGCCAGCGTGGTATTTAGAGCGTGCACTGTTTACATTGTGTCAGAGAGAAGCACCGAACATCAGGGAGAACAACTAGTGTGTGAGTTTCTGTATTCATTTTCCTCACTTGATCTGTAGTTCAGCTTTTGTTTAGAACATTGTATGTGTGCTGTAGTTGGCCGTTTGTTGTAGTCTCGTTTGTTATCGTTTGACCTCGTGCGAGCTCACGCGTTTCACTGGGCGTGGCCATAAGCCAGCATGGTATTTAGCAGAGGTGGGTAGTAACGAATTACATTTACTTCGTTACATTTACTTGAGTACATTTTTTGGGTATCTTGTACTTTTAGAGTAGATTTAAAGATGGGTACTTTTACTCTTACTCAAGTAAATTTCTTGTGAAAAAACTGTACTTTTACTTAGTTACATTCGGTGGCGTTCCTCCGTTACTGTCAAATGGTAATAATTATATTATATATATTAAAATAAGTTAATATGACTTTCGCAAGTCTCGCGAAACGTTGGAGAGGCTGTTTCGCGAGAGGTTGCTACGCATCGCCCGCTTATATTAGCGCGCGTTTAGTCGGAAGATGATGGCCGAAGCAGAGGAAGATGTATGTGAGCTACGGGAGGCAGATTGCTCGTGGCTTCAAGTTCAGTCTATGTTTTCACTCCAAGATGTCAAAAAGAATAGTTTCATAATGCGATGCATGTTGTGTGCACCCAAACGAACTGACTTCTCTCAGCATACAAGAATTCCACCCTGAAAAGAACATGTAGCGGTAAGTGTCACAATGATGCCTATATTTGAACACTATTAACGGTCATTTGGTAACTATGGGAAATTTTCCCTTATTATAATACTATTTCACACACTGTCCGAGTGTTTTCCTCATATGCGCTCTTGTGCAAGCAATGACAAATCGTTTGAATCCTCCAAACAACACACGTCCACGAACAAACGTTCACATCTGCACATTTACATATCCTTTTCTTCACAAAACGAAACAAATTGAATAGCCTAATGTGACGTCTTGCATTTATACACAAATCCGGACAGACACCTGTCTGAAGTGTAGAAAATACATACAAATAAAAACGGTATTGTATTTTATTCCTACCTAAAGAATAGCCTATATACTTATAAAAATATAAGAACAAAGTATGTTTTAAGAAGAGACACATCATTAATTTACACTGTTTAACCATTAATCACACACACACACACACACACACACACACACACACACACACACACACACACACACACACACACACACACACACACACACACACACACACACACACACACACACACACACACACACACACACACACACACACACACACACAAGGTTCATTAGCTTACATTAGTTAACATGAACTAATAATGAACTGTACTTATAAAGCACTTATTTATCTTTATGTTAATTTAAACATTTACTAATGCATTATTCAAGTATTGTTAACATTAGTCAATGCACTGTGAACTAACATGAATAAACTATGAACAGCTGGATTTTTATGAACTAACGTTGACAAAGATGAACTAATGCTGAACAGAGGTGTTGTTCATGGTTAGTTCATGTTAACTAATACAACCTTCTTGTAAAGTGTTACCGAGGGGTGTGTGAAAGTTCTCCAAGTAGCCAGAAATTCATGGTTTTCGCTTCTTATCAATCAGATCGAAAGTAACTAGTAACTAACTACTTGAGTAGTTTTCTCATCGAATACTTTTTTACTCTTACTCAAGTAAATATTACGATTGTTACTTTTACTTTTACTTGAGTAAATATTTCCGTAAGTACTTGTACTTTTACTTGAGTACAGATTTTGGCTACTCTACCCACCTCTGTATGTGTGCTGTAGTTGGCCGTTTGTTGTACTCTCGTTTGTTATCGTTTGACCTCATGCGAGCTCACGCGTTTCACTGGGCGTGGCCATAAGCCAGCGTGGTATTTAGAGCGTGCACTGTTTACATTGTGTCAGAGAGAAGCACCGAACATCAGGGAGAACAACTAGTGTGTGAGTTTCTGTATTCATTTTCCTCACTTGATCTGTAGTTCAGCTTTTGTTTAGAACATTGTATGTGTGCTGTAGTTGGCCGTTTGTTGTAGTCTCGTTTGTTATCGTTTGACCTCGTGCGAGCTCACGCGTTTCACTGGGCGTGGCCATAAGCCAGCGTGGTATTTAGAGCGTGCACTGTTTACATTGTGTCAGAGAGAAGCAGCGAACATCAGGGAGAACAACTAGTGTGTGAGTTTCTGTATTCATTTTCCTCACTTGATCTGTAGTTCAGCTTTTGTTTAGAACATTGTATGTGTGCTGTAGTTGGCCGTTTGTTGTAGTCTCGTTTGTTATCGTTTGACCTCGTGCGAGCTCACGCGTTTCACTGGGCGTGGCCATAAGCCAGCGTGGTATTTAGAGCGTGCACTGTTTACATTGTGTCAGAGAGAAGCACCGAACATCAGGGAGAACAACGTGTGTGAGTTTCTGTATTCATTTTCCTCACTTGATCTGTAGTTCAGCTTTTGTTTAGAACATTGTATGTGTGCTGTAGTTGGCCGTTTGTTGTAGTCTCGTTTCTTATCGTTTGACCTCGTGCGAGCTCACGCGTTTCACTGGGCGTGGCCATAAGCCAGCGTGGTATTTAGAGCGTGCACTGTTTACATTGTGTCAGAGAGAAGCACCGAACATCAGGGAGAACAACTAGTGTGTGAGTTTCTGTATTCATTTTCCTCACTTGATCTGTAGTTCGATCAGCTTTTGTTTAGAACATTGTATGTGTGCTGTAGTTGGCCGTTTGTTGTAGTCTCGTTTGTTATCGTTTGACCTCGTGCGAGCTCACGCATTTCACTGGGCGTGGCCATAAGCCAGCGTGGTATTTAGAGCGTGCACTGTTTACATTGTGTCAGAGAGAAGCACCGAACATCAGGGAAAACAACTAGTGTGTGAGTTTCTGTATTCATTTTCCTCACTTGATCTGTAGTTCAGCTTTTGTTTAGAACATTGTATGTGTGCTGTAGTTGGCCGTTTGTTGTAGTCTCGTTTGTTATCGTTTGACCTCGTGCGAACTCACGCGTTTCACTGGGCGTGGCCATAAGCCAGCGTGGTATTTAGAGCGTGCACTGTTTACATTGTGTCAGAGAGAAGCACCGAACATCAGGGAGAACAACTAGTGTGTGAGTTTCTGTATTCATTTTCCTCACTTGATCTGTAGTTCAGCTTTTGTTTAGAACATTGTATGTGTGCTGTAGTTGGCCGTTTGTTGTAGTCTCGTTTGACCTCGTGCGAGCTCATGCGTTTCACTGGGCGTGGCCATAAGCCAGCGTGGTATTTAGAGCGTGCACTGTTTACATTGTGTCAGAGAGAAGCACCGAACATCAGGGAGAACAACTAGTGTGTGAGTTTCTGTATTCATTTTCCTCACTTGATCTGTAGTTCAGCTTTTGTTTAGAACATTGTATGTGTGCTGTAGTTGGCCGTTTGTCGTAGTCTCGTTTGTTATCGTTTGACCTCGTGCGAGCTCACGCGTTTCACTGGGCGTGGCCATAAGCCAGCGTGGTATTTAGAGCGTGCACTGTTTACATTGTGTCAGAGAGAAGCACCGAACATCAGGGAGAACAACTAGTGTGTGAGTTTCTGTATTCATTTTCCTCACTTGATCTGTAGTTCAGCTTTTGTTTAGAACATTGTATGTGTGCTGTAGTTGGCCGTTTGTTGTAGTCTCGTTTGTTATCGTTTGACCTCGTGCGAGCTCACGCGTTTCACTGGGCGTGGCCATAAGCCAGCGTGGTATTTAGAGCGTGCACTGTTTACATTGTGTCAGAGAGAAGCACCGAACATCAGGGAGAACAACTAGTGTGTGAGTTTCTGTATTCATTTTCCTCACTTGATCTGTAGTTCAGCTTTTGTTTAGAACATTGTATGTGTGCTGTAGTTGGCCGTTTGTTGTAGTCTCGTTTGTTATCGTTTGACCTCGTGCGAGCTCACGCGTTTCACTGGGCGTGGCCATAAGCCAGCATGGTATTTAGCAGAGGTGGGTAGTAACGAATTACATTTACTTCGTTACATTTACTTGAGTACATTTTTTGGGTATCTTGTACTTTTAGAGTAGATTTAAAGATGGGTACTTTTACTCTTACTCAAGTAAATTTCTTGTGAAAAAACTGTACTTTTACTTAGTTACATTCGGTGGCGTTCCTCCGTTACTGTCAAATGGTAATAATTATATTATATATATTAAAATAAGTTAATATGACTTTCGCAAGTCTCGCGAAACGTTGGAGAGGCTGTTTCGCGAGAGGTTGCTACGCATCACCCGCTTATATTAGCGCGCGTTTAGTCGGAAGATGATGGCCGAAGCAGAGGAAGATGTATGTGAGCTACGGGAGGCAGATTGCTCGTGGCTTCAAGTTCAGTCTATGTTTTCACTCCAAGATGTCAAAAAGAATAGTTTCATAATGCGATGCATGTTGTGTGCACCCAAACGAACTGACTTCTCTCAGCATACAAGAATTCCACCCTGAAAAGAACATGTAGCGGTAAGTGTCACAATGATGCCTATATTTGAACACTATTAACGGTCATTTGGTAACTATGGGAAATTTTCCCTTATTATAATACTATTTCACACACTGTCCGAGTGTTTTCCTCATATGCGCTCTTGTGCAAGCAATGACAAATCGTTTGAATCCTCCAAACAACACACGTCCACGAACAAACGTTCACATCTGCACATTTACATATCCTTTTCTTCACAAAACGAAACAAATTGAATAGCCTAATGTGACGTCTTGCATTTATACACAAATCCGGACAGACACCTGTCTGAAGTGTAGAAAATACATACAAATAAAAACGGTATTGTATTTTATTCCTACCTAAAGAATAGCCTATATACTTATAAAAATATAAGAACAAAGTATGTTTTAAGAAGAGACACATCATTAATTTACACTGTTTAACCATTAATCACACACACACACACACACACACACACACACGGTTCATTAGCTTACATTAGTTAACATGAACTAATAATGAACTGCACTTATAAAGCACTTATTTATCTTTATGTTAATTTAAACATTTACTAATGCATTATTCAAGTATTGTTAACATTAGTCAATGCACTGTGAACTAACATGAATAAACTATGAACAGCTGGATTTTTATGAACTAACGTTGACAAAGATGAACTAATGCTGAACAGAGGTGTTGTTCATGGTTAGTTCATGTTAACTAATACAACCTTCTTGTAAAGTGTTACCGAGGGGTGTGTGAAAGTTCTCCAAGTAGCCAGAAATTCATGGTTTTCGCTTCTTATCAATCAGATCGAAAGTAACTAGTAACTAACTACTTGAGTAGTTTTCTCATCGAATACTTTTTTACTCTTACTCAAGTAAATATTACGATTGTTACTTTTACTTTTACTTGAGTAAATATTTCCGTAAGTACTTGTACTTTTACTTGAGTACAGATTTTGGCTACTCTACCCACCTCTGTATGTGTGCTGTAGTTGGCCGTTTGTTGTACTCTCGTTTGTTATCGTTTGACCTCATGCGAGCTCACGCGTTTCACTGGGCGTGGCCATAAGCCAGCGTGGTATTTAGAGCGTGCACTGTTTACATTGTGTCAGAGAGAAGCACCGAACATCAGGGAGAACAACTAGTGTGTGAGTTTCTGTATTCATTTTCCTCACTTGATCTGTAGTTCAGCTTTTGTTTAGAACATTGTATGTGTGCTGTAGTTGGCCGTTTGTTGTAGTCTCGTTTGTTATCGTTTGACCTCGTGCGAGCTCACGCGTTTCACTGGGCGTGGCCATAAGCCAGCGTGGTATTTAGAGCGTGCACTGTTTACATTGTGTCAGAGAGAAGCACCGAACATCAGGGAGAACAACTAGTGTGTGAGTTTCTGTATTCATTTTCCTCACTTGATCTGTAGTTCAGCTTTTGTTTAGAACATTGTATGTGTGCTGTAGTTGGCCGTTTGTTGTAGTCTCGTTTCTTATCGTTTGACCTCGTGCGAGCTCACGCGTTTCACTGGGCGTGGCCATAAGCCAGCGTGGTATTTAGAGCGTGCACTGTTTACATTGTGTCAGAGAGAAGCACCGAACATCAGGGAGAACAACTAGTGTGTGAGTTTCTGTATTCATTTTCCTCACTTGATCTGTAGTTCGATCAGCTTTTGTTTAGAACATTGTATGTGTGCTGTAGTTGGCCGTTTGTTGTAGTCTCGTTTGTTATCGTTTGACCTCGTGCGAGCTCACGCGTTTCACTGGGCGTGGCCATAAGCCAGCGTGGTATTTAGAGCGTGCACTGTTTACATTGTGTCAGAGAGAAGCACCGAACATCAGGGAGAACAACTAGTGTGTGAGTTTCTGTATTCATTTTCCTCACTTGATCTGTAGTTCAGCTTTTGTTTAGAACATTGTATGTGTGCTGTAGTTGGCCGTTTGTTGTAGTCTCGTTTGTTATCGTTTGACCTCGTGCGAGCTCACGCGTTTCACTGGGCGTGGCCATAAGCCAGCGTGGTATTTAGAGCGTGCACTGTTTACATTGTGTCAGAGAGAAGCAGCGAACATCAGGGAGAACAACTAGTGTGTGAGTTTCTGTATTCATTTTCCTCACTTGATCTGTAGTTCAGCTTTTGTTTAGAACATTGTATGTGTGCTGTAGTTGGCCGTTTGTTGTAGTCTCGTTTGTTATCGTTTGACCTCGTGCGAGCTCACGCGTTTCACTGGGCGTGGCCATAAGCCAGCGTGGTATTTAGAGCGTGCACTGTTTACATTGTGTCAGAGAGAAGCACCGAACATCAGGGAGAACAACTAGTGTGTGAGTTTCTGTATTCATTTTCCTCACTTGATCTGTAGTTCAGCTTTTGTTTAGAACATTGTATGTGTGCTGTAGTTGGCCGTTTGTTGTAGTCTCGTTTCTTATCGTTTGACCTCGTGCGAGCTCACGCGTTTCACTGGGCGTGGCCATAAGCCAGCGTGGTATTTAGAGCGTGCACTGTTTACATTGTGTCAGAGAGAAGCACCGAACATCAGGGAGAACAACTAATGTGTGAGTTTCTGTATTCATTTTCCTCACTTGATCTGTAGTTCGATCAGCTTTTGTTTAGAACATTGTATGTGTGCTGTAGTTGGCCGTTTGTTGTAGTCTCGTTTGTTATCGTTTGACCTTGTGCGAGCTCACGCGTTTCACTGGGCGTGGCCATAAGCCAGCGTGGTATTTAGAGCGTGCACTGTTTACATTGTGTCAGAGAGAAGCACCGAACATCAGGGAGAACAACTAGTGTGTGAGTTTCTGTATTCATTTTCCTCACTTGATCTGTAGTTCAGCTTTTGTTTAGAACATTGTATGTGTGCTGTAGTTGGCCGTTTGTTGTAGTCTCGTTTGACCTCGTGAAAGCTCATGCGTTTCACTGGGCGTGGCCATAAGCCAGCGTGGTATTTAGAGCGTGCACTGTTTACATTGTGTCAGAGAGAAGCACCGAACATCAGGGAGAACAACTAGTGTGTGAGTTTCTGTATTCATTTTCCTCACTTGATCTGTAGTTCAGCTTTTGTTTAGAACATTGTATGTGTGCTGTAGTTGGCCGTTTGTCGTAGTCTCGTTTGTTATCGTTTGACCTCGTGCGAGCTCACGCGTTTCACTGGGCGTGGCCATAAGCCAGCGTGGTATTTAGAGCGTGCACTGTTTACATTGTGTCAGAGAGAAGCACCGAACATCAGGGAGAACAACTAGTGTGTGAGTTTCTGTATTCATTTTCCTCACTTGATCTGTAGTTCAGCTTTTGTTTAGAACATTGTATGTGTGCTGTAGTTGGCCGTTTGTTGTAGTCTCGTTTGTTATCGTTTGACCTCGTGCGAGCTCACGCGTTTCACTGGGCGTGGCCATAAGCCAGCGTGGTATTTAGAGCGTGCACTGTTTACATTGTGTCAGAGAGAAGCACCGAACATCAGGGAAAACAACTAGTGTGTGAGTTTCTGTATTCATTTTCCTCACTTGATCTGTAGTTCAGCTTTTGTTTAGAACATTGTATGTGTGCTGTAGTTGGCCGTTTGTTGTAGTCTCGTTTGACCTCGTGCGAGCTCATGCGTTTCACTGGGCGTGGCCATAAGCCAGCGTGGTATTTAGAGCGTGCACTGTTTACATTGTGTCAGAGAGAAGCACCGAACATCAGGGAGAACAACTAGTGTGTGAGTTTCTGTATTCATTTTCCTCACTTGATCTGTAGTTCAGCTTTTGTTTAGAACATTGTATGTGTGCTGTAGTTGGCCGTTTGTCGTAGTCTCGTTTGTTATCGTTTGACCTCGTGCGAGCTCACGCGTTTCACTGGGCGTGGCCATAAGCCAGCGTGGTATTTAGAGCGTGCACTGTTTACATTGTGTCAGAGAGAAGCACCGAACATCAGGGAGAACAACTAGTGTGTGCGTTTCTGTATTCATTTTCCTCACTTGATCTGTAGTTCAGCTTTTGTTTAGAACATTGTATGTGTGCTGTAGTTGGCCGTTTGTTGTAGTCTCGTTTGTTATCGTTTGACCTCGTGCGAGCTCACGCGTTTCACTGGGCGTGGCCATAAGCCAGCGTGGTATTTAGAGCGTGCACTGTTTACATTGTGTCAGAGAGAAGCACCGAACATCAGGGAGAACAACTAGTGTGTGAGTTTCTGTATTCATTTTCCTCACTTGATCTGTAGTTCAGCTTTTGTTTAGAACATTGTATGTGTGCTGTAGTTGGCCATTTGTTGTAGTCTCGTTTGACCTCGTGCGAGCTCACGCGTTTCACTGGGCGTGGCCATAAGCCAGCGTGGTATTTAGAGCGTGCACTGTTTACATTGTGTCAGAGAGAAGCACCGAACATCAGGGAGAACAACTAGTGTGTGAGTTTCTGTATTCATTTTCCTCACTTGATCTGTAGTTCAGCTTTTGTTTAGAACATTGTATGTGTGCTGTAGTTGGCCGTTTGTTGTAGTCTCGTTTGTTATCGTTTGACCTCGTGCGAGCTCACGCGTTTCACTGGGCGTGGCCATAAGCCAGCGTGGTATTTAGAGCGTGCACTGTTTACATTGTGTCAGAGAGAAGCACCGAACATCAGGGAAAACAACTAGTGTGTGAGTTTCTGTATTCATTTTCCTCACTTGATCTGTAGTTCAGCTTTTGTTTAGAACATTGTATGTGTGCTGTAGTTGGCCGTTTGTTGTAGTCTCGTTTGTTATCGTTTGACCTCGTGCGAGCTCACGCGTTTCACTGGGCGTGGCCATAAGCCAGCGTGGTATTTAGAGCGTGCACTGTTTACATTGTGTCAGAGAGAAGCACCGAACATCAGGGAGAACAACTAGTGTGTGAGTTTCTGTATTCATTTTCCTCACTTGATCTGTAGTTCAGCTTTTGTTTAGAACATTGTATGTGTGCTGTAGTTGGCCGTTTGTTGTAGTCTCGTTTGACCTCGTGCGAGCTCATGCGTTTCACTGGGCGTGGCCATAAGCCAGCGTGGTATTTAGAGCGTGCACTGTTTACATTGTGTCAGAGAGAAGCACCGAACATCAGGGAGAACAACTAGTGTGTGAGTTTCTGTATTCATTTTCCTCACTTGATCTGTAGTTCAGCTTTTGTTTAGAACATTGTATGTGTGCTGTAGTTGGCCGTTTGTCGTAGTCTCGTTTGTTATCGTTTGACCTCGTGCGAGCTCACGCGTTTCACTGGGCGTGGCCATAAGCCAGCGTGGTATTTAGAGCGTGCACTGTTTACATTGTGTCAGAGAGAAGCACCGAACATCAGGGAGAACAACTAGTGTGTGAGTTTCTGTATTCATTTTCCTCACTTGATCTGTAGTTCAGCTTTTGTTTAGAACATTGTATGTGTGCTGTAGTTGGCCGTTTGTTGTAGTCTCGTTTGTTATCGTTTGACCTCGTGCGAGCTCACGCGTTTCACTGGGCGTGGCCATAAGCCAGCGTGGTATTTAGAGCGTGCACTGTTTACATTGTGTCAGAGAGAAGCACCGAACATCAGGGAGAACAACTAGTGTGTGAGTTTCTGTATTCATTTTCCTCACTTGATCTGTAGTTCAGCTTTTGTTTAGAACATTGTATGTGTGCTGTAGTTGGCCGTTTGTTGTAGTCTCGTTTGTTATCGTTTGACCTCGTGCGAGCTCACGCGTTTCACTGGGCGTGGCCATAAGCCAGCATGGTATTTAGCAGAGGTGGGTAGTAACGAATTACATTTACTTCGTTACATTTACTTGAGTACATTTTTTGGGTATCTTGTACTTTTAGAGTAGATTTAAAGATGGGTACTTTTACTCTTACTCAAGTAAATTTCTTGTGAAAAAACTGTACTTTTACTTAGTTACATTCGGTGGCGTTCCTCCGTTACTGTCAAATGGTAATAATTATATTATATATATTAAAATAAGTTAATATGACTTTCGCAAGTCTCGCGAAACGTTGGAGAGGCTGTTTCGCGAGAGGTTGCTACGCATCACCCGCTTATATTAGCGCGCGTTTAGTCGGAAGATGATGGCCGAAGCAGAGGAAGATGTATGTGAGCTACGGGAGGCAGATTGCTCGTGGCTTCAAGTTCAGTCTATGTTTTCACTCCAAGATGTCAAAAAGAATAGTTTCATAATGCGATGCATGTTGTGTGCACCCAAACGAACTGACTTCTCTCAGCATACAAGAATTCCACCCTGAAAAGAACATGTAGCGGTAAGTGTCACAATGATGCCTATATTTGAACACTATTAACGGTCATTTGGTAACTATGGGAAATTTTCCCTTATTATAATACTATTTCACACACTGTCCGAGTGTTTTCCTCATATGCGCTCTTGTGCAAGCAATGACAAATCGTTTGAATCCTCCAAACAACACACGTCCACGAACAAACGTTCACATCTGCACATTTACATATCCTTTTCTTCACAAAACGAAACAAATTGAATAGCCTAATGTGACGTCTTGCATTTATACACAAATCCGGACAGACACCTGTCTGAAGTGTAGAAAATACATACAAATAAAAACGGTATTGTATTTTATTCCTACCTAAAGAATAGCCTATATACTTATAAAAATATAAGAACAAAGTATGTTTTAAGAAGAGACACATCATTAATTTACACTGTTTAACCATTAATCACACACACACACACACACACACACACACACGGTTCATTAGCTTACATTAGTTAACATGAACTAATAATGAACTGCACTTATAAAGCACTTATTTATCTTTATGTTAATTTAAACATTTACTAATGCATTATTCAAGTATTGTTAACATTAGTCAATGCACTGTGAACTAACATGAATAAACTATGAACAGCTGGATTTTTATGAACTAACGTTGACAAAGATGAACTAATGCTGAACAGAGGTGTTGTTCATGGTTAGTTCATGTTAACTAATACAACCTTCTTGTAAAGTGTTACCGAGGGGTGTGTGAAAGTTCTCCAAGTAGCCAGAAATTCATGGTTTTCGCTTCTTATCAATCAGATCGAAAGTAACTAGTAACTAACTACTTGAGTAGTTTTCTCATCGAGTACTTTTTTACTCTTACTCAAGTAAATATTACGATTGTTACTTTTACTTTTACTTGAGTAAATATTTCCGTAAGTACTTGTACTTTTACTTGAGTACAGATTTTGGCTACTCTACCCACCTCTGTATGTGTGCTGTAGTTGGCCGTTTGTTGTACTCTCGTTTGTTATCGTTTGACCTCATGCGAGCTCACGCGTTTCACTGGGCGTGGCCATAAGCCAGCGTGGTATTTAGAGCGTGCACTGTTTACATTGTGTCAGAGAGAAGCACCGAACATCAGGGAGAACAACTAGTGTGTGAGTTTCTGTATTCATTTTCCTCACTTGATCTGTAGTTCAGCTTTTGTTTAGAACATTGTATGTGTGCTGTAGTTGGCCGTTTGTTGTAGTCTCGTTTCTTATCGTTTGACCTCGTGCGAGCTCACGCGTTTCACTGGGCGTGGCCATAAGCCAGCGTGGTATTTAGAGCGTGCACTGTTTACATTGTGTCAGAGAGAAGCACCGAACATCAGGGAGAACAACTAGTGTGTGAGTTTCTGTATTCATTTTCCTCACTTGATCTGTAGTTCGATCAGCTTTTGTTTAGAACATTGTATGTGTGCTGTAGTTGGCCGTTTGTTGTAGTCTCGTTTGTTATCGTTTGACCTCGTGCGAGCTCACGCGTTTCACTGGGCGTGGCCATAAGCCAGCGTGGTATTTAGAGCGTGCACTGTTTACATTGTGTCAGAGAGAAGCACCGAACATCAGGGAGAACAACTAGTGTGTGAGTTTCTGTATTCATTTTCCTCACTTGATCTGTAGTTCAGCTTTTGTTTAGAACATTGTATGTGTGCTGTAGTTGGCCGTTTGTTGTAGTCTCGTTTGTTATCGTTTGACCTCGTGCGAGCTCACGCGTTTCACTGGGCGTGGCCATAAGCCAGCGTGGTATTTAGAGCGTGCACTGTTTACATTGTGTCAGAGAGAAGCAGCGAACATCAGGGAGAACAACTAGTGTGTGAGTTTCTGTATTCATTTTCCTCACTTGATCTGTAGTTCAGCTTTTGTTTAGAACATTGTATGTGTGCTGTAGTTGGCCGTTTGTTGTAGTCTCGTTTGTTATCGTTTGACCTCGTGCGAGCTCACGCGTTTCACTGGGCGTGGCCATAAGCCAGCGTGGTATTTAGAGCGTGCACTGTTTACATTGTGTCAGAGAGAAGCACCGAACATCAGGGAGAACAACTAGTGTGTGAGTTTCTGTATTCATTTTCCTCACTTGATCTGTAGTTCAGCTTTTGTTTAGAACATTGTATGTGTGCTGTAGTTGGCCGTTTGTTGTAGTCTCGTTTCTTATCGTTTGACCTCGTGCGAGCTCACGCGTTTCACTGGGCGTGGCCATAAGCCAGCGTGGTATTTAGAGCGTGCACTGTTTACATTGTGTCAGAGAGAAGCACCGAACATCAGGGAGAACAACTAGTGTGTGAGTTTCTGTATTCATTTTCCTCACTTGATCTGTAGTTCGATCAGCTTTTGTTTAGAACATTGTATGTGTGCTGTAGTTGGCCGTTTGTTGTAGTCTCGTTTGTTATCGTTTGACCTTGTGCGAGCTCACGCGTTTCACTGGGCGTGGCCATAAGCCAGCGTGGTATTTAGAGCGTGCACTGTTTACATTGTGTCAGAGAGAAGCACCGAACATCAGGGAGAACAACTAGTGTGTGAGTTTCTGTATTCATTTTCCTCACTTGATCTGTAGTTCAGCTTTTGTTTAGAACATTGTATGTGTGCTGTAGTTGGCCGTTTGTTGTAGTCTCGTTTGACCTCGTGAAAGCTCATGCGTTTCACTGGGCGTGGCCATAAGCCAGCGTGGTATTTAGAGCGTGCACTGTTTACATTGTGTCAGAGAGAAGCACCGAACATCAGGGAGAACAACTAGTGTGTGAGTTTCTGTATTCATTTTCCTCACTTGATCTGTAGTTCAGCTTTTGTTTAGAACATTGTATGTGTGCTGTAGTTGGCCGTTTGTCGTAGTCTCGTTTGTTATCGTTTGACCTCGTGCGAGCTCACGCGTTTCACTGGGCGTGGCCATAAGCCAGCGTGGTATTTAGAGCGTGCACTGTTTACATTGTGTCAGAGAGAAGCACCGAACATCAGGGAGAACAACTAGTGTGTGAGTTTCTGTATTCATTTTCCTCACTTGATCTGTAGTTCAGCTTTTGTTTAGAACATTGTATGTGTGCTGTAGTTGGCCGTTTGTTGTAGTCTCGTTTGTTATCGTTTGACCTCGTGCGAGCTCACGCGTTTCACTGGGCGTGGCCATAAGCCAGCGTGGTATTTAGAGCGTGCACTGTTTACATTGTGTCAGAGAGAAGCACCGAACATCAGGGAAAACAACTAGTGTGTGAGTTTCTGTATTCATTTTCCTCACTTGATCTGTAGTTCAGCTTTTGTTTAGAACATTGTATGTGTGCTGTAGTTGGCCGTTTGTTGTAGTCTCGTTTGACCTCGTGCGAGCTCATGCGTTTCACTGGGCGTGGCCATAAGCCAGCGTGGTATTTAGAGCGTGCACTGTTTACATTGTGTCAGAGAGAAGCACCGAACATCAGGGAGAACAACTAGTGTGTGAGTTTCTGTATTCATTTTCCTCACTTGATCTGTAGTTCAGCTTTTGTTTAGAACATTGTATGTGTGCTGTAGTTGGCCGTTTGTCGTAGTCTCGTTTGTTATCGTTTGACCTCGTGCGAGCTCACGCGTTTCACTGGGCGTGGCCATAAGCCAGCGTGGTATTTAGAGCGTGCACTGTTTACATTGTGTCAGAGAGAAGCACCGAACATCAGGGAGAACAACTAGTGTGTGCGTTTCTGTATTCATTTTCCTCACTTGATCTGTAGTTCAGCTTTTGTTTAGAACATTGTATGTGTGCTGTAGTTGGCCGTTTGTTGTAGTCTCGTTTGTTATCGTTTGACCTCGTGCGAGCTCACGCGTTTCACTGGGCGTGGCCATAAGCCAGCGTGGTATTTAGAGCGTGCACTGTTTACATTGTGTCAGAGAGAAGCACCGAACATCAGGGAGAACAACTAGTGTGTGAGTTTCTGTATTCATTTTCCTCACTTGATCTGTAGTTCAGCTTTTGTTTAGAACATTGTATGTGTGCTGTAGTTGGCCATTTGTTGTAGTCTCGTTTGACCTCGTGCGAGCTCACGCGTTTCACTGGGCGTGGCCATAAGCCAGCGTGGTATTTAGAGCGTGCACTGTTTACATTGTGTCAGAGAGAAGCAGCGAACATCAGGGAGAACAACTAGTGTGTGAGTTTCTGTATTCATTTTCCTCACTTGATCTGTAGTTCAGCTTTTGTTTAGAACATTGTATGTGTGCTGTAGTTGGCCATTTGTTGTAGTCTCGTTTGACCTCGTGCGAGCTCACGCGTTTCACTGGGCGTGGCCATAAGCCAGCGTGGTATTTAGAGCGTGCACTGTTTACATTGTGTCAGAGAGAAGCACCGAACATCAGGGAGAACAACTAGTGTGTGAGTTTCTGTATTCATTTTCCTCACTTGATCTGTAGTTCAGCTTTTGTTTAGAACATTGTATGTGTGCTGTAGTTAGCCGTTTGTTGTAGTCTCGTTTGTTATCGTTTGACCTCGTGCGAGCTCGCGTTTCACTGGGCGTGGCCATAAGCCAGCGTGGTATTTAGAGCGTGCACTGTTTACATTGTGTCAGAGAGAAGCACCGAACATCTGGGAGAACAACTAGTGTGTGAGTTTCTGTATTCATTTTCCTCACTTGATCTGTAGTTCAGCTTTTGTTTAGAACATTGTATGTGTGCTGTAGTTGGCCGTTTGTTGTAGTCTCGTTTGTTATCATTTGACCTCGTGCGAGCTCACGCGTTTCACTGGGCGTGGCCATAAGCCAGCGTGGTATTTAGAGCGTGCACTGTTTACATTGTGTCAGAGAGAAGCACCGAACATCAGGGAGAACAACTAGTGTGTGAGTTTCTGTATTCATTTTCCTCACTTGATCTGTAGTTCAGCTTTTGTTTAGAACATTGTATGTGTGCTGTAGTTGGCCGTTTGTTGTAGTCTCGTTTGACCTCGTGCGAGCTCACGCGTTTCACTGGGCGTGGCCATAAGCCAGCGTGGTATTTAGAGCGTGCACTGTTTACATTGTGTCAGAGAGAAGCACCGAACATCAGGGAGAACAACTAGTGTGTGAGTTTCTGTATTCATTTTCCTCACTTGATCTGTAGTTCAGCTTTTGTTTAGAACATTGTATGTGTGCTGTAGTTGGCCGTTTGTTGTAGTCTCGTTTGTTATCGTTTGACCTCGTGCGAGCTCACGCGTTTCACTGGGCGTGGCCATAAGCCAGCGTGGTATTTAGAGCGTGCACTGTTTACATTGTGTCAGAGAGAAGCACCGAACATCAGGGAGAACAACTAGTGTGTGAGTTTCTGTATTCATTTTCCTCACTTGATCTGTAGTTCAGCTTTTGTTTAGAACATTGTATGTGTGCTGTAGTTGGCCGTTTGTTGTAGTCTCGTTTGACCTCGTGCGAGCTCATGCGTTTCACTGGGCGTGGCCATAAGCCAGCGTGGTATTTAGAGCGTGCACTGTTTACATTGTGTCAGAGAGAAGCACCGAACATCAGGGAGAACAACTAGTGTGTGAGTTTCTGTATTCATTTTCCTCACTTGATCTGTAGTTCAGCTTTTGTTTAGAACATTGTATGTGTGCTGTAGTTGGCCGTTTGTCGTAGTCTCGTTTGTTATCGTTTGACCTCGTGCGAGCTCACGCGTTTCACTGGGCGTGGCCATAAGCCAGCGTGGTATTTAGAGCGTGCACTGTTTACATTGTGTCAGAGAGAAGCACCGAACATCAGGGAGAACAACTAGTGTGTGAGTTTCTGTATTCATTTTCCTCACTTGATCTGTAGTTCAGCTTTTGTTTAGAACATTGTATGTGTGCTGTAGTTGGCCGTTTGTTGTAGTCTCGTTTGTTATCGTTTGACCTCGTGCGAGCTCACGCGTTTCACTGGGCGTGGCCATAAGCCAGCGTGGTATTTAGAGCGTGCACTGTTTACATTGTGTCAGAGAGAAGCACCGAACATCAGGGAGAACAACTAGTGTGTGTTTCTGTATTCATTTTCCTCACTTGATCTGTAGTTCAGCTTTTGTTTAGAACATTGTATGTGTGCTGTAGTTGGCCGTTTGTTGTAGTCTCGTTTGACCTCGTGCGAGCTCACGCGTTTCACTGGGCGTGGCCATAAGCCAGCGTGGTATTTAGAGCGTGCACTGTTTACATTGTGTCAGAGAGAAGCACCGAACATCAGGGAGAACAACTAGTGTGTGAGTTTCTGTATTCATTTTCCTCACTTGATCTGTAGTTCAGCTTTTGTTTAGAACATTGTATGTGTGCTGTAGTTGGCCGTTTGTTGTAGTCTCGTTTGACCTCGTGCGAGCTCATGCGTTTCACTGGGCGTGGCCATAAGCCAGCGTGGTATTTAGAGCGTGCACTGTTTACATTGTGTCAGAGAGAAGCACCGAACATCAGGGAGAACAACTAGTGTGTGAGTTTCTGTATTCATTTTCCTCACTTGATCTGTAGTTCAGCTTTTGTTTAGAACATTGTATGTGTGCTGTAGTTGGCCGTTTGTTGTAGTCTCGTTTGTTATCGTTTGACCTCGTGCGAGCTCACGCGTTTCACTGGGCGTGGCCATAAGCCAGCGTGGTATTTAGAGCGTGCACTGTTTACATTGTGTCAGAGAGAAGCACCGAACATCAGGGAGAACAACTAGTGTGTGAGTTTCTGTATTCATTTTCCTCACTTGATCTGTAGTTCAGCTTTTGTTTAGAACATTGTATGTGTGCTGTAGTTGGCCGTTTGTTGTAGTCTCGTTTGACCTCGTGCGAGCTCATGCGTTTCACTGGGCGTGGCCATAAGCCAGCGTGGTATTTAGAGCGTGCACTGTTTACATTGTGTCAGAGAGAAGCACCGAACATCAGGGAGAACAACTAGTGTGTGAGTTTCTGTATTCATTTTCCTCACTTGATCTGTAGTTCAGCTTTTGTTTAGAACATTGTATGTGTGCTGTAGTTGGCCGTTTGTCGTAGTCTCGTTTGTTATCGTTTGACCTCGTGCGAGCTCACGCGTTTCACTGGGCGTGGCCATAAGCCAGCGTGGTATTTAGAGCGTGCACTGTTTACATTGTGTCAGAGAGAAGCACCGAACATCAGGGAGAACAACTAGTGTGTGAGTTTCTGTATTCATTTTCCTCACTTGATCTGTAGTTCAGCTTTTGTTTAGAACATTGTATGTGTGCTGTAGTTGGCCGTTTGTTGTAGTCTCGTTTATTATCGTTTGACCTCGTGCGAGCTCACGCGTTTCACTGGGCGTGGCCATAAGCCAGCGTGGTATTTAGAGCGTGCACTGTTTACATTGTGTCAGAGAGAAGCACCGAACATCAGGGAGAACAACTAGTGTGTGAGTTTCTGTATTCATTTTCCTCACTTGATCTGTAGTTCAGCTTTTGTTTAGAACATTGTATGTGTGCTGTAGTTGGCCGTTTGTTGTAGTCTCGTTTGTTATCGTTTGACCTCGTGCGAGCTCACGCGTTTCACTGGGCGTGGCCATAAGCCAGCGTGGTATTTAGAGCGTGCACTGTTTACATTGTGTCAGAGAGAAGCACCGAACATCAGGGAGAACAACTAGTGTGTGCGTTTCTGTATTCATTTTCCTCACTTGATCTGTAGTTCAGCTTTTGTTTAGAACATTGTATGTGTGCTGTAGTTGGCCGTTTGTTGTAGTCTCGTTTGTTATTGTTTGACCTCGTGCGAGCTCACGCGTTTCACTGGGCGTGGCCATAAGCCAGCGTGGTATTTAGAGCGTGCACTGTTTACATTGTGTCAGAGAGAAGCACCGAACATCAGGGAGAACAACTAGTGTGTGAGTTTCTGTATTCATTTTCCTCACTTGATCTGTAGTTCAGCTTTTGTTTAGAACATTGTATGTGTGCTGTAGTTGGCCGTTTGTTGTAGTCTCGTTTGACCTCGTGCGAGCTCACGCGTTTCACTGGGCGTGGCCATAAGCCAGCGTGGTATTTAGAGCGTGCACTGTTTACATTGTGTCAGAGAGAAGCACCGAACATCAGGGAGAACAACTAGTGTGTGTTTCTGTATTCATTTTCCTCACTTGATCTGTAGTTCAGCTTTTGTTTAGAACATTGTATGTGTGCTGTAGTTGGCCGTTTGTTGTAGTCTCGTTTGACCTCGTGCGAGCTCACGCGTTTCACTGGGCGTGGCCATAAGCCAGCGTGGTATTTAGAGCGTGCACTGTTTACATTGTGTCAGAGAGAAGCACCGAACATCAGGGAGAACAACTAGTGTGTGAGTTTCTGTATTCATTTTCCTCACTTGATCTGTAGTTCAGCTTTTGTTTAGAACATTGTATGTGTGCTGTAGTTGGCCGTTTGTTGTAGTCTCGTTTGACCTCGTGCGAGCTCATGCGTTTCACTGGGCGTGGCCATAAGCCAGCGTGGTATTTAGAGCGTGCACTGTTTACATTGTGTCAGAGAGAAGCACCGAACATCAGGGAGAACAACTAGTGTGTGAGTTTCTGTATTCATTTTCCTCACTTGATCTGTAGTTCAGCTTTTGTTTAGAACATTGTATGTGTGCTGTAGTTGGCCGTTTGTCGTAGTCTCGTTTGTTATCGTTTGACCTCGTGCGAGCTCACGCGTTTCACTGGGCGTGGCCATAAGCCAGCGTGGTATTTAGAGCGTGCACTGTTTACATTGTGTCAGAGAGAAGCACCGAACATCAGGGAGAACAACTAGTGTGTGAGTTTCTGTATTCATTTTCCTCACTTGATCTGTAGTTCAGCTTTTGTTTAGAACATTGTATGTGTGCTGTAGTTGGCCGTTTGTTGTAGTCTCGTTTCTTATCGTTTGACCTCGTGCGAGCTCACGCGTTTCACTGGGCGTGGCCATAAGCCAGCGTGGTATTTAGAGCGTGCACTGTTTACATTGTGTCAGAGAGAAGCACCGAACATCAGGGAGAACAACTAGTGTGTGAGTTTCTGTATTCATTTTCCTCACTTGATCTGTAGTTCGATCAGCTTTTGTTTAGAACATTGTATGTGTGCTGTAGTTGGCCGTTTGTTGTAGTCTCGTTTCTTATCGTTTGACCTCGTGCGAGCTCGCGCGTTTCACTGGGCGTGGCCATAAGCCAGCGTGGTATTTAGAGCGTGCACTGTTTACATTGTGTCAGAGAGAAGCACCGAACATCAGGGAGAACAACTAGTGTGTGAGTTTCTGTATTCATTTTCCTCACTTGATCTGTAGTTCGATCAGCTTTTGTTTAGAACATTGTATGTGTGCTGTAGTTGGCCGTTTGTTGTAGTCTCGTTTGTTATCGTTTGACCTCGTGCGAGCTCACGCGTTTCACTGGGCGTGGCCATAAGCCAGCGTGGTATTTAGAGCGTGCACTGTTTACATTGTGTCAGAGAGAAGCACCGAACATCAGGGAAAACAACTAGTGTGTGAGTTTCTGTATTCATTTTCCTCACTTGATCTGTAGTTCAGCTTTTGTTTAGAACATTGTATGTGTGCTGTAGTTGGCCGTTTGTTGTAGTCTCGTTTGTTATCGTTTGACCTCGTGCGAGCTCACGCGTTTCACTGGGCGTGGCCATAAGCCAGCGTGGTATTTAGAGCGTGCACTGTTTACATTGTGTCAGAGAGAAGCACCGAACATCAGGGAGAACAACTAGTGTGTGAGTTTCTGTATTCATTTTCCTCACTTGATCTGTAGTTCAGCTTTTGTTTAGAACATTGTATGTGTGCTGTAGTTGGCCGTTTGTTGTAGTCTCGTTTGACCTCGTGCGAGCTCATGCGTTTCACTGGGCGTGGCCATAAGCCAGCGTGGTATTTAGAGCGTGCACTGTTTACATTGTGTCAGAGAGAAGCACCGAACATCAGGGAGAACAACTAGTGTGTGAGTTTCTGTATTCATTTTCCTCACTTGATCTGTAGTTCAGCTTTTGTTTAGAACATTGTATGTGTGCTGTAGTTGGCCGTTTGTCGTAGTCTCGTTTGTTATCGTTTGACCTCGTGCGAGCTCACGCGTTTCACTGGGCGTGGCCATAAGCCAGCGTGGTATTTAGAGCGTGCACTGTTTACATTGTGTCAGAGAGAAGCACCGAACATCAGGGAGAACAACTAGTGTGTGAGTTTCTGTATTCATTTTCCTCACTTGATCTGTAGTTCAGCTTTTGTTTAGAACATTGTATGTGTGCTGTAGTTGGCCGTTTGTTGTAGTCTCGTTTGTTATCGTTTGACCTCGTGCGAGCTCACGCGTTTCACTGGGCGTGGCCATAAGCCAGCGTGGTATTTAGAGCGTGCACTGTTTACATTGTGTCAGAGAGAAGCACCGAACATCAGGGAGAACAACTAGTGTGTGAGTTTCTGTATTCATTTTCCTCACTTGATCTGTAGTTCAGCTTTTGTTTAGAACATTGTATGTGTGCTGTAGTTGGCCGTTTGTTGTAGTCTCGTTTGTTATCGTTTGACCTCGTGCGAGCTCACGCGTTTCACTGGGCGTGGCCATAAGCCAGCATGGTATTTAGCAGAGGTGGGTAGTAACGAATTACATTTACTTCGTTACATTTACTTGAGTACATTTTTTGGGTATCTTGTACTTTTAGAGTAGATTTAAAGATGGGTACTTTTACTCTTACTCAAGTAAATTTCTTGTGAAAAAACTGTACTTTTACTTAGTTACATTCGGTGGCGTTCCTCCGTTACTGTCAAATGGTAATAATTATATTATATATATTAAAATAAGTTAATATGACTTTCGCAAGTCTCGCGAAACGTTGGAGAGGCTGTTTCGCGAGAGGTTGCTACGCATCACCCGCTTATATTAGCGCGCGTTTAGTCGGAAGATGATGGCCGAAGCAGAGGAAGATGTATGTGAGCTACGGGAGGCAGATTGCTCGTGGCTTCAAGTTCAGTCTATGTTTTCACTCCAAGATGTCAAAAAGAATAGTTTCATAATGCGATGCATGTTGTGTGCACCCAAACGAACTGACTTCTCTCAGCATACAAGAATTCCACCCTGAAAAGAACATGTAGCGGTAAGTGTCACAATGATGCCTATATTTGAACACTATTAACGGTCATTTGGTAACTATGGGAAATTTTCCCTTATTATAATACTATTTCACACACTGTCCGAGTGTTTTCCTCATATGCGCTCTTGTGCAAGCAATGACAAATCGTTTGAATCCTCCAAACAACACACGTCCACGAACAAACGTTCACATCTGCACATTTACATATCCTTTTCTTCACAAAACGAAACAAATTGAATAGCCTAATGTGACGTCTTGCATTTATACACAAATCCGGACAGACACCTGTCTGAAGTGTAGAAAATACATACAAATAAAAACGGTATTGTATTTTATTCCTACCTAAAGAATAGCCTATATACTTATAAAAATATAAGAACAAAGTATGTTTTAAGAAGAGACACATCATTAATTTACACTGTTTAACCATTAATCACACACACACACACACACACACACACACACACGGTTCATTAGCTTACATTAGTTAACATGAACTAATAATGAACTGCACTTATAAAGCACTTATTTATCTTTATGTTAATTTAAACATTTACTAATGCATTATTCAAGTATTGTTAACATTAGTCAATGCACTGTGAACTAACATGAATAAACTATGAACAGCTGGATTTTTATGAACTAACGTTGACAAAGATGAACTAATGCTGAACAGAGGTGTTGTTCATGGTTAGTTCATGTTAACTAATACAACCTTCTTGTAAAGTGTTACCGAGGGGTGTGTGAAAGTTCTCCAAGTAGCCAGAAATTCATGGTTTTCGCTTCTTATCAATCAGATCGAAAGTAACTAGTAACTAACTACTTGAGTAGTTTTCTCATCGAATACTTTTTTACTCTTACTCAAGTAAATATTACGATTGTTACTTTTACTTTTACTTGAGTAAATATTTCCGTAAGTACTTGTACTTTTACTTGAGTACAGATTTTGGCTACTCTACCCACCTCTGTATGTGTGCTGTAGTTGGCCGTTTGTTGTACTCTCGTTTGTTATCGTTTGACCTCATGCGAGCTCACGCGTTTCACTGGGCGTGGCCATAAGCCAGCGTGGTATTTAGAGCGTGCACTGTTTACATTGTGTCAGAGAGAAGCACCGAACATCAGGGAGAACAACTAGTGTGTGAGTTTCTGTATTCATTTTCCTCACTTGATCTGTAGTTCAGCTTTTGTTTAGAACATTGTATGTGTGCTGTAGTTGGCCGTTTGTTGTAGTCTCGTTTGTTATCGTTTGACCTCGTGCGAGCTCACGCGTTTCACTGGGCGTGGCCATAAGCCAGCGTGGTATTTAGAGCGTGCACTGTTTACATTGTGTCAGAGAGAAGCAGCGAACATCAGGGAGAACAACTAGTGTGTGAGTTTCTGTATTCATTTTCCTCACTTGATCTGTAGTTCAGCTTTTGTTTAGAACATTGTATGTGTGCTGTAGTTGGCCGTTTGTTGTAGTCTCGTTTGTTATCGTTTGACCTCGTGCGAGCTCACGCGTTTCACTGGGCGTGGCCATAAGCCAGCGTGGTATTTAGAGCGTGCACTGTTTACATTGTGTCAGAGAGAAGCACCGAACATCAGGGAGAACAACTAGTGTGTGAGTTTCTGTATTCATTTTCCTCACTTGATCTGTAGTTCAGCTTTTGTTTAGAACATTGTATGTGTGCTGTAGTTGGCCGTTTGTTGTAGTCTCGTTTCTTATCGTTTGACCTCGTGCGAGCTCACGCGTTTCACTGGGCGTGGCCATAAGCCAGCGTGGTATTTAGAGCGTGCACTGTTTACATTGTGTCAGAGAGAAGCACCGAACATCAGGGAGAACAACTAGTGTGTGAGTTTCTGTATTCATTTTCCTCACTTGATCTGTAGTTCGATCAGCTTTTGTTTAGAACATTGTATGTGTGCTGTAGTTGGCCGTTTGTTGTAGTCTCGTTTGTTATCGTTTGACCTCGTGCGAGCTCACGCGTTTCACTGGGCGTGGCCATAAGCCAGCGTGGTATTTAGAGCGTGCACTGTTTACATTGTGTCAGAGAGAAGCACCGAACATCAGGGAGAACAACTAGTGTGTGAGTTTCTGTATTCATTTTCCTCACTTGATCTGTAGTTCAGCTTTTGTTTAGAACATTGTATGTGTGCTGTAGTTGGCCGTTTGTTGTAGTCTCGTTTGTTATCGTTTGACCTCGTGCGAGCTCACGCGTTTCACTGGGCGTGGCCATAAGCCAGCGTGGTATTTAGAGCGTGCACTGTTTACATTGTGTCAGAGAGAAGCACCGAACATCAGGGAGAACAACTAGTGTGTGAGTTTCTGTATTCATTTTCCTCACTTGATCTGTAGTTCAGCTTTTGTTTAGAACATTGTATGTGTGCTGTAGTTGGCCGTTTGTTGTAGTCTCGTTTGTTATCGTTTGACCTCGTGCGAGCTCACGCGTTTCACTGGGCGTGGCCATAAGCCAGCGTGGTATTTAGAGCGTGCACTGTTTACATTGTGTCAGAGAGAAGCAGCGAACATCAGGGAGAACAACTAGTGTGTGAGTTTCTGTATTCATTTTCCTCACTTGATCTGTAGTTCAGCTTTTGTTTAGAACATTGTATGTGTGCTGTAGTTGGCCGTTTGTTGTAGTCTCGTTTGTTATCGTTTGACCTCGTGCGAGCTCACGCGTTTCACTGGGCGTGGCCATAAGCCAGCGTGGTATTTAGAGCGTGCACTGTTTACATTGTGTCAGAGAGAAGCACCGAACATCAGGGAGAACAACTAGTGTGTGAGTTTCTGTATTCATTTTCCTCACTTGATCTGTAGTTCAGCTTTTGTTTAGAACATTGTATGTGTGCTGTAGTTGGCCGTTTGTTGTAGTCTCGTTTCTTATCGTTTGACCTCGTGCGAGCTCACGCGTTTCACTGGGCGTGGCCATAAGCCAGCGTGGTATTTAGAGCGTGCACTGTTTACATTGTGTCAGAGAGAAGCACCGAACATCAGGGAGAACAACTAGTGTGTGAGTTTCTGTATTCATTTTCCTCACTTGATCTGTAGTTCGATCAGCTTTTGTTTAGAACATTGTATGTGTGCTGTAGTTGGCCGTTTGTTGTAGTCTCGTTTGTTATCGTTTGACCTTGTGCGAGCTCACGCGTTTCACTGGGCGTGGCCATAAGCCAGCGTGGTATTTAGAGCGTGCACTGTTTACATTGTGTCAGAGAGAAGCACCGAACATCAGGGAGAACAACTAGTGTGTGAGTTTCTGTATTCATTTTCCTCACTTGATCTGTAGTTCAGCTTTTGTTTAGAACATTGTATGTGTGCTGTAGTTGGCCGTTTGTTGTAGTCTCGTTTGACCTCGTGCGAGCTCATGCGTTTCACTGGGCGTGGCCATAAGCCAGCGTGGTATTTAGAGCGTGCACTGTTTACATTGTGTCAGAGAGAAGCACCGAACATCAGGGAGAACAACTAGTGTGTGAGTTTCTGTATTCATTTTCCTCACTTGATCTGTAGTTCAGCTTTTGTTTAGAACATTGTATGTGTGCTGTAGTTGGCCGTTTGTTGTAGTCTCGTTTGTTATCGTTTGACCTCGTGCGAGCTCACGCGTTTCACTGGGCGTGGCCATAAGCCAGCGTGGTATTTAGAGCGTGCACTGTTTACATTGTGTCAGAGAGAAGCAGCGAACATCAGGGAGAACAACTAGTGTGTGAGTTTCTGTATTCATTTTCCTCACTTGATCTGTAGTTCAGCTTTTGTTTAGAACATTGTATGTGTGCTGTAGTTGGCCGTTTGTTGTAGTCTCGTTTGTTATCGTTTGACCTCGTGCGAGCTCACGCGTTTCACTGGGCGTGGCCATAAGCCAGCGTGGTATTTAGAGCGTGCACTGTTTACATTGTGTCAGAGAGAAGCACCGAACATCAGGGAGAACAACTAGTGTGTGAGTTTCTGTATTCATTTTCCTCACTTGATCTGTAGTTCAGCTTTTGTTTAGAACATTGTATGTGTGCTGTAGTTGGCCGTTTGTTGTAGTCTCGTTTCTTATCGTTTGACCTCGTGCGAGCTCACGCGTTTCACTGGGCGTGGCCATAAGCCAGCGTGGTATTTAGAGCGTGCACTGTTTACATTGTGTCAGAGAGAAGCACCGAACATCAGGGAGAACAACTAGTGTGTGAGTTTCTGTATTCATTTTCCTCACTTGATCTGTAGTTCGATCAGCTTTTGTTTAGAACATTGTATGTGTGCTGTAGTTGGCCGTTTGTTGTAGTCTCGTTTGTTATCGTTTGACCTCGTGCGAGCTCACGCGTTTCACTGGGCGTGGCCATAAGCCAGCGTGGTATTTAGAGCGTGCACTGTTTACATTGTGTCAGAGAGAAGCACCGAACATCAGGGAGAACAACTAGTGTGTGAGTTTCTGTATTCATTTTCCTCACTTGATCTGTAGTTCAGCTTTTGTTTAGAACATTGTATGTGTGCTGTAGTTGGCCGTTTGTTGTAGTCTCGTTTGTTATCGTTTGACCTCGTGCGAGCTCACGCGTTTCACTGGGCGTGGCCATAAGCCAGCGTGGTATTTAGAGCGTGCACTGTTTACATTGTGTCAGAGAGAAGCACCGAACATCAGGGAGAACAACTAGTGTGTGAGTTTCTGTATTCATTTTCCTCACTTGATCTGTAGTTCAGCTTTTGTTTAGAACATTGTATGTGTGCTGTAGTTGGCCGTTTGTTGTAGTCTCGTTTGTTATCGTTTGACCTCGTGCGAGCTCACGCGTTTCACTGGGCGTGGCCATAAGCCAGCGTGGTATTTAGAGCGTGCACTGTTTACATTGTGTCAGAGAGAAGCAGCGAACATCAGGGAGAACAACTAGTGTGTGAGTTTCTGTATTCATTTTCCTCACTTGATCTGTAGTTCAGCTTTTGTTTAGAACATTGTATGTGTGCTGTAGTTGGCCGTTTGTTGTAGTCTCGTTTGTTATCGTTTGACCTCGTGCGAGCTCACGCGTTTCACTGGGCGTGGCCATAAGCCAGCGTGGTATTTAGAGCGTGCACTGTTTACATTGTGTCAGAGAGAAGCACCGAACATCAGGGAGAACAACTAGTGTGTGAGTTTCTGTATTCATTTTCCTCACTTGATCTGTAGTTCAGCTTTTGTTTAGAACATTGTATGTGTGCTGTAGTTGGCCGTTTGTTGTAGTCTCGTTTCTTATCGTTTGACCTCGTGCGAGCTCACGCGTTTCACTGGGCGTGGCCATAAGCCAGCGTGGTATTTAGAGCGTGCACTGTTTACATTGTGTCAGAGAGAAGCACCGAACATCAGGGAGAACAACTAGTGTGTGAGTTTCTGTATTCATTTTCCTCACTTGATCTGTAGTTCGATCAGCTTTTGTTTAGAACATTGTATGTGTGCTGTAGTTGGCCGTTTGTTGTAGTCTCGTTTGTTATCGTTTGACCTTGTGCGAGCTCACGCGTTTCACTGGGCGTGGCCATAAGCCAGCGTGGTATTTAGAGCGTGCACTGTTTACATTGTGTCAGAGAGAAGCACCGAACATCAGGGAGAACAACTAGTGTGTGAGTTTCTGTATTCATTTTCCTCACTTGATCTGTAGTTCAGCTTTTGTTTAGAACATTGTATGTGTGCTGTAGTTGGCCGTTTGTTGTAGTCTCGTTTGACCTCGTGCGAGCTCATGCGTTTCACTGGGCGTGGCCATAAGCCAGCGTGGTATTTAGAGCGTGCACTGTTTACATTGTGTCAGAGAGAAGCACCGAACATCAGGGAGAACAACTAGTGTGTGAGTTTCTGTATTCATTTTCCTCACTTGATCTGTAGTTCAGCTTTTGTTTAGAACATTGTATGTGTGCTGTAGTTGGCCGTTTGTCGTAGTCTCGTTTGTTATCGTTTGACCTCGTGCGAGCTCACGCGTTTCACTGGGCGTGGCCATAAGCCAGCGTGGTATTTAGAGCGTGCACTGTTTACATTGTGTCAGAGAGAAGCACCGAACATCAGGGAGAACAACTAGTGTGTGAGTTTCTGTATTCATTTTCCTCACTTGATCTGTAGTTCAGCTTTTGTTTAGAACATTGTATGTGTGCTGTAGTTGGCCGTTTGTTGTAGTCTCGTTTGTTATCGTTTGACCTCGTGCGAGCTCACGCGTTTCACTGGGCGTGGCCATAAGCCAGCGTGGTATTTAGAGCGTGCACTGTTTACATTGTGTCAGAGAGAAGCACCGAACATCAGGGAAAACAACTAGTGTGTGAGTTTCTGTATTCATTTTCCTCACTTGATCTGTAGTTCAGCTTTTGTTTAGAACATTGTATGTGTGCTGTAGTTGGCCGTTTGTTGTAGTCTCGTTTGACCTCGTGCGAGCTCATGCGTTTCACTGGGCGTGGCCATAAGCCAGCGTGGTATTTAGAGCGTGCACTGTTTACATTGTGTCAGAGAGAAGCACCGAACATCAGGGAGAACAACTAGTGTGTGAGTTTCTGTATTCATTTTCCTCACTTGATCTGTAGTTCAGCTTTTGTTTAGAACATTGTATGTGTGCTGTAGTTGGCCGTTTGTCGTAGTCTCGTTTGTTATCGTTTG
Organism: Romanogobio albipinnatus; assembly: GCA_023566225.1. Classification (NCBI taxonomy): domain Eukaryota; kingdom Metazoa; phylum Chordata; class Actinopteri; order Cypriniformes; family Gobionidae; genus Romanogobio; species Romanogobio albipinnatus. The sequence continues at coordinate 558,156 of JAKRKY010000031.1, forward strand.
ACCTCGTGCGAGCTCACGCGTTTCACTGGGCGTGGCCATAAGCCAGCGTGGTATTTAGAGCGTGCACTGTTTACATTGTGTCAGAGAGAAGCACCGAACATCAGGGAGAACAACTAGTGTGTGAGTTTCTGTATTCATTTTCCTCACTTGATCTGTAGTTCAGCTTTTGTTTAGAACATTGTATGTGTGCTGTAGTTGGCCGTTTGTTGTAGTCTCGTTTGTTATCGTTTGACCTCGTGCGAGCTCACGCGTTTCACTGGGCGTGGCCATAAGCCAGCGTGGTATTTAGAGCGTGCACTGTTTACATTGTGTCAGAGAGAAGCACCGAACATCAGGGAGAACAACTAGTGTGTGAGTTTCTGTATTCATTTTCCTCACTTGATCTGTAGTTCAGCTTTTGTTTAGAACATTGTATGTGTGCTGTAGTTGGCCGTTTGTTGTAGTCTCGTTTGACCTCGTGCGAGCTCACGCGTTTCACTGGGCGTGGCCATAAGCCAGCGTGGTATTTAGAGCGTGCACTGTTTACATTGTGTCAGAGAGAAGCACCGAACATCAGGGAGAACAACTAGTGTGTGAGTTTCTGTATTCATTTTCCTCACTTGATCTGTAGTTCAGCTTTTGTTTAGAACATTGTATGTGTGCTGTAGTTGGCCGTTTGTTGTAGTCTCGTTTGTTATCGTTTGACCTCGTGCGAGCTCACGCGTTTCACTGGGCGTGGCCATAAGCCAGCGTGGTATTTAGAGCGTGCACTGTTTACATTGTGTCAGAGAGAAGCACCGAACATCAGGGAGAACAACTAGTGTGTGAGTTTCTGTATTCATTTTCCTCACTTGATCTGTAGTTCAGCTTTTGTTTAGAACATTGTATGTGTGCTGTAGTTGGCCGTTTGTTGTAGTCTCGTTTGACCTCGTGCGAGCTCATGCGTTTCACTGGGCGTGGCCATAAGCCAGCGTGGTATTTAGAGCGTGCACTGTTTACATTGTGTCAGAGAGAAGCACCGAACATCAGGGAGAACAACTAGTGTGTGAGTTTCTGTATTCATTTTCCTCACTTGATCTGTAGTTCAGCTTTTGTTTAGAACATTGTATGTGTGCTGTAGTTGGCCGTTTGTCGTAGTCTCGTTTGTTATCGTTTGACCTCGTGCGAGCTCACGCGTTTCACTGGGCGTGGCCATAAGCCAGCGTGGTATTTAGAGCGTGCACTGTTTACATTGTGTCAGAGAGAAGCACCGAACATCAGGGAGAACAACTAGTGTGTGAGTTTCTGTATTCATTTTCCTCACTTGATCTGTAGTTCAGCTTTTGTTTAGAACATTGTATGTGTGCTGTAGTTGGCCGTTTGTCGTAGTCTCGTTTGTTATCGTTTGACCTCGTGCGAGCTCACGCGTTTCACTGGGCGTGGCCATAAGCCAGCGTGGTATTTAGAGCGTGCACTGTTTACATTGTGTCAGAGAGAAGCACCGAACATCAGGGAGAACAACTAGTGTGTGAGTTTCTGTATTCATTTTCCTCACTTGATCTGTAGTTCAGCTTTTGTTTAGAACATTGTATGTGTGCTGTAGTTGGCCGTTTGTTGTAGTCTCGTTTGTTATCGTTTGACCTCGTGCGAGCTCACGCGTTTCACTGGGCGTGGCCATAAGCCAGCGTGGTATTTAGAGCGTGCACTGTTTACATTGTGTCAGAGAGAAGCACCGAACATCAGGGAAAACAACTAGTGTGTGAGTTTCTGTATTCATTTTCCTCACTTGATCTGTAGTTCAGCTTTTGTTTAGAACATTGTATGTGTGCTGTAGTTGGCCGTTTGTTGTAGTCTCGTTTGACCTCGTGCGAGCTCATGCGTTTCACTGGGCGTGGCCATAAGCCAGCGTGGTATTTAGAGCGTGCACTGTTTACATTGTGTCAGAGAGAAGCACCGAACATCAGGGAGAACAACTAGTGTGTGAGTTTCTGTATTCATTTTCCTCACTTGATCTGTAGTTCAGCTTTTGTTTAGAACATTGTATGTGTGCTGTAGTTGGCCGTTTGTCGTAGTCTCGTTTGTTATCGTTTGACCTCGTGCGAGCTCACGCGTTTCACTGGGCGTGGCCATAAGCCAGCGTGGTATTTAGAGCGTGCACTGTTTACATTGTGTCAGAGAGAAGCACCGAACATCAGGGAGAACAACTAGTGTGTGAGTTTCTGTATTCATTTTCCTCACTTGATCTGTAGTTCAGCTTTTGTTTAGAACATTGTATGTGTGCTGTAGTTGGCCGTTTGTTGTAGTCTCGTTTGTTATCGTTTGACCTCGTGCGAGCTCACGCGTTTCACTGGGCGTGGCCATAAGCCAGCGTGGTATTTAGAGCGTGCACTGTTTACATTGTGTCAGAGAGAAGCACCGAACATCAGGGAGAACAACTAGTGTGTGAGTTTCTGTATTCATTTTCCTCACTTGATCTGTAGTTCAGCTTTTGTTTAGAACATTGTATGTGTGCTGTAGTTGGCCGTTTGTTGTAGTCTCGTTTGTTATCGTTTGACCTCGTGCGAGCTCACGCGTTTCACTGGGCGTGGCCATAAGCCAGCGTGGTATTTAGAGCGTGCACTGTTTACATTGTGTCAGAGAGAAGCACCGAACATCAGGGAGAACAACTAGTGTGTGCGTTTCTGTATTCATTTTCCTCACTTGATCTGTAGTTCAGCTTTTGTTTAGAACATTGTATGTGTGCTGTAGTTGGCCGTTTGTTGTAGTCTCGTTTGTTATCGTTTGACCTCGTGCGAGCTCACGCGTTTCACTGGGCGTGGCCATAAGCCAGCGTGGTATTTAGAGCGTGCACTGTTTACATTGTGTCAGAGAGAAGCACCGAACATCAGGGAGAACAACTAGTGTGTGAGTTTCTGTATTCATTTTCCTCACTTGATCTGTAGTTCAGCTTTTGTTTAGAACATTGTATGTGTGCTGTAGTTGGCCATTTGTTGTAGTCTCGTTTGACCTCGTGCGAGCTCACGCGTTTCACTGGGCGTGGCCATAAGCCAGCGTGGTATTTAGAGCGTGCACTGTTTACATTGTGTCAGAGAGAAGCACCGAACATCAGGGAGAACAACTAGTGTGTGAGTTTCTGTATTCATTTTCCTCACTTGATCTGTAGTTCAGCTTTTGTTTAGAACATTGTATGTGTGCTGTAGTTGGCCATTTGTTGTAGTCTCGTTTGACCTCGTGCGAGCTCACGCGTTTCACTGGGCGTGGCCATAAGCCAGCGTGGTATTTAGAGCGTGCACTGTTTACATTGTGTCAGAGAGAAGCACCGAACATCAGGGAGAACAACTAGTGTGTGAGTTTCTGTATTCATTTTCCTCACTTGATCTGTAGTTCAGCTTTTGTTTAGAACATTGTATGTGTGCTGTAGTTAGCCGTTTGTTGTAGTCTCGTTTGTTATCGTTTGACCTCGTGCGAGCTCGCGTTTCACTGGGCGTGGCCATAAGCCAGCGTGGTATTTAGAGCGTGCACTGTTTACATTGTGTCAGAGAGAAGCACCGAACATCTGGGAGAACAACTAGTGTGTGAGTTTCTGTATTCATTTTCCTCACTTGATCTGTAGTTCAGCTTTTGTTTAGAACATTGTATGTGTGCTGTAGTTGGCCGTTTGTTGTAGTCTCGTTTGTTATCATTTGACCTCGTGCGAGCTCACGCGTTTCACTGGGCGTGGCCATAAGCCAGCGTGGTATTTAGAGCGTGCACTGTTTACATTGTGTCAGAGAGAAGCACCGAACATCAGGGAGAACAACTAGTGTGTGAGTTTCTGTATTCATTTTCCTCACTTGATCTGTAGTTCAGCTTTTGTTTAGAACATTGTATGTGTGCTGTAGTTGGCCGTTTGTTGTAGTCTCGTTTGACCTCGTGCGAGCTCACGCGTTTCACTGGGCGTGGCCATAAGCCAGCGTGGTATTTAGAGCGTGCACTGTTTACATTGTGTCAGAGAGAAGCACCGAACATCAGGGAGAACAACTAGTGTGTGTTTCTGTATTCATTTTCCTCACTTGATCTGTAGTTCAGCTTTTGTTTAGAACATTGTATGTGTGCTGTAGTTGGCCGTTTGTTGTAGTCTCGTTTGACCTCGTGCGAGCTCACGCGTTTCACTGGGCGTGGCCATAAGCCAGCGTGGTATTTAGAGCGTGCACTGTTTACATTGTGTCAGAGAGAAGCACCGAACATCAGGGAGAACAACTAGTGTGTGAGTTTCTGTATTCATTTTCCTCACTTGATCTGTAGTTCAGCTTTTGTTTAGAACATTGTATGTGTGCTGTAGTTGGCCGTTTGTCGTAGTCTCGTTTGTTATCGTTTGACCTCGTGCGAGCTCACGCGTTTCACTGGGCGTGGCCATAAGCCAGCGTGGTATTTAGAGCGTGCACTGTTTACATTGTGTCAGAGAGAAGCACCGAACATCAGGGAGAACAACTAGTGTGTGCGTTTCTGTATTCATTTTCCTCACTTGATCTGTAGTTCAGCTTTTGTTTAGAACATTGTATGTGTGCTGTAGTTGGCCGTTTGTTGTAGTCTCGTTTGTTATCGTTTGACCTCGTGCGAGCTCACGCGTTTCACTGGGCGTGGCCATAAGCCAGCGTGGTATTTAGAGCGTGCACTGTTTACATTGTGTCAGAGAGAAGCACCGAACATCAGGGAGAACAACTAGTGTGTGAGTTTCTGTATTCATTTTCCTCACTTGATCTGTAGTTCAGCTTTTGTTTAGAACATTGTATGTGTGCTGTAGTTGGCCGTTTGTTGTAGTCTCGTTTGACCTCGTGCGAGCTCACGCGTTTCACTGGGCGTGGCCATAAGCCAGCGTGGTATTTAGAGCGTGCACTGTTTACATTGTGTCAGAGAGAAGCACCGAACATCAGGGAGAACAACTAGTGTGTGAGTTTCTGTATTCATTTTCCTCACTTGATCTGTAGTTCAGCTTTTGTTTAGAACATTGTATGTGTGCTGTAGTTGGCCGTTTGTTGTAGTCTCGTTTGACCTCGTGCGAGCTCATGCGTTTCACTGGGCGTGGCCATAAGCCAGCGTGGTATTTAGAGCGTGCACTGTTTACATTGTGTCAGAGAGAAGCACCGAACATCAGGGAGAACAACTAGTGTGTGAGTTTCTGTATTCATTTTCCTCACTTGATCTGTAGTTCAGCTTTTGTTTAGAACATTGTATGTGTGCTGTAGTTGGCCGTTTGTCGTAGTCTCGTTTGTTATCGTTTGACCTCGTGCGAGCTCACGCGTTTCACTGGGCGTGGCCATAAGCCAGCGTGGTATTTAGAGCGTGCACTGTTTACATTGTGTCAGAGAGAAGCACCGAACATCAGGGAGAACAACTAGTGTGTGAGTTTCTGTATTCATTTTCCTCACTTGATCTGTAGTTCAGCTTTTGTTTAGAACATTGTATGTGTGCTGTAGTTGGCCGTTTGTTGTAGTCTCGTTTGTTATCGTTTGACCTCGTGCGAGCTCACGCGTTTCACTGGGCGTGGCCATAAGCCAGCGTGGTATTTAGAGCGTGCACTGTTTACATTGTGTCAGAGAGAAGCACCGAACATCAGGGAGAACAACTAGTGTGTGTTTCTGTATTCATTTTCCTCACTTGATCTGTAGTTCAGCTTTTGTTTAGAACATTGTATGTGTGCTGTAGTTGGCCGTTTGTTGTAGTCTCGTTTGACCTCGTGCGAGCTCACGCGTTTCACTGGGCGTGGCCATAAGCCAGCGTGGTATTTAGAGCGTGCACTGTTTACATTGTGTCAGAGAGAAGCACCGAACATCAGGGAGAACAACTAGTGTGTGAGTTTCTGTATTCATTTTCCTCACTTGATCTGTAGTTCAGCTTTTGTTTAGAACATTGTATGTGTGCTGTAGTTGGCCGTTTGTTGTAGTCTCGTTTGACCTCGTGCGAGCTCATGCGTTTCACTGGGCGTGGCCATAAGCCAGCGTGGTATTTAGAGCGTGCACTGTTTACATTGTGTCAGAGAGAAGCACCGAACATCAGGGAGAACAACTAGTGTGTGAGTTTCTGTATTCATTTTCCTCACTTGATCTGTAGTTCAGCTTTTGTTTAGAACATTGTATGTGTGCTGTAGTTGGCCGTTTGTTGTAGTCTCGTTTGTTATCGTTTGACCTCGTGCGAGCTCACGCGTTTCACTGGGCGTGGCCATAAGCCAGCGTGGTATTTAGAGCGTGCACTGTTTACATTGTGTCAGAGAGAAGCACCGAACATCAGGGAGAACAACTAGTGTGTGAGTTTCTGTATTCATTTTCCTCACTTGATCTGTAGTTCAGCTTTTGTTTAGAACATTGTATGTGTGCTGTAGTTGGCCGTTTGTTGTAGTCTCGTTTGACCTCGTGCGAGCTCATGCGTTTCACTGGGCGTGGCCATAAGCCAGCGTGGTATTTAGAGCGTGCACTGTTTACATTGTGTCAGAGAGAAGCACCGAACATCAGGGAGAACAACTAGTGTGTGAGTTTCTGTATTCATTTTCCTCACTTGATCTGTAGTTCAGCTTTTGTTTAGAACATTGTATGTGTGCTGTAGTTGGCCGTTTGTCGTAGTCTCGTTTGTTATCGTTTGACCTCGTGCGAGCTCACGCGTTTCACTGGGCGTGGCCATAAGCCAGCGTGGTATTTAGAGCGTGCACTGTTTACATTGTGTCAGAGAGAAGCACCGAACATCAGGGAGAACAACTAGTGTGTGAGTTTCTGTATTCATTTTCCTCACTTGATCTGTAGTTCAGCTTTTGTTTAGAACATTGTATGTGTGCTGTAGTTGGCCGTTTGTTGTAGTCTCGTTTATTATCGTTTGACCTCGTGCGAGCTCACGCGTTTCACTGGGCGTGGCCATAAGCCAGCGTGGTATTTAGAGCGTGCACTGTTTACATTGTGTCAGAGAGAAGCACCGAACATCAGGGAGAACAACTAGTGTGTGAGTTTCTGTATTCATTTTCCTCACTTGATCTGTAGTTCAGCTTTTGTTTAGAACATTGTATGTGTGCTGTAGTTGGCCGTTTGTTGTAGTCTCGTTTGTTATCGTTTGACCTCGTGCGAGCTCACGCGTTTCACTGGGCGTGGCCATAAGCCAGCGTGGTATTTAGAGCGTGCACTGTTTACATTGTGTCAGAGAGAAGCACCGAACATCAGGGAGAACAACTAGTGTGTGCGTTTCTGTATTCATTTTCCTCACTTGATCTGTAGTTCAGCTTTTGTTTAGAACATTGTATGTGTGCTGTAGTTGGCCGTTTGTTGTAGTCTCGTTTGTTATTGTTTGACCTCGTGCGAGCTCACGCGTTTCACTGGGCGTGGCCATAAGCCAGCGTGGTATTTAGAGCGTGCACTGTTTACATTGTGTCAGAGAGAAGCACCGAACATCAGGGAGAACAACTAGTGTGTGAGTTTCTGTATTCATTTTCCTCACTTGATCTGTAGTTCAGCTTTTGTTTAGAACATTGTATGTGTGCTGTAGTTGGCCGTTTGTTGTAGTCTCGTTTGACCTCGTGCGAGCTCACGCGTTTCACTGGGCGTGGCCATAAGCCAGCGTGGTATTTAGAGCGTGCACTGTTTACATTGTGTCAGAGAGAAGCACCGAACATCAGGGAGAACAACTAGTGTGTGTTTCTGTATTCATTTTCCTCACTTGATCTGTAGTTCAGCTTTTGTTTAGAACATTGTATGTGTGCTGTAGTTGGCCGTTTGTTGTAGTCTCGTTTGACCTCGTGCGAGCTCACGCGTTTCACTGGGCGTGGCCATAAGCCAGCGTGGTATTTAGAGCGTGCACTGTTTACATTGTGTCAGAGAGAAGCACCGAACATCAGGGAGAACAACTAGTGTGTGAGTTTCTGTATTCATTTTCCTCACTTGATCTGTAGTTCAGCTTTTGTTTAGAACATTGTATGTGTGCTGTAGTTGGCCGTTTGTTGTAGTCTCGTTTGACCTCGTGCGAGCTCATGCGTTTCACTGGGCGTGGCCATAAGCCAGCGTGGTATTTAGAGCGTGCACTGTTTACATTGTGTCAGAGAGAAGCACCGAACATCAGGGAGAACAACTAGTGTGTGAGTTTCTGTATTCATTTTCCTCACTTGATCTGTAGTTCAGCTTTTGTTTAGAACATTGTATGTGTGCTGTAGTTGGCCGTTTGTCGTAGTCTCGTTTGTTATCGTTTGACCTCGTGCGAGCTCACGCGTTTCACTGGGCGTGGCCATAAGCCAGCGTGGTATTTAGAGCGTGCACTGTTTACATTGTGTCAGAGAGAAGCACCGAACATCAGGGAGAACAACTAGTGTGTGAGTTTCTGTATTCATTTTCCTCACTTGATCTGTAGTTCGATCAGCTTTTGTTTAGAACATTGTATGTGTGCTGTAGTTGGCCGTTTGTTGTAGTCTCGTTTCTTATCGTTTGACCTCGTGCGAGCTCACGCGTTTCACTGGGCGTGGCCATAAGCCAGCGTGGTATTTAGAGCGTGCACTGTTTACATTGTGTCAGAGAGAAGCACCGAACATCAGGGAGAACAACTAGTGTGTGAGTTTCTGTATTCATTTTCCTCACTTGATCTGTAGTTCGATCAGCTTTTGTTTAGAACATTGTATGTGTGCTGTAGTTGGCCGTTTGTTGTAGTCTCGTTTGTTATCGTTTGACCTCGTGCGAGCTCACGCGTTTCACTGGGCGTGGCCATAAGCCAGCGTGGTATTTAGAGCGTGCACTGTTTACATTGTGTCAGAGAGAAGCACCGAACATCAGGGAGAACAACTAGTGTGTGAGTTTCTGTATTCATTTTCCTCACTTGATCTGTAGTTCAGCTTTTGTTTAGAACATTGTATGTGTGCTGTAGTTGGCCGTTTGTTGTAGTCTCGTTTGTTATCGTTTGACCTCGTGCGAGCTCACGCGTTTCACTGGGCGTGGCCATAAGCCAGCGTGGTATTTAGAGCGTGCACTGTTTACATTGTGTCAGAGAGAAGCACCGAACATCAGGGAGAACAACTAGTGTGTGAGTTTCTGTATTCATTTTCCTCACTTGATCTGTAGTTCAGCTTTTGTTTAGAACATTGTATGTGTGCTGTAGTTGGCCGTTTGTTGTAGTCTCGTTTGTTATCGTTTGACCTCGTGCGAGCTCACGCGTTTCACTGGGCGTGGCCATAAGCCAGCGTGGTATTTAGAGCGTGCACTGTTTACATTGTGTCAGAGAGAAGCACCGAACATCAGGGAGAACAACTAGTGTGTGAGTTTCTGTATTCATTTTCCTCACTTGATCTGTAGTTCAGCTTTTGTTTAGAACATTGTATGTGTGCTGTATTTGGCCGTTTGTTGTAGTCTCGTTTGTTATCGTTTGACCTCGTGCGAGCTCACGCGTTTCACTGGTCGTGGCCATAAGCCAGCGTGGTATTTAGAGCGTGCACTGTTTACATTGTGTCAGAGAGAAGCACCGAACATCAGGGAGAACAACTAGTGTGTGAGTTTCTGTATTCATTTTCCTCACTTGATCTGTAGTTCAGCTTTTGTTTAGAACATTGTATGTGTGCTGTAGTTGGCCGTTTGTTGTAGTCTCGTTTGTTATCGTTTGACCTCGTGCGAGCTCACTCGTTTCACTGGGCGTGGCCATAAGCCAGCGTGGTATTTAGAGCGTGCACTGTTTACATTGTGTCAGAGAGAAGCACCGAACATCAGGGAGAACAACTAGTGTGTGAGTTTCTGTATTCATTTTCCTCACTTGATCTGTAGTTCAGCTTTTGTTTAGAACATTGTATGTGTGCTGTAGTTGGCCGTTTGTTGTAGTCTCGTTTGTTATCGTTTGACCTCGTGCGAGCTCGCGCGTTTCACTGGGCGTGGCCATAAGCCAGCGTGGTATTTAGAGCGTGCACTGTTTACATTGTGTCAGAGAGAAGCACCGAACATCAGGGAGAACAACTAGTGTGTGAGTTTCTGTATTCATTTTCCTCACTTGATCTGTAGTTCAGCTTTTGTTTAGAACATTGTATGTGTGCTGTAGTTGGCCGTTTGTTGTAGTCTCGTTTGTTATCGTTTGACCTCGTGCGAGCTCACGCGTTTCACTGGGAGTGACCAGCTGTATTCACTAACGACACTTACCGTGAGTATAAATTGAGTAGTACTCCGCGGCAGCGGAAGCGGCAGCCCTCGTGTGAAGCCCTCCTCGTGTGAAGACCGAAGAGTGTAAAGACATCGACTCTACTCTGTGCGACTCCACTCGAGCAAGGACACCGACAAGGCACTTGAGTATAGCCATATATATACTTTGTCCACTTTTGTGTTTTGCTTGTTTTCATCTGTTTATTTGTCTGACCTGTATTCACAATGTGCTTCCAAATCTCTACTATTACCACATACACCCGTAAATCACGCTCAGTGCATTCTAGACGCCGTAATCCTAATAATCTGCGTACTGTACCTATTTCCTCTGCTACATTAATGTCCATTCCAATTGGTCTCTGGAACTGCCAGTCTGCTGTAAACAAAGCAGACTTTATTTCGTCTCTTTCCACTCATTCACATCTCAGTCTCATGGCTCTAACTGAGACATGGATCAAACCAGAAGACACTGCCATTCCTGCAGCTCTCTCAAATAATTTCTCTTTTTCACACACCTCTCGCCCGATTGGGAGGGGCGGAGGTACTGGTCTGCTCATCTCAAATGATTGGAAATTTGAACCCATTCCTCCTTTATCTGGCAACTGCTCATTTGAATCACACTCAATCTCGATCACTCACCCTGCTAAAATCCATGTTGTAGTTATTTATCGCCCTCCAGGTCAACTGGGTAACTTCTTGGAGGAGTTGGATATGTTACTCTCTCACTTCCCCGAGGATGGCACTCTTCTGGTACTGCTCGGTGACTTCAACATTCACCTTGATAAACCACAGGCTGCAGACTTCACCACTCTTCTGACCTCATTTGACCTTAAGCGAGTATCTACTGCAGCTACTCACAAATCAGGTAATCATCTGGACCTTATCTACACGCGCTACTGTTCCACCGACGACCCTTTAGTTACTCCATTGCACACCTCTGATCACTTTCTCATCACTCTTAACCTCCTACTGACTCCTGACACAACACACACTCCTCCCCAGATCACCTTTCGGCGTAATCTACGCTCACTCTCTCCCTCCCGTCTATCCACTATGGTTTCCTCCTCACTCCCTCCACCTGCTCAGTTCTCAGCACTGGACACTAACAGTGCTACTGACACTCTTTGCTCCACTCTAACATCTTGCTTAGACATCTTATGTCCCGTTTCAACCAGGCCAGCCCGCACCACTCCCTCTGCCCCCTGGCTGTCTGATGTTCTCCGCGAACATCGCTCTGGGCTCCGGGCGGCAGAGAGGAAGTGGCGAAAAACTAAAAACACTACTGACCTGACCCTGTATCAGTCTCTCCTTGCTTCTTTCTCTGCTAATGTCTCCACTGCTAAATCTACATACTACCACAACAGAATCAACAACTGCCCTGACTCTCGTGCACTTTTCAGAACGTTCTCTTCGCTCCTTTGTCCTCCCCCCCCCCTCCTTCATCAACTCTTACAGCTGACGACTTTGCATCATTTTTCACAAATAAAATCTCCTCCATCAGCAGCCAATTCTCCATACCACAAACCGACACGCACATCTCAACAACCATCACACATACGCTCCCCTCTTTTTCTCTGCTCTCTGAAGCTGAAGTCTCCAAACTCATCCTTTCCAACCACCCCACTACCTGTCCGCTTGACCCTATCCCCACTCACCTCCTTCAGGCCATCTCTTCTTCTGTTACTCCTGCACTCACTCACATTGTCAACACCTCTCTTCACACCGGGACCTTCCCCACAGCATTTAAGCAGGCTCGGGTAACCCCACTGCTTAAGAAACCCTCTATGAACCCAGCACTTTCAGTAAACTACAGACCGGTATCCCTTCTGCCTTTCATTGCAAAGACACTCGAGCGAGTTGTTTTTAACCAGCTCTCTACGTTTCTTGAACAGAACAACCTCCTGGATATCAACCAATCCGGCTTCAAAAGTGGCCACTCAACTGAGACTGCCCTGCTCTCGGTTACTGAAGCACTGAGACAGGCAAGAGCGGCTTCCAAATCCACAGTACTTATCTTACTGGATTTGTCTGCTGCTTTTGACACAGTTAACCACCAGATCCTCCTGTCAACTCTCATGAAGATGGGCATCTCAGGAACTGCTCTCCAGTGGCTCAAGTCTTACCTCTCAGGTAGGTCCTTCAGAGTGTCATGGAGAGGTGAAGTGTCTAAGTCACATCATCTAGCCACTGGAGTTCCGCAGGGCTCAGTGCTTGGACCACTTCTCTTCTCCATCTACATGTCATCACTGGGAACTGTCATTCAGAAACATGGCTTTTCCTATCACTGCTATGCTGACGACACTCAACTCTACTTCTCATTTCAACCAGATGATCCCACGGTTGGTGGTCGCTGCCTGCCTAACAGACATTTCTGCCTGGATGAAGGAACATCACCTGCAACTCAACCTTGCAAAGACAGAACTGCTTGTGGTCTCAGCCAACCCAGCACTTCATCATAATCTCTCCATTCAGCTAGGATCATGAACCATAACTCTGTCCAGGACAGCCAGGAATCTTGGAGTTGTGATTGATGATCAGCTAAAATTCACTGACCACATCACTGCAACATCCCGGTCCTGCAGATTTGCGTTATACAATATTAGGAGGATCAGACCCTTCCTATCAGAGCAGGCCACACAACTCCTGGTCCAAGCTCTTGTTCTCTCCAGACTGGACTACTGTAATGCTCTTCTAGCGGGCCTTCCGGCATGCACTATCAAACCCTTGCAACTGATCCAGAATGCAGCGGCGAGGGTGGTCTTTAACGAGCCGAAGAGAGCGCACGTCACGCCTCTCTTCATCAGTCTGCACTGGCTGCCAATAGCTGCTCGCATCAAATTCAAGACACTGGTGCTCGCCTTCAAAGCAACCACTGGCTCTGCACCAATATACCTAAACTCGCTTGTTCAGACTTACACACCCTCCAGGAGCTTACGGTCGGCCAGTGAACGACGCCTTGTAGTGCCATACCAAAGAGGCATGAAATCACTCTCACGGACCTTTTCCTGGACTGCCCCCACCTGGTGGAATGACCTGCCAATTCGAGCAGCCGAGTCTGTAGCCATTTTCAAAAAACGGCTAAAGACACGTCTTTTCCAGCAGCACCTAACCAATCAAGAATAGCACTTAACATTCCATTCAATTCATTTTCTGTCTGTCTAATTTATTAAAAAAAAAAAAAAAAATTGTCATGTGTGTTCTGTGTTAGATTAACTGAGACTTGTTACAGCACTTGCATACTGTAGCCCTTGACTGTTCTAGTTGCTTCTATTGCTCTCATTTGTAAGTCGCTTTGGATAAAAGCGTCTGCTAAATGACTAAATGTAAATGTCAGCCGACTCTGCCCAAAATCGCCCCGGGGACTCCCGGTATGACGTGTCAGCCGACTCTGCCCAAAATCGCCCCGGGGACCCCCGGTATGACGTGCCAGCCGACTCTGCCCAACATCGTCCCGGGGACCCCCGGTGTGACGTGTCAGCCGACTTTGCCCAAAATCGTCCCGGGGACCCCCGGTGTGACGTGTCAGCCGACTTTGCCCAAAATCGTCCCGGGGACCCCCGGTGTGACGTGTCAGCCGACTTTGCCCAAAATCGTCCCGGGGACCCCCGGTGTGACGTGTCAGCCGACTTTGCCCAAAATCGTCCCGGTCACCCCCGGTGTGACGTGTCAGCCGACTCTGCCCAAAATCGTCCCGGGGACCCCCGGTATGACGTGTCAGCCGACTCTGCCCAAAATCGTCCCGGGGACCCCCAGTGTGACGTGTCAGCCGACTCTGCCCAAAATCGTCCCGGGGACCCCCGGTGTGACGTGTCAGCCGACTCTGCCCAAAATCGTCCCGGGGACCCCCGGTGCGACGTGTCAGCCCATTTTGCCCAAAATCGTCCCGGGGACCCCCGGTGTGACGTGTCAGCCAACGTTGCCCAAAATCGTCCCGGGGACCCCCGGTGTGACGTGTCAGCCAACGTTGCCCAAAATCGTCCCGGGGACCCCCGGTGTGACGTGTCAGCCAACATTGCCCAAAATCGTCCCGTGCACCCCCGGTGTGACGTGTCAGCCGACGTTGCCCAAAATCGTCCCGGGCACCCCCGGTGTGACGTGTCAGCCGACTCTGCCCAAAATCGTCCCGGGGACCCCCGGTGTGACGTGTCAGCCGACTCTGCCCAAAATCGTCCCGGGGACCCCCGGTGTGACGTGTCAGCCGACTCTGCCCAAAATCGTCCCGGGGACCCCCGGTGTGACGTGTCAGCCGACTCTGCCCAAAATCGTCCCGGGGACCCCCGGTGTGACGTGTCAGCCGACTCTGCCCAAAATCGTCCCGGGGACCCCCGGTATGACGTGTCAGCCGACTTTGCCGTGTGACGTGTCAGCCAACGTTGCCCAAAATCGTCCCGTGCACCCCCGGTGTGACGTGTCAGCCAACGTTGCCCAAAATCGTCCCGGGCAGCCCCGGTGTGACGTGTCAGCCGACTTTGCCCAAAATCGTCCCGGTCACCCCCGGTGTGACGTGTCAGCCGACTCTGCCCAAAATCGTCCCGGGGACCCCCGGTGTGACGTGTCAGCCGACTCTGCCCAAAATCGTCCCGGGGACCCCCGGTGTGACGTGTCAGCCGACTTTGCCCAAAATCGTCCCGGTCACCCCCGGTGTGACGTGTCAGCCGACTCTGCCCAAAATCGTCCCGGGGACCCCCGGTGTGACGTGTCAGCCGACTCTGCCCAAAATCGTCCAGGGGACCCCCGGTGTGACGTGTCAGCCGACTCTGCCCAAAATCGTCCCGGGGACCCCCGGTGTGACGTGTCAGCCGACTCTGCCCAAAATCGTCCCGGGGACCCCCGGTGTGACGTGTCAGCCGACTTTGCCCAAAATCGTCCCGGTCACCCCCGGTGTGACGTGTCAGCCGACTCTGCCCAAAATCGTCCCGGGGACCCCCGGTGTGACGTGTCAGCCGACTCTGCCCAAAATCGTCCAGGGGACCCCCGGTGTGACGTGTCAGCCGACTTTGGCCAAAATCGTCCCGGGGACCCCCGGTGTGACGTGTCAGCCGACTTTGCCCAAAATCGTCCCGGGGACCCCCGGTGTGACGTGTCAGCCGACTCTGCCCAAAATCGTCCCGGGGACCCCCGGTGTGACGTGTCAGCCGACTCTGCCCAAAATCGTCCCGGGGACCCCCGGTGTGACGTGTCAGCCGACTTTGCCCAAAATCGTCCCGGTCACCCCCGGTGTGACGTGTCAGCCGACTCTGCCCAAAATCGTCCCGGGGACCCCCGGTGTGACGTGTCAGCCGACTCTGCCCAAAATCGTCCAGGGGACCCCCGGTATGACGTGTCAGCCGACTCTGCCCAAAATCGTCCCGGGGACCCCCATTATGACCGGGGACTCCCGGTATGACGTGTCAGCCGACTCTGCCCAAAATCGTCCCGGGGACGCCCGGTATGACGTGCCAGCCGACTCTGCCCAAAATCGTCCCGGGGACCCCCGGTATGACGTATCAGCTGACTCTGCCCAAAATCGTCCCGGGGACCCCCGGTATGACGTGTCAGCCGACTCTGCCCAAAATCGTCCCGGGGACCCCCGGTGTGACGTGTCAGCCGACTCTGCCCAAAATCGTCCCGGGGACCCCCGGTGTGACGTGTCAGCCAACGTTGCCCAAAATCGTCCCGGGCACCCCCGGTGTGACGTGTCAGCCGACTTTGCCCAAAATCGTCCCGGTCACCCCCGGTGTGACGTGTCAGCCGACTCTGCCCAAAATCGTCCCGGGGACCCCCGGTGTGACGTGTCAGCCGACTTTGCCCAAAATCGTCCCGGGGACCCCCGGTGTGACGTGTCAGCCGACTCTGCCCAAAATCGTCCCGGGGTCCCCCGGTGTGACGTGTCAGCCGACTTTGCCTAAAATCGTCCCGGTCACCCCCGGTGTGACGTGTCAGCCGACTCTGCCCAAAATCGTCCCGGGGACCCCCGGTGTGACGTGTCAGCCGACTCTGCCCAAAATCGTCCAGGGGACCCCCGGTATGACGTGTCAGCCGACTCTGCCCAAAATCGTCCCGGGGACCCCCATTATGACCGGGGACTCCCGGTATGACGTGTCAGCCGACTCTGCCCAAAATCGTCCCGGGGACGCCCGGTATGACGTGCCAGCCGACTCTGCCCAAAATCGTCCAGGGGACCCCCGGTGTGACGTGTCAGCCGACTCTGCCCAAAATCGTCCCGGGGACCCCCGGTGTGACGTGTCAGCCGACTCTGCCCAAAATCGTCCCGGGGACCCCCGGTGTGACGTGTCAGCCGACTTTGCCCAAAATCGTCCCGGTCACCCCCGGTGTGACGTGTCAGCCGACTCTGCCCAAAATCGTCCCGGGGACCCCCGGTGTGACGTGTCAGCCGACTCTGCCCAACATCGCCCCGGGGACCCCCGGTATGACGTGCCAGCCGACTCTGCCCAACATCGTCCCGGGGACCCCCGGTATGACGTGCCAGCCGACTCTGCCCAACATCGTCCCGGGGACCCCCGGTGTGACGTGTCAGCCGACTTTGCCGTGTGACGTGTCAGCCGACTCTGCCCAAAATCGTCCCGGGGACCCCCGGTGTGACGTGTCAGCCCATTTTGCCCAAAATCGTCCCGGGGACCCCCGGTGTGACGTGTCAGCCGACTTTGCCGTGTGACGTGTCAGCCGACTCTGCCCAAAATCGTCCCGGGGACCCCCGGTGTGACGTGTCAGCCCATTTTGCCCAAAATCGTCCCGGGGACCCCCGGTGTGACGTGTCAGCCGACTCTGCCCAAAATCGTCCCGGGGACCCCCGGTGTGACGTGTCAGCCGACTCTGCCCAAAATCGTCCCGGGGACCCCCGGTGTGACGTGTCAGCCCATTTTGCCCAAAATCGTCCCGGGGACCCCCGGTGTGACGTGTCAGCCGACTCTGCCCAAAATCGTCCCGGGGACCCCCGGTGTGACGTGTCAGCCGACTCTGCCCAAAATCGTCCCGGGGACCCCCGGTGTGACGTGTCAGCCGACTCTGCCCAAAATCGTCCCGGGGACCCCCGGTGTGACGTGTCAGCCGACTCTGCCCAAAATCGTCCCGGGGACCCCCGGTATGACGTGTTAGCCGACTTTGCCGTGTGACGTGTCAGCCAACGTTGCCCAAAATCGTCCCGTGCACCCCCGGTGTGACGTGTCAGCCAACGTTGCCCAAAATCGTCCCGGGCACCCCCGGTGTGACGTGTCAGCCGACTTTGCCCAAAATCGTCCCGGGGACCCCCGGTGTGACATGTCAGCCCATTTTGCCCTAAATCGTCCCGGGGACCCCCGGTGTGACGTGTCAGCCGACTTTGGCCAAAATCGTCCCGGGGACCCCCGGTGTGACGTGTCAGCCGACTTTGCCCAAAATCGTCCCGGGGACCCCCGGTGTGACGTGTCAGCCGACTCTGCCCAAAATCGTCCAGGGGACCCCCGGTGTGACGTGTCAGCCGACTCTGCCCAAAATCGTCCCGGGGACCCCCGGTGTGGCGTGTCAGCCGACTCTGCCCAAAATCGTCCCGGGGACCCCCGGTGTGACGTGTCAGCCGACTTTGCCGTGTGACGTGTCAGCCGACTCTGCCCAAAATCGTCCCGGGGACCCCCGGTGTGACGTGTCAGCCCATTTTGCCCAAAATCGTCCCGGGGACCCCCGGTGTGACGTGTCAGCCGACTCTGCCCAAAATCGTCCCGGGGACCCCCGGTGTGACGTGTCAGCCGACTCTGCCCAAAATCGTCCCGGGGACCCCCGGTGTGACGTGTCAGCCGACTCTGCCCAAAATCGTCCCGGGGACCCCCGGTGTGACGTGTCAGCCGACTCTGCCGTGTGACGTGTCAGCCAACGTTGCCCAAAATCGTCCCGTGCACCCCCGGTGTGACGTGTCAGCCAACGTTGCCCAAAATCGTCCCGGGCAGCCCCGGTGTGACGTGTCAGCCGACTTTGCCCAAAATCGTCCCGGTCACCCCCGGTGTGACGTGTCAGCCGACTCTGCCCAAAATCGTCCCGGGGACCCCCGGTGTGACGTGTCAGCCGACTCTGCCCAAAATCGTCCCGGGGACCCCCGGTGTGACGTGTCAGCCGACTTTGCCCAAAATTGTCCCGGTCACCCCCGGTGTGACGTGTCAGCCGACTCTGCCCAAAATCGTCCCGGGGACCCCCGGTGTGACGTGTCAGCCGACTCTGCCGTGTGACGTGTCAGCCAACGTTGCCCAAAATCGTCCCGTGCACCCCCGGTGTGACGTGTCAGCCAACGTTGCCCAAAATCGTCCCGGGCAGCCCCGGTGTGACGTGTCAGCCGACTTTGCCCAAAATCGTCCCGGTCACCCCCGGTGTGACGTGTCAGCCGACTCTGCCCAAAATCGTCCCGGGGACCCCCGGTGTGACGTGTCAGCCGACTCTGCCCAAAATCGTCCCGGGGACCCCTGGTGTGACGTGTCAGCCGACTTTGCCCAAAATCGTCCCGGTCACCCCCGGTGTGACGTGTCAGCCAACGTTGCCCAAAATCGTCCCGGGGACCCCCGGTGTGACGTGTCAGCCGACTCTGCCCAAAATCGTCCAGGGGACCCCCGGTGTGACGTGTCAGCCGACTCTGCCCAAAATCGTCCCGGGGACCCCCGGTGTGACGTGTCAGCCGACTCTGCCCAAAATCGTCCCGGGGACCCCCGGTGTGACGTGTCAGCCGACTTTGCCCAAAATCGTCCCGGTCACCCCCGGTGTGACGTGTCAGCCGACTCTGCCCAAAATCGTCCCGGGGACCCCCGGTGTGACGTGTCAGCCGACTCTGCCCAAAATCGTCCAGGGGACCCCCGGTGTGACGTGTCAGCCGACTTTGGCCAAAATCGTCCCGGGGACCCCCGGTGTGACGTGTCAGCCGACTCTGCCCAAAATCGTCCCGGGGACCCCCGGTGTGACGTGTCAGCCGACTTTGCCCAAAATCGTCCCGGTCACCCCCGGTGTGACGTGTCAGCCGACTCTGCCCAAAATCGTCCCGGGGACCCCCGGTGTGACGTGTCAGCCGACTTTGCCCAAAATCGTCCCGGGGACCCCCGGTGTGACGTGTCAGCCGACTCTGCCCAAAATCGTCCCGGGGACCCCCGGTGTGACGTGTCAGCCGACTCTGCCCAAAATCGTCCCGGGGACCCCCGGTGTGACGTGTCAGCCGACTTTGCCCAAAATCGTCCCGGTCACCCCCGGTGTGACGTGTCAGCCGACTCTGCCCAAAATCGTCCCGGGGACCCCCGGTGTGACGTGTCAGCCGACTCTGCCCAAAATCGTCCAGGGGACCCCCGGTATGACGTGTCAGCCGACTCTGCCCAAAATCGTCCCGGGGACCCCCATTATGACCGGGGACTCCCGGTATGACGTGTCAGCCGACTCTGCCCAAAATCGTCCCGGGGACCCCCGGTGTGACGTGTCAGCCCATTTTGCCCAAAATCGTCCCGTGGACCCCCGGTGCGACGTGTCAGCCCATTTTGCCCAAAATCGTCCCGGGGACCCCCGGTGTGACGTGTCAGCCAACGTTGCCCAAAATCGTCCCGGGGACCCCCGGTGTGACGTGTCAGCCAACGTTGCCCAAAATCGTCCCGGGGACCCCCGGTGTGACGTGTCAGCCAACATTGCCCAAAATCGTCCCGTGCACCCCCGGTGTGACGTGTCAGCCGACGTTGCCTAAAATCGTCCCGGGCACCCCCGGTGTGACGTGTCAGCCGACTCTGCCCAAAATCGTCCCGGGGACCCCCGGTGTGACGTGTCAGCCGACTCTGCCCAAAATCGTCCCGGGGACCCCCGGTGTGACGTGTCAGCCGACTCTGCCCAAAATCGTCCAGGGGACCCCCGGTGTGACGTGTCAGCCGACTTTGGCCAAAATCGTCCCGGGGACCCCCGGTGTGACGTGTCAGCCGACTTTGCCCAAAATCGTCCCGGGGACCCCCGGTGTGACGTGTCAGCCGACTCTGCCCAAAATCGTCCCGGGGACCCCGACTCTGCCCAACATCGCCCCGGGGACCCCCGGTATGACGTGCCAGCCGACTCTGCCCAACATCGCCCCGGGGACCCCCGGTATGACGTGCCAGCCGACTCTGCCCAACATCGTCCCGGGGACCCCCGGTATGACGTGCCAGCCGACTCTGCCCAACATCGTCCCGGGGACCCCCGGTGTGACGTGTCAGCCGACTTTGCCGTGTGACGTGTCAGCCGACTCTGCCCAAAATCGTCCCGGGGACCCCCGGTGTGACGTGTCAGCCCATTTTGCCCAAAATCGTCCCGGGGACCCCCGGTGTGACGTGTCAGCCGACTCTGCCCAAAATCGTCCCGGGGACCCCCGGTGTGACGTGTCAGCCGACTCTGCCCAAAATCGTCCCGGGGACCCCCGGTGTGACGTGTCAGCCGACTCTGCCCAAAATCGTCCCGGGCACCCCCGGTGTGACGTGTCAGCCGACTCTGCCCAAAATCGTCCCGGGGACCCCCGGTGTGACGTGTCAGCCGACTTTGCCGTGTGACGTGTCAGCCAACGTTGCCCAAAATCGTCCCGTGCACCCCCGGTGTGACGTGTCAGCCAACGTTGCCCAAAATCGTCCCGGGCACCCCCGGTGTGACGTGTCAGCCGACTTTGCCCAAAATCGTCCCGGTCACCCCCGGTGTGACGTGTCAGCCGACTCTGCCCAAAATCGTCCCGGGGACCCCCTGTGTGACGTGTCAGCCGACTCTGCCCAAAATCGTCCCGGGGACCCCCGGTGTGACGTGTCAGCCGACTTTGCCGTGTGACGTGTCAGCCGACTCTGCCCAAAATCGTCCCGGGGACCCCCGGTGTGACATGTCAGCCCATTTTGCCCTAAATCGTCCCGGGGACCCCCGGTGTGACGTGTCAGCCGACTTTGGCCAAAATCGTCCCGGGGACCCCCGGTGTGACGTGTCAGCCGACTTTGCCCAAAATCGTCCCGGGGACCCCCGGTGTGACGTGTCAGCCGACTCTGCCCAAAATCGTCCAGGGGACCCCCGGTGTGACGTGTCAGCCGACTCTGCCCAAAATCGTCCCGGGGACCCCCGGTGTGGCGTGTCAGCCGACTCTGCCCAAAATCGTCCCGGGGACCCCCGGTGTGACGTGTCAGCCGACTTTGCCGTGTGACGTGTCAGCCGACTCTGCCCAAAATCGTCCCGGGGACCCCCGGTGTGACGTGTCAGCCCATTTTGCCCAAAATCGTCCCGGGGACCCCCGGTGTGACGTGTCAGCCGACTTTGCCCAAAATCGTCCCGGTCACCCCCGGTGTGACGTGTCAGCCGACTCTGCCCAAAATCGTCCAGGGGACCCCCGGTATGACGTGTCAGCCGACTCTGCCCAAAATCGTCCCGGGGACCCCCGGTGTGACGTGTCAGCCGACTCTGCCCAAAATCATCCCGGGGACCCCCGGTGTGACGTGTCAGCCGACTCTGCCCAAAATCGTCCCGGGGACCCCCGGTGTGACGTGTCAGCCGACTCTGCCCAAAATCGTCCCGGGGACCCCCGGTATGACGTGTCAGCCGACTCTGCCCAAAATCGTCCCGGGGACCCCCGGTGTGACGTGTCAGCCGACTCTGCCCAAAATCGTCCCGGGGACCCCCGGTATGACGTATCAGCTGACTCTGCCCAAAATCGTCCCGGGGACCCCCGGTGTGACGTGTCAGCCAACGTTGCCCAAAATCGTCCCGGGGACCCCCGGTGTGACGTGTCAGCCGACTTTGCCCAAAATCGTCCCGGGGACCCCCGGTGTGACGTGTCAGCCGACTCTGCCCAAAATCGTCCCGGGGACCCCCGGTGTGACGTGTCAGCCGACTTTGCCCAAAATCGTCCCGGTCACCCCCGGTGTGACGTGTCAGCCGACTCTGCCCAAAATCGTCCCGGGGACCCCCGGTGTGACGTGTCAGCCGACTTTGCCCAAAATCGTCCCGGTCACCCCCGGTGTGACGTGTCAGCCGACTCTGCCCAAAATCGTCCCGGGGACCCCCGGTGTGACGTGTCAGCCGACTCTGCCCAAAATCGTCCAGGGGACCCCCGGTGTGACGTGTCAGCCGACTCTGCCCAAAATCGTCCCGGGGACCCCCGGTGTGGCGTGTCAGCCGACTCTGCCCAAAATCGTCCCGGGGACCCCCGGTGTGACGTGTCAGCCGACTTTGCCGTGTGACGTGTCAGCCGACTCTGCCCAAAATCGTCCCGGGGACCCCCGGTGTGACGTGTCAGCCCATTTTGCCCAAAATCGTCCCGGGGACCCCCGGTGTGACGTGTCAGCCGACTTTGCCCAAAATCGTCCCGGTCACCCCCGGTGTGACGTGTCAGCCGACTCTGCCCAAAATCGTCCAGGGGACCCCCGGTATGACGTGTCAGCCGACTCTGCCCAAAATCGTCCCGGGGACCCCCGGTGTGACGTGTCAGCCGACTCTGCCCAAAATCATCCCGGGGACCCCCGGTGTGACGTGTCAGCCGACTCTGCCCAAAATCGTCCCGGGGACCCCCGGTGTGACGTGTCAGCCGACTCTGCCCAAAATCGTCCCGGGGACCCCCGGTATGACGTGTCAGCCGACTCTGCCCAAAATCGTCCCGGGGACCCCCGGTGTGACGTGTCAGCCGACTCTGCCCAAAATCGTCCCGGGGACCCCCGGTATGACGTATCAGCTGACTCTGCCCAAAATCGTCCCGGGGACCCCCGGTGTGACGTGTCAGCCAACGTTGCCCAAAATCGTCCCGGGGACCCCCGGTGTGACGTGTCAGCCGACTTTGCCCAAAATCGTCCCGGGGACCCCCGGTGTGACGTGTCAGCCGACTCTGCCCAAAATCGTCCCGGGGACCCCCGGTGTGACGTGTCAGCCGACTTTGCCCAAAATCGTCCCGGTCACCCCCGGTGTGACGTGTCAGCCGACTCTGCCCAAAATCGTCCCGGGGACCCCCGGTGTGACGTGTCAGCCGACTTTGCCCAAAATCGTCCCGGTCACCCCCGGTGTGACGTGTCAGCCGACTCTGCCCAAAATCGTCCCGGGGACCCCCGGTGTGACGTGTCAGCCGACTCTGCCGTGTGACGTGTCAGCCAACGTTGCCCAAAATCGTCCCGTGCACCCCCGGTGTGACGTGTCAGCCAACGTTGCCCAAAATCGTCCCGGGCAGCCCCGGTGTGACGTGTCAGCCGACTTTGCCCAAAATCGTCCCGGTCACCCCCGGTGTGACGTGTCAGCCGACTCTGCCCAAAATCGTCCCGGGGACCCCCGGTGTGACGTGTCAGCCGACTCTGCCCAAAATCGTCCCGGGGACCCCTGGTGTGACGTGTCAGCCGACTTTGCCCAAAATCGTCCCGGTCACCCCCGGTGTGACGTGTCAGCCAACGTTGCCCAAAATCGTCCCGGGGACCCCCGGTGTGACGTGTCAGCCGACTCTGCCCAAAATCGTCCAGGGGACCCCCGGTGTGACGTGTCAGCCGACTCTGCCCAAAATCGTCCCGGGGACCCCCGGTGTGACGTGTCAGCCGACTCTGCCCAAAATCGTCCCGGGGACCCCCGGTGTGACGTGTCAGCCGACTTTGCCCAAAATCGTCCCGGTCACCCCCGGTGTGACGTGTCAGCCGACTCTGCCCAAAATCGTCCCGGGGACCCCCGGTGTGACGTGTCAGCCGACTCTGCCCAAAATCGTCCAGGGGACCCCCGGTGTGACGTGTCAGCCGACTTTGGCCAAAATCGTCCCGGGGACCCCCGGTGTGACGTGTCAGCCGACTTTGCCCAAAATCGTCCCGGGGACCCCCGGTGTGACGTGTCAGCCGACTCTGCCCAAAATCGTCCCGGGGACCCCCGGTGTGACGTGTCAGCCGACTCTGCCCAAAATCGTCCCGGGGACCCCCGGTATGACGTGTCAGCCGACTTTGCCCAAAATCGTCCCGGTCACCCCCGGTGTGACGTGTCAGCCGACTCTGCCCAAAATCGTCCCGGGGACCCCCGGTGTGACGTGTCAGCCGACTCTGCCCAAAATCGTCCAGGGGACCCCCGGTATGACGTGTCAGCCGACTCTGCCCAAAATCGTCCCGGGGACCCCCATTATGACCGGGGACTCCCGGTATGACGTGTCAGCCGACTCTGCCCAAAATCGTCCCGGGGACCCCCGGTGTGACGTGTCAGCCCATTTTGCCCAAAATCGTCCCGGGGACCCCCGGTGCGACGTGTCAGCCCATTTTGCCCAAAATCGTCCCGGGGACCCCCGGTGTGACGTGTCAGCCAACGTTGCCCAAAATCGTCCCGGGGACCCCCGGTGTGACGTGTCAGCCAACGTTGCCCAAAATCGTCCCGGGGACCCCCGGTGTGACGTGTCAGCCAACATTGCCCAAAATCGTCCCGTGCACCCCCGGTGTGACGTGTCAGCCGACGTTGCCCAAAATCGTCCCGGGCACCCCCGGTGTGACGTGTCAGCCGACTCTGCCCAAAATCGTCCCGGGGACCCCCGGTGTGACGTGTCAGCCGACTCTGCCCAAAATCGTCCCGGGGACCCCCGGTGTGACGTGTCAGCCGACTCTGCCCAAAATCGTCCCGGGGACCCCCGGTGTGACGTGTCAGCCGACTCTGCCCAAAATCGTCCCCGGGACCCCCGGTGTGACGTGTCAGCCGACTCTGCCCAAAATCGTCCCGGGGACCCCCGGTATGACGTGTCAGCCGACTTTGCCGTGTGACGTGTCAGCCAACGTTGCCCAAAATCGTCCCGTGCACCCCCGGTGTGACGTGTCAGCCAACGTTGCCCAAAATCGTCCCGGGCAGCCCCGGTGTGACGTGTCAGCCGACTTTGCCCAAAATCGTCCCGGTCACCCCCGGTGTGACGTGTCAGCCGACTCTGCCCAAAATCGTCCCGGGGACCCCCGGTGTGACGTGTCAGCCGACTCTGCCCAAAATCGTCCCGGGGACCCCCGGTGTGACGTGTCAGCCGACTTTGCCCAAAATCGTCCCGGTCACCCCCAGTGTGACGTGTCAGCCGACTCTGCCCAAAATCGTCCCGGGGACCCCCGGTGTGACGTGTCAGCCGACTCTGCCCAAAATCGTCCCGGGGACCCCCGGTATGACGTATCAGCTGACTCTGCCCAAAATCGTCCCGGGGACCCCCGGTATGACGTGTCAGCCGACTCTGCCCAAAATCGTCCCGGGGACCCCCGGTGTGACGTGTCAGCCGACTCTGCCCAAAATCGTCCCGGGGACCCCCGGTATGACGTATCAGCTGACTCTGCCCAAAATCGTCCCGGGGACCCCCGGTGTGACGTGTCAGCCAACGTTGCCCAAAATCGTCCCGGGCACCCCCGGTGTGACGTGTCAGCCGACTTTGCCCAAAATCGTCCCGGTCACCCCCGGTGTGACGTGTCAGCCGACTCTGCCCAAAATCGTCCCGGGGACCCCCGGTGTGACGTGTCAGCCGACTTTGCCCAAAATCGTCCCGGGGACCCCCGGTGTGACGTGTCAGCCGACTCTGCCCAAAATCGTCCCGGGGACCCCCGGTGTGACGTGTCAGCCGACTTTGCCCAAAATCGTCCCGGTCACCCCCGGTGTGACGTGTCAGCCGACTCTGCCCAAAATCGTCCAGGGGACCCCCGGTATGACGTGTCAGCCGACTCTGCCCAAAATCGTCCCGGGGACCCCCGGTGTGACGTGTCAGCCGACTCTGCCCAAAATCATCCCGGGGACCCCCGGTGTGACGTGTCAGCCGACTCTGCCCAAAATCGTCCCGGGGACCCCCGGTGTGACGTGTCAGCCGACTCTGCCCAAAATCGTCCCGGGGACCCCCGGTGTGACGTGTCAGCCGACTTTGGCCAAAATCGTCCCGGGGACCCCCGGTGTGACGTGTCAGCCGACTTTGCCCAAAATCGTCCCGGGGACCCCCGGTGTGACGTGTCAGCCGACTCTGCCCAAAATCGTCCCGGGGACCCCCGGTGTGACGTGTCAGCCGACTCTGCCCAAAATCGTCCCGGGGACCCCCGGTATGACGTGTCAGCCGACTTTGCCCAAAATCGTCCCGGTCACCCCCGGTGTGACGTGTCAGCCGACTCTGCCCAAAATCGTCCCGGGGACCCCCGGTGTGACGTGTCAGCCGACTCTGCCCAAAATCGTCCAGGGGACCCCCGGTATGACGTGTCAGCCGACTCTGCCCAAAATCGTCCCGGGGACCCCCATTATGACCGGGGACTCCCGGTATGACGTGTCAGCCGACTCTGCCCAAAATCGTCCCGGGGACCCCCGGTGTGACGTGTCAGCCCATTTTGCCCAAAATCGTCCCGGGGACCCCCGGTGCGACGTGTCAGCCCATTTTGCCCAAAATCGTCCCGGGGACCCCCGGTGTGACGTGTCAGCCAACGTTGCCCAAAATCGTCCCGGGGACCCCCGGTGTGACGTGTCAGCCAACGTTGCCCAAAATCGTCCCGGGGACCCCCGGTGTGACGTGTCAGCCAACATTGCCCAAAATCGTCCCGTGCACCCCCGGTGTGACGTGTCAGCCGACGTTGCCCAAAATCGTCCCGGGCACCCCCGGTGTGACGTGTCAGCCGACTCTGCCCAAAATCGTCCCGGGGACCCCCGGTGTGACGTGTCAGCCGACTCTGCCCAAAATCGTCCCGGGGACCCCCGGTGTGACGTGTCAGCCGACTCTGCCCAAAATCGTCCCGGGGACCCCCGGTGTGACGTGTCAGCCGACTCTGCCCAAAATCGTCCCCGGGACCCCCGGTGTGACGTGTCAGCCGACTCTGCCCAAAATCGTCCCGGGGACCCCCGGTATGACGTGTCAGCCGACTTTGCCGTGTGACGTGTCAGCCAACGTTGCCCAAAATCGTCCCGTGCACCCCCGGTGTGACGTGTCAGCCAACGTTGCCCAAAATCGTCCCGGGCAGCCCCGGTGTGACGTGTCAGCCGACTTTGCCCAAAATCGTCCCGGTCACCCCCGGTGTGACGTGTCAGCCGACTCTGCCCAAAATCGTCCCGGGGACCCCCGGTGTGACGTGTCAGCCGACTCTGCCCAAAATCGTCCCGGGGACCCCCGGTGTGACGTGTCAGCCGACTTTGCCCAAAATCG
The DNA here is from genome assembly GCA_023566225.1 of Romanogobio albipinnatus. NCBI lineage: Eukaryota > Metazoa > Chordata > Actinopteri > Cypriniformes > Gobionidae > Romanogobio > Romanogobio albipinnatus. The sequence continues at coordinate 585,285 of JAKRKY010000031.1, forward strand.
TCCCGGGGACCCCCGGTGTGACGTGTCAGCCGACTCTGCCCAAAATCGTCCCGGGGACCCCCGGTATGACGTATCAGCTGACTCTGCCCAAAATCGTCCCGGGGACCCCCGGTATGACGTGTCAGCCGACTCTGCCCAAAATCGTCCCGGGGACCCCCGGTGTGACGTGTCAGCCGACTCTGCCCAAAATCGTCCCGGGGACCCCCGGTATGACGTATCAGCTGACTCTGCCCAAAATCGTCCCGGGGACCCCCGGTGTGACGTGTCAGCCAACGTTGCCCAAAATCGTCCCGGGCACCCCCGGTGTGACGTGTCAGCCGACTTTGCCCAAAATCGTCCCGGTCACCCCCGGTGTGACGTGTCAGCCGACTCTGCCCAAAATCGTCCCGGGGACCCCCGGTGTGACGTGTCAGCCGACTTTGCCCAAAATCGTCCCGGGGACCCCCGGTGTGACGTGTCAGCCGACTCTGCCCAAAATCGTCCCGGGGACCCCCGGTGTGACGTGTCAGCCGACTTTGCCCAAAATCGTCCCGGTCACCCCCGGTGTGACGTGTCAGCCGACTCTGCCCAAAATCGTCCAGGGGACCCCCGGTATGACGTGTCAGCCGACTCTGCCCAAAATCGTCCCGGGGACCCCCGGTGTGACGTGTCAGCCGACTCTGCCCAAAATCATCCCGGGGACCCCCGGTGTGACGTGTCAGCCGACTCTGCCCAAAATCGTCCCGGGGACCCCCGGTGTGACGTGTCAGCCGACTCTGCCCAAAATCGTCCCGGGGACCCCCGGTATGACGTGTCAGCCGACTCTGCCCAAAATCGTCCCGGGGACCCCCGGTGTGACGTGTCAGCCGACTCTGCCCAAAATCGTCCCGGGGACCCCCGGTATGACGTATCAGCTGACTCTGCCCAAAATCGTCCCGGGGACCCCCGGTGTGACGTGTCAGCCAACGTTGCCCAAAATCGTCCCGGGGACCCCCGGTGTGACGTGTCAGCCGACTTTGCCCAAAATCGTCCCGGGGACCCCCGGTGTGACGTGTCAGCCGACTCTGCCCAAAATCGTCCCGGGGACCCCCGGTGTGACGTGTCAGCCGACTTTGCCCAAAATCGTCCCGGTCACCCCCGGTGTGACGTGTCAGCCGACTCTGCCCAAAATCGTCCCGGGGACCCCCGGTGTGACGTGTCAGCCGACTCTGCCCAAAATCGTCCAGGGGACCCCCGGTATGACGTGTCAGCCGACTCTGCCCAAAATCGTCCCGGGGACCCCCATTATGACCGGGGACTCCCGGTATGACGTGTCAGCCGACTCTGCCCAAAATCGTCCCGGGGACGCCCGGTATGACGTGCCAGCCGACTCTGCCCAAAATCGTCCCGGGGACCCCGGTATGACGTATCAGCTGACTCTGCCCAAAATCGTCCCGGGGATCCCCGGTATGACGTGTCAGCCGACTCTGCCCAAAATCGTCCCGGGGACCCCCGGTGTGACGTGTCAGCCGACTCTGCCCAAAATCGTCCCGGGGACCCCCGGTGTGACGTGTCAGCCGACTTTGCCCAAAATCGTCCCGGGCACCCCCGGTGTGACGTGTCAGCCGACTCTGCCCAACATCGTCCCGGGGACCCCCGGTGTGACGTGTCAGCCGACTTTGCCGTGTGACGTGTCAGCCGACTCTGCCCAAAATCGTCCCGGGGACCCCCGGTGTGACGTGTCTGCCCATTTTGCCCAAAATCGTCCCGGGGACCCCCGGTGTGACGTGTCAGCCGACTTTGGCCAAAATCGTCCCGGGGACCCCCGGTATGACGTGCCAGCCGACTCTGCCCAACATCGCCCCGGGGACCCCCGGTATGACGTGCCAGCCGACTCTGCCCAACATCGCCCCGGGGACCCCCGGTATGACGTGCCAGCCGACTCTGCCCAACATCGTCCCGGGGACCCCCGGTATGACGTGCCAGCCGACTCTGCCCAACATCGTCCCGGGGACCCCCGGTGTGACGTGTCAGCCGACTTTGCCGTGTGACGTGTCAGCCGACTCTGCCCAAAATCGTCCCGGGGACCCCCGGTGTGACGTGTCAGCCCATTTTGCCCAAAATCGTCCCGGGGACCCCCGGTGTGACGTGTCAGCCGACTTTGCCGTGTGACGTGTCAGCCGACTCTGCCCAAAATCGTCCCGGGGACCCCCGGTGTGACGTGTCAGCCCATTTTGCCCAAAATCGTCCCGGGGACCCCCGGTGTGACGTGTCAGCCGACTCTGCCCAAAATCGTCCCGGGGACCCCCGGTGTGACGTGTCAGCCGACTCTGCCCAAAATCGTCCCGGGGACCCCCGGTGTGACGTGTCAGCCGACTCTGCCCAAAATCGTCCCGGGGACCCCCGGTGTGACGTGTCAGCCGACTCTGCCCAAAATCGTCCCGGGGACCCCCGGTATGACGTGTTAGCCGACTTTGCCGTGTGACGTGTCAGCCAACGTTGCCCAAAATCGTCCCGTGCACCCCCGGTGTGACGTGTCAGCCAACGTTGCCCAAAATCGTCCCGGGCACCCCCGGTGTGACGTGTCAGCCGACTTTGCCCAAAATCGTCCCGGTCACCCCCGGTGTGACGTGTCAGCCGACTCTGCCCAAAATCGTCCCGGGGACCCCCTGTGTGACGTGTCAGCCGACTCTGCCCAAAATCGTCCCGGGGACCCCCGGTGTGACGTGTCAGCCGACTTTGCCGTGTGACGTGTCAGCCGACTCTGCCCAAAATCGTCCCGGGGACCCCCGGTGTGACGTGTCAGCCCATTTTGCCCTAAATCGTCCCGGGGACCCCCGGTGTGACGTGTCAGCCGACTTTGGCCAAAATCGTCCCGGGGACCCCCGGTGTGACGTGTCAGCCGACTTTGCCCAAAATCGTCCCGGGGACCCCCGGTGTGACGTGTCAGCCGACTCTGCCCAAAATCGTCCAGGGGACCCCCGGTGTGACGTGTCAGCCGACTCTGCCCAAAATCGTCCCGGGGACCCCCGGTGTGGCGTGTCAGCCGACTCTGCCCAAAATCGTCCCGGGGACCCCCGGTGTGACGTGTCAGCCAACGTTGCCCAACATCGTCCCGGGGACCCCCGGTGTGACGTGTCAGCCGACTCTGCCCAAAATCGTCCAGGGGACCCCCGGTATGACGTGTCAGCCGACTTTGCCCAAAATCGTCCCGGTCACCCCCGGTGTGACGTGTCAGCCGACTCTGCCCAAAATCGTCCCGGGGACCCCCGGTGTGACGTGTCAGCCGACTCTGCCCAAAATCGTCCAGGGGACCCCCGGTATGACGTGTCAGCCGACTCTGCCCAAAATCGTCCCGGGGACCCCCATTATGACCGGGGACTCCCGGTATGACGTGTCAGCCGACTCTGCCCAAAATCGTCCCGGGGACCCCCGGTGTGACGTGTCAGCCCATTTTGCCCAAAATCGTCCCGGGGACCCCCGGTGCGACGTGTCAGCCCATTTTGCCCAAAATCGTCCCGGGGACCCCCGGTGTGACGTGTCAGCCAACGTTGCCCAAAATCGTCCCGGGGACCCCCGGTGTGACGTGTCAGCCAACGTTGCCCAAAATCGTCCCGGGGACCCCCGGTGTGACGTGTCAGCCAACATTGCCCAAAATCGTCCCGTGCACCCCCGGTGTGACGTGTCAGCCGACGTTGCCCAAAATCGTCCCGGGCACCCCCGGTGTGACGTGTCAGCCGACTCTGCCCAAAATCGTCCCGGGGACCCCCGGTGTGACGTGTCAGCCGACTCTGCCCAAAATCGTCCCGGGGACCCCCGGTGTGACGTGTCAGCCGACTCTGCCCAAAATCGTCCCGGGGACCCCCGGTATGACGTGTCAGCCGACTTTGCCGTGTGACGTGTCAGCCAACGTTGCCCAAAATCGTCCCGTGCACCCCCGGTGTGACGTGTCAGCCAACGTTGCCCAAAATCGTCCCGGGCAGCCCCGGTGTGACGTGTCAGCCGACTTTGCCCAAAATCGTCCCGGTCACCCCCGGTGTGACGTGTCAGCCGACTCTGCCCAAAATCGTCCCGGGGACCCCCGGTGTGACGTGTCAGCCGACTCTGCCCAAAATCGTCCCGGGGACCCCCGGTGTGACGTGTCAGCCGACTTTGCCCAAAATCGTCCCGGTCACCCCCGGTGTGACGTGTCAGCCGACTCTGCCCAAAATCGTCCCGGGGACCCCCGGTGTGACGTGTCAGCCGACTCTGCCCAAAATCGTCCCGGGGACCCCCGGTATGACGTATCAGCTGACTCTGCCCAAAATCGTCCCGGGGACCCCCGGTATGACGTGTCAGCCGACTCTGCCCAAAATCGTCCCGGGGACCCCCGGTGTGACGTGTCAGCCGACTCTGCCCAAAATCGTCCCGGGGACCCCCGGTATGACGTATCAGCTGACTCTGCCCAAAATCGTCCCGGGGACCCCCGGTGTGACGTGTCAGCCAACGTTGCCCAAAATCGTCCCGGGCACCCCCGGTGTGACGTGTCAGCCGACTTTGCCCAAAATCGTCCCGGTCACCCCCGGTGTGACGTGTCAGCCGACTCTGCCCAAAATCGTCCCGGGGACCCCCGGTGTGACGTGTCAGCCGACTTTGCCCAAAATCGTCCCGGGGACCCCCGGTGTGACGTGTCAGCTGACTCTGCCCAAAATCGTCCCGGGGACCCCCGGTGTGACGTGTCAGCCGACTTTGCCCAAAATCGTCCCGGTCACCCCCGGTGTGACGTGTCAGCCGACTCTGCCCAAAATCGTCCAGGGGACCCCCGGTATGACGTGTCAGCCGACTCTGCCCAAAATCGTCCCGGGGACCCCCGGTGTGACGTGTCAGCCGACTCTGCCCAAAATCATCCCGGGGACCCCCGGTGTGACGTGTCAGCCGACTCTGCCCAAAATCGTCCCGGGGACCCCCGGTGTGACGTGTCAGCCGACTCTGCCCAAAATCGTCCCGGGGACCCCCGGTATAACGTGTCAGCCGACTCTGCCCAAAATCGTCCCGGGGACCCCCGGTGTGACGTGTCAGCCGACTCTGCCCAAAATCGTCCCGGGGACCCCCGGTATGACGTATCAGCTGACTCTGCCCAAAATCGTCCCGGGGACCCCCGGTGTGACGTGTCAGCCAACGTTGCCCAAAATCGTCCCGGGGACCCCCGGTGTGACGTGTCAGCCGACTTTGCCCAAAATCGTCCCGGGGACCCCCGGTGTGACGTGTCAGCCGACTCTGCCCAAAATCGTCCCGGGGACCCCCGGTGTGACGTGTCAGCCGACTTTGCCCAAAATCGTCCCGGTCACCCCCGGTGTGACGTGTCAGCCGACTCTGCCCAAAATCGTCCCGGGGACCCCCGGTGTGACGTGTCAGCCGACTTTGCCCAAAATCGTCCCGGTCACCCCCGGTGTGACGTGTCAGCCGACTCTGCCCAAAATCGTCCCGGGGACCCCCGGTGTGACGTGTCAGCCGACTCTGCCGTGTGACGTGTCAGCCAACGTTGCCCAAAATCGTCCCGTGCACCCCCGGTGTGACATGTCAGCCAACGTTGCCCAAAATCGTCCCGGGCAGCCCCGGTGTGACGTGTCAGCCGACTTTGCCCAAAATCGTCCCGGTCACCCCCGGTGTGACGTGTCAGCCGACTCTGCCCAAAATCGTCCCGGGGACCCCCGGTGTGACGTGTCAGCCGACTCTGCCCAAAATCGTCCCGGGGACCCCTGGTGTGACGTGTCAGCCGACTTTGCCCAAAATCGTCCCGGTCACCCCCGGTGTGACGTGTCAGCCAACGTTGCCCAAAATCGTCCCGGGGACCCCCGGTGTGACGTGTCAGCCGACTGCCCAAAATCGTCCAGGGGACCCCCGGTGTGACGTGTCAGCCGACTCTGCCCAAAATCGTCCCGGGGACCCCCGGTGTGACGTGTCAGCCGACTCTGCCCAAAATCGTCCCGGGGACCCCCGGTGTGACGTGTCAGCCGACTTTGCCCAAAATCGTCCCGGTCACCCCCGGTGTGACGTGTCAGCCGACTCTGCCCAAAATCGTCCCGGGGACCCCCGGTGTGACGTGTCAGCCGACTCTGCCCAAAATCGTCCAGGGGACCCCCGGTGTGACGTGTCAGCCGACTTTGGCCAAAATCGTCCCGGGGACCCCCGGTGTGACGTGTCAGCCGACTTTGCCCAAAATCGTCCCGGGGACCCCCGGTGTGACGTGTCAGCCGACTCTGCCCAAAATCGTCCCGGGGACCCCCGGTGTGACGTGTCAGCCGACTCTGCCCAAAATCGTCCCGGGGACCCCCGGTATGACGTGTCAGCCGACTTTGCCCAAAATCGTCCCGGTCACCCCCGGTGTGACGTGTCAGCCGACTCTGCCCAAAATCGTCCCGGGGACCCCCGGTGTGACGTGTCAGCCGACTCTGCCCAAAATCGTCCAGGGGACCCCCGGTATGACGTGTCAGCCGACTCTGCCCAAAATCGTCCCGGGGACCCCCATTATGACCGGGGACTCCCGGTATGACGTGTCAGCCGACTCTGCCCAAAATCGTCCCGGGGACCCCCGGTGTGACGTGTCAGCCCATTTTGCCCAAAATCGTCCCGGGGACCCCCGGTGCGACGTGTCAGCCCATTTTGCCCAAAATCGTCCCGGGGACCCCCGGTGTGACGTGTCAGCCAACGTTGCCCAAAATCGTCCCGGGGACCCCCGGTGTGACGTGTCAGCCAACGTTGCCCAAAATCGTCCCGGGGACCCCCGGTGTGACGTGTCAGCCAACATTGCCCAAAATCGTCCCGTGCACCCCCGGTGTGACGTGTCAGCCGACGTTGCCCAAAATCGTCCCGGGCACCCCCGGTGTGACGTGTCAGCCGACTCTGCCCAAAATCGTCCCGGGGACCCCCGGTGTGACGTGTCAGCCGACTCTGCCCAAAATCGTCCCGGGGACCCCCGGTGTGACGTGTCAGCCGACTCTGCCCAAAATCGTCCCGGGGACCCCCGGTGTGACGTGTCAGCCGACTCTGCCCAAAATCGTCCCGGGGACCCCCGGTATGACGTGTCAGCCGACTTTGCCGTGTGACGTGTCAGCCAACGTTGCCCAAAATCGTCCCGTGCACCCCCGGTGTGACGTGTCAGCCAACGTTGCCCAAAATCGTCCCGGGCAGCCCCGGTGTGACGTGTCAGCCGACTTTGCCCAAAATCGTCCCGGTCACCCCCGGTGTGACGTGTCAGCCGACTCTGCCCAAAATCGTCCCGGGGACCCCCGGTGTGACGTGTCAGCCGACTCTGCCCAAAATCGTCCCGGGGACCCCCGGTGTGACGTGTCAGCCGACTTTGCCCAAAATCGTCCCGGTCACCCCCGGTGTGACGTGTCAGCCGACTCTGCCCAAAATCGTCCCGGGGACCCCCGGTGTGACGTGTCAGCCGACTCTGCCCAAAATCGTCCCGGGGACCCCCGGTATGACGTATCAGCTGACTCTGCCCAAAATCGTCCCGGGGACCCCCGGTATGACGTGTCAGCCGACTCTGCCCAAAATCGTCCCGGGGACCCCCGGTGTGACGTGTCAGCCGACTCTGCCCAAAATCGTCCCGGGGACCCCCGGTATGACGTATCAGCTGACTCTGCCCAAAATCGTCCCGGGGACCCCCGGTGTGACGTGTCAGCCAACGTTGCCCAAAATCGTCCCGGGCACCCCCGGTGTGACGTGTCAGCCGACTTTGCCCAAAATCGTCCCGGTCACCCCCGGTGTGACGTGTCAGCCGACTCTGCCCAAAATCGTCCCGGGGACCCCCGGTGTGACGTGTCAGCCGACTTTGCCCAAAATCGTCCCGGGGACCCCCGGTGTGACGTGTCAGCCGACTCTGCCCAAAATCGTCCCGGGGACCCCCGGTGTGACGTGTCAGCCGACTTTGCCCAAAATCGTCCCGGTCACCCCCGGTGTGACGTGTCAGCCGACTCTGCCCAAAATCGTCCAGGGGACCCCCGGTATGACGTGTCAGCCGACTCTGCCCAAAATCGTCCCGGGGACCCCCATTATGACCGGGGACTCCCGGTATGACGTGTCAGCCGACTCTGCCCAAAATCGTCCCGGGGACCCCCGGTGTGACGTGTCAGCCCATTTTGCCCAAAATCGTCCCGGGGACCCCCGGTGCGACGTGTCAGCCCATTTTGCCCAAAATCGTCCCGGGGACCCCCGGTGTGACGTGTCAGCCAACGTTGCCCAAAATCGTCCCGGGGACCCCCGGTGTGACGTGTCAGCCAACGTTGCCCAAAATCGTCCCGGGGACCCCCGGTGTGACGTGTCAGCCAACATTGCCCAAAATCGTCCCGTGCACCCCCGGTGTGACGTGTCAGCCGACGTTGCCCAAAATCGTCCCGGGCACCCCCGGTGTGACGTGTCAGCCGACTCTGCCCAAAATCGTCCCGGGGACCCCCGGTGTGACGTGTCAGCCGACTCTGCCCAAAATCGTCCCGGGGACCCCCGGTGTGACGTGTCAGCCGACTCTGCCCAAAATCGTCCCGGGGACCCCCGGTGTGACGTGTCAGCCGACTCTGCCCAAAATCGTCCCGGGGACCCCCGGTATGACGTGTCAGCCGACTTTGCCGTGTGACGTGTCAGCCAACGTTGCCCAAAATCGTCCCGTGCACCCCCGGTGTGACGTGTCAGCCAACGTTGCCCAAAATCGTCCCGGGCAGCCCCGGTGTGACGTGTCAGCCGACTTTGCCCAAAATCGTCCCGGTCACCCCCGGTGTGACGTGTCAGCCGACTCTGCCCAAAATCGTCCCGGGGACCCCCGGTGTGACGTGTCAGCCGACTCTGCCCAAAATCGTCCCGGGGACCCCCGGTGTGACGTGTCAGCCGACTTTGCCCAAAATCGTCCCGGTCACCCCCGGTGTGACGTGTCAGCCGACTCTGCCCAAAATCGTCCCGGGGACCCCCGGTGTGACGTGTCAGCCGACTCTGCCCAAAATCGTCCCGGGGACCCCCGGTATGACGTATCAGCTGACTCTGCCCAAAATCGTCCCGGGGACCCCCGGTATGACGTGTCAGCCGACTCTGCCCAAAATCGTCCCGGGGACCCCCGGTGTGACGTGTCAGCCGACTCTGCCCAAAATCGTCCCGGGGACCCCCGGTATGACGTATCAGCTGACTCTGCCCAAAATCGTCCCGGGGACCCCCGGTGTGACGTGTCAGCCAACGTTGCCCAAAATCGTCCCGGGCACCCCCGGTGTGACGTGTCAGCCGACTTTGCCCAAAATCGTCCCGGTCACCCCCGGTGTGACGTGTCAGCCGACTCTGCCCAAAATCGTCCCGGGGACCCCCGGTGTGACGTGTCAGCCGACTTTGCCCAAAATCGTCCCGGGGACCCCCGGTGTGACGTGTCAGCCGACTCTGCCCAAAATCGTCCCGGGGACCCCCGGTGTGACGTGTCAGCCGACTTTGCCCAAAATCGTCCCGGTCACCCCCGGTGTGACGTGTCAGCCGACTCTGCCCAAAATCGTCCAGGGGACCCCCGGTATGACGTGTCAGCCGACTCTGCCCAAAATCGTCCCGGGGACCCCCGGTGTGACGTGTCAGCCGACTCTGCCCAAAATCATCCCGGGGACCCCCGGTGTGACGTGTCAGCCGACTCTGCCCAAAATCGTCCCGGGGACCCCCGGTGTGACGTGTCAGCCGACTCTGCCCAAAATCGTCCCGGGGACCCCCGGTATGACGTGTCAGCCGACTCTGCCCAAAATCGTCCCGGGGACCCCCGGTGTGACGTGTCAGCCGACTCTGCCCAAAATCGTCCCGGGGACCCCCGGTATGACGTATCAGCTGACTCTGCCCAAAATCGTCCCGGGGACCCCCGGTGTGACGTGTCAGCCAACGTTGCCCAAAATCGTCCCGGGGACCCCCGGTGTGACGTGTCAGCCGACTTTGCCCAAAATCGTCCCGGGGACCCCCGGTGTGACGTGTCAGCCGACTCTGCCCAAAATCGTCCCGGGGACCCCCGGTGTGACGTGTCAGCCGACTTTGCCCAAAATCGTCCCGGTCACCCCCGGTGTGACGTGTCAGCCGACTCTGCCCAAAATCGTCCCGGGGACCCCCGGTGTGACGTGTCAGCCGACTTTGCCCAAAATCGTCCCGGTCACCCCCGGTGTGACGTGTCAGCCGACTCTGCCCAAAATCGTCCCGGGGACCCCCGGTGTGACGTGTCAGCCGACTCTGCCGTGTGACGTGTCAGCCAACGTTGCCCAAAATCGTCCCGTGCACCCCCGGTGTGACATGTCAGCCAACGTTGCCCAAAATCGTCCCGGGCAGCCCCGGTGTGACGTGTCAGCCGACTCTGCCCAAAATCGTCCCGGGGACCCCCGGTGTGATGTGTCAGCCGACTCTGCCCAAAATCGTCCCGGGGACCCCTGGTGTGACGTGTCAGCCGACTTTGCCCAAAATCGTCCCGGTCACCCCCGGTGTGACGTGTCAGCCAACGTTGCCCAAAATCGTCCCGGGGACCCCCGGTGTGACGTGTCAGCCGACTGCCCAAAATCGTCCAGGGGACCCCCGGTGTGACGTGTCAGCCGACTCTGCCCAAAATCGTCCCGGGGACCCCCGGTGTGACGTGTCAGCCGACTCTGCCCAAAATCGTCCCGGGGACCCCCGGTGTGACGTGTCAGCCGACTTTGCCCAAAATCGTCCCGGTCACCCCCGGTGTGACGTGTCAGCCGACTCTGCCCAAAATCGTCCCGGGGACCCCCGGTGTGACGTGTCAGCCGACTCTGCCCAAAATCGTCCAGGGGACCCCCGGTGTGACGTGTCAGCCGACTTTGGCCAAAATCGTCCCGGGGACCCCCGGTGTGACGTGTCAGCCGACTTTGCCCAAAATCGTCCCGGGGACCCCCGGTGTGACGTGTCAGCCGACTCTGCCCAAAATCGTCCCGGGGACCCCCGGTGTGACGTGTCAGCCGACTCTGCCCAAAATCGTCCCGGGGACCCCCGGTATGACGTGTCAGCCGACTTTGCCCAAAATCGTCCCGGTCACCCCCGGTGTGACGTGTCAGCCGACTCTGCCCAAAATCGTCCCGGGGACCCCCGGTGTGACGTGTCAGCCGACTCTGCCCAAAATCGTCCAGGGGACCCCCGGTGTGACGTGTCAGCCGACTCTGCCCAAAATCGTCCCGGGGACCCCCATTATGACCGGGGACTCCCGGTATGACGTGTCAGCCGACTCTGCCCAAAATCGTCCCGGGGACCCCCGGTGTGACGTGTCAGCCCATTTTGCCCAAAATCGTCCCGGGGACCCCCGGTGCGACGTGTCAGCCCATTTTGCCCAAAATCGTCCCGGGGACCCCCGGTGTGACGTGTCAGCCAACGTTGCCCAAAATCGTCCCGGGGACCCCCGGTGTGACGTGTCAGCCAACGTTGCCCAAAATCGTCCCGGGGACCCCCGGTGTGACGTGTCAGCCAACATTGCCCAAAATCGTCCCGTGCACCCCCGGTGTGACGTGTCAGCCGACGTTGCCCAAAATCGTCCCGGGCACCCCCGGTGTGACGTGTCAGCCGACTCTGCCCAAAATCGTCCCGGGGACCCCCGGTGTGACGTGTCAGCCGACTCTGCCCAAAATCGTCCCGGGGACCCCCGGTGTGACGTGTCAGCCGACTCTGCCCAAAATCGTCCCGGGGACCCCCGGTGTGACGTGTCAGCCGACTCTGCCCAAAATCGTCCCGGGGACCCCCGGTGTGACGTGTCAGCCGACTCTGCCCAAAATCGTCCCGGGGACCCCCGGTATGACGTGTCAGCCGACTTTGCCGTGTGACGTGTCAGCCAACGTTGCCCAAAATCGTCCCGTGCACCCCCGGTGTGACGTGTCAGCCAACGTTGACCAAAATCGTCCCGGGCAGCCCCGGTGTGACGTGTCAGCCGACTTTGCCCAAAATCGTCCCGGTCACCCCCGGTGTGACGTGTCAGCCGACTCTGCCCAAAATCGTCCCGGGGACCCCCGGTGTGACGTGTCAGCCGACTCTGCCCAAAATCGTCCCGGGGACCCCCGGTGTGACGTGTCAGCCGACTCTGCCCAAAATCGTCCCGGGGACCCCCGGTATGACGTATCAGCTGACTCTGCCCAAAATCGTCCCGGGGACCCCCGGTGTGACGTGTCAGCCAACGTTGCCCAAAATCGTCCCGGGGACCCCCGGTGTGACGTGTCAGCCGACTTTGCCCAAAATCGTCCCGGGGACCCCCGGTGTGACGTGTCAGCCGACTCTGCCCAAAATCGTCCCGGGGACCCCCGGTGTGACGTGTCAGCCGACTTTGCCCAAAATTGTCCCGGTCACCCCCGGTGTGACGTGTCAGCCGACTCTGCCCAAAATCGTCCCGGGGACCCCCGGTGTGACGTGTCAGCCGACTCTGCCCAAAATCGTCCAGGGGACCCCCGGTATGACGTGTCAGCCGACTCTGCCCAAAATCGTCCCGGGGACCCCCATTATGACCGGGGACTCCCGGTATGACGTGTCAGCCGACTCTGCCCAAAATCGTCCCGGGGACGCCCGGTATGACGTGCCAGCCGACTCTGCCCAAAATCGTCCCGGGGACCCCGGTATGACGTATCAGCTGACTCTGCCCAAAATCGTCCCGGGGATCCCCGGTATGACGTGTCAGCCGACTCTGCCCAAAATCGTCCCGGGGACCCCCGGTGTGACGTGTCAGCCGACTCTGCCCAAAATCGTCCCGGGGACCCCCGGTGTGACGTGTCAGCCGACTTTGCCCAAAATCGTCCCGGGCACCCCCGGTGTGACGTGTCAGCCGACTCTGCCCAACATCGTCCCGGGGACCCCCGGTGTGACGTGTCAGCCGACTTTGCCGTGTGACGTGTCAGCCGACTCTGCCCAAAATCGTCCCGGGGACCCCCGGTGTGACGTGTCTGCCCATTTTGCCCAAAATCGTCCCGGGGACCCCCGGTGTGACGTGTCAGCCGACTTTGGCCAAAATCGTCCCGGGGACCCCCGGTATGACGTGCCAGCCGACTCTGCCCAACATCGCCCCGGGGACCCCCGGTATGACGTGCCAGCCGACTCTGCCCAACATCGCCCCGGGGACCCCCGGTATGACGTGCCAGCCGACTCTGCCCAACATCGTCCCGGGGACCCCCGGTATGACGTGCCAGCCGACTCTGCCCAACATCGTCCCGGGGACCCCCGGTGTGACGTGTCAGCCGACTTTGCCGTGTGACGTGTCAGCCGACTCTGCCCAAAATCGTCCCGGGGACCCCCGGTGTGACGTGTCAGCCCATTTTGCCCAAAATCGTCCCGGGGACCCCCGGTGTGACGTGTCAGCCGACTTTGCCGTGTGACGTGTCAGCCGACTCTGCCCAAAATCGTCCCGGGGACCCCCGGTGTGACGTGTCAGCCCATTTTGCCCAAAATCGTCCCGGGGACCCCCGGTGTGACGTGTCAGCCGACTCTGCCCAAAATCGTCCCGGGGACCCCCGGTGTGACGTGTCAGCCGACTCTGCCCAAAATCGTCCCGGGGACCCCCGGTGTGACGTGTCAGCCGACTCTGCCCAAAATCGTCCCGGGGACCCCCGGTGTGACGTGTCAGCCGACTCTGCCCAAAATCGTCCCGGGGACCCCCGGTATGACGTGTTAGCCGACTTTGCCGTGTGACGTGTCAGCCAACGTTGCCCAAAATCGTCCCGTGCACCCCCGGTGTGACGTGTCAGCCAACGTTGCCCAAAATCGTCCCGGGCACCCCCGGTGTGACGTGTCAGCCGACTTTGCCCAAAATCGTCCCGGTCACCCCCGGTGTGACGTGTCAGCCGACTCTGCCCAAAATCGTCCCGGGGACCCCCTGTGTGACGTGTCAGCCGACTCTGCCCAAAATCGTCCCGGGGACCCCCGGTGTGACGTGTCAGCCGACTTTGCCGTGTGACGTGTCAGCCGACTCTGCCCAAAATCGTCCCGGGGACCCCCGGTGTGATGTGTCAGCCCATTTTGCCCTAAATCGTCCCGGGGACCCCCGGTGTGACGTGTCAGCCGACTTTGGCCAAAATCGTCCCGGGGACCCCCGGTGTGACGTGTCAGCCGACTTTGCCCAAAATCGTCCCGGGGACCCCCGGTGTGACGTGTCAGCCGACTCTGCCCAAAATCGTCCAGGGGACCCCCGGTGTGACGTGTCAGCCGACTCTGCCCAAAATCGTCCCGGGGACCCCCGGTGTGGCGTGTCAGCCGACTCTGCCCAAAATCGTCCCGGGGACCCCCGGTGTGACGTGTCAGCCGACTTTGCCCAAAATCGTCCCGGTCACCCCCGGTGTGACGTGTCAGCCGACTCTGCCCAAAATCGTCCCGGGGACCCCCGGTGTGACGTGTCAGCCGACTCTGCCCAAAATCGTCCAGGGGACCCCCGGTGTGACGTGTCAGCCGACTCTGCCCAAAATCGTCCCGGGGACCCCCGGTGTGACGTGTCAGCCGACTCTGCCCAAAATCGTCCCGGGGACCCCCGGTGTGACGTGTCAGCCGACTTTGCCCAAAATCGTCCCGGTCACCCCCGGTGTGACGTGTCAGCCGACTCTGCCCAAAATCGTCCCGGGGACCCCCGGTGTGACGTGTCAGCCGACTCTGCCCAAAATCGTCCAGGGGACCCCCGGTGTGACGTGTCAGCCGACTTTGGCCAAAATCGTCCCGGGGACCCCCGGTGTGACGTGTCAGCCGACTTTGCCCAAAATCGTCCCGGGGACCCCCGGTGTGACGTGTCAGCCGACTCTGCCCAAAATCG